>OY743227.1:69296384-69896384 GCA_963555765.1 Orthonevra nobilis | reverse complement strand
GTAGGGTAGTTTGTCGTTTTTCCGAAAAATAACGTCATCTTGTTTTCTGTCCTTAAAAAACACTTTGTAAAAAATTTTAGCTTGGTGCGAATTTTTGAATGATTTAAGGGATTTGAAAGTCAGTAAAGTAATATTTAAATGATTCAGAATTCGAATCAGTTGAAAAACAGTCTCGAGTTCAATTATATTAATCGGACCAAATGGTATTGAGGGTTCGACTTGTCAACAGTTTGCTAAGGATGAGTGGGTGCCTGTGGCTCAGTTATTCGAGCGTCTGCTGCTGAGCGTGAGGATTACCAATCTCTCCGAGGAGTACAAACTGTGAAGAAAAAGCTTCTGGAGCCGTTCGGAGTCGGCAATTAAATGGAAAATGGTGAAACTGGGCCCTGGATCTTAAAAGAGCTTTTGGCTTTTGTATGAACCATTTTCAGTGGAACTAGTTTCCTATTTGGTGTGGACACAAGTTAGTGATAAACGTATTAAGTGTTTTTAACAGTAAGAAGTAGGCTACCGAGTAACTTATTTCTGCAATGAAATGTTGGTTGGATATTTGTACAAAAATTTGCAAAAAAAAATGTATGTGTTATAATTTTTTATTGGGCACCTTAATCAGCCATGTATTTGTATAAAATCCCTAGGCTTGAAATTCCTTTAGTCTATACAGCTCTTCATTGAACCTTGCCTTCACATTCCCTCTCCACGCAAATCTTAATATTTGGTCCTTAGAAAAGTAGAACCGCCTGAGGATTAAGAAGTCATTCGGGTTCTGTGCGACGTAGTAACAAGCCACGTTCTCGTACTTCAAAACGGTGAGGTTATAAGCCCGAAAAACTGAGCTTACTTTGCCAGGAAAAAAAAATAACCTCACTTGAATTTAAAAGTCCTTTATAAATGAAAAGAAGCACATTGTTCCGTAAAAACATGATTCTAGCTTATTCTCATGTCAAACCACACGGGACATCCTTTTGTATGCCCATGCTGGTCAATAGAACGTTCCATTTTCTGGCCATTCTATACTTGATCGATATTGGGCTTCAGGTTAAACGAATGAGTACGTATAATGAGACGGATGTTACAGTGAAGTGATAGGAGGCAGGAATGTAGCTGTCTAATTTGCTGGAGCAGTGCTTACGAAAAAATAAAAAAAAAACATAAAAAAAGTGAGGCTACGAGTCTTAACCTTTGATTTTGGATTCTGTCAAGCAAGCCGAAATTAGTCTTTGGAGCAGCTGCTCGGACATGTTAGTTTACTCCAGTCGAGGATGAATGATACATTTATATTATAAATAGCAGCCAGATCCGTCGAGGTAAATTATGTCCTTGAGATATGTCTTGAGGAAACCAAGACCGATGTCCGCAACGGTTGTGAAGTTTGTTTTTGCATGTCCGTTCTACTCTTGGAATATCATGGAAATGTGTTTCTTATTTCGGAATTTAAAGAGAAAATGGTGTCGTTCCAAGGCAAAAGTTGAGCTTTTATGAACTGTTATCAGCAAAAAATTGAATAAGAATAAGAATTGTTGAGCAGGCAAGAGATCATTGTTGAAAAATTCAAAGAATGTAGGCGTATTTATGTGGTGAATCTCAGACCATCAGACCGGAAAGTGTCTGCTTCTGCTTCAATACAGAAGAGATTCGTCGTAACTTTTTTCTTAACCAATTGAATTTACTTCGCGCAAATTCTGACAGCTGAAATATCATTAGAGTTGACGTTAAAGGACCTCTTCAGATTGACAAGTGGATTATGAAATTTTCAAGGTCATGATAAAATGTCAATTTTTACCAATGTTTAGCCTCGATAAAAACAAAAGACTTGTATTTTTCCATCCATTAAACCTCAAAATGCTCAGTGAATACCAATTTTCTTTCAAGCATTCATTTCAGTCAGTCGAATGTGCTAATTCCGTCATAATACAAAGCTACAATGTCACGTAACCATCCGAACGTATCTCTCCGCTAGTACTCCGTCCTTCCAACAACGACTTCTACCCAATTCCGGCTAACCTTTATTTCACCGATTTGATTTAATCCTTATTCAACACCGGCCACCGTTCGTCTATCATTCACTCAAAAACCCCCTTTCCCCCTTAACACCACAGCAGTCGAATGCAACGCAACGCAACGACACTCATTGTTTGTCCTCTTCGTTCCTTTGCTCGTTCGTTTTATCCCTCTTCTGTTTGTTTACTTTTTCAATTTGATGTTGCCTGAGATGAAATTGAGTCTTCTTTGCCTCTGGCTCTGGTCGTGTATCCGTATAGTTTGGAACTCGTTGTGTTACTCCTATACCTGCTGTTTGGCAGCGGCAGCGACAGCAGCGATATTCGCCGCTTGTCCTTCCGCAAGAAACATTTAACCACCAATGAAGGGTATACGACAAAAAAAAAAACACAGAAAACTCAATTCAATTGTTTTTTGAACTTCATCCCTTGGCAGTCCCGATATTGTGCTCCTGTGTATGTGTGTACCCAGTGGTACCGGCCGTTTGCTTCTATTGCAGTGCATTTCGCGCCCCTTTCGCAAATTCAATGAAATCAATTTCATTATTTTATTTTTTTTTTCCATACCCTGTGCATCCTAGGTTTGATCCTTCAGGATTTTGTGCGTCGCTTAACAGTCTAGAAACAGAGAAAGACAACAAATTGCCTTAGCTCGGTGTTTGTGTGTGTGTATTATAATTTCGTGTATATGTATGTGCATCTAGTGTGCTGGTGTGCGCGTGCTATGCTTGTGCGTTTATTATGGTCGCTTGTTGATCTGTCGTCGCTTGTGCTCGTGTGTGCGCGCTTTTTCTATACTTCTCTCCTCTAGATTCCGGACCTCCTTCGGTCTGATGAAGAACATTAGTTGAATTGCCCATGTCCTATACACTAAATTTTCAGTTTTCTACAATCGTCGTTGCCGATGGACGGAGTCGCTTCGTCGCCGCGTCCTCCTTTAACCTCGTTTTTTAGTTGTTTATTGCTTATTTCTGCTCCCATTTTTGTTCTTTTTTTGTCGCTTCTGTCGGCTTTTTGTGTTGTGTTTCGGTTGCTTTATCATATTGCGACGTTGTGTATTGCTTCAATGAATCTCCTCCATCCCATGGATGATGTCGATGAGAACACACAAAATAAAATGGACGAGCGTTTGAGAATTTTTATTCGTATTATCCTTGGCTGTTATTAAATTTTACAAAATTAAATTGCCATCTGCTGTGTGTGTCTGTTAATACTGTGATAAAAAAAAGAGAGCAAAACAAATACATATATATATATATTTAAATTAAAATTAAGTGTAACTTTAAATTTTTTGTACCAAAATTAAACGTAAATCCTCACCCACAATGGATAGTGATAGTAACATGGAGCCAGCTGAGCGTAATAACAACATTGAAGTTGTAGAATACAAGGAGCACCGAAAGAATAAAAAGAAAAAGCGCGAAAAACGTGAAAAGGATAAGGAGAAGAAATCACATCATCACTATCATCATGTAACATCGATGTCTGCTACCGCAGCGGTGGTAACTACCGCGATAGTTACCACAACAACAACAGCAACGACAGCAACATCCTTTCCGCATAATTTAAAAATACGCTTTCTGTTGTCAGGGGTAAATTTTTCTTTCCAAATTAAAACTACAATTAATTTTCTCTAAAACTGCTTAATTTAATTAAGAAATGATTAAAGGATTAGATCGTTAGACTAAATTAGTTGTCCTTGTTTTATTGTGGTCATGTCATCCGGTTAAAATGTCTGATTCCATTAGCCTTTTCCATTGCCGGGGTATTGCAAAAATACAAATTCGTGTATCCGAATTTAAATGCGTCTGTTGCACGTGGTGGAGAGGGCTAATACGAGTATAACTGCCGGAAGGCATTACCATGTCATGTCAGCTGTCGTCTGTCTATGATGTTTCCTTTTTCTTTGGGTATCCAAACACCCTTCATCTTTGGAAATAAAATATAAATGGTTTTTTTTTGTGCTTCAATTTCCGTCCGGAAATAATGAAGTACTTGGCATTGGCTCAAAAGGCTCCTTGGCCAATGGTGTACTCTAACACATGTACTCTGTTACCTTTTTCTTGAAAATAATTCTGTCCATTTGGTTTCGCAAACAGGGTGAATTGCTTTTTTCTTTTTTTTTGTTTGAGTTCATTGAATCGTATTTCGATTGGTTTCCTTGTTACTTTCTTTTGAGTTGTCTTAGGTAATACAAAATACAAAACAGTGATACATCAGGTTCATGGTGGAGCAAGGGGCAATCAGGAGGTAACACTGAGGGTGATTGAGGTAGTTGAAATTGAAAGGTTTTCAGGAAGCCATGCTGTTGGAAGGGCAAAAAACATTTGCAAAGTTCTTTTCTTCTCAGTTTCTTCTCAGTAAGGGTGCGGATCTTACCCCTTAGACTCCTTGTTTTATGCATTTCGAGATTTATTTTTTAATTTAAAAATTAAAATATCTTACAAGTTGAATTCAATGTCAGCTTAGTTAAACGAGGTTCGTATTTCGTAGCATGGTCATTCTTTTTTAAAACATTTTCGTCCTAACAAAGTCGACAAGACCCTCACATCCAAGCGGTGGTATGTATCCTTTCTTTTATTTAAGCCAAAATCATTTCCAATTATTTGTTTTTGATTTGCATTCCAGACATCTGGTTTTTTATCCGCCTAAAGATTTTGGATCGGAATGAGATCGGGAGACTGAACAGGACCCTCCATGACCAAAATCTTGTTTTGAAACCATTACTTGGTTTTTGTGGTTTGGGTTGGACCCATTCGAGTGGCATTTAGAAGTCGACATATGTATGGTGGTATGATGTCTAACCAAAATTTCCCCTACCTTGATGCTAAATGCTCCATGTTTAGGAGTTTGTATGTTGAATTATGTCTTACTGAAGATCTGGTCCACTGGTCCACTTTTCAGAAGCCCATTCCTATCTCATGGAGTGCGAGAATGATCCTCAATCATCTTCTTACTGGATGGACACCCCTCGGCAAATCAAGTTCAGTGTAACTTCTGCCTCCTTAAAAAATGGGCAGCGGAAGATGATTGATGGCGTTAGAGTTTTCTAGAATTTTACCCATTCCTTAAAGGGAATACAATTTTAATGTCGATCTTTTCAATGTGTCATTGCATTTGAACTCTTAAATTTCGAGGGACAAAACGACACGACTCGTGGCATCTCCATTAGTGATGACCCGATGAGGGAGACAGCCGGGGAATGTCCCAGTTCAGAGTTTTATGAAATTTAACCTCAGTCAAAACCGCACATTCTGAATAGCAAGCTCACTGCATTCAAAAATGTCTCGTCTGCGAACATTGCTATGGATCCTGATTTTTTATCGAGGAATATATGTTTTTAGGAGAGCTTTTTGAATACCGGTCTAAGGACACCGACCTGCCGCAGGTTATATCATGGGAGAAAAAATAGTTTTATAAAAAGCTTTATGTACGCAAGGGCAAACAAGGTTTTGCTAAACACTTATATTGGAGAAAGAAATAGGGGGCATCACCGCCCTCGTGTAAGTCACGAAGTCCACCTTTTCATTGACGTTTCTGGAAGTTACTGGCTCTTATAAAATTAACTAATAATAAAAAAATCTCTGTTCCCACCACGGTTGCATGACAGACAATTTTCTCAGCTGCCGTTCGTTTTGTGCCTCCAAAATTTTTGCAACTCTTCCGAAGGCATGTTACTGAAAACTGATTTTTTTTCTCATACCATATTTTTCTCATTCTCTTTCGGCACACAATTTGTACGTTCGTGTTTGTGTCTACGTGTCATCGGTCAGTTTCCTCCCCTGTGGACAACCACCTTTACCTCCGGTTTTCATTCATGCATTTTTTTTTTACTAACCCATTGTAAGCTGTGCGGTACTGGACCACTGATCAATCACCCTTTTGGTCTTTTGGTGGAATACTGAAGAAATTCTTCTCTCGAATTTCGTCTAAATATTTTCACATAAAAAACGGGTCCAAAAATGGGTCCACATTGTTTTCGAAGGATTTTCAGACATCTGTAATTATGGAAGCGTGTTTTGCCTCAATTAGCATGAGATTGATTTTGAAGCTCTTCTCATTTTTGACATTTGGTATTTCATGTGAACTAGTTCTACCATCTTTTAAGACATAAATGCTTTTGCTTTTACAGTTTGAATGTAATATGGATAAACTGATCTCAGCATTAAAACATACTTGTATGTAAATATATACGTGTGAGGTACCCTTTAAGGTTTAGACACCTCTCATGGTATGACAGTCACAGGATGTGTAAATCGGATTCAAACCTGGGATCTGGTAAGATTAACAGCCTAACGAACAACCAAAAGTCTATACTTCGCATACGATTCTGGTAAACTTCACCTACGAGCACGCGGTATGTAAAAGTTGCATATACATGCGAGTGTTGACATCACGAAAAATCAAGCAAATGTGTCGCAAATTCCCAATACACAGCAGTGCTTGGAAACTCTCACATAAATGTGTTCACACGATGTGCATCTTTTGTCCCAAAAAGGAAGCTCATACAAGATATATTCGAAAATTATTTCGCATGTGGCCTGTATGCGAGGTGTACATACGATATGTGATAAAATTTACAAAGCAAATAATTTCTGTTTTCGAAGATGACATCGAGCTGTATTGTTTTGGTGATGTTTGACTTAAATCGTCTCAAACATTTTTAAGTCCTAAAATAAATAAAAAATGAATGTGGAAAAGAGTGAGGGAAAGAGGTGGGCGTCGGTTGTAAAAAAGGCAAAGGATTGGCTGGGACTTCGCAACTATTTATCTTGCGCTTTAACTTTGTTGACGTTGGGGATCCACTTGGTACCCCCGAAGGGCTCGCAACTGGGCCATCAAATAATCGCAGAAGCTCCACCTCTAATATCATCGACAAAGTCGCGCCAGTCATTAAGTTTCGAGAGTTGCTGCACGTTTCTGATATTATTTTTTTTAGCAAAGCTGCGTTTAAAGCGACCATCGCATCAAATTCATATCTTGTGGTGGTGATACTATTATCTCAATCTCATTAAAATCATTTATATTTTCAAGCAAACCTCTTCCTCAAGAATCATTTGTTTTCTGAATTCTGAACAAGCGTTTGCTTGAATATGACGCATATACGCGCATAATTTCGAAAATTGTCAAATATTATATGCGAGTGTGGTCCAGGATGTGCAGAAAAGTCGCACAACGATTTGCGATCTGCGTGTCGCATATCAGCCGCTTATGGTTTGCAAGCTTGTGCGAACTGTTCCAAAATGGTATTCAGGCAATAAGCGATCAAGAATCGCATATGACGACGCAAATCTTTCAGACTCTCAATATATTCGAATGTGACTGTGACGATGGAGGCGGTGAAAAGTATCCCAAAGTCACCTTGGATTCAAGTGGATTTTTTTTTTGTAATATCCTCAAGTGAGAGTTCTTCTAAAGGGTGATTTTTTAAAAGATATAGGAAAGTTTAAAAAAAAACAAGTTAAATTCAGAAAAATGCATGAAATCTTTATTTGATTCGATAGTCCATATAATTTAATGTTTGAAGATTATTTCATGCAAATGTTAACCTTGACTGCGCCTCAAATGGTCCATCCGCTTAGTCCAATTTTGGCATACTCTTCCCGACATTTCGGCCGGTATCTCACGAAGAAATGCATCAATGTTGTCTTCCAATGCGTCAATTGAAGCGGGCTTGTCTGTATTGACATGAGCTTTAACATAGCCCCACAAAAAATAGTCTAAAGGCGTTAAATCGCACGATCTAGGCGGCCAATTGAGCGGTCCCGAACGTGAAATAAAATGTTCACCGAACTCGCCTCTCATTAAGTCCATTGTTGCGCGTGCTGTGTGGCATGTGGCACCGTCTTGTTGAAACCACATGTCATGCAAGTCAAGCTGCATTTTGGGCAAAAAAAAAGTTGGATATCATCTCACGGCAGCGCTCACCATTCACAGTTACGTTACGATTCGCATTATCTTTGAAGAAGTACGGTCCAATGATGCCACCAGCCCATAAACCGCACCAAACTGTGACTTTTTCTGGATGCATTGGTAGCTCTTGCAATGCTTCTGGCTGATATTCAGTCCAAAATCGACAATTCTGCTTATTTACGTACCCATTGAGCCTAAAATGAGCTTCGCCGCTGAACACAATTTTTCGGTAAAAAAGTGGATCTTCGGCCAACTTTCCAAGAGCCCATTCACCAAAAATTTTACGTTGCGGTAGGTCGTTCGGCTTCAATTCTTGCACCAGCTGTATTTTGAAAGGCATCACACCTAAATCCTTCCGCAAAACTTTTCACGTTGTTGAGTAACAGAGGCCCAATTGCTGCGAACGGCGACGAATCGATAATTGATGGTCATCATTAACACTGGCCGATGCAACTGCGGTATTTTCTTCATTTGGTGCGAAATTTAGTCACAATAGCCCGAATAGCCGCTTCAGTGGGTCGATTAAAATGACCATAAAATGGAAGAAGCGCGCGATGAACTTTCTTTACAGCGTTGTTCGTTTGTTAGACGACTCATGGTTAAATTATAGACCAAGCTGAAGATGTTTGAGAGTGAAACAAAACACGAAACGTGCGTCAGCTGTTTAAACCAGTGTTGCCAAAAAGGTAATAGCTAAAAAATCACCCTCTATAACACCCCTGTTTGTTATGAAAGTAGCTAGCTCTTTGGATGGATTGTTACCTAAGCGTGGCTGCTGTGTTGACATTGTTTTATAATAAAACATAGCCATAACGTGTATATTGAAATAGCTTTGGAAGATGAGGAATCTGTTCAGTTGTACAAGGTTTTAGATTATGCAAGGTAGTAAGAGATGTACTGTCAAAAATGGGAACCTAAAAGGTGCATTGCATTGCGTGTTTGAAAATTGGATTCTGCCGGTGGCTAGAGATCCATTCCATTTTAATATGTTCTTAAATTGGCTGTGGTACGTTTTAATACCTTTACCTTCAAAAGTCGTTTAAATTTTGCTTGAAACAAGTATCCACAGTAGGGGTGACATCACACTACCTTGTGGCATGCTTCTCCTAGATGCTTTCCGGGCAGTGTTATGTTTTGGTTTTTTTTTCAAACTCTGAATTATCGTATTGCCCACAAAGGCTTCCATGGTGGAGCCTATGTGTAAGGGGTCGCTCTGCCTAGAGAGAGCACCTCTCACAAAATGTCTAGAGATGTCCTTACATCGTCTTAAAAAGGGAAAGTTGGTTGGTCATCTGTCATATTTTGCGATGCGAAGAAGTGAATCCATTCCGCGGTCACTTTCACATTTCTTCAGCTAAAGAATGCATTGAAGTTGTATCGCTCTTCTGAAAATGTTATGACATTTCACTTCAGACACTTGTCACATGTTCATAATACCTTCCTTTCATGATTGCAGTTTAAATCATTTTTTTTTTTTAATATAATCACGTTCTTATCTGAACCAGGTGCGGATCGACCTCTATTGAAGCATAAAAACATTTGTGCACCTTTATTTTTTATCACCCCCGCATAACCATGATTCGATGCCACAAACATCATTGATTCCAAGCAACCGCTAAAAAATACCTTAATGTTTCGACATGGGGAAATGTCAACAAATTCCATCATACCGAATACATTCACACTCTTTCGTTTCACCTTGTCCTTAGGGGTAGGAAATATTTTTTTTTATTAATTTCCATCAAACAGCTGTTTATCAAGAAGCAGATGTATGCTGAGGCAACGTAAGAAAAAACGGATGAACTTCTTCATCAATCACAAGATTTACAAAACTCACTCTTCGCTCCGCAACCGTAGACAGCTAGACAGGGTTCAGAATCACATCAGATGTTCGATGTTTCCAGTGCACTAAGAGATTATTAGAGGGGTTAACTTTTAGGAGGGTTTCTTCTTCTTGTGTATTTCTGGGTTTTGCAAAAAATTTTAAATCAATTTGGTATTAATTAATTCATGGGTTCCTGGTGTTAACTGATATGTTACTTCATGCTTCCATTGGTAAGTGAGTGACTTAAGAACAATGTGCCACAGGCAAGAGAGATGTCCAAGGGAAATACAAAAAAAAAAAAAAAAACGATTCCCCTGCAGTGTAACCGACATGTTGGTCCACTCATGCTGTGTAGTGGGTAATTGCTGTCGTCAGTATCGAGGAGATTTTTCGTTGCTCTTCCATGTCTTTCTGATGCACACAGGAAGGAGAATCCAGATGTTGCCATTAGATGTGAAGCACTTGAGACGTCTTCGTGTAGGTAGCTGCAACCGCACCAGCAACCATTTCTTCTGCTTTTTTGAGTAAATATTGGAGTTTCTTGGTTTTTCTCGTTTTGCTTGGATGTTATTTTAGGAAACAACAATGTCGGTATAGACTTCCATGTAATCCGTTTGTTTGGGGTTATGGATTTGGACTTCTTGCTGCTGAAGTGTTGCCTCATGCGTTTCGAATATTGTTACAAATAAAAATTTGAGGTCTTATTTGAATTTATGTTTTTGATTTAATTGTTGTTCTTCTTACCTGATATTTGAAGTGTTTGGTTTGTTAAGAACTAGTGCGAAATTCAAGATTATTTTTGTTAATGCTCCATGAAAAATTTGACAAGTGTAGGACTAGTTTTTAAATAAGCTAATAACATTTGGGATCATAGAGATTTATAAGTCTTCCGTTAGCTTTATTTCGAATCATGTTATTTTGATACTGAAGGCTCTTTCTCTAAAAAAAACTAACGCTTGACTAACACTGTGGAATATTTCAAAGTTGCAGAAACAGTGGGTATTTCAAAAGGAAATTATAGTCGAAAACGCGTACCAACTGAAACTGCTGGTGTACAAAAGTTTGCGAAGAAGGCTCGTGAAGCTGCTTTGCTGGTTTAAATCCAATTATATTCCGTAGGTATTAGTTTAAGTCTTAACGCGCCACAGTTCTTTGCAACTGAACATCAGTCACAGAAGCCTGAAGAGAATTTGGCAAAAAGATCACAGATCACAATTGACCACCACTTTTGTCGTTTTGTTGCCGTTCTCTTGCTTGGGATTTAAAGTAGTTCGAAATTGACATCAAATCATCTTTCCAGATTTTAAGCATTCCCATTTCGGCGGCTTGAAAATTCGAACTTATTCACTGAGAAGCCAAAACTAGCTTGAACGTCTGACTATTTGGTGTGGTTTTTGGAGTGCCGGCTTTGTTGTCATATTTTTCTTCCATGGGTGCCTCAAAAGCCCTCCAAAAATCGATCGGATTTATTGCCGAGTTAATATTCGAAAATGCATTGAACAATTCGATTGGCATAAAAGCTTTCTGTCAAGGCAGTCTTGAATAAAATAATATTCCATAACAGAAGAACAGTTGGTCAAATGACCAGGTAAGCGGACCACGAATACGAAGTAGTGCAATCCTTCCAATACCTGGGGTCAATAGTAACGGCCGATAATAATATGGAAGAAGAAATACACTGGCGTCTACTCAAATCCAACAGAGCTCTGTCAAGGCTCTTTAAATCCAGAAGTCTAACCTTTATGATGCTACTGTACAGGACGATGATTCTACCAGTTCTCACATTTGGGTTCGAAAATTGGGTGCTTAGTAAAAGGCACACCGATGTCTTAGCCACGTTCGAGAGAAGGGTTTTACGAAATATCGATGATAATGATAAAGGTGATTCCGGAGACCCTCGAACTTGATATAATGACAAAAATTAAGCTCGGTAGACTTTGCGGTGCAGGACATTTCACAGCTAGCATAACCGAAGAGGAAACGATTCGGAAGGTTTTTTGTAGCTCTTTTTATGGTGGGCGGCAGCGTAGTAGGCAATGCTTACCCTGAAGAAATGGCGTAGACCACGGTGTTGCTGGATGGCGTCGGCTCGCGATCGGTATAGAAGGAGAGGAGAAGGAGAAGGTCAGGGTCCGGTCCTGACCTCCACCTGGTTGCTGCCTCAATGATGATGATGAACACACCATCATCATCAACAAACGTTGAAGATATTAAATTGATTTTTTAATTCTCTATAAAAACAAGCATCGTGTATTATATACGGGCTATGGAATGAAATCTGACTATCTTTTCCAACATCTTTGCAAAATATTTCCCTAACTCTTGTAAGATTTAAGATCCGAACGCTCTTGGGGAAATTCTTTTCGAATATTGGCCTAAAGCTGTTCTAATTTTTTTTCTTATATGCAAACGCAGATGCCACCGCTAGTGCTACATAAGTTTGAAATGTGAGCTGTGACTCCATCTTGTTTGAACCAGAAGTCTGAACTGATCTCAACCGCTGCCCTTAAAAATTGCAAAATTTATCCGGCTTTATGTTATCGCAATTTCTTCGTCGTTTTCCAAAAAAAATTATGGTCCAATCGTCCTCTATGAGGTTACTCCACACCAAACTGTGCACTAAGTTGCTTTTCATGAACATGCTCCTCCTTGTAAATGGGATCTTAAACTTTCTTTCACCTGAAGTCAATTATCCTCTTTTGCATATTAAAGGCCTGATTTTTAATGCTTTATTGTCACTATGGGTGCCGTGGCTCAGTGGTTATTGCGTCTGCCCCTGAGCGTGGAGACCCGGCCTCAATTCCGGGCAAGAACATTTGGCATTTTTCACGGCTCCACCTCTCGTGAGACACTGACAATCACTCCGATGAGCTTTTGATCACTAACAAGTAAGACCCTGACCCTCAAAGGAGCTGTATTGCCACCAATTTATTTTTTATCTATTTATTTTATATTGTTACTTTTAATTCTTTTTGGTTTAGAGTGTGGTTGGGTTTTTGTCCGTTTTGGTATCTTGTGAATGGCTCTTTCCATGTCAGGCCTTGTGTCTCCCAAAAAAGTCCTCGCACTAAAAAAGCGTATTTGTCGGGAGATTTTGTTACTTTTATTTTTGTCCTGTACTCCAAATTTGTGTGCTTTATAATGACGTAGAATATTGTTCAAAAATATGAAACTAAATCAGTTTTCGTTGTCCTTTTTTTTACTTTCTTGTTTTTCGTTTCTTATTCCTCCTTTCCTTTGTTCAAAGCGCCTCTCAAATCAATGCGGTAGTCAAGCGGCTTTTGCATCAATCAGGATTGATTAAGGATGACATTCTGACACCGAGCATTGAATTGTTATCGTCAAACGATCGAAACATAAATTAGAACGAAGCCTTTAGAAAAAAAAAATCTGTAAGCATCCAATTTGCGATTTCAAAGAAGATCTAACTGGAAGATAATCGTGTTTTAAGTTTTAATGGGGACTGATGAAATTTTGGTTTGTCATTCTTTGAAATAGGTAGGTACTCGTATGTTGCTTCTGTTTGCTACTGCTGTTTCCTGCCGAATGTTGTTTTCGTTGCCATTTATATTCAATGAGATGTAAAGCCTTTTTTTGCCTTAATCAAGATTACGACGTATGATTTGCATCCTTACTAGCTAGAAATATCGGCGAAGCTTTCTAATTGTTTTATTGTAAGAGTGGTGTTTTTTGATGATTTGTTTAGTTAAGCAAAACGGATTGATCTTAGACATAACGATTTTAAGCTTCAAATTTAAGGTAGTAAAGGAGATCAACTACCTCGGAATCAATATATCCTCCATAAACGATACCACAGTGGAGATACGACGAAGTATATTCGTAGACAGTCCCTGCTCCTTCGGTTTGTCAAAAGCACTATGATTCTGATCTAATATTGGGAATATTGGGAATGAAAAAGAAGTCATAACCGCGATTTCTACAAGCTGAAAAAAGACGTGGATGTAGTCCGGAAAGCAAAAATCCATCGACTACATTGGCTCGGCCACATCGAGAGTTTGGATAATAATGCTCTAGCCAAGCGAGTCTTCAAATCCAAGCCAGCAGGTTTAAAAAGAATGGGAAGACCGAATTTCCGGTTAAAGGATCAAGCAATCGCGGACGCTAGAAGGCTTGGTCTAGCTAATAGAAAGCAGCGTGCTCAGGACCGTCAGGGCTGGAGGGCAACTCTGTCTCAATCTCTGATTCCTCCAGTATAGTTGGTATAAGAAGAAGAAGAAGAAGTAGCTTGGTTTAAAGAGACACTTGTTTTGGCCAAAAGTCTCTTATTTCGTTCGGTCACCATCAAAAACTTTTTCTTGTAAACATAGTGCTCATGACAACATGTTCCTCAAATTCCAAATATGGTGGAGGTAACTTACGGAAACACAACTCGTCGATTCCCAACACTAAATCCTAAAGCCAGATAAAGTTTCCTGTTTTTTTTCGATTCTTTTGAGTAAATCTATTTTCATGAGGACCCTTTATCATCTTCAGAGTCTGGAAATACCTGGCAATGGGCCAAGTTTGAAGAATAAATATTGCAGATGGGGAAGCAAATCATAGTGCGATTTAAATTTTCAATGCGTGGTGTAAAATGCCGTAAAGAAACAAAATACTTTGCTTCGTGCGACCCGGTAGAATTGCTTTGATCGTATCTGAAAATGCTCCAGCAACACTGCATGCCACTTCAAGGTCCGTGCGTTCTACACGACTCTTGCGACAGCTCATTTGAGAGGACGTGTCGATTTGTTATTGTTCGCAAAACAGTGAGAGTGCAACGGACAATCTTTTTTTATTTTAAACACTAACTTCTTTACTTGTATGGATTGTAATGGTTTTGACAAGGGAATACATTCAGATTCTTCAGTCACTGTAGTATAGTTTGGTTCCATCGAACCATTTGATAATGTTGTGCGTTCAGAATGAATCGGAAGTTGGTGTTTATTTTTTTTTTTTTTTGATTTGGAAGGCTGATCTTCAATTCAATGTCTCCATATTTCTGATGCATTGAAATAAAGTTTGGGTTGCAAACATAATAGCAAAAATCCTTCGTATGTGGGCATTGCATAATATAAATACAATGATTTTTAATCATTAAGTTTTGTATCAAACACTACTACTAGTCCTCTTAAGTGCATAAAAAGAAGTGAGCTCATGTTACTCTTCAATCTTTTCTAATTCACCTTCGTGTTCAACATTTAAAAACTGAGAAACAAAGCAACAGACTTGTTAATTCAATTGTGTTTTTTTTTACTTTTAGCAAAAAACAGAGTTGAGCCCCCCAACACATCAATCCACAGAGTCCAGTATTACAAATGTAAGTCCGAAGCACTTACCGACCACAAGGAATCATTCACATTCCGCCGCATCGCTTCTTCAAGCACCAACTAGCACACCAGTTGAAGTATCAGCCTCATCCTCCTCCATAACAACACCAGTCTCTGTGGCATCGCACCACAAGCAAGCAAAGGAGAGAGACGATCGATTGCGTTCTACCTCCCCATACCCTTTGACACCGAGCAATGTTGGAGGAGCTGCAGCCACCACTGGTAGCACTTCAACTAGTGGAGCGCCAAGCTTGTATGTCTCAGTGCCACTTTCAACTGCTAATGTACCTGGAGTTAATTTACCCACAACAACCACCTCAGGTAGTAGTGTTATCCATTGTCTGTAATCTACTCAACTTCTATTGACAATGCAATTTCTCGTCTTAGATCATCCCACCCCATCTCAGTCGACACGTGCCGCCACTCAACAGCAGCAACAACAGTTGCAGGCGAATTCAGGAATAATTGAACGTCAATCACCTCGAATACACCATCCAGCAGTTGCGTCGTCTCCAGCGGTCTCCGAACATGGAAGTTTCTCATCATCCCTGCAATCGCCGGCTCATGCTGTCATACTTCAAAGTGGCAAGTCACCGTCGTCACCCAGTGTCACGGGAAGTCTCACAGCGACGACAACGGAAAGTGGAAATTTAAAAATCAGCTATGAGAAGCAGAATTCACGTGTGGCGCAATTGCAGGAGCAGGAATCTGCTCCAGTGCGGAGATCAAGGTTAGTTCAGCAAAACAAATCGAATAACTTTTATTTTGAGCCTAGGAACATAATGCTGCATGCTGCTGGATTGTTGCTTTAGTTTTGTAATATTTGTTGCCATTTAACATCATTTTTTTCTATTTCTTTATTTTATTATTTAATTTTTTATTATACTTTCCGTTGCTCATACATATGGTCGTTGTTGTTGTTGTTGGTGGGTGGCACTTTCCATTTATTCACTCTCATACGTTTTTGTAAGGGTGCGCCCCTTGAGAATTACTTTTGGAAGTAAGATTGTGCTCTATCAATGAATCTGTTCTGTCGTCAATGACTTGGATTCTTCGAAATGAAACAGTTTCGCCAAAGAACTAAGCTACCATCATTTTTATGTAAAATATTACCCATGGTAGTGCGAAGGTTGTTATTGTCCACTTATAGGCGTCAACAGCTTTACTCTTACATGTTACATGTAAATGGTTGCATGTACATGCGGCTCTGACGTCACCAAAAAAAAAACCGCATTTGAGTTCAATATTCGTTGAAGGCAACTTGTGATCGAATATTGTAAGATGCATAAAATATCGGTTGAACACAACATACAGAATTTGTCCCAAAAACGTCGCATGTTTCCATGCTACGATGGCCCCCGCATGTAATTTATTCGCATGTTTTTTGGTATATGTTTTGAGCACATGCTGCGAAAGCACACGACATGCAAGACACGGTATGCGTTGTGTTCTAAAAGCAAAAAAAAAACAACATATAAGTTGTTCTCAAAGTACACGACGTGCATCCAAGCAAATTTAAAATGCCGAAAAATCCGAGTGCAGCGAGCAAAATAAAGTCAAACCTGAAAAGGAAGCGTATTTGGGTCAAAGGTTGACTGAACCAGTGCTCTGTTCATAGCTTTTGTGCAAAGTTGTTGGAACATACAATTGCCTGACGAAGAACGCGCATTGAGCGGACAAAGTCGATTACCTGCACGACACTCCAAAAACCTGATGCACTTGTGTGCGAACGAGTAGTTCTGCTTCTCACGGTCTTGTGCCGAAAGAACCCGATTAGATTCGGCTTTGTAGATAAGGATGGGGACACAAAAGTTTTAGTTTTTTAAGCTTTTTGTGGATTACTTGTGCACTTTGTGTGCAGTCAGCAAAATATTGTTTTAATGTTCGATAACATGAGGGCAAAAATTGTATTTTCGTCATCCTGATTTGTCAATCCAATTCTACTTTTTTCCATATTTTTATTCAACACCAACCAGAAATACCAAGCATTGGAGTCCGCACAACCGTATCTGACTAGTAATTTGGGTGAAGATTAACGTTATTTCAATATTATTCTCTTGATTTTCATCTCTGTGGATCATGTCCAAGAGTGTTTGTTCTTTTATGAGAAATGATTTTGCTACGGAAATCTGTGCCAGAATTCGTTGTTCTTAACTCCCACATTTAGAGCGAACAATAAAGGCCAGAACGTTTTTATGACAGACACAATTGAAACGTTTTTAACTGCGGTCACAAATGAAAACAAAATACATTGTCAACTGAAACTCCTTGGTATCAGATAAAATTTTGATAATTTAAAGTTGAAAGCATCACTCTAAGCATTTTATCTAAAAAAGCCTCTTTTTGGCTAAAAAATTAGTAAAAAAGTCATCAAACACGAAAGCTGCATAATATTTCAACGAAATAAATCCATCGTGCCCACGTCATTATGCTTAAAAAATAAACCTCATGTAAAATACAGGCTATGGTATACGGAATTCGTGCACGCGCATTCATTTTGCATGTGATGTTTCCATGGAATTGAGCGATAAAGTGGTGCATGCTGTCCTAAATTCCAATTAAATCACATGTTTTCATGTTAGGTGTTTCATGGACAGATTTTGAAGTCAGATTGACCTACTCTTGCAATCAATTTACTTAAATATATAAAACTTATTTTGATAGTTGTCTGGACTTGTTGAATCAATAATTCGCGTCAATCCGCTTTCTAAGCAAGGATTCTACCATCAAAAGTGGGACCTTCCTTTACTGCGTTCTTCAAGCAATCAAAAGACTTCAAATCAGTAAAAAGACTTCAACGTAGTCAAAAGACTTCAAAGCAATCAAAGTACTTCAAAACGTTGAGACTGAAATGAAATCAAACAATCAATCAGCACAGTATTATTCAATGAGTTCAAAAGACTTTAAGGAATTCAAAGAGTCTTAAAATATTGCACTCTTTTGACTTGAAGCTCTTCGACTACTTCGTAGTTCAATGATTTCCAAATAAATCGATACTTAAAGTGGAAGTTAAAGTATTTTGTTGAAGTCTTGTCACTTAAATGGAAGGAATTAAACTTCCAGGTTCTCACTTTTTCTAAGCTGACATCAGTAAGCGGCGTTACTCTCGGCTAATAACATATATCTACAGGCGTTTGTTACCTCCCAAAGCGTGGCGAGGATGTATTTCTAGTTTGTTGGTTTCGTCGTTTTCCCTAACTGTGACTAGTGACCCACATTAAAGTGATATTTAATCATTGATATTTAATTGTTTGTCCTCCTCAACTTCAAAAGTTATAGTTATCGATACATAATTACTTATATTTTTGCTTGAGAGACTCTTGCTTGACTAACTGGTCGGCTGAATTTTGAATACCTGTCTATGCCCAAATGATCTTGCTGGTAAAAACCAAGTCGTCTTAGCTCGTAAGTCATTTGTCATCATAACGAACAATGGCTCTAATGGTAGCTCTTGCTTGAATTCTGCTAAACAAGTCCCAAATAGCTGAAAAGAAATCAATCATGAAATCAAAGATGAAATTCCTAAATGTTAAGCGAAGATTTGGTTACCACAAAACCACAGACTCTTTTTTATTTAGACCTTTCCAGGACCCTTTGAGTGGCTTCACATATCACAGATATGAGCGTGCATATGCGTCTCTATCCAGAAGACAATCAACGCCCAGTAGAAAAAGTATGAAATTTAAACATTTTTCGAGTGACACATTCACGTACTGTTTTCTGTTCAGTTCAAAATGATTTTTCTTTGGTAAAACAAAAATGTTTCTTTATTTTTTTTATGCATTCTTAGGGGATCTTTTTTCCCACATACATTTTTTTAATTATCTTCACTGCTCTAATCGATTGACATGCATAGAACTAAAAAAAATCATAGCATAATCCGCAAAACATCTTAGCATTTCTTTTTTTTGTTTTCTTGTTTCAATTAATTTTCTTACATGCTTACCGCACCGTAAACAAACAATTGAAAATCTATTTAAACAAAAAATACAATCAAAACCATTTGCACTCTATAATCAATGACCAATGAAGATCGCGATCTGGGGAGAGCAGCAACACGATGGCAACTAAACCACGCTTTGGGAAAAAGCGCTCAGCAGCAGCAGCAGCAGCAGCTTCCAGTACACCATTGGTGAAATCATCGTCATCGTCATCACTACCGAGTGGTGTTATTGAACAGCCCGCACAGCAGCAACCGAGATCAATTCCATCTGTGCCCGCCACTATTCATGCGCCGGAAACTTTCTCCGAGAACTCGCAAAAGTCCCAGCAATCTTCAACTCCTCCATCGCCTGCTCCGCTTATAGCTGCACCTCCTCCACCAGCACCCGTGGCGACTCCTCCCAAAATGTTGGATAGTGAAAAAATTGGAAATGCTTCCGTTTCAATGGGCAACAACAAGAACAACAATAATAGTAGCAATATCGCTATAAACTTATCTTCTTCCTCTTCCGTTTCATCAACTCCCCCACCACAGCCGGCAAGCTCGATTACTGCGTCATTCCCTTCTTTATCTACTTCTTCTTCTTCTTCTTCTGCATCTTCGGCAAATTTCACTTCCACTTCATCTAGTTCACCCCTGACAACAATGTCATCTGTCAAAAGTAATAATAGTAAGAGTAATGCAAATAGTAGTGAGAGTGTGAACACAATGGCAGCACTTATTGCTAATAGTCGTAGAAACAGTTGTAGTCCTATAACACCATCACCACCAGCACCACCAGCACCACCGACACCAACTTCACAAGCGGCACCATCCCCACAAATGGTACCCAATCTCACTGTCGCTGCAAAGCCGCTTAACAAGAAACTTTTGCGTGCACAACAATCGCACTATCTGCAACAGCAACAGCAACAGCAGCAGCAGCAGCAGCAGAATCAGCAGCAACAACAACAGCAACTGGCAGCCATGCAACATCATCAGCAACAGCAGCAGCAGCAGCAGCAGCAAATATCTGCTGCAACAAAATCATTAGATCCAGCAACCACAACTTCTCCTCCAATTGATGAAACAAATTCTAACAACAATCCTCCGACCATTTCTAGAACCCCAGACAGTGGAATCTTCTCATCCTCCTTCAACGTCAGTGGCAGCTCGCAGAGTTCACAATCGGGAGGACTTCCGCCATCTTTACCCAATCCATCTACAAATGGTGGCTTGAAATTTAGCTACGAAGCGCAACCTGGTGTAGCAACGGCTCCAACACCGCCCTCAGTCGACACGAATCTAGCGAATAACACTGCATTTAAAGACTCGCCACCTAGCTCGCCTGGTTCCGAGGCAGGATCGGCACGAAAACGTGGACGTAAATCAAACGATTTGAAAGATGTTAAGGTATTCCAAAATGGCGGGTGTGCAGTGAGTACTCCCACGCCTGCCACAACCACCAACGGACCAATGCATGCAACTCACATGCTGGGAAATCAATTGAACCCAACGAGTAGCGTGGCTCAGAAACTTACCGATCAGCTGCATATGGAAATACAGGACCATAGTGTCTATGCTGAGCCTCAGCCACCGCAATTTATGGGTGTGCCATTCCCTGCAAAGCCGGTAAACAATGTGAGTTGTGTTTTAAATTTGTTTATTCCAATTTTCTTTATTATTATTTATTTTTCTTTTGTTTTCAGATAAGAAACACTTCAAACGCTCCAACGGGTGCTAATTCATTGGCATCGATGTTTGGGGGCGGCAATGGTGGTGGTTGCGCCCCACAATCATTGGAGCAATTACTTGAGAGGCAATGGGAGCAGGGCTCACAATTTCTAATGGAACAAGCACAGCATTTTGACAGTAAGTAAATTTGTAGTTATAGTTAAATTCGTCGTTAGCATCGAAACTGCTCCTGGCTCCATATACAGTCGCTAAGTGATGGCCTGTAAGATAAAAGCCTGCGAAAAACAAAACAACCCAAAAACTTTGCTCAATGATTAATAATTTTGAATGTTATTTTGAAAAAACTAAAACGCTGACTTTCAAAATATCGTGATATATTTAAATTGCATTAAAATTAGAGCGGCCAAGTGAGGGTTTTTCTCTCAAACGAAGGGTTCCGCGCCTCTCTAGAGTATGCAATGTTTCTTATAATTTCAATTTTAAATTTCTCATAGCATTGTACAAACATACGAACGAGTAATCCAATTGACGATCGGTGTATAAGTCATGCAATATTGGTTTGGATGTTATTCCAATTATAGACATTTTAAATTTGGCATTTCACGAAGGATTTATTATTATGAAATAAAAGGATCACAAGATTACAAGATTATTTGATCCAGGCTTATTGAAGAAACTTGTAAATCTATGACTCTAAATTTTTTTGACCAATTTATGCGAAATATTCATCTCGAACCGACTGCCAATTCGTTCGGAATACATTGCGTCAGTGCGAACATTAACGCGCGTCAAATCGTGTACGGGTAGTTGTTGCTATTACAACTAAAGATATTTATTAATATGGTATTTTCTTGAATATAAAAAATGGAACACAAGTATATCATATGATTCTGGAGCGTGGAAGAGAAGGAATTGGAGAATATTAAAAAGTTGAATAAATGAAATTGAATATCCTTGTGTGCTTTAAATGCGTAATCGACACTCACCACGCCAATCAATGTTTACAATTTCTATTAATCTTCAACCTTTTTTTTTTAAATTGATTTGATTTATTGCTGGGACAATCATAACATAAACACACTTCAAAACCACAGGAAATGCCTTTTTGATAATCTATTTTAGAAAATGATATTAAAGTTAATATTTTCGCATTGAGACAATTTTCGCCACGAAAGCAAAATTATACGACATTCAGTTCGCATTAACATCACTTCATTTTGACATTCGTTCCACAAGTTGCAAAATGTTTTTGATAGACGGACGGCCGGACGCAGAAAAAGAGGATATTTAGTAATATGTTTTCTTAAGCACCTTTTGAGTACGGAACCCTTAAAAGCTTCACTCTCTTTTGGAACAAAAACATTTCGTATCACCAGCGGTGTATGCAGTATATAAACTAGTGTCCGACCGAATCAATATTTTCAATACACACCGAAATTTATTTAGGCATGTTGAAATTTCTTTTGTACACGAAAAAAGCAGTTAAAAATAAAAATATTATGACAAATGTTTAAAGTGATTAAAAATATTAAACTTTCTTCGTCCAAATTTGTTCCCGTCAATCTGAACGCCAGGCCCCTCAATCTTATCCTTTTGTCTCACGGCAGAGTAACTATACCAATCGGAAATAGTTCTTTAAGACAGACATTTTACCTCCAAAATAAAATTTTCAATTCAAACAGTCTCGTACGAGTATTTCCTGGCATAGCAATGAATCAAATGAACTTGGCATCTTCGAACCAAGTTCCAGATGATCGGCTTACTTTTTTGTTGGAACACGATTATTTCGTGCACCTAGATTCACCGATAGGGTTGCCTCTTACATTCATTTTCATCAGGCACATACCTCCGGTAACAGGTAACGATTTTCAATAAATTGAACAGCTCTTTCGTGATTGTCAAGAATCATAATTTTCCCGGGATCACTATTGAACTTGAAGGAAGTTCGAGGTTGGGTGGGTGTATCACAAAGTTTCTTTCTATATATATGAAATACAGGGCGCTCCATTGAAAGTTTGGATGATTTTTATGGACAAAGGTTTGGGGTGCATTAGATAAAGTATATACTTATTTCCTACATTCAATTTCATAGTGCATTTCATTTGGAAAGTATTCAATTTAGGGAAAAACTAAACAGCACATACTTAGCTAACCCGCTGCACGGGAAAATGGATTTCAACTCTCTTTCCGCGGGCAGTTCATGCTCACTCGACTTCAGAGTATGTCTTTTTCACCAGGCAGGAAGCTATGTCACGTGGGAATTTACCTCGAAAATTAATAAAATTTCGTGTTAAGCCCATTTTACATAAAAAAATCCACATTTTCACACAACGGAAACAATGCAAAAATCAAAAACCGAGAACATAAAAAAAATTATAAAAAATAGAAAAACAAGTTTCCTCTCCAAAATTGCTTAATCTTGATAGCTCTTTCCTTTTTTTGTGAATCCGGGGGCTGGAATTGGAAGACACTTGCAACAGCTCGACAGACTTAAAAAGGTATTGTCAATTTGCCAGGTCGGAAGTCACACTGGTACTGGCTGATTTGTGGGTTGCCAAAAAAAAACACTTAAAGCTTATTGGGCATATGAATCTAGTTGCGGGTGTTTGTTTCTGTTTGGTGCCATTTTATAGCTTGGACAGATAAAGCTAATTGGGCATGCTTTTTTTCTCCCAAGCTTGGCGTGATCTGATGCATATTAAAAATGTTGAGCTGGTTATTTATTTTAATAATAAAACAACTAACTGCATACCATTTCTATAAAAACATATTTTTGAAAAAAAAAATTCTCAATTTTCTTTTGTTCATTACAGTTGCTTCACTTCTGTCCTGCCTGCACCAGTTACAAACGGAAAACGTTCGCCTCGAGGAGCATGTGAACAGTTTAATTGCGCGACGTGATCATTTGCTTGCAGTCAATGCCCGCCTAGCGATACCTCTCAATGCCAACATTCCCCAGAGTCAAGGTAAGTGAATGCAGTGCAATGAGATTAAGAAATAAAATCATGCACGCGTCCACCTACCATCATCCAATCTCATCCATCCCTCACCACACACACACACACAAAAACACATATGAACACATACATACACTACTAGAAAAAATATATCCAGACCACTGAACCGAATTTTCGTACAATTCTTCTTGGAAAACAATTTGAGAAAACCCAAAACGTTTCTTTTTTATTCTATCAAATTCAATTCACATTGAATTAGTTTTTACATAATTTTATATGTATATATATATATATACATTTACGAGTACTCTTATTTTGTTATATATTTCCTAACGACGGTGTTTGCTTCTAAAGACGCAAATCCTTGTACATATTTTAATTTTTTTTTTTAGTTACTCCTAAGTTCACCTCTATTAACACATTAAATTGAAAACAATACAAAATAAAAAAGAAAAAAAAAACTATATTAACACGGCTTACACCCCCACCCTCAAGGCGAGATCTTAACTTGACTAAAACACAAATGGACTTTCTTTTAAATTTATAATTAAATAAAACAAAACGAAAAAACAAAAAATTAATTTAACTTTTCCTATTCAATTATAGACTTAATAACGATTGTATTACACTTTTTAAAAAAGCATAAATTACATTTATGGTGTTTGTTT
Organism: Orthonevra nobilis; assembly: GCA_963555765.1. Lineage (NCBI taxonomy): Eukaryota > Metazoa > Arthropoda > Insecta > Diptera > Syrphidae > Orthonevra > Orthonevra nobilis. The sequence continues at coordinate 69,872,077 of OY743227.1, read as the reverse complement.
ATAGTTTGTTGTTTATTTTTGCTTGTATAATTTAAACATTTTTTTTTTTAAATTTATTTATAAATAGTCCTTAAAATCATAAATCTGCAAAAACAAAAAAAGAGCGAATTGTACTAAACAAACAAAAACTTGGAATTACTTTAATAAAACTTTTGAAATTTTCATCGAATAATCGTGAAAAAAAAGAAAACTGATTTTGTTTTTTGTTGTACAAAATAAAAAGAAAAGGGATTTTTTTCTTTAACAAATTTGGAAAAAAAAATGGTTGTCGGTCGGTTAGTTTTTTTTTTTGGGTTAACATTTTCCTTCTTTTTTTTTAAATGGTGAATGTTTGGTTTTATTCTTAAATTTTATAATATTCTGGTGTTGGACCTTAGACAGGAATTTGAGTTAGATCGCGAAGAGTTCCTTTCACCAGCAATGGAGGTTGCTGAATTTGGCATATTCTATGCAGCGTGGTTTGTTTATGAAACATGTATGGGCTCTGTAGGCTTTAAAACAATAAATTTAATGATACTGTAATTGTTTTGAACTTGAGAACATTTAGGGATGGCTTCCTAACAAAACCGACAAAATTTAGTGTTTCCAAAATGTTTAGCAGATGTCATGTCCAGCTGGCAATTTGAAATTTGACAAATAAAGCGTTTTTTACAGGCTTCCAAACTGGCAACACTGTTTCTACAGATGGGCCGAACACATGATACAGATTGATCCTAATTTTCAACGCAAAATTCTGTTCTCCGATGAGGCCCATTTTTGATTAAATGAGTATGTAAACAAGCTAAATTGGTGAATTTTGCATGGCGAAAACCCAGAAGCCTCACTGTTTGGTTTGCTTTATGGGCTGATGGAATCGTCGGCCCATTTTTCTTAAAGGACGATGTCGGTCAAAATGATTTGGAAGTCAATATTCGCCGCGTTATTTCTGATAGGCGTCCCCGGGTGCTCGATAAAATTGTCGAAAATTGGGCTTCACGATGCTCTTCATTCGAGTTAGCCATGGCGCGTATATGCTCTTAATCATTTTTTACCAGTAATGACATAAAGTTATCCATGTAAAGAAACTAATATCATAGACATTAAGATTAGCTTCAAGTTTTTTTTTACTGCGTATTGAATTTTATACTTTAAAAAAAACACCCTTTAGATTGATCCTAATTTTCAACGCAAAATTCTGTTCTCCGATGAGGCCCATTTTTGATTAAATGAGTATGTAAACAAGCTAAATTGGTGAATTTTGCATGGCGAAAACCCAGAAGCCTCACTGTTTGGTTTGCTTTATGGGCTGATGGAGTCGTCGGCCCATTTTTCTTAAAGGACGATGTCGGTCAAAATGATTTGGAAGTCAATATTTGCCGCGTTATTTCTGATAGGCGTCCCCGGGTGCTCGATAAAATTGTCGAAAATTGGGCTTCACGATGCTCTTCATTCGAGTTAGCCATGGCGCGTATATGCTCTTAATCATTTTTTACCAGTAATGACATAAAGTTATCCATGTAAAGAAACTAATATCATAGACATTAAGATTAGCTTCAAGTTTTTTTTTACTGCGTATTGAATTTTATACTTTAAAAAAAACACCCTTTAGATAGTTCATCCGAGTGTCTTCAAGAAATTGGCTAACTGATAGCCCATGAAGTGAAAGTGCCACATACCTCGCCGTTCTACCTGAAGCCATTTTACTGGAGAGGTGTGTGTTCATGCTGGATTAAAAGCCCATGTGTTTTTCAAATCGGATGACAATCACCCAAAGACGCATAAAAAAATGATAAATAAAAATGCAAAAGCCAAACTTTAAACCGAACTGGTTAATGGAATCATTGCCCAAATGTTGAAGAGAGCGTGTACAAAATAACCAGTAAAAGTCTGAAAGACGATGAGTACTGGCTTGTCAGCCAATAACATTGAAAAACTTTTAAAAATGACACTTTAAAAAATTGAAGCCAATTGATGTTCCTCAACAAATAAAAGATTTTTTGTTTGTAGATAAAGAAATTATAAGGGCAAACATATGTTTCCATGAAATAGCACCTTTAGCAGCCTCAGGTTCAAACTGAGAAATTTAGCCCCAATTGGAGCTCAGAAGTATTTAATTCTAAAAACTAAAGTCTGTCGTGGTTTCTTTTTGATATCTGTGTAAGAAACAATATCGAGTTGAAAATCTTACAGCGAGCTACTAAAGGAGCCCTAGAGGGCCGAGTGATATCTTGCTTGTCGTGCGTTTTGTACTTAACCCGATAACAAGCCTGCACAGTCAAATGATGCATCAAGAAGGGCGCCACTCGCGTAACTCCACAAGGAGGAATTTTTACGCCAATCATTTGGTTGCTGATCATAAACGGCCTCGTTAGGCAACTACTTAATGAGTATTTTAGTCTTTAGTGAAAAAAAACTTGAACAGTCAGTTGAGCGAAGGACCGGGGATTCACAATCAATTAAGTGAAAATCAAATAACTTATCTGTACCAGAAAAGAACCTGGTCGGGGTTGATCTGTTCATTCAAAAATGACGTGTCAAGTATGTAACTGGGCATTTGGCGGGATAGGAAACTGAACTGGAATCTAAATACACAATAAAGGATAAAGAACCGCAGGAAAGATTTAACATTACATTTTTACTTTAGTATGTCAAGGCACCTCACATGTGACAAAAACGAAAAAGCGTTGTTCATTTTAATTTTAAAAAAACAGTTAATTCGTTTTAGTTTAGAACGCTCTTAAGCGCCACTAAATTACATTAAATAGTCAAGTCGCTTACACCCAAAGACCTAACTAGAACAATTGTCTACTTAGTCAGCTGTCTCATTGCACTTCCCTTCAATGTCCAACGATAATATTACTGAAGCTATAAAAATAGTTTAAAAATTTAAGAGCTTCAAAATGATTCTCTCGCTGGAAATATCAAGCAATCCTTTTCTTTGATAATAGTTCTTTTGAATATTTTGAGAGAATAAATTAACAGGACTTTTCGACAAGTTTCTAGAAGCAAGTTGGATTGAACGGATGAATATTTTCCATTGAATAAAATTAAAAAAAAAAAACTACTCACAGGAATGCAATCGAAGGTAAATTATGTTAAAAAAAATATAAAAGGAAGGAACCACCTGATAAGATGATGGCTACCGGCGCTGAAGTTATCGGTTGCGGATGTTTCTTTCAGACGTCTCTTTGCAGCATGCGAGGTAAGTACAAAAAAAAATTATTTTAAACCATTAAGGAACACTGGAGCTTTTTAGCGAGAGAATCAATATTTTTCAAAAACAAAAAATCTGTTAATATAAGCAAGGTTCAGATAAATATTTACGACATTATTAACCTTATAGCAATGTTTATAATAATAAACGGGGCTAAAACAGTCTAGTGCAACCATGTCTGTAGTCTTTTTTTCAATACTTACTTCAATCACTTGATCAAAAAGTTCCCGGAAATCATTCAGATAAATTAAAAATACAAGACTATTCTTCAAAATCGTTATTGTCCCCTTCAAAGAACTCCCCATCGCCTGAAACGTACTTATACCCAGCGCTTGGTCCAATGCTGGAAACATTTTTTTATAATCAGTTTGCTGTATGGCCATCATAGCCATCTTTGATTTTTTCATGATCTCATCTCGTGTGTTTTATACGTTCCGCGGAGCGATTTCTTGAGTCGATCGAATAGGAAAAGGTCGCAAGGAGCCAAATCAGGTGAATTCGGTGGTTGTTGTTGTACAAGATCCACGATCTGATTGCCAACAACACCGGTCTTTTCTGGCGAAACTCCTCCGCCATCGCTCTTATGGTCAATTTCCGGTCTCGATCATCCATTCTTTCATTGATCTCAATGTGCGATTATTAATTTAAGAAATAATTTGAAAGCGGGTTATATAGTTAATAGGTGACTACCTCCTCCTTCTCTTGTCATATGATTCTTCTAGGCTTGATTGAGGTTTATGTAAAATGTTTCGTTGGCTTGAATTAAAAAAGGTGAACTTTTTTTGGGTAACTTAAATCAGACTTGGAGGAAGGGTCCGCGTAATCTTCATGCCGAAAGCCAGAAAAAAATGCATGAATATGGAAAAGATTTTTGGCCCAATAGACTAACTTGAGGGAAGGGATACCATGATAGACAAAACCCCCATGTTTAAATCACATCGTACTTACTTAAAGGTTAGGTTCACAAAGGCAGCTCTAAAAGAAGTGGTGAGGAAAAAAGAAAGAAAGAAAGAGAGCTAGAGAATTAAAATGCTGCTTATGCGGCTGACGTTGTCATATTGATAGGTACCAAGAAGTTTTTTCTTTTCAAATTTGGCCAATTCTTTTTCCGATGGCAGTATGGAAGGAATTTTCTTGAAGCTTGTTAACAAAAATTACATGTGCCCTGGTACATTGCCGCGCATGAGAACTAAGCAGAAAAATATTTTTCGAAAGTTTAGGCCGTCAAAAGGAAAACGAAACCACATAATAGGATCATTTCCTGCCGTGTGTCTGGTACCACATATTTCTCAGGAATCCGTGGGATTCTTAAGTTTAAATTAATACGAAATATTTATGACTGCAGTCCTTTAAGTTGTAGAAAAGATCAAGCTTCGCAATCTTTTGTAGTATATTTTGATACAAACAAAACCGGGAAAAATGTTCGAGACACGGTGCCCGTGATGAAGGAAGGTTGGAGGAATGTATATTGATACCTACAAGTTTGAATGGAGCGGGTCCGACTAGCGCTTGGCCGGATTTTTTGGTGAATAAAAAAAGAGATATTTCGTAATCGTTTGAATTGATTTACTTGAATGCTTTACAAGCAAACGTTGTTTTTTTAACATATTTTAAGCTAAAACTTATTCCCGTGTCCAATTCATCTTTCAGTCAGCCAAGACTTCGTAAACTAAGCAGTAGTGCCAATCTGAAAGTTTACATACTTCTTATGTTAATTATGCACCAAACTTCGGTGGCAATCCAAAATCCAACAGTAGTTGTAAAATGTTTAACCTGTCTTCCTTGGAATCCTTGGTTGTAGTTAAATTTGAACAGCCCAAACTATTCACATTTGGGAGTTGCATTTACCATTTCTTTTATCACCACCCATCACTGACACAAACTCAAATTTCATCCTCCCCCATCATTTTTTCAAAATATTCTCACCTAAACAATACATAGAAAAAAAGAAAAAAGAAAAAAGAAAAAAACAAACAACAAACAAAATTAAATTTCTAGTTAACCTAAATAATATCCACTTAAATGGTCCGACACCATCTGATGTTGCCGCAACAGTAGCTGCATCATCGGCTGCTGCAATAGTGTCCACATGCAATGCAAACACCACGACGACAACAACAGCAACCGTGAATTCCACCACAGGTAATCGATTACCTCGTTCCAGTGCCGCGTCAGCTCCAGCACCCGCCCAGCTGCCGATCATGGAAAACGGCATTGATTTTCGACATTCCACTCACCAACAACAGCCAACAGTCGCACCGTCTTCTGCAACCATCACCGCTGCAGTGCCACCAACGGGTAGCAATATGAGGTGAGTGGACTGTTGTGACTTTACCTCTTTTTCCACTTAGCATGTTGCAAGTTGTTTTATTTCGTTTCCTTATAAACCTTTACGTATGTTTTTTTTTGTATTTTTCTTTCTTTCAAATTCCTGTATGCCCTGGAATATGTAGACACTCATCTTCTGTTCATCCAAATTCTTCATCAACCACAACTTCGTCCTCATCCGCTTCTCATCATAGCAATCACCAACATCATCAGCAACACCATCAACAACATCAGCAACAGCAGCAGCACCATCAGCAACAACATCAGCAACATCAGCATCATCCGCAGCAGCAACCGCAACAGCCACCGTCAATGGCACAGCATGGAGCGCTTTCCTCATCTTCTTCGGCGTCTTCCAGCGCTGCGTCGTCAGCAATGGCACCCGGAAGCCGCCAATCACAAGCACAAGTGGCACCACTGTCCCATCATCATCATCAACCACAGCACACACACCAGCAGCCACATCATCAACAGCACCATAGTCACCACGTTCAACAACAGCAACAACAGCAACAGCAGCAACAACAACAGCTTCACTCGCATCATCCACATTCTCAGCATCAGCCACATCCGCTAGTGCAACAATCACATCCCCACCATCATCACCATCCGTCGTCGACTGGCACCGCGGTGGCGTCCCACCACATGCAACAGCAACCCACCTCGCATCACCAACCAATGTCTATGTCGGCAAGCGAAGTATCAATCCGCGCTGCAGGGGCAGGTGTCGGCGGACCAGGTGGAGCCAGTGGTGGTCCTGGACGCAGCGGTAACAGTGGTATAAGTGGTGTTGGCGGTGGCGCTAGTACAATGCTCGCCGGACGAACGGCCATCGGTGACAGTTCGGCCTATCATCCCGTCTATAGTCATCAGGTATAAGTTGTTTAATGCCATTCCACTTGTCACTCTATCCCGAGCCCCATAGAAAATTGCTTTATACCAAATACAAAGCCTCTTTCTCGATCTCTTTTCAGTCACAACTAAGACGCGACGAGAGCCAGGGAAAGCCCAGCTGAAAATCATTTCGGAAAAAGAATCAAAGCGTCAAATCTTCTCTTCTAATGCCATTTCCGGCAGTGCAATCGAACAAATCTCATATCATCAACAACAACAACAACAACAACAACAATCGGATTCCATCTAACAACAAACGTACGAACTCTCAGTTTACCACGAACACTGCTGCCATCTATGAAAGCGACAACGACGATAGTTCATCATCTCTATCACCGAAATCTCCCATGTCCGATGATGATTCACTCCGGGAGACTGCAGTCTCATCCTCCGCGTCCGCGTCCGTATCAATGTTGCCAACTGGCGACAATAATCTTTTGCAAGTGCAAAATTTCTTAAATTGTTTCGATGAAACAGGCAAACCCCTACAGCAGCAGCAGCAGCAGCATCGTCTCCAGACCGATGGTCTAATCAATTTTACACAGAGTGGTATAAAAAATAGGATCAACACAAATAGTCTGTCGAAGAGGAGTTCGTCGATACCGAAGGATGGCAGTAGCAGTGTCAGTTTCAGCAAGTCAGTCTCGGGACGACCACAGAAGTTCACGATTTCAACGAAATTTCTACGCAAATCACGGAATAAACTGAGGTCGGCTAGTGGAAGTCAAAGTGGTGGCATGCCATCGGAAGCTGATATAATAACGATGTCGTCTGCAGTAGCTGGAGGACCAACGCCAACGTGTGCCAGTATGGTGGGTGATGACTGTAATGCCAAATTTAAAGACTTTTCAATCGATTCTCTTTTGAATAAGTAGATTTTGTAATTTTGCTTTTCAATTGTTTTATTTGAAATTGGAGGGTTGTAAGACTTTAATTTTTTTGAAGTGGAACTCTGCTTGGACTTGGAAGGTCGTTGAAAAGGGAACAACGACAAGCGTTTAGCTATGGCTTCAAGACGTAAACTCATACTCGAGGGATTTAGTCAGTCTTTCCCCAAAAAAATGTTTTTGTTTATGAATAACATGAAAGAACTGGAAAAGCCAAGTTCTAAGACTGAGGAAAAACTTGACAATTTAGGACCATTTGAGCCCGATGTGACTTCACCCGAATTTTGAACATGAGTGTGAGTCCATGCTTTATTTGGATGCACAGCACAGTACTGCACTCTCAACTTCTTACCTTGTAGGGTTCAAGATCATAGCATTTGTTTCGCAGTTGATGAAGATGAAGTTCAACTCCGCAGGACTTAATGGTATCAATCCATTTTTTTTTCTAAATTCCCGCTGCCTGTTATCCTTTCCTTTATTACAAAAATTATACCAAGGCACGAAGTAGCTCGACTGCCATTCTGTCTTTCTTAACAAAAGCGGTTGAAAAGGCATTCCTTGTGCCGATTCAAAAAATGCGAGCCTGCTAAGCTCTCAGCAATCGGGATTTCGTTCCCATCGAAGACAGCACTTTTGTCCTTGAAACAAGACAAAGCTTTGACCGAAACGGATTGATCCTCCTTTCTTTCTTCTGTGGACCAATAATTGTAAATTTTACAGACAGTCAACAAAACTGATCCACTCCTTCTCTACCGTGTCCAATTATCCAAATTCCTGCCTACGTTGTTTGGAGTTCCGCAAGGATGTATACTCAGCCCCTTTATATTTTTCATGAGCGAACGTCGCAGCGTAGAAACTCAAGTCTCAATATTCATGTGGAACCTCGGAAAGTTAATTTTCCATCCACGCCACACGCCTGTGGAATGCCCTTTATAAGGAACTCAGAGCTGCCAACGATTCTGGAAGGATCAGAACCTAAGGTAGAGCTGTCCCAGCCTTCACGTCCTGCGCTCGCTGCTTCCAGTTGATTAGATGAAGACACTCTTGGCTGGAGTATTATTGTCCATTCACTCGATGTGGCCGAGCAAGTGTGGTTGTAATATTCGACGGAGGATTATTCTTTCAAAGCATCCCAAATTGTGCTAAGCTGCTTGGCTTTTGTTTAGCATTTGGCTCCATAAATCAGGACTGACAAAATCAGTGTTTTTTGTGGAGCGTTTTGTTGGTTTTTTAGGAGAGTGGATTCTAGTTGTTTTGACAAACCGAAGCAGCAATGGTTGGCGGCTGGGTTTGTTCTCCGCTGTGGTGTCCTTTGTGGAGGATCAGTCATAGGCAATGGCTGTGTTTTTCAACTTTTCCACCGAAGATCTTTTTCTTATCAATTTTGTAAATGCAGATATCGAGTATAATTTTGACTTCGTACTCTGGAGAACTTCTGAAGACTCCCTCTGTGAGGTCAAAAAACGATTCTCCATTTTTCCGTTTTTGAAACCATCTTGCTTCCTTGAGCATGACGCGCCAAGACTGATACATGCACTTTGTTCGTATGTTTCAGGGGCATACTTTCAATTCATAGTCAGTGATAGTTTCCGTACGTAACCTTAGATGACGACGTTCGTTGGTATTCGAGTCAAGTTCCGCCTTCATATCTGATTTCTTTTTTGAAAGCTACATACAAGGAAGCTACCTTGATAGCACAATCATCAACCTGAATGGTCAATTCCATTGAAAAGAGACCGGGTGGAAACCGATGTCAGAAGCTCGTATTATTTCTAAGCTTGTGTCATTGCCGTCAACTTTGGGTCTTAAGAAGACGCCTGGTTTTGGATTTGGGATTGGCCGAATTTCATCTAAGATCAGCCGTAGTGTTATGATTTTCGCTGATAAGTAAGACTGTTGAAGACGAATTATAGTCGTTAGAGTAATCCCTCTGTTGAAGCTAATGAAAAGAAAGTCTTGCCAGCACAACTTTTTCTCGCAGGCGTTTTTAGGAGAGGAATACTTGAACATCAAAGTGCACATTCACAATATGTTTTTGAAGCTGCCTATTAAATATGTCGGGTATCACACTTCGACTCGTGAGTTTAAACTCACACGAGTGAAAGAGAGAAGACAGATTAAATAAGCTGAGATAGGAGACAAGCCTCCCGGTGAGTCGTGTGTAGAATTGTAGTTGACTCATTTAGACGTTTCTCTTCCTCAGTTTTCGTTGGTTTTCTTACTTTACTTAATTTCTTTATGTGTGCCTGACCACACGAGCATAGTATTGAAAAGCATGCCCATGAACGAAGTGGCTACACATAAAAAAAAGCGTCACGGGAATGCAAGGAATTTTGACTGAAACGAAACATTTGCTTTTTAGCAGCGAGACGAATGCTGCGGGCAACAACAGATAACGAAAGAAAAAAGATAAATGATTAAAACCTGAAAGAATCATAATTTTAACACGTATAGATCATGAGTTCAAGCAACAGGAAAAATTCATGAAGCATGTTGCGCGGCAATTGCCAAATGAGAATTTACCTCGAAACCCAGGCAGAAAGTCATCTTCTGAAGATGACTTTCGGTGGATTTTCGGATTTTCGACCAATCTCGTTCCAACTCACTAAAAAGCTACCCGTTTCAGCCGACATGCCATTCAATCCCAGGCACTGTGAGTTCAAGTAATCTCTTAACGAAATACGGAATGAAAGAATAGCTGTCAAATTGCGGACACGGAAAAGAGTCAACGAAAGAGTCACCGTGTAGCACAAGCCTCACCGAATGACTACTTAAAAGAGAATGACCAAGAGAAGCAGACTCAAAAGAGTCGATGTGTATTACCAGTCTGTCCTTAAAATATTTATCCATGCGATCACGGCAGCTTTTTTCGAAACTTTATTCTACGGGCTTACAATGAAGCCCTTCTTAAAACGTATCTTGATTTTAAAAAGTCATCCAAAAGTTCCTGAACAAGTCTTGTGGTGCCACAACCGAATATTTTTGGATAGTAACGTTCAACTATGAACTTGACAGATTCTTCAAAATCTAGTTCAAACTATTTTCTATTTACTTTTCATTAAGGATCACACACCTTCCAATTATTAATTAAATCTACTTTCAAACTTTATTCCACTACATATAAATTTTGTCTTTCGATTTTCATGGTGAAAAGAGATTTTCCTAATAATATGTTTTTTCTTGTTTATTAAAATTCCTATATATTTTAATTTTCCTTGTAAAAAGAATTGTATTTATAAAATCATATACAAAACCATGTTTATCTGTAAAGATTTAAGTTAAAAAATAGTCTTAAAAATAAAATATTACAAATAATAAATTAGTTCTTAGATTTTTATTGTACATTTGAATTATACTAAAATAATTTTAGTTTAAAAATGAAATCACAACAAAGGAATAATTTATTTTATTTCAAATATTACAAAATACAAAATAAATTAAAACTTATTTAGCGAGGCGACAATAAAAACGAACACATTTCAATAATAATTTTATTTATGTGGCATTATTAGATGATATTATAAGTTGTATTTTGTTAAATTATACTTTCTCAAAAACATCGTATTAAAGATTAATAGTTGGAATGAAACTATACATTTATTGTTAAATATAATTTATTTTGTTTTATTCATTATTTTTGTTTTTTTATTTTAATTTTCAGTTTTTGTTTTCAAGCTATGTTTCAGTCAGGAGATGGCACGGTTGAAATATAATGCAATCATTTTGCAATGCATTATTCAAAAAACCATTCAATGAAATTCGGGAAAAAGTATTAAAGGACTGAAGCCGTCGAACAGATTTCCTATTAAACTACACGGAACAGTCAGTCTTACATATTTGCTTTGATGACGATTCAGTCTTGAGTGGACCTTTGGCTATGCCCATCATAGATAGTTGTCTTCTTCTCACTTGTGTGCGTCTCCAAATTTAAAGTCTCCCTTAACCAAGTTCTTCCTCTTGTCTCGAATCTAAAACTTCTGGCCGGTGCATTGATGTCCAACCATCTCTTCATATCTTATTGTTAGCCGCCTTAATCAATGCCCCTTCTGGCTAGATCTAAATTAAATATAACCCTTTTTGTAGAAGTTGCTTCTTAACATTCCATATAGAGTATTTTCATCCCCTTTTGATAAGTACCCTGCTTCTGCGACGTATATCATGACGGGAGCAAAAGGCTGGCTTGGTGGTTCTAGGGAAGGCTTTATTGCTCATTTGCCTTCTAAGCCCAAAGAAAGTAGGCAAAACTGAACTTCCAGTCGATCGAAGCTCTTCACTGTTTCGAAGTTATTTATGTTTATTGTAAGGTTTGGTCTATGAATCAATGTTGAGTGTCCTTATTTTTGAAACATTGGCTTTGTTTAAGCTTCATCCCACAAAAGACCGAGTATTGAAGCTCCTATTTTTGCAAACGCACTATTGACTGGTCGTTTTACTCTTCCAAATTTATAATCAAATGAAAGGAGCTGCACAGATTCTGAAGAATGGAGTCTGCGTGTGAGTTGTCGTGTGAGTTTCGAAGTCGGCCTGTGTGTTTCGAAGGGTTTTTAAAAAAAATTTAATGACAGTGCATTGCATTGTTTTAAACCGTCAAAGGTACCGGCGATAACGTTAACAGCCTTAATAGAGATGCGATTATTCTCCATCATTATCCTCTACAATAGGTCGAATCTGATAGGTATAAGAACGGCTCTGTAAATCTCGTCTCAAGAAATAGGTTTATGTTTCGAGGCCATATCCATAACCATAAGATTCATAAATGTCATCTCCGCATTGCTCTATGAGCAGCTCATGAGCAGTTCATTCAATTTTGGTCGCAATCTTTTTACCTGCAAGCTTCATCAAACCACATGTATCCATGTTGATATAGCGTCAGACGCTTCCCATCGTCTGTCCTTGATATCGACGGAATAGGATCACTTGATGGGTATGAGGATGCGCCATCATTTTGATCATACCATGCTAGATCCTCAGACATCTAACGTCTCTAAAAATCAGCATGTCTTGTGGTTAATCTATTCAGCTGTTGAAGATAGCTGATATGATAGTATCTGTCATATTAGCATATTTCTGCTATAAACCTTCGACGAGCAAAAGGTCAGAGATTGAAGGTTCTTTCGAGGTTTTCTATAAAATCTCCTGAGCCCCTGAGCTCTCAGGTATGATCAGGGGCCGATCTGCTTGGAAATGTGGCCATGCTTTGTTCTTCCAGAATAGACAGTTAAACCAAGAAGCTGCATTGTCTCATTAGATTTCGACATTTGGTTCTCCATCTTCCTGGAAAAAGTGTTGAATGAGAGTTTTAGGAGGGAAAAAGATGCCTGTTGGATTAAAACACCCAAACAGTGGTCGTAAACTGACCAACCAACCAAATTTTCCCCAAATACACGAATGCCCTCCAGAAAACTGGTCCTATTTTTATTTCAAAAATCTTCAGTAGTTTTAAAACGTCGGTCGTTGATGAAAGTTGGTTTTAAATAAAAAATGCAAACCAAACAAAACTCAGCAAATCGAATAACATTCTAGCATTTAATAACAAAAATAATTATCTCTATAAAACCAGGTAAATGAAACGGCTTCTGGCTTGCAATAAAAAAATAAAAAATAAACATTAAATCACTTTGCCGACTCCAAGTCATCTGAAACCACGAAAATAGAAAAACTTATCTCTCACCATGCCGTAAATATTATTCATAACAACAATTTGGACAAGTGCAATAAAATCATCAACAAAAAGAATAAACAATTTATGTAAATAAAAAAATAAGACACAGGTTTACAAATAAAAAGCAAAAAAAAAAAATACCATTGAAATTTTTAAAGAATTTAAGTAATCAAATTTGAGAGCAAATAATATCAACTCAGGTACAATGTATAGTTATTAAATATTAGGAATTAAAAAAAGAACATACAAAATTTACTTGTACTTATAAAAATATTGAAATAATTTACCCAATTCAATTTGTTTGTAATTTTTAAACAATCACAAACCAAAGTAAAATTTTAGTAAAAATACAAAATAGTTCGTTGCATTCAACATCGGAAATGATGATACTAATTCTAATTTATTATTTAATATTCATTCGTACATAAATAATAAGCTGCACAAATAATTATTAACAATTTGAATTGAAACATAAATAGTATTATAACGAAATGATTAACAAATATAATATTGATATTATATACAGTTTTAAAGAATATTATATTATACATAAATATATTATATATACATATATAGAAGAAAGAATTAAAAATAAAATATATATACATATATTAAATGAAATAATATCCATCGAATTATTGTCTTCATTTATTAAATGGGAATCCGATGTTCCAATCAAAAACCAAGCAAATAGTTGAATAGAGTTAAAAGATTTTTCAGCAAAAACGGGTTTCTGGTTATGAGTTCTAAAGAAATTATGTGGCAGAATTACCGGTGACTTTTCTGTTGGAATCCATTTGGAATTAGTTGATTTTTGAAGAACCTAAATACACGTCTTATCTGTTTTTAATGTTCTGTTATGCAGATTTCCTGGAAAGCTAGGAAGCTTGTGCGATGCCTTCTTAAGTCTGGATGGGGTCATGAGTGGTGATCCTTCTTTTCACAAAAAAAAGGATAGAAAATTGATAAAAACATTATTTTAATATTTTTAAACATCTACAGGCATTATTTTTAGACGACTACAATTGTCAGAAGAATTATTGCAGATAAATATAATAAAAACTAAAGATTAAAAACACGTAATTCCCCAATAATAGCGAAATTTGGTGTTCTGCATTTTACTCGATTTTCGAACATGCAAATTGATGTTCTGCTTTTGGAAAAGTCCTTGTTTTCAGGTGTATTGAATTCACATGTCTTTTGTGTTGCGGATGTGCACAGATATAGTCGCTGTTTTCGTAGTAATTTCCAAAAAATTACCTAGTCAAGTGCCATTTTTTATTATTTTTCTGAAAATTTCGACTTATTGGCTGTTTTCGAAAACATCATCTACGTCAAAAATGCGTTTGTTAAATGTTCTTTAACGCAAACTACAACTACAAAAGTAATTTTTTCCCACATCAATCACGAATTTGAGCTGCATAAGTATTGTGTTCGATAACGCAGTTGGCGCAAGTCATATGTTCGAAAACGTTATCTGCGTTGCAGCTGCGTTAGAAATCGGAGATGACCGAAAAACTTAAATGTCTTAAAATGATGAAATTATTCGTAGAAGCTCTCGGAAAGATTTATTAGGAATATAGTTATATTCCTAATAAATTTTTTAAGTGCTCCATTCTGTTTGGATGTTGTTCCAAATTGTCAGATGCGCTTGCAAGAAAAGTCATTTGACGGCGACGAATGCTATTTCTCCATCAGAAAATTACTATAAAAATCTATTTTTTGAAGTTTTCGAAACGACCGTTTTCCTTGGGTAAGTCACAAAAATCAAAGGCAGGACACTAAATTTTTTAAGTTTCCAACTATCAACATGGATAACGACAACGGAAAAAAAGTTTAGCACAGTGAGCTACATGTGTATGTACTTAAGTACATATTACAATTAAAACAAAACAACTTTTGTTTCGGTTTTAGTTTAGTTAGTTTAGTTTAGCGTTTAGCCTTTATGTGTTCCATCGAAAAATCCCATTCAACCGCTCCATCGGTATGTCCTGCAGCCAATTTGCAAAAATTTAAATAATTTTACCGGCTGCCATGTCGATCTACCAAGCCTTATGTCAAAATCTTACCCGTCCGAGCTTTGGTGCCTTATTTGAGTCAAATATCGTAGCGAACCTGCAAGTTTTTTTTTTATTTTTTATTTCCAAAATTAACAGCAGCATTTTTAAAAATGAAATTAGAAGAGCTAAATGTACTACCAAATATAATACCGTGGAAGACCGAAGAAAAAAAACTGGCTAGCAACATATATAACCAGTATTAAATTAACAAACATTTTTTTTGTTTAGTATAATTTCGAAATCAAGAAAGAAAATTCCAAAAACTTTCTCCAGAAGACTGGATGTTGGCTTCATCTCTGAATCCAGTTTTTGAAATATTTCAGCAAAAAACCCTAAACTAAAACTGTTTTTGAAACTGCAAAGAATCAAAGTCTTAAATTTTTTTTTCTCTTCAGTTGTTAAGGCTTATCTCGTAAAATATTCCTGTACGCTCTTCCCATTATTTTTTCTTCATGGTTTTCAATAGTGAAGCAAACAACTTTCACGGCCAAATTATATATTTCAAGCCATTATCCTAAGACACTTTTAAATTATTCCAGATCACCAGTCGATGCTGACATTTCGAATAAGATTTCGAAGTTGATTTTAAAAAAATCGAATGCCCTCGGCTTACAGAGCGGATTTCAAACAATTTGAATATGTGGTGTGGTGAAAGGCCTATCTTCCGAATAAATATAATTTAAAGAATAGGAGGACTATAAGAACACATCTTGATACATGAGAGCTCACAGGTTTTGAAATTCCCAGAACAGTGTCTTATGTTTGGAAAACGAATAAACTACTTTTGAGGGACATCCCGGCCGTCACTTGATGTAAAAAGTAATTTTATGCCAAAAAAAAAACACAAGTTTTAAAATTCTTGGGAATTGTGCCCAACATTTCTTCATATTGAGGTTGTCCTTGTTTGTTTTTGTAAGACATTATTATAAGATACTTCAACTCCGTTATGCTTCAAATATTTGTACTGGTGAAGTCGCTCTCAGATAATTTATTTATATCATTGACAAATATAAAAAAAAGAAGTGGAACCAATCGACTTCCTTGTGGTACTCTATGCAAACATCAACAGTCCTGCCTAGTTATTGATCTTATCCAGCAGAAACCTTAAATCCAAGGCGGATGTTATTCGGCAATCAATAAGCAAGAGTATAGAAGGAAAGCGTCAAGCCATTTCATTCCAATCACCTTGCGATTGATGGAGAGCTGGAATTTGAAAACTAGTTAATGCATGTGTAAGTTTTGTTTAAAAAAATATAAATGGGACATAAATTACAGTCTAGCTCGTGTCATTTCTACCGAGACTTAATGCAATTACGAATTAAAACACCGTTTATGATACTCAATGCCTCTATCAAGTGAACCACAAAAGCTCATCCTCCTTTCGTGGCACAGTTCTATTCAGCAGACCATATCATGTGCACCCAGCTCCCATGATCCCATTCAAAATGCAGTCTACTCGTGTGCATGATTACATCACGCCTTGGAAAATGCGTCAAGCGCACATTTGTCAACCGCAAGCTGCAATGTTGACAAATGAACGCTTGTTAACATCACGGGTGGCGCAAAAAAACAAAAAACAAAAAACAACGGTGTATCGCGCCATTTGTAGATGGATACGTTTGAACACTACAATCAACCCTCATCCCTTGGGATACCTTAAGAAACTCTTTACGGGTTTTTGTGATTTTCGAGAATTTTCCATTTAAGTAGCAGCAAAGATGACGATGCTGCGACGCGACGTTTCCACGTGCCACAGATACGAGTGACATTCAATCTATGTATTTTTAGTTGCAATCGAGGATAGCAGAATGCATGTGGGATGATTTCTGTTGACATACAAATCTCAGGTGCGACAGTGTGCTTAGCGATTAGGACGACACAATTATTATGCAGTTTGTACATATATGTCATTGTAACGAGATCGAAGCAAATGAATCCAGTTGGAGGTGCTTAAAGCTAGCATCACTATCTATCTAGTTTATCAAATGACGTGAACACAACAAACAAAGGTTGACTTAGATTAAACGGTTCGATGGAAGCAGCAAATTTTATAAAGGTAAACATTGTCATGCGTTTAAAGATTAAGATATACAGGGTTTTCCAATAGTGACTTGACAACTTTGAATTTGATTTGTGAACGCATCCTTTCTCTAATCATCGAACTGTCATTGTCAATTTATTCAGTGAACTCAACATTTTCATCATGGTAAAGTACACGAACGCGATGGTCAGGCAATAAAAAGTTAAGTGCAAAAATTTGAATCTAAATATTCGTTGAGTGATGTTGCCGTATCAGTGAGACTAATTCGAAGTGTCGAAAATATCGCTGCCGTTAAGGGGTCCATAGCAAACGATCCAAATCAGTCAATTCCACGGCGTTCTCAAGAATTGGGCATCGCTCAGACCACATTATGGCGTATTTTACGTAAGAATCTTGGCTTACACCCATACAAGATCCAGCTAACTCAAGAATTGAAGCCGGTGGACCATTTGAAGCGACGTACGTTCTCCGATTAGGCTGTGGAGAAGATGCGCCAAGATGAAGAATTGTATCGCATAATCATCTTCAGTGATAAAGCTCATTTTTGGCTCAATGGGTTAGTCAATAAAAAAAAATTGCGTAATTGGTCGGGTGAAAATCCACACTTGCTTCATTAATCACCAGTTCATCCACAAAAAATAACTCTTTGGTGCGGTTTGCATGCCTGCGGCGTTATTGAGACATATTTTTTTTTTTCGTCCACGATAAAGATCGTCACATTACTATCAATGGCCAGAGTTATCGCGACTCGTTTACCGATTATTTTTTGTCTGAATTGGTGCCACAAGCCACACAGCACACCTTGTAAACGAGTCAGTCAATTGGTCGCCTCGTTCGTGCGATTTAACGCCTCTAGATTATTTTCTTTAATGCTATGGTAAGTCATTGATTTATGCTAACAAACCGATGACGTTGGAAGACCATTGAACGGGAAATAGCGGCCGTATCGGTCGAAATGTGTGGCAGAGTCATCCAAAATAGAGTCCAATGAATCGAAGCGGTAGTGCCCGCGGTGGCCATATTAACGAAGTCGAGTTTTATTCATAAATGTTTTGATTGTACTTCCATGAAGTCGATTTCTATTCATTAATGTTTTGATTGTACTTCAAGCCGATACTTTTTGAAATATTTCAAATGGTTGTATTTATTTAAAAAAGAAGTTGTTAAGTCCTTATTGGAAAACCCTGTGGTTATGGATTGGTTTAAAACTTATTCTATAGGCAACCAAGATATCTAAAATGGCTGTTGCTAAAAAAAATGAGAAATTCCAGAAACCTAAATTTGGAGATGTATAAGTGTGCATGGACGAAAGTATTATGCCCTGCGGGAGTGAATTTTCAAACCAAAGTTGGTATACAGCAGGGTAGTGTTCTTAGTCCTCTTCTGTTTGTTCTTCGCATTGACGTCGATGCTCGGATTCACTTTGGCCTACTTCAAACTACTAATGCAACTCTTGAAAAACTGGGTTGATAGGATAGTTTGCTGCTTAGCCAGCCGAAATAGTCATTTGAATTAATTAAGTTGGAATGCTAATCTCTATTTTGGTTCTATCTATAGTTTTTAAATTAAAAACATGAGAAGTATAGAAGATATTGGCTGCTCAGCTCCTGAATATATTTATCTAAAATATGACGACAGTCATTCTACAAACCCATGGGAGTCAAAGTGTTAAGCATATAAATAATTTTATTGTGATTGAAACTTTTATAATATGTCTAAAAATTACGAAAAGGTTTAAATATTAAATTGAATTTATCCTGGTGAATTTTCAGATTTCTCCTCATTGTGTTTGACTTCAATAAATTGAATGTCTTGAGGAGGGTCCAAAAATTTGAGAAAATTGCCTTGCATCCAAGCTCCACGGCGGCAATAAAAGCGTCTATCCTCACAAAGGCATAGAACAAGTGTATCCATGGGTATCTAAGAAAAGAAAGCGCATAAATCAATGACATAAAAATCAGAGATCTTACTTCAATTAACGACAGGATAATGTGCGCCATGAAGAACGCGACAACTGAACTGAAAATCGCGGGCGCCATAGAGAATAAAAGGTCCCTTTGTGTTCGAAGGACAAGGATTCCAATGGCACATGTCATGATGGCAACAGACAGCTTTCCCAAAAACAACACAAATTCTGCGGTTCTCATTACATTTGCCAAGCTCCTAGCGTTATTCATTGCCTTCCGTGCCTGAAAATGTTCTTAGGTTAAATATAGAGAAGTTAACAGGCTAAAAAGCTTACCTTAGTTCCAGCCAAAGCAAAGTCGACAGATTCCATCGCTGTCACAGTATATGCACTCGTAGAGTAAGATTGCACCGATTCAACAAAAGATTTTCCAAAATAATTCCGGTCAGGTTTATGGAGCCTAAAATTCAACTTGAAGTATAATCTTTTAAGATAGCTCTTATCTTTGGCTTACTTCGTTTTCTGTAAAAGTATTGCAATCCATCGGGGAATCTTGAAGATTGTAATCAGTAAGGATCCTTTGGCCACCGTTCCCAAATGATATTTGAATAGTGTTTTTACTATGGCGGATGGACTACAACAGTCTTGGGGGCTTTTGAAGTACCAATGAGCAATAGCAGCGCTTAATATAAAATCTTTGCATGCAAAGATAAATTCCGTGGTCCAAATAAAGCCAACAAAGTAAATCCAAACGCAGTTCTGAATCGCCTTCTTGTCAACGTACTCAATTTTTTCAAATGCTAAAGCAAATAATAAAAGCTATTAAAGTGCCTCTTTTTGGAATTAGCCCAGCGAAGAAAAATTAATTTCCCTTGAAGGATTAGTATCTGAAGATATTTAAAAACATTTTTAAAACACGGTTACAAGCAAAACCCTTAACATGGGCCAAGGTATACTTAAGTTAGCGTTTTCTTTATTCATCGATAAGTGATATCAGCTTTGAAGACTGACCTCTTATTGTAGGCCGTTTATCGGCACCAATTAAGTTAATTAAAAGCTTCAAGTTAAGTGCTTTTAATGGTATGGCATTTTGAAAATCTTAAATTCACCATATAAATCGTGGTGTGCCCCAGGGCTCCGTTTTGACGCACACACTCTTTCATTGCCATACAAATATTTCAATTTCGGAGATAATCTTTATATGAAGAACCTTCTGCTGTGTTTTGGATGTACTCTAAAACACCGAAGAAGAATTCAGCGAAGAAAAAGCTATAAAATATGGAGTCCCATAATGATCGAAACTCAATAGTTTTGGGTAGGGGTGTATCACCCCAAATATCCGTAGTATGCGTAAGAACTTTAATTCCTTTTAAGCATTTAACTGTTATATTTCTGGTCGAGTGGCAGTTGTGTCTTTGGCCACATTTTTTAATGGCTTCGATTCTTAGATTCTTAGCACCCACGATTGATAAAAAAAAATCAAGTAAGAAAAAAGCGAAGTAGTATCCGCAAAACGCACAATAATTTTTCGAGACTGAATAAGTATAAGTTTGAAAGTGTTTAAGTGGTTGTTGTATAGGCTTAGTTCCTGACAGCGTGGTGTTTAGCTTAATCTTCCAAACTTTCGAAGTACATATATCAAACTAATAAAAAAATCCTGCGAAGCTAATAAGTCGATATCAAAAACCTCCGTCTCGTTCCGGGCTCCACCCACAAAATTGAGTTGAAGCCAAATACATCTGAGTTTCTCAAACCGCTACTGAACAATAAAAGTCGCAGCATTTCGGATTAAATTAGGAATTACCTGCTTGAGTGCATGCTACATATTCAATTTCAGCATCAGTTGCAGTATTTTTCCAATACCACAGAAAGCTGCAGAAGGCAAGTGTTCCGCGGAATCTGTCCTTAATCTATGCAGCGCGGTAAGTGTTGGATTCAATAACAACATAAAGCTATACAAAGCTGGTTTCAGGGATCAAGTTTGCAGGTACAAAAGAGTTGAACACAGTTCTCTGATAAGTGATAAAATTCAGGTAAATTCAAGGTTCCCTCTTAGGGCCAATCTTATTTTTGATTTTTATTAACTCCATCTTTGAACAAAAAGTTGAATAGTCTTTTAACTGCTGTCGCTGACGATTGTTAAGAAATCTCTTTTTGAGGATGATTTTGAGAGGTGTTCATCATTCTAACCTTGTTGGCCAGTTTCAGGTTGATGTAAATGTTTATGGTTTGCCACCATAACGGGATGAACAACCAGCCAACGATGCTGGAAAACTTTTCATGCTCTTAAGGCGTGGTTCATTTTCCAGCAGATGTATGTGTTCAGTTTGAAGATAAAATATTTAGCCTGACAATCGACAAGACCAGACTAAATTTTTTGATATCGGTAATTTGGACTTTTTAGATCCCAAAAATAAAAATGTATACCATACATTCTCACTAACCTGTATAGTTCATTTCATACTTGATTTTCCACTCAAGTACTTCTTCTGCATTCAAGGGATATACCTTAGGATCGGTAGCTGACACCATGCACAGACAGACATAGCTCCAAAACGAAATAAATAAAAGAGTTCCAACAAACTCCACCAAAGGTATAGCAGCGAAACCGCGTAACACATCTAGACACCTCACTGCTTCTTCAAAAAGAGTCGAAGCCAAATTTATTTGCTTTCTGAAGAAAATCATAACAGCGAAGAGGGCAACCTTAAATGGAATATTCTCAAAAAAACGTCTAATAAAAAGTTATTAACTTACCGCTATTGCTGGACTTATGATTCCCAAAACAAGAATTAAAGTTTTATTAATATTAAAAGCCTTTATAAAATCATAAAAGATGCCGTCGTCATTATTAGCAAGTTCAGCTTCTCTTTCATTACCTCCGCTTGGCATTTTGAAAAAAGCGAATAACAAAGCAAAACAAAAAAACGCGCTTGCAACAAGTACAAAAATACATAGGATCCACGGAACGAGCCTTGGAAACATACGTATTAAAGCAAACAGGATCATCGACAACACTGCAAGGAGCTCAAAGGTAATCTAGACTGTCAGGATCAAAATTTGAACTTACCGAGCCCAAGTCCACTTAACCCGCACACAAACGGCCATGCTGAGTAGATGTACAGGAAGAAAAGCTGAACTGTTCCCGCCCCTGAATCAATAAACCCATACAAGTGTCCCATCCATACTTTCTCGATTTTTGGAATACATAACTGCCTCACTGGAATGCTAAAAAGGCAGCAAAATCAAACGAAGGTCCAGCTTTATAAACAGCAAACCAACCTAGCAGCTTCAACGCGACTCAAACATGGTCCAACATTACTCGTATAATATTTTCTTCTCCTCCTCATTGATAATATATTCATGTCAAAGTCATATCGACACAATTTTACATTTGGTGTAAAATTCCAGTAGTCGAAGAACTCTAAAGAGCTTGACATACCTACTGTGGGGCATGCTGCAATGCAAAGTTTCAACGAGCCAGGTACATTCACAACATTTGCAGAAATTAGGAATGGCTCCAACGATGCATCATGACCAGAGAGTGTGAAGTTTTCGAAACGCCTGTTGTTTTTAATTCCACAAATATTGCCAAATGAATCATATCCATTGGTAAAAGCAAGATAGTTTCCATAGATGATTGAGAATGCAGCTATCACCATCTTAAAAATGTAAAAGGTTTCGTAAAATTTCCGCGAGTCCTTCCGCCTCTCAAACTTACGAGGAGCACCCAAAAAACAATGAACAAACAATAGCAAGGAACATCGGTACACTTTTTAACATTGTTACGATACTTTGGAAAAGCTTTCTTGTGCTCAGAACCTGTCCTTTTCATTTTATACTTGTAAAGCTTTCGGCGGGCTCAGCAATCGCGACCACTGAAGCTACGATGCGGAATAACCCATAAATCTGGTTGGTCTTCATTGTTTTCAGAGTCGCATTCATAATTGATGATAAAATGTTTTCAATCAAATGAATTGCTCATTATCATCCGCCGGCAATCGACAGGACTGGTTAATTAAAATTGATAAATTAAGTGAAATCTGAAAACTTGTTCTTTTTTTAAATTTTAAGTGATTAAACTGATTTTCAAGAGTTTTAAGTTGAAAAATTGCTTTGGAAAAGCCATTTCAATATGAACGCTAATCGATAAATTCAAATTTAAAATTTACCATTTAAGTTATGGTGTACGTCAGGGTTCTCTTTTGTCTCACATACTTTTTCTTTTTCCACTATTTGATCATCAGGATGTGCCAGTCACCCATTCTTCAAAGTGCATTTTAAGGGAGAATTCAGCAAAGGAAAAGACATAGAATATGGAGTAGCTCAAGGATATATTGTAGGTTTAATAGTACCAAAAACAAATACGTCCTACAACAAATGACAGCTGCAAGAGGCCGTTTATTTTTTGTTTCACACAAGCCGATACCGTAGCTGCAAGGGCGCTTTACAATACCTACAGCGATTGCGGAACGAATTTCTGGAATTTTAAACTTCCAGTCTTGAAGGTCTTGCAGTGGATTAGATTTTCGGAACATCAAAATTTTGACATACACGTTCCGAGGTCCAAGTAGTCGGATCAATTGTTTCTTCATGAATATCTGTGTGTGTGTACTTTCGTGAGGATTTTTTCGCCTCGCACATCTTGAGAACAAACAATCAACCAATCGAATCGAAAAAAGATTTCATTCGAAGCGTAGGTATAAAATGAACACAAGAAAAGGTTTTCATTAAATCTAACTCGTTTCACACGTTCTATTTAAAATAAATACTTTTTCAGGTCTAGAAGAACCTGAAAAGTAAAGTTTTACGCAGTCTTAGTCATGCAATGATATTGTAGACTTTCATTTATTCAATCCGCCATTCCTGCCTTATACATCGGACCTTCCTCGACTTCGAAAAAAACTATTTGCCGCGTCACTCTCTTCATATCGAGCAGTCGTCGTCTCGTTACACAGCGAATGAATGAGCTACCGGGCCAATTTTCATACCCATAAGCTCATTACTCATTATTATTTTGAGTTTCTGAACCTAAACATCGAGTCAATAATTCCTCTGATGATAAACTCTCGTAAATTTTGCTGCTGATGCACTCGTAAAACTGGTGTCTGGCTGTGCCGTGAAATCGGCTGTTTGTTTGTCGATCTGGACACGTAATCCTTTGCGCTGAGGATTTTTTATCCATTTTATTAAAAAAAATATATCACAATATTTTTGTTTCACTCACAGCACACATTAGAATTCAACTGTAAGCAGCTGGACGTAAGTGAACACTAAAAAGATACAAAGATACTAAAAGATACAAGTCGCCTTGGGTTCTTGTATTACAATATATACAAAGGACAAAAGGTTTTACTGAGAAATATGGATTCAGGTAGACGGAGAATCCCTTCTTTTGTTCGATTAGTTCCGGCCGAACCAGTTTGGATGCCGGGTCAGCAAAATACCGATGCCTCCGAAAATAATTTGAATTTTGAAAAATTCTCTTGAAGATATATTCTTGAATAGTCAGACTTTGAAAATATAAAAAAAGAAAAGATTTTTTAAATTTCTAGACTTAAGTGGTTCTATAAAAATTTGCAAAAAGTATTGTATTATTATTATTTCTCAGCAAATCAAATTAAAATATTTAATAATTTTTTAAGATTCAAAAAAAAAAAAAATAAAAGAATTTACTTTATTTAGGGAAACTGATTCACGTCTCTCGCATCTCAGACTTACAGGTAAACTATTGAACAAAGAAGAGGCGCGGTGACCTTGTAGAAGAGTGAAAAGTTTCTTCATGCAAGGAACATTTACTAAATTCTGGTTATTAAAACATAAATTATGAGAATCATACAATTTTGAGACGGAATTTTTAAAGAATGTTTTCAAAACTTTATAAAATTACAAATTCTTAAGGAGAAGAATCTTATGGATCGTGAATAAATCAAAGCTATGAGTTCTGCGGTTAACTCTGCACAAGATACGAATCGCATGTTTTTGTTTGGTAAGCAAAGGTTCAATTTTATTAGAGTGTGTACCACCCCAACAATTCAACCCAGTTTGCAGCTTAAATTTAAATAAACCATTATAGATAAATTTTAAAATATGCTGCCTTCAATAAAGGCTGAGATGATAAAACTGTCTTAAAAGGTTATTAAAGTATTGTTTTAAATACGAAGAATGGTCTTTCCAGCTTAACGCGCATTCTCAAATTATTCACAAATACTTAAAACTGTTAACCCGTACGATATTAAAACAACAAAGAGAACAATTTCAGAACCATATCTTCACATATTGAACTCAAAATATTGAAAATTGTTTAGTTTGTTTTTTCACTTATAATTACGAGCAGAATTGAGCAGAATGTGTTATCATTATTGACAGCAATAAACAAGTTAAAATATCATAGTTTTTTTTTCAGAGTAGTATGTATAAGGAAGTGTCATCAGCAAAGGCTGTTATTTGGCCTTTAAAACTATGAAAGGAAATTTGAATTAGTAATAGGATCGGGCCAAAAACGGAACCTTGAGGGTCGGCCATGTTTATAAATATTTCCGAACTAAAATATCCTAGACCTTAACTTTTTGTTTTCTGTGTCTTAGATAAGACGTAAGCCTATCATAAACAGAGCCTCCAAAACCCGACCTAATTTTTGGAGTAACAAAAGCCTTAGTTACCTTAATAAATAGGGAAGCTAGAATCTCAGATTTGTTCAAGCTATGATAAAGTTCACCGCACAGTTTTAAAAACAGCTTGTTCCTTCGATCTACCTTTTGGGAATCGCTAAACTCATCATTTTTGATTTCATATCATTTTCAGAAACTTTAGACAAAACTGATAGAAGTGAAATAGGACGGTTATTATTGAGACTCGTAGTTTTACCCTTTTTTTGTGAAACGGAATTACAACTGCCAAATCGCAATCGATTCGCAATAAATTATTATCATACACTTTTTACCAATAATTTATGTACTATTAAAGACTAAGTCTTATTTGAACAGTGCTATGTAAATAAATTGAATTGAATTGAATTGAATCTCCAGCGAGGAAAAATGTTCAAAGAAAAAACTATTGGTGTTAAAACAATCTTTAAAAATTGGTTTGGGTGCGAGTAGACCTGCCCATACCATGAACTTCCCATCTTATGATAAAAAAAAAAACATTAAGGTGCTATTTAATTTGCTCCCAACATCAACTTTAAGATACTCACTTTTTTAGCTCCCCGTAAGTTTATATTTGTTTTCGCATCTTTGAATCATATAAAATACGATTTGCGTCTAAAGTATAGATTAAAGGTATACTTATTATATACTATACATGTTAACACAGTAGGAAATACTTATAAATCTGTGAAAGATTCGCGGTATAAAGAATACATTGGTCAAATTGAAATAAAACATATAAGACTTATAAATTAAAAATATAAATAAAAAGATTAACTCTAATTTAAAACAAATTCATGTTGAAATATAAGGTATGAGGTTATAATAATTGAGTTGAATCATTAGCAAATTTATCTAGTTTAGTTAAAATCCTATAACACTTATTACTTGAAATGGGGATAAGAAAGGGAATGTTAAGCTGCTATGAAGGTAAAGTTGAGTATTCAACATTAATTTTAATTCAACATTTCGGTAATTACTTACTTTCGAAAGTATTCTTTTAAGTGATCAGGACAACAATTTGGAAATAATCCATTTTGATTTAGTACACAAGATTGAAAAGTTTGTGAGCTCGTTGTAAGAAGTTTCGTCTTGGTTGTTAGAAACTAATATGGGTTGTAAAATCGTTTTGGAGAAAGCTTTACATTGAAGATGATTCTCATAGAGCGACACTTCAGTTCTTCGAAAGAGGGCTTAGCTTTAAAAGCCAGAGGTATTCTTCGTTTGATCTCAGCGCTGATGTTATTATCTGTATTTATAGCGGAGCCAAGATAGATAAAGCCCCAACTACCTCAAAGTTATAGCTGTTTATGGTAACGTTCTGATCCGGGTTTGGTCTTTCTTCATGACAGCATATGCCTCTTTTTGCCTTCTGGCGTTGACAAGGTTCTTTTGCACTATTGTCCTAAGAATGATTTTGAAGACATCGCATGATAGTGCATCATCTTGTCTAAAATTTTGTTTGACATCATCATCAAACCAACCTTGATATTGATGAAAATGTAGTGCGTACTGTCTTGGCGCTCCTGGGTTTTTTCCAAGATCTGCCGTTATGTTAATATTTGGTTTATGGTGGACTTTTCTGGTAGAAAACCACATTAATACGGACCTATCAGGATGTTGACGAACTGCTTCAGATGTTCACATCATACGGCGAAAAGGATGTTATAGGCAATTTTGAGGAGATTGATACCTCTATAAATGGCTTCCTTCCTTCAGGATTGGACAACTGACCATGTATTGCAGATGAGTTGGTCCATACTCCCAACTATGTCTTCGCCGCCGCTTTTAGAAGTTCTATCTTGCTATCTGTACTTCGTCTAGGTCAGGTAGATGACATTGTTGGTTCTTCCAAGTCCTCAGCATTCACTGCAATTCTACTATGTTATTTCCATTTTGCAGGCTTCGGTTTGGGGTGTGTAACCTTGAGATAATTGTTTTTGCTGGCTGGCTGTCCATGGCTTGCATTAAACGACTCAATGGAAGCATTTTCGATAGTAATATAGGACCAACGACCCAAAATCTTAGCCAGTCATTCCTCTAAGAGTATCCAGCTCAACGTGAAGATAAGATATTTTAAATTTATAGTTGCGAAAATCGATTTCATAACAACAACTTTTACATTGGAAGTTGAATATGTATTTGCTTTTGGCAGTTGTTTTTCAACTTCTTCAATAAAGTGTTATAAATTAGACAGCCAGAATTATCAAATATTATAAAGCTTAATTTCAAAAGTATTACATTTTGTAAGAACTCTGTTTATATGGATTCATATTTTAAAAGTTTGAGGACCAACTGCTTATCTCAACTTCATGTATTTTTTGAATTATTTTTAATCAATCAATTTTGTTTGATTGCTTATCTTTGGAAGATATTAACCACTGCTCGGAATATTAAGGCGTGATTAACTTGATGTCCTTTTTGAAAGGGTTCAAAAGTGCATAGTTTCAATCCAGAGATTTCCACCACCTCTTCCTTTCGAGGTGGTAACTGTTAAGCAAATGATCTTTTTCTGTCTGGTTAATATATGGCTTAAAGAGGATCACATTCAGTCCAGTTTTCTTTGCAGATTTTGATAGGATTTTCCACGCCGATTCCGAGAGATTTTTTTATCTCTGTGTCATTTTCTGGAAAGACCTCTAGGATTGGGTTCATGATTTAAAACCACAACAGTGGAAAACAAACTAAATCGGATGGTATGGTCTTCCTTGCAATTTACGAGTAATGCAGTTTTATTTTTGTGTTTTAACTTTGTCATTTAGGTTTCTCTCGATGCTTTTGCTTTAAATTCAATTGCCTCATGTAATTTTCGCCATGAGCTTCTTTTTGCTAATATATTATAACGATAAAAAAGCGTCAAGCTACAGCCGAGCGGGTTTTGAACAAAAAAACTGGTCGCTCCATAATTTTCTAAGGATCTTTTCATGTGTCAGTGTTGCAGACGTCAATCTGAGTCTTAAAAAATGGGAAAGACTTACAGGATTCACAATTCTGAAACACTTTTCAAAGAACTTCTTTGGAAATTTGGATCAGGAAATAGAGAAAGGGGCATATCAATGTATGAAATGGCCTCAACTAAAAACTGTTTTAGCTTTTTTGGTAGTCTCTATAGTTAGTAACTTACTTAGTTTAGTCAATTGGCTAAATAAACATACTATTGATGAAACTTTTGGCATTAAAATTGAACAAAAAAAAATTTTATATCAATTTGTCCGGAAACTTATGAACGGCAGTGTATATATTTATGCATATTTTTTTATCTGATAAGGTAGCTATAAACTATAAATTTAATTAATTTTGAACTTTTTTTATTGGAAAACTAAATTGATTTTAATTGAAGAAGTCAAATTGTCCCTTTTTTTGACAGTTTTTTCGTCATAAAATTCAAACCACCCTGTGAAATTTAACCAAAAGCTTTTCAGGTGATCTTTATGCACACACGCTTCGAATGAAACCAATTTGGCTTCGATAGCTTGATTTGTTCTCGAGTTAGGCTGTACGAAAGAATCCGCACAAACGTACGTACGTACGTACGTACGTACACACACACACATAATCCGAATCCGACTACTGGGACCGCCAAACGTGGAGAAATGTAAAAATTTTGAATTTCGAAAATCGGACCGATTACAAGAACTTCCTGATGGGAAATTAATAATACTATCAGAACATCGACTATATTTTGGAAGAATAATCATTAAATAAATTAGCTATTTCTGAAGGGTAAGTAACTAATGTACTACGATTTCTTATTTTTATTTAAGATTTGTTTAGCAACTTCTCATTCCTTTTTAGAGTTACCTTAGTTATCCCAAAAACTTTTATAAAATGATTATCTCTGCAACGCGGAATTTCAGTTGTGTTGTGAGGATGCTTTCTTACT
This sequence comes from Orthonevra nobilis, assembly GCA_963555765.1. Taxonomy (NCBI): domain Eukaryota; kingdom Metazoa; phylum Arthropoda; class Insecta; order Diptera; family Syrphidae; genus Orthonevra; species Orthonevra nobilis. Next base: position 69,842,576 of record OY743227.1, on the reverse strand, counting down.
CTAACACAAAGTTTGTTCTTTAAATTATTTTTTTTTTTGAGTAGTGATAAATTCATCCACTGTTTTAAGCGTTTTAACTTTTTATTATTTTTGTTTACATATTGACAGTTTGAAATGTAGAATTGAAGCTTCTGCAGACAAATATAAAAAGCAATCTATAGATCACTTGCATTGTAAATTTCTTCCCAAAACTCAAAGTCAGCTAAAGCTAAAGCCAAAGGCAGATAAGACGGCCAAGAAGTTATCAGCATCAGATTATACAAAATATCAACATTAAAATCTCTTAAAATAACTTGATTTTTAACTTCCCATCAGGAAGTTCTTGTAATCGGTCCGATTTTCGAAATTCAAAATTTTTACATTTCTCCACGATTGGCGGTCCCAGTAGTCGGATTCCATGATTTTTAGAAAGATGTCTGTGTGTGTGTGTGTACGTACGTACGTTTGTGCGGATTCTTTCGTACAGCCTAACTCGAGAACAAATCAAGCCAAATTGGTTTCATTCGAAGCGTGTGTGCATAAAGATCACCTGAAAAGCTTTTGGTTAAATTTCACAGGGTGGTTTGAATTTTATGACGAAAAAACTGTCAAAAAAAGGGACAATTTGATTTCTTCAATTAAAATCAATTTAGTTTTCCAATAAAAAAAGTTCAAAATTAATTAAATTTATAGTTTATAGCTACCTTATCAGATAAAAAAATATGCAAATATATATACACTGCCGTTCATAAGTTTCGGGACAAATTCATATAAAATTTTTTTTTGTGTTCAATTTTAATGCCAAAAGTTTCATCAATATTATGTTTATTTAGCCAATTGACTAAACTAAGTAAGTTACTAACTATAGAGACTACCAAAAAGACTAAAAAAGTTTTTAGTTGAGGCCATTTCATACATTGATATGCACCTTTCTCTATTTCCTGATCCAAATTTCCACGGAAGTTCTTTGAAAATTGTTTCAGAAATGTGAATCCTGTTGGTCTTTCCCATTTTTCAAGACTCAGAGTGACGTCTGTAACACTGACACATGAAAACATCCTTAGAAAATTATGTGGCCACCAGTTTTTTTGTTGAAAACCTGCTCGGCTGTAGCTTGACGCTTTTTTATCGTTATAATATATTTGCAAAAAGAAGCTCATGGCTCAAATAACATGAGGCAATCGAATTTAAAGCAAAAGCATCGAGGGAAACCTAAATGACAAAGTTAAAATAAATGGATAAAACTGCATTACTCGTATATTGCAAGGAAGACCATAACATCCGATTTAGTTTGTGGTTTTAAATCATGAACCCAATCCTAGAGGTCTTTCCAGAAAATGACACAGAGATAAAAAAAATCTCTCGGAATCGGCGTGGAAAATCCTATCGAAATCTGCAAAGAAAACTGGACCGAATGTGATCCTCTTTATGCCATATATTTACCAGATAGAAAAAGATCCTTTGCTGAGCAGTTACCAGCTCGGAAGGAGAGGTGGTGGAAATCTCTGGATTGAAACTATGTACTTTTGAACCCTTTCAAAAAGGACATAAAGTTAATCCCTAACATCCCTAATATCTTCACGTTGAGTTGGATACTCTTAGAAGGATGACTGGCTAAGATTTAGGGTCCTTGGTCCTATATTACAGTCGAAAATGCTTTCATTGAGTCGTTTAATGCAAGCCGTGGACAGCCAGCCAGCAAAAACAATTATCTCAAGGTTACACACCCCAAACTGAAGCCTGCAAAATTCGAAATGAAAATATCATTGTAGAATTGCAGTCAATGCTGAGGACATGGAAGAACCAACAATGCCATCTACCTGACCTAGACGAAGTACAGATAGCAAGATAGAACTTCTAAAAGCGGCGGCGATGACTTAGTTGGGAGTATGCACCAACTCTGCAATACATGGTCAGAAGAAAGCATGCGAGCATGTCAGTACGCACCTTTTCATCAATTTCAAGGTTGGTTTTGGTGTCTGTTTCGTCCACAGAGACGAGATTTATGATGTCATGTCTAGGTTTGGCATCCCTGCCAAGCTCGTATTTAGGCGGTGACCTAAATCGCCATCCTGCACAAATTGATGTCGGCAAAGACGTCAACGGCCCACTTGATGTCAAACAACGTTTAAGACAAGGTGATGCACTGTCATGAGATTTCTTCAACATCATACTTGGGACAATAGTGCAAAAGAACCTTGTCAACAAAAGAGGGCAAAAAGAAGCATATGCTGCCATCAAGAAAAACCAAATCCGACGTCTGGGTCAGAACGTTACCATAGACAGCTATAATTTTGAGGTAGTTAGGGCTTTGTCTATCTTGGCTCCGCTGGAAAAACAGATAATAACACCAGCGCTGAGATCAAATGAAGAATACCTCTGCTTAAGAAAGCTAAGCCTTCTTTCGAAGAACTGAAGCATCGCTCTTTAAGACCCATATCTTCCCCGTCCTACTATATGGTGTAGAAGCATGGATACTTTCAAAAACGGATGAAGGCCCCGTTGTTTCGAGGGAAAAGTGTAATCTTTTGTCCCATCTGCATTGACGGTGAGTGGAGGAGAAGATTCAACAACCAATTGACTTACCCAAAAGGATACAATGCCAATCCTACATGGACTGTAACGCCACCTCAAGTTAATAATTAAATGATTAATGACAAAAAAAAGTCCAACCAGCTAACATGCTTAAAAAAACGGTAAAAATTAAATTATTTCTGCAGTCAAACTAAAAATCTAATTTTCTATTATTATCATAGAAAGTATTTCCAAATTGAAATATGTTTATCTATCAAACTTTTCAATCTTGTGCACAACATTAGGTAAATGTTACTAAATCAAAAACGAATATTTCCAAATTGTTGTCCTGATCACTTAAAATAATACTTTCGTAAGTAAGTAATTACCGAAAAGTTGAATTAAAATTAATGTTGAATACTCAACTTTACCTTCATAGCAACTTTCCATTCCCCTACTTATCCCCATTTCAAGTAATAAATGTGATTTTAATTTTACAGAATTTAACTGAACTAGATAAATTTGCTAATGATTCAACTCAATTATTATAACCTCATACCTTATATTTCCACATGAATTTGTTTTAATTTAGATTTAATCTTTATATTTATATTTTTAATTTATTAGTCTAATATGTTTGAATTCAATTTAACCAACGTATTCTTTACAACGCTAATCTTTCACAGATCTATAAGTATTTCTTACGGTGTTAGCATGTACATAATAAGTATACCCTTTAGTCTATAATTTAGAGGCAAATCGTATTTTATAAAATTCTAAAAAGTGAGTATCTTAAAGTTGAATTTGGGAGCAAATTATATAGCACCTTAATGATTTTTTTTATCATGAGATGGGAAGTTCATGGTATGGGCAGGTCTACTCGCACCCAAACCAATTTTTGCAACATTGAAAATTCAAAGCTCAGAAAACTGCACCAAAAAAGCATTAATAGTATATAAATGTAAACTATACACTCCAACAAATATTCTTCGACCTTATCAATCGATCAACTTCTCAATCATTTTTAATATTATCGATCTCATTTCAAATTTCTTCAAAAGTTTATATTTGATGTTGGAATTGTTTGGCAAACCCATTTTTTGTCCCAAAACAAATCTACTGGGTTTAGGTCATTTCATATTTTGAAGTGCCCCTATCTGAGCTTTCCGAACTACATTTACAAGGGAAAGCTTGGTAGTTTCCGGATCATTATCTTGAAAAATTGTGTATCCTAAAAGTTTCGACATTTCCCAATTCATGAATATCACGATCCACGAAAAATTTAGATTTTTCGTGGATCGTGAAGATTTTTAATTTTTTTAACCGTTTAAATTGTTTATAACTCGACTTGAAACAAGTAAAATAGCATTTTTGTAGGCCTCTGCAGGTTAAAATCTGGGTTATGTTAAAAACGGTTCGGAAAATCATGGACAGAAAATTTTGTAACATAAAAGTAGATTTTTGATTTTCTATTTTCGTATGTTTAAATTGTTTTTAATTCGATTTGAAACTAGTTAAGAAATATTATGTTCAACATCGGCAGGTAATTTGCTGTCGAAACGGCAAAACGATTGAGTGAAAGACGTCATTTCAAAATGGCCACGTCAACAAGATGACGGACTAGATTTCCTTTTCAAAAAGTTGGGCCTCCTATACGACTTACTCCATAGGCCCGAAATGTTGCTTGCCTTTTGTATAATATTCATGGTCTGATGGTGTAGCCAGAAGGTGGCAACCTTCTTTGATATGTCCTTACAGGTACAGGGAAATAACGAAGACAAGATTTAAATCAAGCTTTTCTTATTTGCTAAGAAATAAGAGCTAAACATTTTTATTTAACAAAATTAAGCGCCCAAATTGTGTGCAACACTCTTATTTTTGCATCTATTAATAATAATTATTAATTAATTAACTACAATATTATTTTTGCTAAGTTCATTTTTAGAAACAGCTGATAAAGTCTTGATTTAAAACCATATCCAAAAATATGGGAAATTTGTATATAATGAGAAATTCAAAAATTTGTTTGCAATTTTTAGGTATGTTGCTCCTGGGGTGTAGAGTGCTTTCTCATTTCAGGAGCATACTCCTATTCTGTTTACTTTTTGCGATGCTTTAATTTAAGGGGTCCAGCTGTCTACCCCGATAAAAATTACTACCATTATATTGAAGATTTTTTACGTAAGAATATATGTTATATTAATGATTAATATATAAGCATACCCGCCGTGATTCTCTAAAAAATTTATAGAAAAGCAACAAGTGTCGAAAAGGTTACCTACTCGAAAGCCTTCTATAGCAATAACTGTGTCTTATATTTTGCTAGGTAAGTTTCATCTCAAATTTACTTATAAATCAATAAGAAATTTTATATTTGTGAACTTACCTGTATAGTTCATCTCATACTCGCTTTTCCACTTCATAACTTTCTCTGTATTCAAAGGGAATACCTTAGGATCGGTGGCTGATACCATGCACAGACAGACATAGCTCCAGAACGAAATAAATAAAAGAGTTCCAACAAACTCCAACAAAGGTATAGCAGCAAATTCACGTAAAACATCAAGACACCTTACTGATTCTTCAAAAAGAGTCGAAGCCATATTTATTTGCTTTCTGAAGAAAATCATAACACCGAGGAGGGCAACCTTAAATAGAATATTCTCAAAAAAACGTCCAATAAAAAGTTACTAACTTACCGCTATTGCTGGACTTATGATTCCCAAAACGAGAATAATACTTTTATTGATATAAAAAGCCTTTATCAAATCGTAGAAGATGCCGTCGTCATTGTCAGCAAATTCATTTTTTCTTTCATTACCTCCATTTGGCATTTTGAATAAAGCGAGCCACAAAGCAAAACAAAAGAAAGCGCTTGCAACAAGCGCAAAAATATATAGGGTCCGAGGAACGAGCCTTGGAAACATACGTATTAAAACAAACAGAATCATCGACAACACTGCAAGGAGTTAAGAAGTCATCTCGACCAATTAGGTAAACGTTCAACGTTCACTTACCAAGTCCAAGTCCACCTAAGCCGCACACAAACGGCCATGCTAAGTAGATATATAGGAAGAAAAGCTGAACTGTTCCCGCTCCAGAATCAATGATTCTATACAACTTTCCCAGCCATACTTTCTCGATTTTTGGAATACACAACTGTCTAACTGGAATGCTAAAAAGGCAACAAAATCAAACGAACATCTAGTTTTATAAAAAGCAAACTAACTTAGAAGCTTCAACGCGACTCAAACATGGTCCAACATTAGTCAAATGAAAAAAATCACGGTTCAATAATTTGTTCATGTCAAAGTCATATCGGCATAATTTAACTTTTGGTGTTAAATTCCAATATCGTAAAATCTCACCAAAGCCTGTTATAACTGTTGTAGGGCATGCTGCAGTGCAAAGTTTTACGGAACCAGGTACATCCGCAATGTTAAAAGATATTAAGAACGGCTCTAAGGATGCATCATGACCAGAGAGTGTGAAGTTTTCGAAACGCCTGTTGTTTTTAATTCCACAAATATTTCCAAAGGAATCATATCCATTGGTAAAAGCAAGATAGTTTCCATAGTTGATTGAGAATACACCAATTACGATCTAAAAAAGTTAAAGCTTGTCGTAAAAATTCTGCGAGTCCTTCCACCTATCAAACTTACGAGGAGCACCCAAAAAACAATGAACAAACAATTCCAAGGAACATCGGTACATTTTTTAACATTGTTATGATAGTTTTTGAAAGCATCCTTGTACTCAGGACTTGTCTTTCTCATCTTAGGTTTATTTTAAATTTTGCACTTTAAGAGCTTTCGGACTCAGGAATCGTGAACACAATTAACTTGAAGCTTCTTTGCGAAATAACTCATTAAACTGATTTGTCTTCATCGTTTTCAGAGTCGCATTCATTATTAATCATCAAGGGTTTTTCAATAAAATTAAGGGCTCGTTATCTTCCTCCTATAATCGGCGGGACAAATTAATTTAAAACTTCAAGTTAAGTACTGTTTATGGTTTAATAATTATGCCAGTTTTTTAAGTTGTAATGTGATTAAACTGAGATTCAAGAGTTGACAAATTGCTTTTGAAAACCGCAGCAATATAAATGGTAATCGATAAATTCAAATTTAAAATTCATCATAAAAGTCTTGGTGTACCCCAGGGCTCTCTTTTGTCTCACACACTTTTTCTTTTTCGACAAAACCATCAACAAGGAAGTACTCATTTAATGCAGACATTTTTAAGAAGCTACTGATACACTGCCAAAAAATTTTTCAGCGCTGAAAAGAATTTTAATATTAAGCACCCTTACGATCCTTCAAAGTCCCTTAAAGATTGAAACTGAGGACTGAGCCCAATACTTTTAATAGTACCAAACACACACTTTTTCCGTACATAAGCCAAAAAAACGGGTCAGAATTTGTATGTGGAAAAAAAATATTAAAACGTAATCAGGCAACTGATGACAAGTGTTTTGAATTTTATTGGTTGGTTGATACTTTTTGTCTTCCTTATATTATTGCTCGTTCTCAGGGGATCTTCACATTTCATAAACCTTCAAATTTATTTTTAGCAAAATGAGATGCAGAATAAAATATTATTTTAAATTTTGTTTGCTCCAAAAGAGGAGTCCAAATTCGAGCGGAGAATTTAACTTTTTTGCTTTTGTTTAGTTCGCAGTATTTTATTCATCTCTTGTTTAACATAAAAGAACACAAAAATTTTATTGTTTTAAAACTAAGGAAAAGGTCAGGGGTTTTAATATTTCCCCAGATTTACTTGCACTTATCCTGGTGACGTTTGAGAATTCTGCTCATTTTGTTTGACTTCAATAAATTTAATGCCTTGAGGAGGATCCAACAATTTGAGTAAATTGCCTTGCATCGAAGCTCCTCGGGGGCCATAAAAGCGATTACACTCACACAGGCATAGAACAAGTGTATCCATGGGTGTCTAAGAAAAGAAAGCACATAAATCAAGGACATGAAAATCAGAGAGCTTACTTCAATTAACGACAGGAAAATGTGCGCCATGAAGAACGCGACAACTGAACTGAAGATCGCCGGTGCCATAAAGAAATAGAGGTCCCTTTGTGTGCGAAGTACAAGGATTCCAATGGCACATGTCATGATGGCTACAGACAGCTTTCCCAAAAACAACAAAAAGTTTGCGGTTCTCATTACATTTTCCAAGCTCCTCGCGTTATTCATTGCCTTCCGTGCCTGAGATTTTTCTTACGTTTCATATAGAGAAGTTGACAGGCTATAAAGCTTACCTTAGATCCAGCTAAGCAAAGCCGATAGACTCCATCGCTGTCACAGTATATGCACTCGTAGAGTAAAATTGCATCGATTCAACAAAAGTCTTTCCAAAATAATTCCGGTCAGGATTATGGAGCCTTAAATTCAACTTGAAGTATAGTCTTTTAAGACTGCTCTTATCTTTGGCTTACCTTGTTTTCTGTAAAAGTATTGCAATCCATCGGGGAATCTTGAAGATTGTAATTAGGAAGGAACCTTTGGCCACCGTTCCCAGATGATATTTGAAAAGCATTTTTACTATGTCGGATAAAGTACAGCAGTCTTGAGGGCTTTTGAAGTACCAATGAACAACAGCAGCGCTCAATATAAACTTTTTGCATGCAAAGATAAATTCCGTGGTCCAAATAAAGCCAATAAAGTAAATCCAAACGCAGTTTTGAATCGCCTTCTTGTCAACGTACTCAATTTTTTCAAATGCTAAAGCAAATAATAAAAGCTATTAAAGTGCCTCTTTTTGGAATTAGCCCAGCGAAGAAAAATTAATTTCCCTTGAAGGATTAGTATCTGAAGATATTTAAAAACATTTTTAAAACACGGTTACAAGCAAAACCCTTAACATGGGCCAAGGTATACTTAAGTTAGCGTTTTCTTAATTCATCGATAAGTGTAGGCCGTTTATCGGCACCAATTAAGTTAATTAAAAGCTTCAAGTTAAGTGCTGTTAAATTCACCATATTAATCGTGGTGTGCCCCAGGGCTCCGTTTTTTCTCACGCACTCTTTCATTGCCACAAGAACATTTGAAGGTTGGAGATAATCTTTTCATGAAGAACCTTCTCGCGTGGTTTGCAAGTGGCAGTTGTGTCTTTTTCCGCATTTTTCAATGCCTTCTGTCAATGTAATACGTTTTTCCTCTTGGCATTAGATGTCAATCTAAATTTGTTTTAGAAGGAAACTGCGGATATTTTTGTGAAAAAGCAGGAAGCCTCAAAAGAAAGGCAGTGCAGGAATTGGTTGGAGATTTTTCACTCAAAAAATCAGGTCGACCAGATGAGATCAATCAAAAGCAATAATCCAGTCGGGTCGTAGTTTGATTGTGTTACATTTAGCGATTCTAGATTCAAATTTGATGAGCCATCACAATCCACCTCGAAAGCTGATATACTACATCAAAAGAAGATTTGGCTCTCAATTTAGTGGGTTTGGAAAGGTTATGTGCATAGACAATCAAATCGGATGTGTACTGTCTTTCAACAACTGAGGAGATTAAATACGGCGGTTAAAGAAAACCGACTATACTTGGTTAATGGAAATTGTGTTATGTAATTTTTGTGTGGTGTAATTTTTGACCAGGACAATTACTCGCCAAAATTCATTGGCTATATTGGTTGGGAATAAATGCTTTATCCACCATATAGCTGTGACTTTGCTCAATCGGATTGCCATTTCAATGATGATGACGCTTTGAAATCGCATTTGATTCCGTTTTTTGCCGATGAAGATCAAAAGATTTACGAACGTGGAATTATGAAGTTGCCAGAATGATGGCAAAAGTTATTAGTTAAACAAAAATGTTAATTTCGACATTTAAATGAATGCTTGTAAGTTTGAAGTTTCGAACGGGCTTTTAATTTAGCTGATTCTTCTTAAGCATATGAATAATTTCTTATATGTATATCTTAGCAAGCACGATTGATATAAAAAAATCAAGTAAGAAAAAAGCGAAGTAGTATCCGCTAAACTCCAAATTAAGGAAATATTTTTCGACCCTGAATAAGTACTATATGTGAAAAGTCAAGTGAATTTCAGCCCAGATAAGGGGCCGCCAAATAACTTTTTTTTTTGAGAATGCTATAAAGAAAAAAACTGCTGAATATTTTCTCAAATTTCATTTTTTTATTTGAAAGTACAATCCTTCCGGTTAATAATGGAAAATAATTTCATTCAAATGGCTGCCTCGGCTGGCCATGCAGTAGCCTACACGATCGGTCTAATTTTTAAGCACATTATCGATTGTGTGCGGCTGTATTTCACCAATGGCTTCACGAATATTGTCCTTTAAAACGTCAATTATCTGTGGCTTGTCGGCGTAACACTTATCTTTGAGGGCACCCCACAAACAATAGTCCAAAGGTGTCAAATCGCAGCTCCGAGGTGGCCAAACGACATCAGCTCTGCGGCTGATAATGCGATTTTCAAAAACAGGGCGCAAAACATCGAGTGTAGCTTCGACTGTGTGGCACATAGCGCCATCCTGTTGAAATTAAATGTTGCCAATATACTCCTCTTCAGTTTATGTGAACAAAAATTCGTTCAACATTGCCCGATAACGATCGCCATTGACTGTAACGGCCACTCCTTGCTCATTTTCGAAGAAAAATGGCCCAATTATGCCTCTGGACAAAAATCCGCACCAAACAGATGATTTTTTTTGGAAAAATCGGCATCTTCTGTAAATCGATCGCAGGCCCACTTAGCGAAGCGAAAACGCATTGGATGGTCATTTGGCTTCAAATCCTGAACCAATTGGACTTTGTATGGCGTCATACCAAGGTCTTTATGCAAAATTCGTCTCAATGATGTCTCCGAAATGTTCAATTGTTGAGAACGACGGTGAATTGATGTTGATGGCGCTTCACGCACACTTTCTGCCACAGCAGCAATATTCTCGGGTATACGCACTGTTTTTGACGTTTCACGCTTTGGTTTATCGATGAGGATGCCAATTTTATTTCACTTTTTTCACAAGATAACGAGCATACGGAGCTGACGGTGCTTCTCTTCTTCCAAATTCCATACGCAATTTTCGCAAGCGTATACACAACCAATTTCGTTCAGCGGAAGGATAAAACTAATTATCTGTCAAATCAGACATGAGCTAAGTGTTACCATTCACAAAATAAGCACTAGTTGAGAAAAAAAAAACGTTAGATGGCGGATCCTTTAGATTTCACTTTTTAAAGACGTCATGGAAATGTTGTAGTGGTTGTTGTATCGGCTTAGTTCCTAGTTCGTGTTTTCAAAATAGTGTTTTGTGTAGATTGTGTTTAGATGGCTCTGCTGTGATAGCATAACACTGACAGCGTGGTGTTTAGCTTAATCTTCCAAACTTTCAAAGTACATATATGAAAATAATGTCTAATAAGTCGATATCGAAAACTTCCGTCATATTCCGGGCTCCACCCACAAAATTGAGTTGAAACCAAAAACATCTGAGTTTCTCAAACCACTACATAATCTGGATTTGGACTATAAAAGTCCCAGTCCTTCGGATAAAATAAGGCATTGCCTGGTAGTAGTGCGGTAGGTGTTGGATTTAATAACAACGAAAAGTATTCGACGTTGTTAATCACGATATTATGTTCCTCGATAAGCTGTGCAAGGCTGGATCAAAGGTGAAGTTTGTAGGTAGATAGATAAATATCGGCGTACCTCAAGGTTCCGTCTTAGGGCCAATCTTATTTTTGATTTTTATTAACTCCATCTTTGAACAAAAAGTTGAATAGTCTTTTAACTGCTGTCGCTGACGATTGTTGAGACATGTCTTTTTGAGTGAGTACTGCAGTTGCAGGCAGACGTACACTACTTAGACAATGGTTCAAAGAAGTCCTGGCACTAAGAGCAGAAGGACACAACGAGTATTGCGATGTAGGATTATATCCAGACTGAAATTAACATGTACAAGGTGGCCCAAAAACGATCACCTCTTATATAAAATATGAGTAATCTTTTCTTTGAGAGCTCCAACATTCTGTTTCGCGACAAAAACTCTAAGGATGATTTGGTTAATTTTCCAGCAGATGTATGTGTTCAATTTGAAGATAAAATATTTAGCCTCACAATTGACAAGACCAGACTATTTTTTTTAATATCGATAACTTGCACTTTTTAGATCCCAAAAATAAAAAATGTATTACATACATTCTCACTAACCTGTATAGTTCATTTCATAGTTGATTTTCCACTCAAGTACTTCTTCTGCATTCAAGGGATATACCTTAGGATCGGTAGCTGACACCATGCACAGACAGACATAGCTCCAAAACGAAATAAATAAAAGAGTTCCAACAAACTCCATCAAAGTTATTGCTGCAAATCCACGCAACACATCAAGACACCTCACAGCTTCTTCAAAAAGAGCCGAAGCCAAATTTATTTGCTTTCTAAAGAAAATCATAACACCGAAGAGGGTAACCTTAAATAGAATATTCTCAAAAATACGTTTGCTTAAAACTTATAAACTTACCGCTAGTGCTGGACTTAAGATCCCCAAAACGAGAATTATAGTTTTATTAATATAAAAAGCCTTTATAAAATCATAAAAGATACCGTCGTCATTATTAGCAAGTTCATTTTCTTCTTCATTACCTCCGCTGGGCATTTTGAAAAAAGCGAACCACAAAGCAAAACCAAAGAAAGCGCTTGCAACAAGCACAAAAATGCATAAGATCCAAGAGACGAGGCTTGGAAACATACGTATTAAAGCAAACAGGGTCATCGACAACACTACAAGAAGATAAAAATGTATCTGGACTTTTAAGATCAGGGTCCACTTACCGAGCCCAAGTCCACTTAACCCGCACACAAACGGCCATGCTGAGTAGATGTACAGGAAGAAAAGCTGAACTGTTCCCGCCCCTGAATCAATAAACCCATACAAGTCTCCCATCCATACTTTCTCGCTTTTTGGAATACACAACTGTCTAACTGGAATGCTAAAAAGGCAACAAAATCAAACGAACATCTAGTTTTATAAAAAGCAAACTTACTTAGAAGCTTCAACGCGGCTCAAACATGGTCCAACATTACTCAAATGAAAAAAATCACGGTTCAATAATTTTTTCATATCAAAGTCATAACGACATAATTTAACTTTCGGTGTTAAATTCCAATATCTTAAAATCTCACCAAAGCCTGTGATAACTGTTGTAGGGCATGCTGCAGTGCAAAGTTTTACGGAGGCAGGTACATCCGCAATGTTAAAAGATATTAAGAATGGCTCCACCGATGCATCATGGCCAGAGAGTGTGAAGTTTTCGAAACGCCTGTTGTTTTTAATTCCACAAATATTTCCAAATGAATCAAAACCATTGGTGAAAGCAAGATAGTTTCCATAGTTGATTGAGAATACAGCAATTACGATCTAAAAAAGTTAAAGCTTGTCGTAAAAATTCTGCGAGTCCTTCCACCTACCAAACTTACGAAGAGCACCCAAAAAACAATGAACAAACAATTCCAAGGAACATCGGTATACTTTTTAACATTGTTTTGATAGTTTTGGAAAGCATCCTTGTACTCAGGACTTGTCTTTGCCATCTTAGGTTTATTTTAAATTTTGCACTTTTAGAGCTTTCGGACTCAGGAATCGTGAACACAATTAACTTGAAGCTTCTTTGCGAAATAACTCATTAAACTTATTTGTCTTCATCGCTTTCAAAATCGCATTCATTATTAATGATAAAATTTTTTCAATAAAATTAATTGCACGTTATCTTTTTCCGGCAATCGGTAGGACGAGTCAATTTAAAACTTCAAGTTAAGTACTGTTTATGGTTTAATAATTATGCCAGTTTTTTTAGTTGTAATGTGATTAAACTGAGATTCAAGAGTTAACAAATTGCTTTTGAAAACCGCATCAATATAAATGGTAATCGATAGATTCAAATTTAAATTTCACCATAAAAGTATTGGTGTACCCCAGGGTTCTCTTTTGTCTCACGCACTTTTTCTTCTTCCACAAAACCATCAACAAAGAAGTACTCACTTTGCGCAGGCATTTTTAAGAAGCTACTGATACACTGCCAAAAAATTTTTCAGTGCTGAAAAGAATTTTAATATTAAGCACCCTAACGATCCTTCAAAGTCCCTTAAAGATCGAAACTGAGGACTGTGCCCAAAACTTTTAATAGTACCAAAATCACACCTTTTCCGTTCATAAGCCAAAAAAACGGGTCAGAATTTGTATGTGGAAAAAAAAATATTAAAACGTAATCAGGCAATTTGAAACATCTGAACTGATGTTTTGAATTTTATTGGTTGGTTGATACTTTTTGTCTTCTTTATATTATTGCTCGTTCTCAGGGGATCTTCATACTCTATAAGCCTTCAAATTTTGAGCAAAATGAGATGTACAATAAAATATTATTTTAATGTTTGAAATTCCGATGTGTTTTGATATTGTTTGCTCCAAAAGAGGAGTCCAAATGCGAACGGAGAATTTAACTTTTTTGAATTCGTTTAGTTCGCAGTATTTTATTCATATCTTGTTTTACATATAAGAACACAAAAAAATTATTTTTCTAGCCGTTTTTAAGCTTACGAAAAGATCACATGATTTAATATTTCCCCAGATTTTGTTGCACTTATCCTGGTGAGTTTTGAGAGTCCTGCTCATTGTGTTTGACTTCAATAAATGTAATGCCTTGAGGAGGATCCAACAACTTGAGTAAATTGCCTTGCATCGAAGCTCCTCGGGGGCCATAAAAGCGTTTGTCCTCACAAAGGCATAGAACTAGTGTATCCATGGGTATCTATGGAAAGAAAACGCATAAATCAAGGACATGAAAATCAGAGAGCTTACTTCAATTAACGACAGGACAATGTGCGCCATGAAGAATGCGACAACTGAACTGAAGATCGCCGGTGCCATAAAGAATAAAAGGTCCTTTTGTGTACGAAGGACAAGGATTCCAATGGCACATGTCATGATGGCTACAGACAGCTTTCCCAAAAACAACAAAAAGTTTGCGGTTCTCATTACATTTTCCAAGCTCCTCACGTTATTCATTGCCTTCCGTGCCTGAGATTTTTCTTACGTTTCATAAAGAGAAGTTGACAGGCTATAAAGCTTACCTTAGATCCAGCTAAGCCAAAGCCGATAGACTCCATCGCTGTCACAGTATATGCACTCGTAGAGTAAAATTGCACCGATTCAACAAAAGTCTTTCCAAAATAATTCCGGTCAGGATTATGGAGCCTTAAATTCAACTTGAAGTATAGTCTTTTAAGATTGCTCTTATCTTTGGCTTACCTTGTTTTCTGTAAAAGTATTGCAATCCATCGGGGAATCTTGAAGATTGTAATCAGTAAGGATCCTTTGGCCACCGTCCCCAAATGATATTTAAAAAGCGTTTTTACTATCGCGGATGGAGTACAGCATTCTTGAGGGCTTTTGAAGTACCAATGAGCAATAGCAGCGCTCAATATAAACTCTTTGCATGCGAAAATAAATTCCGTGGTCCAAATAAAGCCAATAAAGTAAATCCAAACGCAGTTTTGAATCGCCTTCTTGTCAACGTACTCAATTTTTTCAAATGCTAAAGCAAATAATAAAAGCTATTAAAGTGCCTCTTTTTGGAATAAGCCCAGCGAAGAAAAATTAATTTCCCTTGAAGGATTAGTATCTGAAGATATTTAAAAACATTTTTGAAACACGGTTAAAAACAAAACCCTTAACATGGGCCAAGGTATACTTAAGTTAGCGTTTTCTTAATTCATCGATAAGTGTAGGCCGTTTATCGGCACCAATTAAGTTAATTAAAAGCTTCAAGTTAAGTGCTGTTAAATTCACCCTATTAATCGTGGTGTGCCCCAGGGCTCCGTTTTTTCTCACGCACTCTTTCATTGCCACAAGAACATTTGAAGGTTGGAGATAATCTTTTCATGAAGAACCTTCTCGCGTGGTTTGGAAGTGGCAGTTGTGTCTTTTTCCGCATTTTTCAATGCCTTCTGTCAATGTAATACGTTTTTCCTCTTGGCATTAGATGTCAATCTAAATTTGTTTTAGAAGGAAACTGCGGATATTTTTGTGAAAAAGCAGGAAGCCTCAAAAGAAAGGCAGTGCAGGAATTGGTTGGAGATTTTTCACTCAAAAAATCAGGTCGACCAGATGAGATCAATCAAAAGCAATAATCCAGTCGGGTCGTAGTTTGATTGTGTTACATTTAGCGATTCTAGATTCAAATTTGATGAGCCATCACAATCCACCTCGAAAGCTGATATACTACATCAAAAGAAGATTTGGCTCTCAATTTAGTGGGTTTGGAAAGGTTATGTGCATTTTCCAATGAATTAGGATGTGTACTGTCTTTCAACAACTGAGGAGATTAAATACGGCGGTCAAAGAAAACCGGCTATAGTTGGTTAATGGAAATTGTGTTATGTAATTTTTGTGTGGTGTAATTTTTGACCAGGACAATCACTCGCCAAAAATCATTGGAACTTGGTTGGGAATTGATATTTTATTTACCAAATAGCTCTGACTTTGCTCATTTCCATGATGATGACGCTGTTAAATCGCATTTGATTCAGTTTTTTGCCGATGAAGATCAAAAGATTTACGAACGTGGAATTATGAAGTTGCCAGAATGATGGCAAAAGTTATTAGTTAAACAAAAATGTTAATTTCGACATTTAAATGAATGCTTGTAAGTTTGAAGTTTCGAACGGGCTTTTAATTTAGCTGATTCTTCTTAAGCATATGAATAATTTCTTATATGTATATCTTAGCAAGCACGATTGATATAAAAAAATCAAGTAAGAAAAAAGCGAAGTAGTATCCGCTAAACTCCAAATTAAGGAAATATTTTTCGACCCTGAATAAGTACTATATGTGAAAAGTCAAGTGAATTTCAGCCCAGATAAGGGGCCGCCAAATAACTTTTTTTTTTGAGAATGCTATAAAGAAAAAAACTGCTGAATATTTTCTCAAATTTCATTTTTTTATTTGAAAGTACAATCCTTCCGGTTAATAATGGAAAATAATTTCATTCAAATGGCTGCCTCGGCTGGCCATGCAGTAGCCTACACGATCGGTCTAATTTTTAAGCACATTATCGATTGTGTGCGGCTGTATTTCACCAATGGCTTCACGAATATTGTCCTTTAAAACGTCAATTATCTGTGGCTTGTCGGCGTAACACTTATCTTTGAGGGCACCCCACAAACAATAGTCCAAAGGTGTCAAATCGCAGCTCCGAGGTGGCCAAACGACATCAGCTCTGCGGCTGATAATGCGATTTTCAAAAACAGGGCGCAAAACATCGAGTGTAGCTTCGACTGTGTGGCACATAGCGCCATCCTGTTGAAATTAAATGTTGCCAATATACTCCTCTTCAGTTTATGTGAACAAAAATTCGTTCAACATTGCCCGATAACGATCGCCATTGACTGTAACGGCCACTCCTTGCTCATTTTCGAAGAAAAATGGCCCAATTATGCCTCTGGACAAAAATCCGCACCAAACAGATGATTTTTTTTGGAAAAATCGGCATCTTCTGTAAATCGATCGCAGGCCCACTTAGCGAAGCGAAAACGCATTGGATGGTCATTTGGCTTCAAATCCTGAACCAATTGGACTTTGTATGGCGTCATACCAAGGTCTTTATGCAAAATTCGTCTCAATGATGTCTCCGAAATGTTCAATTGTTGAGAACGACGGTGAATTGATGTTGATGGCGCTTCACGCACACTTTCTGCCACAGCAGCAATATTCTCGGGTATACGCACTGTTTTTGACGTTTCACGCTTTGGTTTATCGATGAGGATGCCAATTTTATTTCACTTTTTTCACAAGATAACGAGCATACGGAGCTGACGGTGCTTCTCTTCTTCCAAATTCCATACGCAATTTTCGCAAGCGTATACACAACCAATTTCGTTCAGCGGAAGGATAAAACTAATTATCTGTCAAATCAGACATGAGCTAAGTGTTACCATTCACAAAATAAGCACTAGTTGAGAAAAAAAAAACGTTAGATGGCGGATCCTTTAGATTTCACTTTTTAAAGACGTCATGGAAATGTTGTAGTGGTTGTTGTATCGGCTTAGTTCCTAGTTCGTGTTTTCAAAATAGTGTTTTGTGTAGATTGTGTTTAGATGGCTCTGCTGTGATAGCATAACACTGACAGCGTGGTGTTTAGCTTAATCTTCCAAACTTTCAAAGTACATATATGAAAATAATGTCTAATAAGTCGATATCGAAAACTTCCGTCATATTCCGGGCTCCACCCACAAAATTGAGTTGAAACCAAAAACAT
Source organism: Orthonevra nobilis (assembly GCA_963555765.1). Taxonomy (NCBI): domain Eukaryota; kingdom Metazoa; phylum Arthropoda; class Insecta; order Diptera; family Syrphidae; genus Orthonevra; species Orthonevra nobilis. Next base: position 69,824,786 of record OY743227.1, on the reverse strand, counting down.
CTGAGTTTCTCAAACCACTACATAATCTGGATTTGGACTATAAAAGTCCCAGTCCTTCGGATAAAATAAGGCATTGCCTGGTAGTAGTGCGGTAGGTGTTGGATTTAATAACAACGAAAAGTATTCGACGTTGTTAATCACGATATTATGTTCCTCGATAAGCTGTGCAAGGCTGGATCAAAGGTGAAGTTTGTAGGTAGATAGATAAATATCGGCGTACCTCAAGGTTCCGTCTTAGGGCCAATCTTATTTTTGATTTTTATTAACTCCATCTTTGAACAAAAAGTTGAATAGTCTTTTAACTGCTGTCGCTGACGATTGTTGAGACATGTCTTTTTGAGTGAGTACTGCAGTTGCAGGCAGACGTACACTACTTAGACAATGGTTCAAAGAAGTCCTGGCACTAAGAGCAGAAGGACACAACGAGTATTGCGATGTAGGATTATATCCAGACTGAAATTAACATGTACAAGGTGGCCCAAAAACGATCACCTCTTATATAAAATATGAGTAATCTTTTCTTTGAGAGCTCCAACATTCTGTTTCGCGACAAAAACTCTAAGGATGATTTGGTTAATTTTCCAGCAGATGTATGTGTTCAATTTGAAGATAAAATATTTAGCCTCACAATTGACAAGACCAGACTATTTTTTTTAATATCGATAACTTGCACTTTTTAGATCCCAAAAATAAAAAATGTATTACATACATTCTCACTAACCTGTATAGTTCATTTCATAGTTGATTTTCCACTCAAGTACTTCTTCTGCATTCAAGGGATATACCTTAGGATCGGTAGCTGACACCATGCACAGACAGACATAGCTCCAAAACGAAATAAATAAAAGAGTTCCAACAAACTCCATCAAAGTTATTGCTGCAAATCCACGCAACACATCAAGACACCTCACAGCTTCTTCAAAAAGAGCCGAAGCCAAATTTATTTGCTTTCTAAAGAAAATCATAACACCGAAGAGGGTAACCTTAAATAGAATATTCTCAAAAATACGTTTGCTTAAAACTTATAAACTTACCGCTAGTGCTGGACTTAAGATCCCCAAAACGAGAATTATAGTTTTATTAATATAAAAAGCCTTTATAAAATCATAAAAGATACCGTCGTCATTATTAGCAAGTTCATTTTCTTCTTCATTACCTCCGCTGGGCATTTTGAAAAAAGCGAACCACAAAGCAAAACCAAAGAAAGCGCTTGCAACAAGCACAAAAATGCATAAGATCCAAGAGACGAGGCTTGGAAACATACGTATTAAAGCAAACAGGGTCATCGACAACACTACAAGAAGATAAAAATGTATCTGGACTTTTAAGATCAGGGTCCACTTACCGAGCCCAAGTCCACTTAACCCGCACACAAACGGCCATGCTGAGTAGATGTACAGGAAGAAAAGCTGAACTGTTCCCGCCCCTGAATCAATAAACCCATACAAGTCTCCCATCCATACTTTCTCGCTTTTTGGAATACACAACTGTCTAACTGGAATGCTAAAAAGGCAACAAAATCAAACGAACATCTAGTTTTATAAAAAGCAAACTTACTTAGAAGCTTCAACGCGGCTCAAACATGGTCCAACATTACTCAAATGAAAAAAATCACGGTTCAATAATTTTTTCATATCAAAGTCATAACGACATAATTTAACTTTCGGTGTTAAATTCCAATATCTTAAAATCTCACCAAAGCCTGTGATAACTGTTGTAGGGCATGCTGCAGTGCAAAGTTTTACGGAGGCAGGTACATCCGCAATGTTAAAAGATATTAAGAATGGCTCCACCGATGCATCATGGCCAGAGAGTGTGAAGTTTTCGAAACGCCTGTTGTTTTTAATTCCACAAATATTTCCAAATGAATCAAAACCATTGGTGAAAGCAAGATAGTTTCCATAGTTGATTGAGAATACAGCAATTACGATCTAAAAAAGTTAAAGCTTGTCGTAAAAATTCTGCGAGTCCTTCCACCTACCAAACTTACGAAGAGCACCCAAAAAACAATGAACAAACAATTCCAAGGAACATCGGTATACTTTTTAACATTGTTTTGATAGTTTTGGAAAGCATCCTTGTACTCAGGACTTGTCTTTGCCATCTTAGGTTTATTTTAAATTTTGCACTTTTAGAGCTTTCGGACTCAGGAATCGTGAACACAATTAACTTGAAGCTTCTTTGCGAAATAACTCATTAAACTTATTTGTCTTCATCGCTTTCAAAATCGCATTCATTATTAATGATAAAATTTTTTCAATAAAATTAATTGCACGTTATCTTTTTCCGGCAATCGGTAGGACGAGTCAATTTAAAACTTCAAGTTAAGTACTGTTTATGGTTTAATAATTATGCCAGTTTTTTTAGTTGTAATGTGATTAAACTGAGATTCAAGAGTTAACAAATTGCTTTTGAAAACCGCATCAATATAAATGGTAATCGATAGATTCAAATTTAAATTTCACCATAAAAGTATTGGTGTACCCCAGGGTTCTCTTTTGTCTCACGCACTTTTTCTTCTTCCACAAAACCATCAACAAAGAAGTACTCACTTTGCGCAGGCATTTTTAAGAAGCTACTGATACACTGCCAAAAAATTTTTCAGTGCTGAAAAGAATTTTAATATTAAGCACCCTAACGATCCTTCAAAGTCCCTTAAAGATCGAAACTGAGGACTGTGCCCAAAACTTTTAATAGTACCAAAATCACACCTTTTCCGTTCATAAGCCAAAAAAACGGGTCAGAATTTGTATGTGGAAAAAAAAATATTAAAACGTAATCAGGCAATTTGAAACATCTGAACTGATGTTTTGAATTTTATTGGTTGGTTGATACTTTTTGTCTTCTTTATATTATTGCTCGTTCTCAGGGGATCTTCATACTCTATAAGCCTTCAAATTTTGAGCAAAATGAGATGTACAATAAAATATTATTTTAATGTTTGAAATTCCGATGTGTTTTGATATTGTTTGCTCCAAAAGAGGAGTCCAAATGCGAACGGAGAATTTAACTTTTTTGAATTCGTTTAGTTCGCAGTATTTTATTCATATCTTGTTTTACATATAAGAACACAAAAAAATTATTTTTCTAGCCGTTTTTAAGCTTACGAAAAGATCACATGATTTAATATTTCCCCAGATTTTGTTGCACTTATCCTGGTGAGTTTTGAGAGTCCTGCTCATTGTGTTTGACTTCAATAAATGTAATGCCTTGAGGAGGATCCAACAACTTGAGTAAATTGCCTTGCATCGAAGCTCCTCGGGGGCCATAAAAGCGTTTGTCCTCACAAAGGCATAGAACTAGTGTATCCATGGGTATCTATGGAAAGAAAACGCATAAATCAAGGACATGAAAATCAGAGAGCTTACTTCAATTAACGACAGGACAATGTGCGCCATGAAGAATGCGACAACTGAACTGAAGATCGCCGGTGCCATAAAGAATAAAAGGTCCTTTTGTGTACGAAGGACAAGGATTCCAATGGCACATGTCATGATGGCTACAGACAGCTTTCCCAAAAACAACAAAAAGTTTGCGGTTCTCATTACATTTTCCAAGCTCCTCACGTTATTCATTGCCTTCCGTGCCTGAGATTTTTCTTACGTTTCATAAAGAGAAGTTGACAGGCTATAAAGCTTACCTTAGATCCAGCTAAGCCAAAGCCGATAGACTCCATCGCTGTCACAGTATATGCACTCGTAGAGTAAAATTGCACCGATTCAACAAAAGTCTTTCCAAAATAATTCCGGTCAGGATTATGGAGCCTTAAATTCAACTTGAAGTATAGTCTTTTAAGATTGCTCTTATCTTTGGCTTACCTTGTTTTCTGTAAAAGTATTGCAATCCATCGGGGAATCTTGAAGATTGTAATCAGTAAGGATCCTTTGGCCACCGTCCCCAAATGATATTTAAAAAGCGTTTTTACTATCGCGGATGGAGTACAGCATTCTTGAGGGCTTTTGAAGTACCAATGAGCAATAGCAGCGCTCAATATAAACTCTTTGCATGCGAAAATAAATTCCGTGGTCCAAATAAAGCCAATAAAGTAAATCCAAACGCAGTTTTGAATCGCCTTCTTGTCAACGTACTCAATTTTTTCAAATGCTAAAGCAAATAATAAAAGCTATTAAAGTGCCTCTTTTTGGAATAAGCCCAGCGAAGAAAAATTAATTTCCCTTGAAGGATTAGTATCTGAAGATATTTAAAAACATTTTTGAAACACGGTTAAAAACAAAACCCTTAACATGGGCCAAGGTATACTTAAGTTAGCGTTTTCTTAATTCATCGATAAGTGTAGGCCGTTTATCGGCACCAATTAAGTTAATTAAAAGCTTCAAGTTAAGTGCTGTTAAATTCACCCTATTAATCGTGGTGTGCCCCAGGGCTCCGTTTTTTCTCACGCACTCTTTCATTGCCACAAGAACATTTGAAGGTTGGAGATAATCTTTTCATGAAGAACCTTCTCGCGTGGTTTGGAAGTGGCAGTTGTGTCTTTTTCCGCATTTTTCAATGCCTTCTGTCAATGTAATACGTTTTTCCTCTTGGCATTAGATGTCAATCTAAATTTGTTTTAGAAGGAAACTGCGGATATTTTTGTGAAAAAGCAGGAAGCCTCAAAAGAAAGGCAGTGCAGGAATTGGTTGGAGATTTTTCACTCAAAAAATCAGGTCGACCAGATGAGATCAATCAAAAGCAATAATCCAGTCGGGTCGTAGTTTGATTGTGTTACATTTAGCGATTCTAGATTCAAATTTGATGAGCCATCACAATCCACCTCGAAAGCTGATATACTACATCAAAAGAAGATTTGGCTCTCAATTTAGTGGGTTTGGAAAGGTTATGTGCATTTTCCAATGAATTAGGATGTGTACTGTCTTTCAACAACTGAGGAGATTAAATACGGCGGTCAAAGAAAACCGGCTATAGTTGGTTAATGGAAATTGTGTTATGTAATTTTTGTGTGGTGTAATTTTTGACCAGGACAATCACTCGCCAAAAATCATTGGAACTTGGTTGGGAATTGATATTTTATTTACCAAATAGCTCTGACTTTGCTCATTTCCATGATGATGACGCTGTTAAATCGCATTTGATTCCGTTTTTTGCCGATGAAGATCAAAAGATTTACAAATGTGGAATTATGAAGTTGCCAGAATGATGGCAAAAGGTCATCAAATAAAATGGATAATATAACATTGATTAAAGTTTATTCGTTATATTTGTGTTTTATTTATCTTAAAAAATCGGCAATTTCTCAGTTCCCGAGCCATATTTTTCTGAGATTCGGTTAAAATATTTTGGAAAGAGCCCCTAGCAACGTGTTGGATTGAGAAGAAATTGATCATTGTAGAGGTTAGTTTAAAAAATACACCCTTTTTAGGCAGACAAAAATATAAATTTCGACATTTTAATTAATGCTCTTAAGTATGAGGTTTGGGAAAGGGCTTTTAAGTCAGATGATTCTTCATAAGCATAGAAGAATTTTTTATGATTCTAAGGACGTATGAAAATAATGTAAGCAGTATGCGCAAAACTCCAAACTATTTTTCGAGACTGAATAAGTATGTGAAAAGTCAAGTGAATTTCAGCCCAGATAACGGGTCCGCCAAATAACTTTTTTTTTGAAAATGCTATAAAAAAAAACTGCTGAATATTTTCTCAAATTTCTTTTTTTATTTGAAAGTAAAATCCTTCCGGTTAATAATGGAAAATAATTTCATTCAAATGGCTGCCTCGGCTGGCCATGCAGTAGCCTACACGATCGGTCTAATTTTTAAGCACATTATCGATTGTGTGCGGCTGTATTTCACCAATGGCTTCACGAATATTGTCCTTTAAAGCGTCAATTGTCTCTGGCTTGTCGACGTAACACTTATCTTGGAGGGCACCCCACAATTAATAGTCCAACGGTGTCAAATCGCAGCTCCGAGGTGGCCAAACGACATCAGCTCTGCGGCTGATAATGCGATCTTCAAAAACAGGGCGCAAAACATCGGGTGTAGCTTCGGCTGTGTGGCACGTAGCGCCGTCCTGTTGAAACCAAATGTTGCCAATATACTCCTCTTCAGTTTATGTGAACAAAAATTCGTTCAACATGGCCCGATAACGATCGCTATTTACGGTACCGGCCACTCCTTGCTCATTTTTTAAGAAAAATGGCCCAATTATGCCTCTGGACCAAAATCCGCACCAAACAATGACTCGTTTTGGGTGCATCGGCTTTTCAATGTATGCGTGCGGGTTTTCTGTGCCCCAAATGCGACAATTTTGCTTGTTTACATACCCGCCAAGATCAAAATGAGCTTCATCTGAAAAGATGATTTTTTTGGAAAAATCGGCATCTTCTGTAAGTCGATCGCAGGCCCACTTAGCGAAGCGAAAACCCATTGGATGGTCAGTTGGCTTCAACTCCTGAACCAATTGGACTTTGTATGGGGTCATACCAAGGCCTTTATGCAAAATTCGTCTCAATGATGTCTCCGAAATGTTCAATTGTTGAGCATTTGATGTTGATGGCGCTTCACGCACACTTTCTGCCACAGCAACAATATTCTCGGGTATACGCACTGTTTTTGGCTTTTCACGCTTTGGTTTATCGATGAGGATGCCAGTTTCTTTCACTTTTTTCACAAGATAACGAACATACGGAGCTGACGGTGCTTCTCTTCTTCCAAAATCCGTACGCAATTTTCGCACACATTCTGCAACATTACCATGATTTTCAAAGTAATGTCGCAATATTTCCCAGCGTTGTTCAAGCGTATACACAACCATATTCGTTTAGCGGAAGGATAAAACTAATTATCTGTCAAATCAGACATGAGCTAAGTGTTACCATTCACGAAATAAGCACTAGTTGCAAAAAAAAAAACCGTTAGATGGAGGACCCTTTAGATTTCACTTTTTAAAGACGTCATGGAAATGTTGTAGTGGTTGTTGTATCGGCTTAGTTCCTAGTTCGTGTTTTCAAAATAGTGTTTTGTGTAGATTGTGTTTAGATGGCTCTGCTGTGATAGCATAACACTGACAGCGTGGTGTTTAGCTTATTCTTGCAAACTTTCGAAGTACATGTATCAAACTAATGTCTAATAAGTCGATATTACCCACAAAATTGAGTTGAAACTAAATACATCTGAGTTTCTCAAACCGCTACTGAACAATAAAAGTCGCAGCACTTCGAATTAAATTAGGAATTACCTGCTTGAGTGTATGCTACCAGACTTAATTTTTTTATATCGGTAACTTGCACTTTTTAGATCCCAAAACTTAAAATGTATTCCATACATTCTCACTAACCTGTATAGTTCATTTCATAGTTGATTTTCCACTCAAGTACTTCTTCTGCATTCAAGGGATATACCTTAGCATCGGTAGCTGACACCATGCACAGACAGACATAGCTCCAAAACGAAATAAATAAAAGAGTTCCAACAAACTCCATCAAAGGTAAAGCAGCAAATCCACGTAGCATATCAAGACACCTCACAGCTTCTTCAAATAGAGCCGAAGCCATTTTTATTTGCTTTCTGAAGAAAATCATAACACCGAAGAGGGTAACCTTAAATAGAATATTCTCAAAAATACGTTTACTTAAAACTTATAAACTTACCACTAGTGCTGGACTTAAGATCCCCAAAACGAGAATAATCGTTTTGTTTATATTAAAAGCCTTAATCAAATCGTAAAAGATGCCGTCGTCATTATTAGCAAGTTCATTTTCTTCTTCATTACCTCCGCTGGGCATTTTGAAAAAAGCGAACCACAAAGCAAAACAAAAGGAAGCGCTTGCAACAAGCACAAAAATGCATAAGATCCAAGAGACGAGGCTTGGAAACATACGTATTAAAGCAAACAGGGTCATCGACAACACTGCAAGAAGATAAAAATGTATCTGGACTTTTAAGATCAGGGTCCACTTACCGAGCCCAAGTCCACTTAACCCGCACACAAACGGCCATGCTGAGTAGATGTACAGGAAGAAAAGCTGAACCGTTCCCGCCCCTGAATCAATAAATCCATACAAGTGTCCCATCCATTCTTTCTCGCTTTTTGGAATACACAACTGTCTCACTGAAATGCTTAAGAGGCAGCAAAATCAAACGAACATCTACCTTTATAAAAAGCAAACCAACCTAGCAGCTTCAACGCGTCTCAAACATGGTCCAACATTACTCATATAAAATTTTTTTTTCCACGATGATAATATATTCATGTCAAAGTCATATCGACACAATTTTACATTTGGTGCAAAATTCCAGTAGTCAAAGATCTCATTAAGGCTTGACATACCTATTGTGGGGCATGCTGCAATGCAAAGTTTCAACGAGCCAGGTACATTCACAACATTAGCAGAAATTAAGAACGGCTCCAACGATGCATCATGGCCAGAGAGTGTAAAGTTTTCGAAACGCCTGTTGTTTTTAATTCCACAAATATTGCCAAATGAATCATATCCATTGGTAAAAACAAGATAGTTTCCATAGATGATTGAGAATACAGCTATCACCATCTTAAAAATGTAAAAGGTTTCGTAAAATTTCCGCGAGTCTTTCAACCTCTCAGGGCCTCTTTAACTTACGAGGAGCGCCCAAAAAACAATGAACGAACAATTCCACCGAACATCAGTACACTTTTTAACATTATTATGATAGTTTTGGAAAGCATCCTTGTACTCAGGACTTGTCTTTCTCATCTTAGGTTTATTTTAAATTTTGCAATTTTAAAGCTTTGGGACTCAGGAATCGTGAACACAATTTACTTGAAGCTTCTTTGCGAAATAACTCATTAAACTGATTTGTCTTCATCGTTTTCAGAGTCGCATTCATTATTAATCATCAAGGGTTTTTCAATAAAATTAAGGGCTCGTTATCTTCCTCCTATAATCGGCGGGACAAATTAATTTAAAGCTTCAAGTTAAGTACTGTTTATGGTTTAATAATTATGCCAGTTTTTTTTAGTTGTAATGCGATTAAACTAAGATTCAAGAGTTGACAAATTGCTTTTGAAAACCGCATCAATATAAATGGTAATCGATAAATTCAATTTTTTAATTCACCATAAAATTCATGGTGTACCGCAGGGCTATCTTTTGTCTCACACACTTTTTCTTTTGACTACAAGTGTTTTGAATTTTATTGGTTGGTTGATACTTTTTTTCTTCTTTATATATTTGCTCGTTCTCAAGGGATCTTCACATTTCATAAACCTTCAAATTTGTTTTGAGCAAAATCAGATGAAGAATAAAATATTATTTTAAATTTTGTTTGCTCCAAAGGAGGAGTCTAAATGCGAACGGAGAATTCAACTTTTTTGCATTCTTTTAGTTCGCAGTATTTTATTCATCTCTTGTTTTACATATAAGAACATAAAAAAAAAAATTTCACATTTTTCTAATTGTTTTAAAGCTTACGAAAAGATCACATGTTTTAATATTTCCCCAGATTTAATTGCACTTATCCTGGTGAGTTTTGAGAATTCTGCTCATTTTGTTTGACTTCAATAAATTTAATGCCTTGAGGAGGATCCAACAATTTGAGTAAATTGCCTTGCATCGAAGCTCCTCGGGGGCCATAAAAGCGATTACACTCACACAGGCATAGAACAAGTGTATCCATGGGTGTCTAAGAAAAGAAAGCACATAAATCAAGGACATGAAAATCAGAGAGCTTACTTCAATTAACGACAGGACAATGTGCGCCATAAAGAACGCGACAACTGAACTGAAGATCGCCGGTGCCATAAAGAAATAGAGGTCCTTTTGTGTACGAAGGACAAGGATTCCAATGGCACATATCATGATGGCAACAGACAGCTTTCCCAAGAACAACAAAAAGTCTGCGGTTCTCATTAAATTTCCCAAGCTCCTCGCGTTATTCATTGCCTGTCGTGCCTGAAAATTTTCTTAGGTTGAATATAGAGAAGTTGACAGGCTAAAAAGCTTACCTTTGTTCCAGCTGAGTTAAATTCGATGGACTCCAGCGCTGTCACAGTATATGCACTCGTAGAGTAAGATTGCACCGATTCAGCAAAAGATTTTCCGAAATAATTCCGGTCAGGATTATGGAGCCTAAAATTTAACTTGAAGTATAAACTTTAAAGATAACTCCAGCCTTTGGCATACCTTATTTTTTGTAAAAGTATTGCAATCCATCGGGGTATCTTGAAGATTGTAATCAGTAAGGATCCTTTGGCCACCGTCCCCAAATGATATTTAAAAAGCGTTTTTACTATCGCGGATGGAGTACAGCAGTCTTGAGGGCTTTTGAAGTACCAATGAGCAATAGCAGCGCTCAATATAAACTCTTTGCATGCGAAAATAAATTCCGTGGTCCAAATAAAGCCAATAAAGTAAATCCAAACGCAGTTCTGAATCGCTTTCTTGTCAGTAAGTATTGCGAAAACTTTTGATTGAAATACCGTGACGAATGGTTCAAGATGCTTTGAAATTTCGGTCGGTGGGTTTGGGCAGTAAAAGCCGGTTCACAATATCGCTTTGATTGCGTTGCATTGACAGATTCGAAGCAACGCAGTTGTTCAAACATTGGAAATGTGTGTTGCCATTCAATTAGACGCTTTGACTGCGTTGCGTTGAGTTGACAAACGTAACGAGTCGTGACAGAGACACATTTTTTTTGTCTGTTGAATTCCACCATAATTATTATAAGCCGTAAATTAATGTTAGATTCATTAAACAGTTGTAATTCCAGTTGACTTGTTTTGGTTTCAGTTCCCAGGACAACCCAAAGGTCCTCCTGCATATGCAGTGTTCTTCACCTTGATTGGATAAAAACTCTATGTCTTGAAGCTGTTTCCAATCGTTTCCTTTTACACAAATCCTGGCATTTGAAAAGTAGTGCTGTCAGTATTGAAAAAATCGTCTGGTCGGTAGTCCTTCAATAGATCTGCTAAGACGCTTTCGTCAACAGCAGCTCTCTTGCCACACACTCTTCTTTAGGCGATGTTAATATGATTTTCCTTAAATTTATCGAGCCATCCGTAATTTAAATGTCCAAGGGAAGCACGTGGCGAACTGATCAGCGTTGTTACTAAGTGTAGGTCCTCCCATGTTCACTTAACTAAACCGTCTTCTACATTGAGAAACTCAAAAGATCGGATCCGCTTTCGTTTAAGGCTACTCCCCAATTCTTGTTTTGCGATCTTCGAAAGTGTACTAGCGGGAGCCCCGAAATCGGAAGCAATATCTTTATTAATTTTTTGCGGGTTTCATACATTAGGTTGTCTACAACGCAATGATTGATTTCGGGATCCCGGGACAACTGATCCGGTTAAGGGTCGAAAAAAAACGACTCATCGGAGTTGTGAACCCAAAACCTTCGAACTTTTCCAAACATGTACCGAATTTCGCCAGAAAAATGCAGTCATAAGACTTCTTCTATCCAGTCGCGGGACAGAAAGTACGACGGGAAAGTGTCAACACGGAATGTACTTTCTTTTTCAAGACTACTCAGCTTGTATGATACAAAGACGATATCGATAAGGCGTGTTCCCAGCGTGTCAAAGCTGAAGCATTTACGTTTAAAGAACTGATTGGTCTAGCAATCAATGCGTCCAAAACAAAATGAACGCTGTCAACCAGAAATAGAAATAGGGGAGTTCAACTACTTTGGAATTAATAAATTCGGCACAAACGACACCACAGTGGAGATCCGATGGAGACTTAAGCTTCAGTTTGTTTGAGACAAGTAGGAGCTAGACTCCTAACGTGACGGACAAGAATACTGGTCCAAAATCACTGAGCTCGAGCTGAATGCTAAACGATAACCAAAGCAGCACACATTGGGATCCTTCGGAAAAGAAATCCTTCGCCAAATATTTGGTTCTATCTACGAAGAGGGTATATGGAAAAGATGACATAGCCACTTACTCTACGAGTTGTACAAAAGTGTGTATAGATATCGTCCTGAAGACGAAAATCTGTCAACTAGCTAGGTCATCAGGTTTAAGGAAACGGAAAGGCCGACCCTTTGGTTCAAGGACCAAGTACCAATCCAAATGAACTCATGCTGAAGAAAATATCGCAGCTGTATCAGCCAGTGTTAATGCTGACCATCAATTATCGATTCGTTGCCGTTCGCAGCAATTGGGCCTCTGTTACTCAACAACGTGGAAAATTTTGCGGAAGGATTTAGGTGTGATGCCTTTCAAAATACAGCTGGTGCAAAATTGAAGCCGAACGACCTACCGCAACGTTAAATTTTTGGTTAATGGGCTCTTGGAAAGTTGGCCGAAGATCCACGAAGCTCATTTTCGGCTCAATGGGTACGTAAGTAGTCAGAATTGTCGATTTTGGAGTGAATATCAGCCGGAAGCATTGCAAGAGCTACCAGAATGCATCCAGAAAAAGTCACAGTTTGGTGCTGTCTATGGGCTGGTGGCATCATTGGACCGTACTTCTTCAAAGATGATGCGAATCGTAACGTAACTGTGAATGGTGAGCGCTACCGTGAGATGATATCCAACTTTTTTTTTGCCCAAAATGCAAGAGCTTCACTTGCATGACATGTGGTTTCAACAAGACGATGCCACATGCCACACAGCACGCGCAACAATGGACTTAATGAGAGGCGAGTTCGGTGAACATTTTATTTCACGTTCGGGACCGGTCAATTGGCCGCCTAGATCGTGCGATTTAACGCCTTTAGACTATTTTTTGTGGGGCTATGTTAAAGCTCATGTCAATACAGACAAGCCCGCTTCAATTGACGCATTGGAAGACAACATTGAAGCATTTCTTCGTGAGATACCGGCCGAAATGTTGGAAAAAGAGTATGCCAAAATTTGAGGCGCGGTCAAGGTCAACATTCGCATGAAATAATCTTCAAACATTAAATTATATGGACCGTACTATTGATTCAAATAAAGAGTTCATGCATTTTTCAGAATTTTATGGTTTTTTTTTTTGAAAAACTTTCCTATAGCTTTTAAAAAATCACATCACATCAGAAATACATTCACTCGTATAGTTCAAATGAATATGTTCATGTCGATTCGACTCCTAGATTCGAAAAACTATTTTCTATTTCCTTACATTATTTTGTTTTTGATGTTTATTTGTTTTTTTTTTCGCTTTTTTTTATTAAATACTAGTAGACGTAAAAAAGTTGTAACGCACCAAACGTACCAAACGACAATTTTAATGTGCATAAAATTTCATATACGATAAATCCAATAACTTCAGAAAGATTAAAATAAATTTAAAAAATATACCACATAGAGATATGTGAACTCAAACTTTTTAAAAATCTTTTTGAGTTCTTCAACTTTTTTATAGAAAGAAATTAATAATCACTCATTGTTAAGAAAGCGTTCGCAATAAATGCAACTTAAATCAATGCTCCTTTATTCTAACGCGTTAATATGTATCCTTTGTTTATCTTGAAAGTCCATTCAAAATACTACTCAAGTATGAATAGTTTCGAAGATTATCTAATACAAACAAGCTTATAAACTTTACCCATTTAAAATATTTGTACAGATTGCTTTGAAAAAAAAAGGTATTTTTTAACGTAGTTTAAACTTTTTGAATAGAGAAATGGAGTGGCAATTTTATTCAGTTTTTAAATCATTCTTATAATTCGAATAATCATATGATTTTCCAAACTACTCGAATAATTGTTTCTTAAATATTAAAATCATTGAACTCATCGCAGAAGAAAAAAGTTGTTGGGTTCCCTACGTCCAAAAAAGGGGAAATGCGTTGTTGTTTGTACTGAGTTTAAAATCATAAAAATAAAATTGTATTACAAACTTTCTCACTAACCTGTAAAGTTCATTTCAAACATGCCTTCCCATTCAAGGATTTCATCTGTATTCAAAGGAAACACCTTAGGATCGCTAGCTGAAACCATGCACAGACAGACATAGCTCCAGAACGAAATAAATAAAAGAGTTCCAACAAACTCCATCAAAGGTATAGCAGCAAATCCACGCAACACATCAAGACACCTTAAAGCTTCTTCGAAAAGAGCCGAAGCCAAATTTATTTGCTTTCTGAAGAAAATCATAACACCGAAGAGGGCAACCTTGAATAGAATATTCTCAAAAAATACGTTTACTAAAAACTTATAAACTTACCGCTAATGCTGGACTTATGATTCCTAAAACGAGAATAATAGTTTTATTAATACTAAAAGCCTTAATCAAATCGTAGAAGATGCCGTCGTCATTGTAAGCTAATTCATCTTCTCTTTCATTACCTCCATTTGGCATTTTGAAAAAAGCAAACCACAAAGCAAAACAAAAGAAAGCACTTGCAACAAGCACAAAAATGAATAGGATCCGAGAAACGAGCCTTGGAAACATACGTATTAAAGCAAACTGGATCATCGACAACACTGCAAGGAGCTCCAAAGTGATCTAAACTGCCGAGATAAACTTCTTACGTACGTACCGAGCCCAAGGGCACTTAAGCCGCACACAAAAGGCCATGCTGAGTAGATGTACAGGAAGAAAAGCTGAACTGTTCCCGCCCCAGAATCAATGATTCTATACACCTGCCGAATCCATTCCTTCTCAATTGCTGGAATACATATCTGTCGAATTGGGGTACTAAGAATACAAAAAAAAATCATCAAATGAACGTCCAGTTTTATAAAATGAAGACCAACCTAGAACCTTCAACGCGACTTAGACATGGTCCAACGTTTGTTAAATACAAACGGTAATTATTCAACAATTTAAACATGTCAAAGTCATAACGACACAATTTAACATTCGGTGTAAAATTCCAATAATCATATAACTGCTCATTGTTATGTATACTTAGTTTAGGGCAGGCTTGTATGCAGAGGCTTAACGAGCCAGACACATCGGCAATATTAGCAGAAATTAAGAATGGCTCCAACGATGCATCGTGACCTGAGAGTGTGAAGTTTTCGAAACGCCTGTTGTTTTTAATTCCACAAATATTGCCAAATGAATCATATCCATTGGTAAAAGCAAGATAGTTTCCATAGATGATTGAGAATACAGCTATCACCATCTTAAAAATGTAAAAGCTTGCCGTAAAATTTCCGCGAGTCTTTCAACCTCTCAGGGCCTCTTTAACTTACGAGGAGCACCCAAAAAACAATGAACAAACAATTCCACGAAACATCGGTACACTTTTTAACATTGTTATGATAGTTTTGGAAAGCAGCCTTGCGCTCAGGACATGTCTTTCTCATGTTAGGATTGATAATACTTTTCACTTTTAAAGGACTCAGTAATCGCGACCACAATTTGTTTGAAACTACTTTGAGAAAATATCTCATTAAACTGGTTGGGCTTCATCGTTTTAAGTTTCGCATTCATTATTAATCATCAACGGTTTTCTATAAAATTAATTATTCGTTATCTTCTTCCGGTTATCGGCACCAATTTAGTAAATTTAGTTAGGTTGTGTGGTTAAATTATCTTTGATTATTATAAGCATAGTGCAAATCTTAAATTCACCATAAAAATCGTGGTGTGCCCCAGGGGTCCGTTTTGACTCACACACTGTTTCATTGCCATAATAATATTTAAAGGGTGGAAATAATCTTTATATGAAGAACCTTCTGGTGTGATTTGGAAGTTCTTTAAAACACCGATCTTTTAAAGTCCAATTTAAGGAAGAAGAATTCAGCGAAGAAAAACACATAAAATATGGAATCCCTTAAGGATCGAAACTGAGCCCCATACTTTTAATAGTACTGTAAAGAGGTGTGTCTTCTACTCTACTGATGCACTGATTCAATATCCATAGTATGCGTGAGAACTTTAATTCGTTTTAAGCCTTTTACTGGTATATTTCTGAGGGAGTGGCAACTGTGTCTTTGGCCATATTTTTTAATGGCTTCTGTCGATGATATTCGTTTTTCCTTTTGACATTAGCTGTCAATATAAATATGCTTAAGAAGGAAATTGCGGATATTTTTGTGAAAGTGTAGGAAGCCTTCAAAGAAAGGCAGTAAAGGAATTGGATGGAGACTTCTCACTCAACGATGAATAACAATCAGGTCGTTAATAAAAGCAATAATTCAGTCGGGTCGTAATACTACTGTATGAGAGATGACAAAAGAGTTCTCTATTCCAGTCTAGAGCTTTAAAAAAATCTATTTTTAACTTCCCATCAGGAAGTTCTTGTAATCGGTCCGATTTTCGAAATTCAAAATTTTTACATTTCTCCACGTTTGGCGGTCCCAGTAGTCGGATTCCATGATTTTTAGAAAGATGTCTGTGTGTGTGTGTGTACGTACGTACGTACGTACGTTTGTGCGGATTCTTTCGTACAGCCTAACTCGAGAACAAATCAAGCTATCGAAGCCAAATTGGTTTCATTCGAAGCGTGTGTGCATAAATATCACCTGAAAAGCTTTTGGTTAAATTTCACAGGGTGGTTTGAATTTTATGACGAAAAAACTGTCAAAAAAAGGGACAATTTGACTTCTTCAATTAAAATCAATTTAGTTTTCCAATAAAAAAAGTTCAAAATTAATTAAATTTATAGTTTATAGCTACCTTATCAGATAAAAAAATATGCATAAATATATACACTGCCGTTCATAAGTTTCCGGACAAATTGATATAAAATTTTTTTTTGTTCAATTTTAATGCCAAAAGTTTCATCAATAGTATGTTTATTCAGCCAATTGACTAAACTAAGTAAGTTACTAACTATAGAGACTACCAAAAAAGCTAAAACAGTTTTTAGTTGAGGCCATTTCATACATTGATATGCCCCTTTCTCTATTTCCTGATCCAAATTTCCAAAGAAGTTCTTTGAAAAGTGTTTCAGAATTGTGAATCCTGTAAGTCTTTCCCATTTTTCAAGACTCAGAGTGACGTCTGCAACACTGACACATGAAAACATCCATAGAAAATTATGGGGCCACCAGTTTTTTTATTAAAAACTTGCTCGGCTGTAGCTTGACGCTTTGCTCATTTGCTCATGGCGCGAATTACATGAGGCAATTGAATTTAAAGCAAAAGCATCGAGAGGAACCTAAATGAGAAAGTTAAAATACATAGATAAATCTGCATTACTCGTATATTGCAAGGAAGACCATAACATCTGATTTAGTTTGTTTTCCACTGTTGTGGTTTTAAATCATGAACCCAATCCTAGAGGTCTTTCCAGAAAATGACACAGAGATAAAAAAATCTCTCGGAATCGGCGTGGAAAATCCTATCAAAATCTGCAAAGAAAACTGGACTGGATGTGATCCTCTTTAAGCCATATATTAACCAGACAGAAAAAGATCCTTTGCTTAACAGTTACCACCTCGAAAGGAAGAGGTGGTGGAAATCCTGGATTGAAACTATGCACTTTTGAACCCTTTCAAAAAGGACATCAAGTTAATCACGCCTTAATATTCCGAGCAGTGGTTAATATCTTCCAAAGAAAAGCAATCAAACAAAATTGATTGATTAAAAATAATTCCAAAAATACATGAAGTTGAGATAAGCAGTTGGTCCTCAAACTTTTAAAATATAAATCCATATAAACAGAGTTCTTACAAAATGTAATACTTTTGAAATTAAGCTTTATAATATTTGATAATAACTTTATTGAAGAAGTTGAAAAACAACTGCCAAGAGCAAACACAAATTCAACTTCAAATGTTAAAGTTGTTGTTATGAAATCCATTTTCGTAACTCTAAATTTAAAATATCTTATCTTCACGTTGAGTTGAATACTCTTAGAGGGATGACTGGCTAAGATTTTTGGTCGTTGGTCCTATATTACATTCGAAAATGCTTTCATTGAGTCGTTTAACGCAAGCCATGGACAGCCAGCCAGCAAAAACAATTGTCTCAAGACCTAGACGAAGTACAGATAGCAAGATAGAGCTTTTAAAAGCGGCGGCGATGACTTAGTTGGGAGTATGCACCAACTCATCTGAAATACATGGTCAGAAGAAAGCATGCGAGCATGTCAATACGCACCACCTTTTCATCAATTTCAAGGTTGGTTTTGGTGTCTGTTTCGTCCACAGAGACGAGATTTATGAAGTCATGTCTAGGTTTGGCATCCCTGCAAAGCTCGTACTTTTGTGCAGGATGACGATGGAGAAACCCAGCTGCTCTATTGAGGTCGGCAAAGACGTCATCGACCCACTTGATGTCAAACAACATTTTAGACAAGGTGATGCACTGTCATGCGATTTCGTCAACATCATACTTGGGGCAATAGTGCAAAAGAACCTTGTCAACCTTTTGCCAGAAGGCAAAAAGAGGCGTATGCTGTCATAAAGGAAGACCAAACCCTGATCAGAACGTTACCATAAACAGCTATAACTTTGAGGTAGTTGGGGCTTTGTCTATCTTGGGAAGAACTGAAGTGTCGATCTATGAGACCATTATCATCCCCGTCCTACTATATGGTGTAGAAGCATGGATACTTTCAAAAGCGGATGAAGGCCCCGTTGTTCCGAGAGAAAAGTGTGATCTTTTGTCCCATCTGCATTGACGGTGAGGGGAGGAGAAGATTCAACAACCAATTGACTTAGCCAAAAGGATACAATACCAATCCTACGTGGACTGTAACGCCACCTCAAGTTAATAATTAAATGATTAATGACAAAAAAAGTCCAACCAGCTAACATGTTAAAAAAAACGATAAAAATTAAATTATTTCTGCAGTCAAACTAAAAATCTAATTTTCCTTTAGTATCATAGAAAAGTAACTCAATCAGAAAAAAAGGTATTTCCAAATTGAAATATGTTTATCTATCAAACTTTTCAATCTTGTGCACAACATTAGATAAATGTTACTAAATCAAAAACGATTATTTCCAAATTGTTGTCCTGATCACTTAAAAGAATACTTTCGTAAGTAAGTAATTACCGAAATGTTGAATTAAAATTAATGTTGAATACTCAACTTTACCTTCATAGCAGCTTAACATTCCCTTTCTTATCCCCATTTCAAGTAATAAATGTTATAGGATTTTAACTGAACTAGATAAATTTGCTAATGATTCAACTCAATTATTATAACCTCATACCTTATATTTCATCATGAATTTGTTTTAATTTAGATTTAATCTTTATATTAATATTTTTAATTTATTAGTCTAATATGTTTTAATTCAATTTTACCAACGTATTCTTTATACCGCGAATCTTTCACAGATTTATAAGTATTTCTTACTGTGTTAGCATGAACATAATAAGTACACCCTTTAATCTATACTTTCGACGCAAATCGTATTTATTTTATATGTTTCAAAGATGCGAAAACAAATATAAACTTACGGGGAGCTAAAAAAATGAGTATCTTAAATTTGATGTTGGGAGCAAATTAAATAGCACCTTTATGTTTTTTTTTTATCATGAGATGGGAAGTTCATGGTATGGGCAGGCATTCTCGCACCCAAACCAATTTTTTTTTATAGTTTCAAAGTTTAATTATTCAAGAATATAAATATCCACAAGAGGATATCTACAAGGATTATCAATTGGTACATACTACGGTTGTGTCAAAAATATACATTTGGCCGCACTTACAGTTTATGACTTCATTATTTCCAAAGCTGTAAATGAAGAAAAAGATCCTAATGCTTGTCCAACTGATTTTATAGTTTCTGGCGATGGGACATGGAAAAAAAGATGTTTTAATTCTCTATTTGGAGTAACTACATTTATAGCAAAAAATTGCAAAAAGGTTGCTGAT
This sequence comes from Orthonevra nobilis, assembly GCA_963555765.1. Taxonomy (NCBI): domain Eukaryota; kingdom Metazoa; phylum Arthropoda; class Insecta; order Diptera; family Syrphidae; genus Orthonevra; species Orthonevra nobilis. Next base: position 69,805,129 of record OY743227.1, on the reverse strand, counting down.
ACTGTTGTCAAATCTAGTTTCTGTCAAAGTTGTTTGGAAAAGTAAAATAAATATCTGATATTTCTGCGTATAACGATTGGTATGAAGATCATGAAGAATTTTGTATAATAAACCATAAAGGAAGTGCAGGCAAAATGGAAGTTGACGCTATTGTCGAAATGTTCTGTAGATCGGGTGAAAAACACGGAGTGAAATAAAGGATCCGCCATCTAACGTTTTTTTTTTTTTCAACTAGTGCTTATTTCGTGAATGGTAACACTTAGCTCATGTCTGATTTGACAGATAATTAGTTTTATCCTTCCGCCAAACGAATATGGTTGTGTATACGCTTGAACAACGCTGGGAAATATTGCGACATTACTTTGAAAATCATGGCTATGGTGCAGAATGTGTGCGAAAATTACGTACGGATTTTGGAAGAAGAGAAGCACCGTCAGCTCCGTATGTTCGTTATCTTGTGAAAAAAGTGAAAGAAACTGACATCCTCATGGATAAACCAAAGCGCGAAAAGCCAAAAACAGTGCGTATACCCGAGAATATTGCTGCTGTGGCAAAAAGTGTGCGTGAAGCGCCATCAACATCAATTCACCGTCGTTCTTAACAATTGTACATTTCGGAGACATCATTGAGACGAATTTTGCATAGAGACCTTGGTATGATGCCATACAAAGTCCAATTGGTTCAGGAGTTGAAGCCAACTGACCATGCAATGCGTTTTCGCTTCGCTAAGTGGGTCTGCGATCGACTTATAAAAGATGCCAATTTTGCCAAAAAAAATCATCTTTTCAGATGAAGTTCATTTTGATCTTGGCGGGTATGTAAACAAGCAAAATTGTAGCATTTGGGGCACAGAAAACCCGTACGCATACATTGAAAAGCCGATGCACCCAAAACGAGTCACTGTTTGGTGCGGATTTTGGTCCAGAGGCATAATAATTGGGCCATTTTTCTTCGAAAATGAGCAAGGAGTGGCCGTTACAGTCAATGGCGATCGTTATCGGGCCATGTTGAACGAATTTTTGTTCACAAAAATTGAAGAGGAGGATATTGGCAACATTTGGTTTCAACAGGACGGCGCTACGTGCCACACAGCCGAAGCTACACCCGATGTTTTGCGCCCTGTTCTTGAAGATCGCATTATCAGCCGCAGAGCTGATGTCGTTTGGCCACCTCGGAGCTGCGATTTGACACCGTTGGACTATTAATTGTGGGGTGCCCTCCAAGATAAGTGTTACGTCGACAAGCCAGAGACAATTGACGTTTTAAAGGACAATATTCGTGAAACCATTGGTGAAATACAGCTGCACACAATCGATAATGTGCTTAAAAATTGGACCGATCGTGTAGGCTACTGCATGGCCAGCCGAGGCAGCCATTTGAATGAAATTATTTTCCATTATTAACCGGAAGGATTGTACTTTTAAATAAAAAAAGAAATTTGAGAAAATATTCAGCAGTTTTTTTTATAGCATTTTCAAAAAAAAAAGTTATTTGGCAGACGCGTTATATAAAATATATTGGAGATGGTGACACTAAGACATTCAAGGGTATACTCGATATGCATCCTTACGATGCTGATCCATTTGTCAAAAAAAAAAAAATAGTGCATTGGACACGTCCAAAAAAGAATGGGTGCAACGCTACGAAAAGCGAAAAGAGATAATAGAGGGATTGGTAGAAAAGGTGAAGGCAAATTAACTGATAAAATAATTAATAAATTGTCTTTATATTTTGGATTGGCAATTCGCCGGCACCCTGATTCTGTTGATAAAATTAAAAATGCAGTTTGGTCTACTTAACAGTTTTACTTATGAAAATCCGCAACATACTATATGTATTGCCCACCTGGTGCGGAGAGTTGGTGTAAATGGCAAAAAGCTGCATATGAAGGTTCATTACAGGAGTTTGAGCACTAAAATCCTCCTCTGTGTGATGAAGTTTTAAAAATTATAAAGCCAATTTAGGAGAGTTTATCATCAGAGGATTTATTTAGGGAATGAAAATTGTCCCAGAAGCTCATTCATTTGCTGTGAAACGAGACAACGCCCGGATTGATCGCTCCGAAATACGAGCATCCAACGCATCAAAGGAGGCCAGAACTGCTCGATATGAAGAGAGAAACGCGGAAAATAGTTTTTTTTCGAAGTCGAGGAAGGTCCGATGTAAGAAGCAGGAATGGCATATTGAATAAATGTAAGTCAACAATATCATTTCATTTTGTTAAAAAAAAATCTTTCCAACTTTTCCGTAATTCCAGACATTGCGACATTATTCAAGAATAATAATCTTTTTTGTTTTTGGTTTCAGATTGCTAGGAGGATTGAAATCGTGGGAAGGGTTACGCGCGTATTTTTTGAGACCCCCACTTCATCAACTGTTGATTTTTTGAAATTTTCAACTTTTTTTGTTTTTTGATTTGTTTCTGTATTCTTGTTAATTAATAACTAATAAAAAAATTAATAGTTAAAATTATTAATTGTTTTTTTTATGACCCTTCAAAATTTACATGAAATTCATGCCTCTAGACTAGAATACTCCCTTAAATTTGAATTTTGGGAACGGGCTTTTAAATCAGCTGATTCTTCTTAAGCATATGAAGAATTTCTTATACGTATACGCAAAAATCCAAACTAAGGAAATCTTTTTCGACACTGAATAAGTACATGAAAAGCCAGGTGAATATCAGTCCATGGGTTCTTGTATCGGCTTACTTCCTAGTTCATGTTTTGAAAATAGTGGTTTGTGAAGATTGTGTGTAGATGGCTCTACTGTGAAGGCAGACAGCGGGGTGTTTAGCTTAATCTTCAAAATTTTTGAAATACATATATCAAACTAATTTCGAATTAAATTGAAATGGACTCAACTTAACACTGTTTAAGAGTTAAATTGGCTAATTGATGGAATTTTTGGAATTAAAATTGAGCAAAAAAAAATATATGAATTTGTCCGGAAGCTTGTGAACGCCAGTAAATATATTTATACATATTTTTTGACCTGATTTTGAACTTTTTTTATTGGAAAATTCAATTGATCTTTTTGAAGAAGTGAAATTGTTCCTATTTTGGATAGTTTTTTTTTGTTATAAGATTTTAACCACTCTGTCAAATATAACCAAAAGCTTTTCAGGTCCTCCTTATGACCGATTACAATAACTTCTTAAAAATGTATTACATACTTTCTCACTAACCTGTAGAGTTCATTTCATACATGCTTTCCCACTCAAGTACGTGTTTTGTATCCAAAGGATATACCTTATGGTCGGTAGCAGACACCATGCACAGACAGACATAGCTCCAAAACGAAATAAATAAAAGAGTTCCAAAAAACTCCACCAAAGGTATAGCAGCAAATCCACGTAATACATCAAGACACCTCACTGCTTCTTCAAAAAGAGCCGAAGCCAAATTTATTTGCCTTCTGAAGAAAACCATAACACCGAAGAAAGCAACCTTAAATGGAATATTCTTAAAAAAACGTCTAATAAAAAGTTATTAACTTACCGCTATTGCTGGACTTATGATCCCCAAAACGAGAATAATTGTTTTATTAAAACTAAAAGCCTTAATCAAATCGTAGAAGATGCCATCGTCATTGTAAGCAAATTCATCTTCTCTTTCATTACCTCCGTTTGGCATTTTGAAAAACTCGAACCACAAAGCAAAACAAAAGAAAGCGCTTGCAACAAGTACAAAAATGAATAGGATCTCAGAGACGAGCCTTGGATGCATACGTATTAAAATAAATTGGATCATCGACAACACTACAAGGAGCTCAAAAGTGATCTAAACTACTGTCAGGATTAAAAATTTGAACTTACCGAGCCCAAGTCCACTTAACCCGCACACAAATGGCCATGCTGAGTAGATGTACAGGAAGAAAAGCTGAACTGTTCCCGCCCCTGAATCAATAAACCCATACAAGTCTCCCATCCATACTTTCTCGATTTTTGGAATACACAACTGTCTAATTGGAATGCTTAAAAGGCAGCAAAATCAAACTAACGTGCAGGTTTATAAAAAAAAAAAACAAACCAACCTCGGACCTTCAACGCGATTTAAACATGGTCCAACATTACTCGAATAATACATATCGTTCTTCGATGATAATTTACGCATGTCAAAGTCATATCGACACAATTTTACATTTGGTGGAAAACTCCAAAATTCGAAAATGTCAACAGAGCTTGACATAATTATTGTAGGGCATGCTGCAATGCAAAGTTTCAACGAGCCAGGTATATTCATAACACTTGCAGAAATTAAGAATGGCTCCAACGATGCATCATGACCAGAGAGTGTGAAGTTTTCGAAACGCCTGTTGTTTTTAATTCCACAAATGTTGCCATATGAATCATATCCATTGGTAAAAGCAAGATAGTTTCCATAGATGATTGAGAATACAGCTATTACGATCTAAAAAAGTTAAAGTTTGTCGTAAAAATTCTGCGAGTTCTTCAACCTCTCAGGGCCTCTTTAACTTACGAGGAGCACCCAAAAAACAATGAACAAACAATTCCACAAAACATCGGTATACTTTTTAATATTGGTACAATAATTTTGGAAAATATTCTTGTGCTCAGGACATGTCTTTCTCATGTTAGGATTTAAAATAATTTTCACTTTTAAAGGACTCAGTAATCGCGACCAGAATTCCACTGAAGCGACTTTGCGGAATAACTTTTAAACTGGTTGGTCTTCACTGTTTTCAGCGTCGCATTCATTATTAATGATAAAATGTTTTCAATAAAATTAATTGCTCGTAATCTTTCTCCGGTAATCGGCAGGACTAGTTAATTAAAAGCTTCGAGTTAAGTTCTGCTTATGCTTTAATTATCTTAGATCATTATTCCAGACAATTTCAAAACCTTTATTTTTTTTTTTAACTTGTAGGTGATTAAATAATAACTCTAAATATGACAGTTCACAACCTTTTGACTACCTTTTGGCTCTTTTATGCAAGTGGTAGTTGATGGTTAAAAGTCTTCAATTAACCATATATATCATGATGTGCCCAAGGTCTCATTTTTGTCTCACCCACTCTTGGCAATTTCTATCCAGGCAGTGGGCCTATTTATCAACTCAAGCAACACGGAACTGATGATTGTTACCATTAAAAGCAAGATGCCCAATTTCCCCCTTTCCCGTCTGAACGATCAATTGCTTTCTCTATTTTCCAGAGCTAGGTACCTAGGCCTTACCTAAGACCCTTAACTAAGCTGGAAGCTAAACATAGACCAGCGAGTTAAGAAGGCGTACACAGCTTTTTACACCAGCAGTAGAACCTTTGATAAAAAATCCGGTCTCCAACCAAAGTTGATCCTGTGGATATACACGGCGATGGTTCGCCCGATTCTAATATACGGATCACTAGTTTGGTGGCTGGGCCGAATGGAATGGCATAGTGGGCAGATATGCAGGAATTTTAACTGGACATTCGTTTGTACATATCGACTGCAGTTTATAAATAGAGACATTTTTGTTAATGATCTTGAGCAAATCCTACGTTCTATCACTTGTAGGAATGTTTGTTTAGTTGCAGACATAAATATCAATGTGCTAAATTTTCCAAAAGATTGTGATGATTACATGCTCCTGATGTCCTCTTTAGGGTTTCGGTCGCTTATTTATCTCCCAACAAGAGTAGTTGATGAGTCAAGCTCATGCATCGACCACATCTTTCTCAAGTCCAAAGATTATACTAGTATATCTACCCGTATATTCTACAACTAGACATTACAGATCACTACGCAGTTGGCATTGGTTTCAAAGATGTGTTCAAAAAGCTTTCTGAAGAAAATGGTCCAAAAACACCTTTTTCATTCTAAAAAAGAAACAATAAAAATTAATTTTGAAAAACTTAACCAATGCCTTCATTCAGAAAGATGGATACAGTCTGTATATAGTTCTCCGTGCCTTTCGAGTGCTGTTTCGGCTTTTATGCTTCAAAAATATATTATTGCTTGCAGAAGTGTGAAGCATGTAAGCAGGTTAAATAAAATAAAACCATGGATGACTGCTGAGATTTGCGAAAAAATTAATGAAAAAAAAAATAGATTTTATGCAGCAAATAAACATAGAATGAATCAGGATGTAGTAAAACGGACTTATAAAGACATGCAAAATAATTTGCGAAAACTCATAGATAGCCAAAAATTAGCATACTATAGCAATAAATTTACGGAAAGCTGGAATAATCCCAAAGAACAATGGCGTATTGTGATTAAATTTCTCAAATTTGATAATAAAACCGCTAACAATAATGAGGATCTATGTAATGATATGAATGTTTTCTTTTTAAAATATTGCAGAAAAATCTAAATCTGATACATTTCTCGAAATAAAGGATAGTTATAGGCAGCTTCTGCACGATAAAGTAAATTCACACTCTTTCTACTTCGGGCCCATAACTAATTCAGAACTTCTTACTACTATCAACAGTCTAAATGCTAAAAAACTCATGTGGAATGGATGGTATCAGTAACGTGATAATAAAGAAAATAGGAAAATCAATAGAAGCTTTCCCGATTACTTGAAAACCTCAATAATTTACCTGTTTTTAAAAAAGGGGACTCGAGTGACCCAAACAACTATAGACCAATATCCACGCTTTCTGTCTTTTCCAAAATATTTAGAAAACTTCAAAAACTGAACTTTTTGGAGAAAATTGCATTTTTCAACAAGTCACAATTTGGTTTTATAAGAGATAAGTGTACTGAAGATGCAATTCAAGCCTTCTTAAGCAAGATCTACAATACACTTGATAATAGCAAGAAAAGATGTGCCCTGTTTCTGGACATAACAAAGGCATTTGATCTGGTTAACCACGACTAACTTTTAATAAAGTTAACTAACGCTGGTTTAAGAGGCAAAATTATTGAATGGTTAAGGTCTTATCTTGTTAATCGAAAGCAACGAGTTAGAGTAAATGGCTTTGTTAGTAGTGAGAAGGACTGTCCTAGTACTGGTGTTTTTTTTTTGCATTATTTGCTCACTATTCAAGAGGATATTAAGACTCTTATAATGCGTGTAGCACAGAGCGAGCGGAAGAATTAGGAGAAGAATTAAAGATTGTGTAGTGGTTTGAGAAACTCAGGTGTAATTGGTTTTAACTCACTTCCGTGGGTGGAGCCAGAAACGGAACGGAAGATTTGAATATCGACCTATTGGCTTTAACCTAATTCGCAGGATTTTATTCGACATTGGTTATGATCTATGAACTTTGAAAGTTTGGATGATTTAGCTTAAACACCCCGCTGTCGGTGTTATGCCTTCACAGCAGAGCCATCTACACACAATCTAACCAAACAGCTATTTTGAAAACACGAATTAGGAACTAAGCCGAAGCAACAACCACTACAACAACGCCACCCATTAGTCAGACTACTATTCACTGGTCGACCAACCCAGTGATAGTGCCATTAACTTGATCCCAATGGCAAATGGTGACTCGACCAGATTCGAAAAACTAGACCACTACTCAAGGAATCGAACCTGGGACCTATCAATTGAATCAATTGAAAGGCAGGCGCTCTACCAACTTCGCCATCCAGCTGTACCACAAGGGTCGGTCCGAGGACCTATCCTTTTCCTCGTTTACATAAACTCACTATTTAGTCTTCCTGTCAATGGTCAATTGATTGGATACGCTGACGATCTGGCACTCTCATATTCAAATAATTCGATAACTAATATTCGAGAAAAAATCACCTGGCTTTGTTACCATCGACTTAAACTTAGCACTAAATCAAAAGCCATACAGTTTTGTTTATCCAATAAAAGTGCAGCAATGGATAAGATTAATGCTCACCATCCGACCTGCAACATGAAGAAATGCACTAACAAAAGTTGTGATCTTGAGTTCGTTAATGAGTTTAAGTATTTAGGAGTCATAATTGATCACAAATTCGGAACTGGAAGTCTCATATAATGTCCTTTAAAAAAAATATTATACATAGCCCTAAATAAAACGTATCATTTGCGTAAGTTTGCTCCACAACGTTTACTCTTTACAATATACTTTGCACTAGTTCAATCTCGGCTTTAGTATGGTCTAGCATGTTGGGGCTGTTCCTACAAAAGCAATCTTAGTCCAATAATTGGAGCACAGAAAAAGATAATACGTTTATTGTTATCCAAGAATAGATATGAACCATCGTTGCTGTTATTTCAAAAAGTGCAAATACTTCCACTTCGAAACTTCTTTATCTATAAAGCACTTAGAGTATTCTTTACAAGAAGTGGCAATTTACACTTTAGAAGAAATGAGGCATATTCATTGAGAAATTTTAATTCGGTCAACGTTCCTAAAGTAAATACAGAGCATAGTCGACGTTTTGTGATTTCAATAGCTCCTTACATTGCACAGGACACTGGCCGATTGAAGATCATGCCGTTTAACTAGGCAACCCAAACAACTCACATCATCGCAGCTGTAACAACACAGCTGAAAGGGGGCTCTAACACATTTCCTTCGAGCCTGTCCGGCTCTTGCTAGAGTGAGACAGCGAGCCCTTGGTAGACTCTTCTTCAACTCAATACCTTTTTTTGGACTCCCAAAATGCAATTTATAAATAAGGTAACAAAGCTGTGGTATTAAAATGGCACTAAGTGCCAATTAGGTTCTCACTGAACAACCACTTTTACCAACCCACCTTCAAAGTGTCACCTTGAAGCTCTACTGACCCGTAGATAACGTGCTACAATGAATTTGAAAATATCAAATATCATCCACCTTGAGTTTTTGGGGATATTTATCCTTTCCTTTGATTCCCTTCGCGCAAGAATCCTTCAATCTCCAGTTTAAACTTTTACTCATCATCAAACAAGGTAACATTTTTCCAAACGTCTCGAGTCCAATAACTAAATTCCTCCTGAGACCAAAATAATCGTTTTTGTCTGACTCTTCTTCGAAAACGTTGGCATCATTTCGTCTTTTAGTGTTTAAAGTCCAGCTTTAACGGGCTTTTTTCTTATTCAGCTTGCCGATTCTTGTCTTTGTAGCTCGCAAAAGATCATGTTCGATATCCACTTAAGTTATGAACCGATGGCCTCTGAGCCCAAAAAAAATGTGACGTTACCATGGAAGATCCAATCCCAGCTTCTTGAGACTCCAGCAGGCCGAAAGGAAGTCCTTCAAGGGCAATGTACAAAAAGATTGTCATTTTGTCCCAAAACAGAGAAGGCATTTTGTGAGTTTCTCTCGTTTTTACTGAAGCCTGAACGCCAAAAACAGGTCAAAAACGCTTTATCTTCACAAACAGGCCATAGTTTTCGAGCAGATGGAGAGAGCAATTAAGATCTGCCACTAAATGGAATTTATCAGTCGAAAGATTATCCCATTCACCTTCTTTATGTGTGTTGAAGCCCTGACATGGGTGCCTTTGCTTCTAAGGTTCTCCGATAAGTCTCCCAAAAAGGCCGGAATTATAACTATTTGAAAGCCTTTACATTGCAGTTCAATCAAATAGAATGCCTGTACTCCTTCAACACTTTGAAGAAGGTGCATCAAATATTAAATATTTAGAGACTAAGTAAGTCTCGTTTCGATCTTCATTGTCCTAAACGGTCTGATTCTTAATAAGAATCTATAAAAAAAAATGTCGTGAGGAGGACGAATTAGTGCCGGAAAAAAAATCCGATTTATTTTCCATATTTGTAGGGTCTACGAAAAGACTTTTCTGTCTCCAATCGTTCCACTCATATTGCAGAATACCATTGTATCCAAACATTTTGTCCACCACATTCTTATTTAGGAACACCTTTCTCATTGGACAAGCTTCTTCCATTAGACCTCCTCAAAAGGCTTCCTCATTCCTAATTATTATTTCCAAACCAAGTAACACAACTCATTGCTATGCAATTTATTAGTCGACTGCACCTCCGGACTTATCAGGAATTCATGATCTTCCAACCCATAGAAGGAAGTTGACGCACACGCGTCGCAGAGAATAGACATTACATAATTCTTTCCGCGCATGTCATCTTTGTTTATTGCCGCGGGCGTCCTTAATTTTATGCAAACTAATCGACCAATCAGATCAAAAAAAAAAAAAAATTCCACTGACAAGACATGCAGCCAAAGGAACTAGCGGCATCTCCAAGAAGGATATTGCTATGCGATGCCAATCAAGATGCAAATTTCTATCGATATTTATCTATGCGGAGGTATCTTGAAGCGGTACATCCAACGATCGCAACGTCACGATCAACGCACGATCTTTGGAGAAGGCTTCGGGACATGTGACAAATGCAAATTTGTACGTCTCTCTTTGCGATGCGAGACTTTGGGTGTCCATGTTGACGGTTTCTTGATGGGCTTTCTATCCCGGAGGTGGTCATGAATAATGTTTAGAGCAATCATTTATGGTGAACGATTTGTGGGGAACCTGAAACAAGTCAATGTCCCATTTAATGACTAAAAGATGATGTAGTGAACAGAAAACTTTGGACTATTTTACAGAGAGGAAGATGAGACCATTTTGCCAAACAGAATCAAATGCCTTCTCGATGTCTAACAAAATCGAGAGAAGTACTTGATGAGCAGTACTATGATTGCGCCGAAATCTGAATCTCTCATTCGGATAAACATTTTTAATTTCAAAGTGTTACAATGTCCCAAGGGTAGCAAGAACTTTTGGTCGTTCGTGATGAATATAAAAAATTGTGTCTCATCTTCCATCCCAATACTTATTTACAATGACATTCCAGCTCTCAGTTCTGTGGACTTCTTCTTGCAGCCCATTTTGCCGCCAGCTCAACACTTCAAGAACTTGCTTTGCCTCCTCCTGTAGTCGAGTGCGTCAACTTTTCCATGGGACGGATCTATTTCCGCACTCGTACAGTAGCAAGAGTACTCAAAGATCTTGACATTTATAATTCCGCTGGTCCAGATGCTATTCCCCCCATTCTTCTGAAGAGGTGTTCTTCCACGTTGGCAAAATCATTGCGTATGCTTGTTCATCTGTCCTACTCTTCTGGTCTCTTCCCGAGTAGATGGAAAACAGCATTTGTCCAAAAGGCGAATCTTCTTCTCCCTCCAACTCGCGACCCATTGCACTAACGTCCCTGTTTTCCAAGGTCATGGAAACGCTGATAAACCGTCAGCTAATGAAATATCTCGAAACACGAAAACTTCTCAATGACCGGCAGTACGGTTTTCGTAGCAAAAGATCTACTGGTGATTTGATCTCAAGATTTGATTTCAAGAAGTATTGGACCGTGCCAAGTATGATATCCACCATATACTATAAATGCTGGTGTTCCCCAGGGCTCCGTTTTGTCACCGATTCTCTTTTTAATTTTAATTAGCGATGAGAGAGGAGAGGATATTTTTAAGGGCGGATCTGTTTAGGTGGAAATTAAAGATGTCCTGCGTGGCATTGGCCTTACGTAACATTCGGGACATAGGCTCATGAGAACCGTAATTGGTGCTGTGTGAGTTTAAGCGGAATAGATGAACTAATCTGAGGTTACGAGGGTTTGTAAATAAAGAGATCCATTAAAGCAACGTCGGACCGTCAATGATGCCGGATAAGAGCGTTGCTCCAGTGACTGGAGATTGATGAGTTGCAAACGATGTGTATAGGTTGGTGGGTTAACTATGCAATAGAATATATCTACAAGAGGATTTTTCAAAATTCAAATTATTTTCGGAGACATCGGCATTTTGCTGCACCGGCATCCAAACTGGTTCGGCCGGAACAAATCGTACAAAAGATATAAGGGATTCTCTGTCGACCTGAATCTATATTTCTCAGTAAAATATTTTTTCCTTTGAATATATTGTAATGCAGGGACCCAAGGTATCTTAGTATCTTTTATATTTAGTGTTCACTTACTGCTAACAGTTGAATTTGCTGTGAAAAGAGAAAACGCCCGGATTGACCGCTCCGAGATACGAGCATCCAACGCATCAAAGGAGGCCAGAACTGCTCGATATTAAGAGAGAGAAACGCGAAAAATAGTTTTTTCGAAATCGAGGAAGGTCCGACGTATGCAGCAGGAATGGCAGATTGAATAAATGTAAGTCTACAATATCATTTTATGACTTAGACCTCGAAAAACTTTAAGCGAAACTTTAAACGCGTTTTTCTCGAAACTGTCTTCTTCAAAACAATACCCACGATATCTCAGGTTCTACTGGACCGATTTACCTGACATTTTTAGAGAGTCTTCTTAATAGACTTGTCTATGTCTGGAACTATCTCCATTCCCAAATTTCTATTACTTCTTTTTTAAATTCGAAACAGTCAAAAAAAGTGGTACAAAAATTGTTTTTTTTTCAGGCAGTCGCCATTTTGTGAAAAAAAAATCTTTCCAACTTTTTTCTAGTTCCAGGCATACCGACATTATTCTAGATTAATTATCTTTTTTTTTTTGGTTTCAGATTGCTAGGAGGGTTGAAATCGTGGGTTTGGTTACGCGCCAACTTTTGACACCCCCACTTCGTCAACTGCTAATTTTTGAAATTTTCAACTTTTTTTATTTTTTTCTGTATTTTTGTTTTGTTAATAAATAACTTATTAAAAAATGGATACTAAAAATATTAATAGCCTTTTTATGACACTTCAAAAATTACATGAAATTCATGCCTCTAAACTGGAATACCCCCCTAAAGCTGTCTCTCCAGTGGAGACCACGCAGCGCGAAGCGTGAAAACGGCGCTGAACAGCCTCCATTCGCCGGATGTGGGTTTCATAGTAAGGGGACCAGACTTGGGAAGCATATTCTAGTAGTGGTCTAACAAAAGTAATGTAAAGGGCTTGAGACTTCTTTGGACTTAACGTAGCCAAGGGCGGAGTTAGCTCGACATGATGGAGTTCATGAGAGAAGAGACTAGGGGAACGTGTGTATGTGATGGCTTGGCATTTGCTGATGTTGAGATCTGGAAAGTTTTTTTTTGGCATCAAATTGAAAACCTGCTCAGATCATCTGGAAGAAGGAGGTGGTCAGCGGCAGATGAAATGGGCGAATATAATTTTATGACGTCGGCGTATATAAATATGTACCAGTTGCGGATAATAAGGTCGACATCATTAATAGTTAGGATGAAAACGATAGGACCAACGTGTTTCCCTTGAGCGACACCTGAGGTGGTCATATAGTAAATGGATTAGATTTGGAGGATCTTATGCGATATTTTGCCGTAGGAGATATGTTGGATTTGCAGTGGAAAAGCATAGCGTCATAGATTATGCTTTCAAAAAGTTTAGGAATGGACGAACGTTTCACAATTTCCGTTTGTCATTAGAAAGTCAACACTTAGTATTGGTAATGAGCAAGCAATTCATAAAGTGATTTTTCAAGCTATTCTTCTATACGGCTTCCCTGTTTGGGGGAACAGTGCAAAATATCGCAACAAACGCCCTTTTTTTTTTTTTTTAGATTAAGATGTTTTTATTTATTGTCCAAAAATATTTACAATCATGACTTAAAATTAGACTTATAACTAAGGTAAGGTTTTGTCGGCTCAACAATAAGGGCCCGACTTATTTCATTTGGTATTTATACAAAATATTTTTTTTTTTTTTACAAAAACGTATAACAATGGCGACTTAATCTTTTAGGTGACTATATGCAATTTTCCAAACATTTTGAAAATTTTTGTTTAAGATTTTTTTTTTAAAAAATTTATAACTATAAAACTAATTACAGGGTCCTAACCTCTGTAATATCTGCTGTCAGCTTTTTCGTAAAACGAAGTCTCGTAGCAATTTACGATGTCCTCGAATCTCTCGTCGATGATCGCTCGTGGGCTGAGGTACCTCAGCGCTGGCTCTAAGGTCTGCTGGCTGATGTTCCTGATGTCTCGGTTTGGATGGTCCTTTAGTTTGTCCAGTATCCTTCCGGAAAGCTGTAGCATGTATAGATCGATTGGCGTTATGCCAGCATCTTCATACAGCTTCGTGTTGCTGAAGTATTTCAGCGTGTCCGGTTTTCGCCAGAGTCCTGTACAGGACCGAAGTATCCTTCTTTCCATGAGTCTGATTTTCTTCATGGTTGTTGGTGACACCGTGAACCATATTGGGCAGCCATAAGTTATTACTGGTCTTATGAGCTGCTTGTAGACCAGTAGTTTGGTTTTCTTGCTTAACCCGTTCCTCTTCCTCAGCAGTGGGTTCACAAGATGTAGAGCAAAGTTGGCCTTCTTCATCACGTTGTTGGCATGGGCGTTAAATCTGAGCCGCTCGCTGAAGTTGGTTCCCAGGTATTTTGTCGTGTCTTGTGGCACAATTTGTGTGTTGTCCGGGAGGATTAATTTGATGTTGCGACAACGTGCTGCAAATTTTCGTCTTCCTCTGGTTGCCGTCGTTGGTGTCCTGAAACAGATGAGTTCTGTTTTGTTGCTGTTGACTTTGAGTCCCCACTTTAAGTAGTAGTCAAAGAGCTTCCTTATGTGGTCCTGGATCCTTCTTGCTGCTATGGTTGGTGAAAGTGATGCTGCGTATGTTATGGAGTCGTCCGCATATAATAGGGTTTTTGTTTGAGGATCGTTCTCTGGCTGATCTGCCGTATAGATGTTGAACAGCGCTGGTGCTGTTCTTCCTCCTTGCTGGACACCCCCTCTTAGAGGCTTCATGGATGAAGAAGCATCAAAGATCTGAACAAAAAAGAACCTATTTGTTAGTGAACTGAGGATTATTCTTACCAAATGTCTGGGAAATTCCATTTTCAGCAGCTTGTAAATGAGGCCGTTGATCCAGACACTGTCGAATGCCTTCTCGATGTCCAACCAACAGGCAACAACTGTCTCCATTTTGTTAAGTCCCGCGGTGATGTCATGGTGAAGTTTAAGCAGTGGATGAATTGTTGAGTGCTTTTCTCTGAATCCATATTGTTGGTCCGGAATTATCTGCTTTAAGTGGCAAACTTTGTTTATTTGTTTGAGCAGTACCGACTCTAGGACCTTTCCTACACAGCAGAGCAGTGATATTGGCCGATATCCTTCGATGCACGTTCTGTTGATCTTCTTTGGAACTGGAACAACTTTACCTATTTTCCACGAGGTGGGAAAATATCCGTTGTTTATACAGTTGTTGAAGATGATGGTGAGCAGTAGGATCGCAACGTTCGGCAACTTTTTTAATAAAAAGTTGGAGATACGATCAGGACCAGCTGATTTTTTTGAGTTTACACTCAAAAGCAGCTCCTCTACTTCTCCTGCATTGGTGAAAATATCGTTGTTGTTGGGGAATGTTGCCGTATTATCACTGCTAAATGTTGTGATGCTGCTATGGTCGTTTGAGAGTTCTTCGCCCTTTTCGTTGACCTCTGCTAGGAATTCAGGAAGGTGCACTGGTGGTCTTTCCGTGAAGTTTTGCTCAAAATGGCTTGCAAAAGCTTCTGCCTTCTCCATTGGCGTGGTTACCTCTTGGTCTCCGTTCCGCAGAATGTCCGGTAAATTATTCGATTTTCCGACTATCGAATTAATTTTCTTGAAAGTGTCCGGTCCTGGTTTTTTTTTCCAGTTGACTCTGGAACTCTTCATCCGTGTGGTGTTTGACTGCTTGCTTGAACATCACGTTGATACAGTTTAGCTGCGATTGGACACTTCGGTACTCCTCGTTCACTGTGTTCCAGGTTCGTCATCAAACGCCCTTAAGTGTCCCTTAAGTATTTATATGACACTATAATTTACTTGATTTTATTTATTTTTCTATTTATATTAAGTCACATAGTTATTTTGTCTATTTAATCAATTGTTTATTGTATTTCTTAACTTATTTATTTATTTATTTTCTTATTTATAAACTTATTTATTTGTTTTTTTCTTGCAACTAAGTAATTGCGGATTTTTTTTAGAAAATAAAAGACAACTTTTTCATGCAGCGAAATAAATTTTTTCTGTAATGTATTGCCCATTTGAGCAATGACCTTTTGCCACCTTCCATAAAACTTCTAGTTTTTATCAACAAAAAAATGAATCAGGTACGACTTGACATCATCATTCTTATTGAAAATTTTTACCATTCAAGGAGTTTTGCAAAGATCGAAATAAAAAGTAATCAGATGTTGCAAGGTCAAGACTATATGGTGCGTGTGGCAAAACAGCCCAACCAAGCTCCAATAATTTTTGCCAATTGGCCAAAGATGTGTGTGGCCTTGCATTGTCATGATGGAATATAACACATTTTCGATTTGTCAATTCGGGCCGGTTTTCTTCAACTGCATTGTTCAATTTTGTTAGTTGCTCATGGTAGACATCTGATTTGATCGTTCGGTTGGGTGGTAAACGTTCCTTTGTAATCCCACCAAACTGATAACATTACTTTCTTTTGATCATCATATCAGCTTTCGATGTTTTTTGAGCTGGTTTACCAGGCTTACTCCACGATCTTTTTCGACTGACATTATTGTAAACGTTTTAAAAATTGATCATTTTCATTACGTATCTTTAACAAATCGCAAATGAAGCTTCTCTGCAATCTCACATGCTGTACTGTGACGGTCCGAATCGATTATTGCTTTGGAAATTTTAAATTTTTAAAGCTTCGTCACCATAAACAGCACGTAACTTTTTGTGAGCTTGCGATGCGTGTATTGTGTGATGTGTTTTTTTCCTTTCCGGAAATAAAAAAAAGCAAAATATGACGTAAACGTTCGTTTTGATTCTCCATTTTTCAACAGACAGCCAAACAAAAACTACACAACCGATCAAAATTTTTTTTTAACTGATTGTTAGTTAAAATACCGATTATCAAGTCACAAAATGTGTTTGACATTTCGATTACGTCAGCAAACCTAAAAATTCAACTAAAGCCATCTATGAGTGAAATCCGCAATTACTTAGTTGCCAACCCAATAAAAGCTTATAATAAAAGCTAAAGATCATGATAACGTTTCTTCAACAGTTTTAAACTTCTTTCTGAATATTCTTATAATTCCTCGTTTAGAAAATCTATTTTATCTTCAATTTCCAAGATCAGACTAACGTGGTGAGATATTTTTCTTAAGTAATTATCATCACAGAGAGTAAGGTCATGTTGCAGGCTGGTTGTTGAACTGTGAATATTGAGTCATTTTTCGATTTTTGAGAATTGGCTGAACTTGGAAATGTGACACATAAAATTTTACCATCAATCTTCAGAAAAAATAAAAAAAAAAAATTAAATCATTTACAATTCAGAAATTGACGTGAAATGTGACCCTTAAATTTTTGTTAACGTTTGATTTTACTTCCCATCTATTTTTCATACCGTGCGCGATTCTTACGGAGTAAACTCCAAAAAGTATCCTAAAATAAGATTGTTTGTTGTAATTTGTGTTTTGAAAAAGGGAAAACATGGGAATTTTTGACATGGTAAATGGGATTTCCTTTTAAAATGACCCCGAGCACTGGTCTGAAGAGACGTTTAGGCACGAATAATGAATTTCTTCAAAGACAGGCTCTCATTTTATTTATTTATAAAACATATGCTTTCAAGGGGTATTGGATACCCTTAAAAACGCCGATAGATTGAATCAGAGAGAAAGTAGAAGAATATTCGGTTAAAGATTTAACTAATATCTAATCTGAGTGAACAGTGAACGTATTTTCGGGTCGTAATGCATCGAACCAATTCACTGGGAACTCCACTGGAATTGGTACATTGAAAGACGGGTGAGCTAAGAGAGGCAGTTACAGGATTTTATTTAAATAGAAAGAGTGTTTTTCAGATTATCTGTAGATAATCGAACCATGCCAAGCACTTAGCTTGAAGCATTAAATTAACTAGTCCTGCCGATTACCGGACGAAGATTACGAGCAGTATTGAAAAAATTCTATTATTAATAACGACACTGAAAACGATGAACCCTAACCAGTTTAATAAGTTATTTTCCCAAAGTATATTAGTTTGAAACGAATTGTGGTCGCGATTACTGAGTCCTTTAAAAGTGAAAAGAATTCTCAATTCTAACATGAGAAAGACATGTCCTGAGTACAAGGATATTTTCCAAAATTATCGTAACAATATTAAAAAGTATACCGATGTTTTGTGGAATTGTTTGTTCATTGTTTTTTGGGTGCTCCTCGTAAGTTTGATAGGTGGAAGGACTCGCATAATTTTAACGACAAACTTTAACTTTTTTAGATCGTAATAGCTGTATTCTCAATCATCTATGGAAACTATCTTGCTTTTACCAATGGATATGATTCATTTGGAAATATTTGTGGAATTAAAAACAACAGGCGTTTCGAAAACTTCACACTCTCTGGTCATGATGCATCGTTGGAGCCATTCTTAATTTCTTCTAATATCGCGAATGTACCCGGCTCCTTAAAACTTTGCATCACAGAATGCCCCAAGAAGAAAGTGTATATCTTTGACACCATGTTTAAATATTGGAATTTTACCCCCAAAGTTAAGTTGTGTCGTTATGACTTTGACATGAATAGATTATTGAAGCTTGATTTTCGCTTCATGACTGACCTAGGACCATGCATAAGCCGAGTTACGGACCAAAGGTTGGATTTCTCTTTATTGAATCGGACGTTCATTTGATTTTTGCTATATTTTTAGTACCCCAGTTCGACAGTTGTGTATTCCAGAAAGCGAGAAGGAATGGATTCGGCAGGTGTATCGAATTATTGATTCTGGGGCGGGAAGAGTTCAGCTTTTCTTCCTGTACGTCTACTCAGCATGGCCTTTTGTGTGCGGTTTAGGTGGACTAGGGCTCGGTAAGTGGACCCTGAACTTAAAAGTCCAGATACATTTTTATCTTCTTGCAGTGTTGTCGATGACCCTGTTTGCTTTAATACGTATGTTTCCAAGGCTCGTCTCTTGGATCCTTTGCATATTCGTACTTATTGCAAGTGCTTTCTTTTGTTTTGCTTTGTGGTTTGCTTTCATTAAAATGCCAAACGGAGGTAATGAGGAAAGAAATGATTATGCTGACAATGACGACGGCATCTTCTACGATTTAATAGATTCTGTTAATATAAATAAAACTATAGTTCTTGCCTTGGGTATTATAAGTCCAGCAGTAGTGGTAAGTTTATAAAGTTCTAACTGGACGTACTCGTATTGTCGAGGAATTTTCATTTAAGGTTTTCCTCATCGGTACTTTGATGTTCTTGAGGAAAGAAATAAGGTTAACCTCGACTCTTTTTGAGGAGGCATTGAGAAGTCTAGATAGGCTTCGTGGATTTGCTGCTATACCTTTGGTGGAGTTTGTTGCAACTCTTTTATTTATTTTATTTTGGAGCTATGTTAGCTTATGCATCGTGTCAGCTACCGATCCCAAAATATATCCTTTGAATGCAGAAGAAATAATGAGGAGGAAAAATAAATATGACATGAACTATACAGGTAAGTGCTCAAATATAGGACTCGACTCTTATCGTTTAACGTATATTTTAAAGAGAACCGCGGTGGATTAGTTTATATATTATACATCAATATTACATATATTTTTACGTAAAAAATCTTAAATATAATGACAATAATTTTTATCGGGTTAGACTGATGGACGCCTTAAATTACAAAAAGCCCGAAAAAACAATGGTAAACGAGTATGTTTCTGGGTGTGATCAACCTGGCCATACCATTAACTTCCCTTTTTTATGAGGTTAAAAATAAATGTGGGTCACAATTCAAAGAAAGTCTTTCGTGACATCGCAACTCAACATCCAACAGTAGGCAATGAGTTTCATCGAGCAACTTAATAACTTTTAAAAGTAGGCAATTATTTCTTTTATCCAACACAATGTAAGAGCTCGAATGTCAATCAAAATAAGAATTTCCTGTTGAGAAGTTTAAAATTACAAAACAAAAAACCTGTTGCAACTCGTGGAACGAATGTCAAAATGTTTCTATCTAACCAAACGAAGTGTCACATCCGTCGTGGTATTTTTCTCAAAAAGTTTATAACAATATTATTGTTTTAAAAATAAATTATTAAAAAAAAGTTTTTTTAATATGATTTTGGGGAGTTTGAGTTATGATTGCCCCAGCGTTTCAATAAATCACTTTACCCTTTCGATCCGGATATGTATTGAGGCCAATAAAACTTCGGTCTTATGTTTCTCATTTTAAAAACAAAAATATTAAATTGATTTTTATTCCAATTTTTAAATTATTAAGTGGTACTCATTCAGCACTTTCTGCCAAAAATATTGAAATAAATGCAAAATTAAATAAATAAATGAAAGCAAAGAAATGTACAGAAAAAACAAACATAAAACAAATTCAATGAAAAAAAAATGAACATAAGTAGCCGATTTCCTGTTCCTTACCGCAGTAAATGTTGAATTTGTTTCTATACCCTGGAAGAGCATCATGCCTGAGCCACATTCTAATTCCCTCTTTGTGGTTTTCAAAGGTATATACTGCTTCATACTTTCGTCAATGCTCTGGTATGAACTATCCTCCCTGGTTTTCAAAAACCATGTAAAATGCATTTTTGAGGACAATTTCTGACAACGGTCGTGTGATATTGCTGACTTTATGGACTCATTGCCCAACGAGCTCTGTTTTGACCAATTGTGGCAAATCGGTTCTCGGAGGGTACTTAAATTTTTGCTTGGTTCGGAATTTTCCTGAGTTTCTTGAGCTGCAATATTTAAGTCATCTTCCGTCACATTCTCTGATGCTGAAGTATCAATGTTAAAATCTGTCGGTTCATATTCTTCCTCACTATCGTTAGAATAATCCCCATAATCCGTGTCGTCTTCCAATATGTCAGCTATTTGATTTGGGTGTAGTGATAAGTAAGAGTAAGAACCGGCCAAGTGCGAGTCAGACTAGTAAAAGATAAGTAAAAGTTCACCCATCACGACGATCTATAAAAACAAAAAAACATTGCTTCATAGCAAATTTCAAGATTGAAGGTCCACTGGAAGTACCTTTAAGGTTTTGATTCCCTTGCGAGCAGTTGCTTGAAAATATGCGGCTTAAATTGCTGTTTCATTTGTTTGCGTTGGCTAAGAATTTTCCACAGCTCCAGGGGACTGTAGGATTTGACATAAATTCCAGCTTGATACCGCCATGCATTCCTGAGAAAGGGGTTTTGACAGATAGACGGGCGGACAATGAAGTGATCCTATAAGGGGTCCGTTTTTTCCTTTCGAAGTACGGAACCCTAAAAATGTGCAAAGAAACCTCAAGATCGCAACAAGGAATTCTGAGAGGACATATATTTTCCGAACAACTAAAACATATTAAATAAAATAGTAAATACCACTTTCTAAATAATTAAACAATATTCCAAGTACTTAAAATAAAAAAAGCTTTTCCACTGCTTTTCTAAATAATTTACTCAGTTACTAAAACTGCGTCACCCAAATGACGAATATCTACAAAATATTTTACCCTTATTAAAATGACCTATTGCATGGGATTTCCAAGTCCCATTAACAGTGTATTTTCCTCTGTTTAGGAGTGTTTATACTTGTAAAAAATGTAAACATTGAATGACGTTGTGTGTGTTGATAAACACACAAAACCCAATGCTGTCTTATATCATTAAAGCGAAACCCTAACACCCAGCCATTGTCCATGAATGACATTTGCGTTGAAGAAACCGAAAAGCTTTCAGTGCTCGGTATGTGCGTCAATTCTAGCCTACGTTGGAATGACCACAAATTCGATATTGTCAAGAATGCAGCGAAATGCTTAGATTTTCTAAACCGGTGCAAGAAGTTTTTTACCCCTTCTGATTTAGCCACAATTTATAAGGCTTTTATTCGGCATAAAATGGAGTACAACGTTCACATCTGGGCAGGTGCACCCAAGACCAGGTGCGACCGATAAAACGATTTATTATTTTTATTATTTTTTAATTTAATTATTTTTTTATTTATTATTTTTTTATTTATTTATTTTATTACTTATTTAATTTTTTTATTTTACCACCAATGCTCCGTCGAAATAGCTAATTGCGTTCCGCCCCTCCAGAAATTCACCCGTACATCATCGAATGCTCATCAGTTTACCCTAAAGCCTACTTTTGGGCGCACTGTGAAATTTAGAAATTCTTTTATAGGCCGCACAATGCGCATGTGGAATGCATTACCTCGCTCTATTTTTCCTTTGCACTGCAACCTACAACAATTTAAAACCAATGTGCACTGGTACCTCCTTTCTCTCACATTCACTTCTGCTCGTGCTGTGTAAAAAAACACTTTAAGGGTACTTCTTGAGCACTATTCAAAAAAAAAAGGATGTTCAATGTTTTTTTTTTCTTTTTTTCCAAAATTTTCCAATCTCTAAGTACAAACGTTCGTACGCACAGTCATCTTTCTAAAACCCATGACAGCCAACTACTGGGACCTCGAAATGTGGAGAAATAAAAAAAAAACCGGACCGATTACAAGAACTTCCTGATGGAAAGTTAAAAATGCCTTAAAACGAGCTCTTCAAGAAGAATGGCTTAAAATCAGATCGAGCATAACACAAAATTTTGCTCAACTCGATACCTTCGAGAATGAAAGCTATCTTAAAAGTTAAAGGATACTCCACAAAGTATTAATAGTTATACGAATTGAAAACAAAGAAATTACAAATTTATGTTCCTACATTTACTTAAGCTTTTTAGAACAGTCTCAAATATAAATATTGTTCTTTTTCTAACTCAATTGGTACTGATATTCAGAATGAATATTATGGCGCCCAGGGTGTATAGTATTCTTACTTTTGTGATAAACTGCATTTAAGTAGGTTGATAGATGTTTCCTGTTCCTGTGTGTTAAATAAATAAATAAAATTAAAGCGCATTAAATGAAAATTGTAATACAATTTCTGCAGTGGTAATTTATAATGATGAATCAAAAAACAATTCATTTAAGAGAATTTCATACACAATAAAATCTTTCCTGACTATTCAAAAATACAGATGTAATTGTTCTGGTTTCTACTTCTGTCGCCACTCCCGGAAATGCCCCTTATAAATTTTCTTATTGGAATTACAAGTAAACTGATATCGAGCTTCTACTGTGCCTGGCTTACTCATACTCCTATGTGCGGTGTTTTGAGAAATATTATGTGAAAGAAATATAGTGTTGCATACTGTTAGGAAGAATCTTAAATTAAAGAAATATAACGTTGCATACTTTTAGGAGGCGCGATTCCCTTCTTCTGAGAGTGTACTCTTTTCTTCTTTCCTCTCTTTTGGCTACTTTTTCATATCAACTGTCATTCCACCAGAATAACTTGAGCTATTGAAAATGCCTTACAATTCAAACCACGGAATATTTATATCTCGATAGCTCATGGTCGTGAGAAGAAAAAAATCAACCATAAAATTAGAAGCCTTAATGCAAGTTGAAAAGGTATTCAAAAACGTACGCATACTATGGATACATTGGTGAATAACTAGAGTAGTAAATTACCAATAGTATTGGTCCAAGTTTCGCTCCTTGAGGGTCTTCGCTTGAATTCTACCTTAATATATGATAGACTTTAAAAGATCGCTAGGTTGCTTCATATTTAGATTCTTGACTGCGTTAAAAAATCCATACACAAAAGAATTGCATCGTGATGATTGGAAAAAGTACGCGAGATAAAACGGAGCCTTGGGGTACACGATGGTTCGATTTCGATTTCGATTACCACTTAAATATGTTGAAACCGCTTTTCAAAATCAATTAATTAACTGTCAACTATTCACTCTCAGTTTAATTACATTTAAATGAAACAAAAGAGAAAATGATCTAAGCAAATTAAACCATAAACAGCACTTAAATTGAAGCGTTAATTTAACTAGTCCTGCCGATTACCGGAGGGAGATAACGAGCAATTAAAGTTATTGAAAACATTTTAATATTAATAATGAATGCGACACTGAAAACAGTGAAGGCCAACCAGTTTAAAAAGTTATGTCGCAGAACTAGCTTTAGTCAAATTGTGGTCGCGATTGCTGAGTCCTTTAAAAGTGAAAAGTATTCTCAATCATAACATGAGAAAGACATGTCCTGAGCACAAGGATGCTTTCCAAAATTATCGTAACAATGTTAAAAAGTGTACTGATATTCCTTGGTATTGTTTGTTCATAGTTTTTTTGGTGCTCCTCGTAAGTTTGCGATCATTAAAGAGGTCCTGAGAGATGGAAGGACTCGCAGAAATCTTACGACAAGCTTCATCTTTTTTAGATCGTAATAGCTGCATTCTCAATCAGCTATGGAAACTATCTTGCTGCTGTCAATGGATATGATTCATTTGGCAATATTTGTGGAATTAAAAACAACAGGCGTTTCGAAAACTTCACACTCTCTGGTCATGATGTATCGTTGGAGCCATTCTTAATATCTTTTAACATTGCGGATGTACCTGGCTCGTTGAAACTTTGCATAAAAGCCTGTCCTACAAAACGTGTAGGTGCCTTTACCGAGCTTTTTGATTACTGGTATTTTTCACCAAAAGTCAAATTGTGTCGTTATGACTTTGACATGCTCCTAATACTGAATATTAAATATGAGTATATGACAAATGTAGGACCATGTTTAAGCCAAGTTATAGGCCAAAGGTTGGTTTTATTTTTATGAAATTTGAAGTTCGTTTAATTTTGCTGCCTTTTAAGCGTTCCAGTGAGACAGTTGTGTATTCCAAAAACCGAGAAAGAATGGATTGGGCAGGTGTATCGAAATATTGATTCTGGGGCGGGAACAGTTCAGCTTTTCTTCCTCTACGTCTATTCAGCATGGCCTTTTGTGTGCGGCTTAAGTGGACTTGGACTTTGTTAGTTAACTCTGATCTTTACAGCTGAGATAAATTTTTATATCGTTGCAGTGTTGTCTGTGATCTTGTTTGTTTCAATACGTATGCTTCCAAGGTTCGTCTCTTGGATCTTATGTATTTTTTTGCTTGTTGCAAGCGCTTTCTTTTGTTCAAGTTTGTGGTTTGATTTTTTCAAAATGCCAAACGGAGGTAATGAAAGAAAAAATGAATTTGCTGATAATGACGATGGCATCTTCTATGATTTGGTTAAGGCTTTTAGTATTAATAAAACTATAATTCTCGTTTTGGGGATCATAAGTCCAGCAGTAGTGGTAAGTTAATAAGTCTTAACTGGTCGTATTTTTAAGAAGATTCTATTTAAGGTTGCCCTCTTCGGTGTTATAATTTTCTTGAGGAAAGAGATAAGGTTGGCCTCGACTCTTTTCGAGGAAGCAGTGAGGAGTCTAGATATGCTACGTGGATTTGCTGCTATACCCTTGGTGGAGTTTGTTGGAACTCTTTTATTTATTTCATTTTGGAGTTATGTTTGTCTTTGCATGGTTTTCGCAAGCGATCCTAAAGTATATCCTTTGAATGTAGAAGAACTGATGAAGATGAAAGACGAGTATGACATGAGCTACACAGGTTTGTTAACAAGAATGTTAAAATTTTTTTTTTTTTGATTACAAATTGATTTATAAACTCAATACGAAAATTTGAGTTGCAACTGAATTTAAATATATAAATGTTTTTATATAAATATGTATCTATAGGTAGAACAAAAGAAACCTCAATAAATAGGTCTCGAAATAGAACATTGCTTCCTCGGACAATAATCACATCACAACTCAATAATTGGAGGCTCTTTTCTTTTAAGACTATGAAAAAGAGAAACAACTTTTACAAAAACGACGTTTTTACAAGATCTCACATAACGTAGCTTTTTCTGGGTCCACCTGCACATGATAATTGCTGCATCAAAAACCCCGATCTCTATCTCTACCTTAAGCCTCGTTACCTTTCTTGTTTTCTCTGTTGAATTTGTGTAACCCTTTAAGCACCGTCTGCACTTATTTCAGCGAAATGATGCGTTCCACCATCGTGAAGCTCCGCCATTTGGAAGGCTTACAACTTTCGAACTTTCTTTGAAGATAAAGACAAGAACTTAAACTGCTTTTATTTCTTCTTTTAGCATTTGAAAAAATTGAGTACGTTGACAAGAAAGCGATTCAGAACTGCGTTTGGATTTACTTTATTGCCTTTATTTGGACCACGGAATTTATCTTTGCATGCAAAGAGTTTATATTGAGCGCTGCTATTGCTCATTGGTACTTCAAAAGCCCTCAAGACTGCTGTACTCCATCCGCGATAGTAAAAACGCTTTTCAAATATCATTTGGGGACGGTGGCCAAAGGATCCTTACTGATTACAATCTTCAAGATTCCCCGATGGATTGCAACACTTTTACAGAAAACAAGGTATGCCACGAACTAGAGTTATCTTTAAAGACTAAACTTCAAGTTGAATTTTAGGCTCCATAATCCTGACAGAAATTATTTCGGAAAATCTTTTGTTGAATCGCTGCAATCTTACTCTACGAATGCGTATACTGTGACAGCGATGGAATCTGTCGACTTTGCCTTGGCTGGAACTAAGGTAAGCTTTATAGCCTGTCAACTTCTCTAACCTTAGAAAATTTTCAGGCACGGAAGGCAATGAATAACGCGAGGAGCTTGGGAAATGCAATGAGAACCGCAGACTTTATGTTGTTTTTGGGAAAGCTGTCTGTTGCCATCATGGTATGTGCCATTGGAATCCTTGTCCTTCGAACACAAAAGGACCTTTATTTCTTTATGGCACCGGCGATCTTCAGTTCAGTTGTCGCGTTCTTTATGGCGCACATTGTCCTGTCGTTAATTGAAGTAAGATCTCTGAATTAGATGGTCCTTAATTTATTCGCTCTCTTTCCTTAGATACCCATGGATACACTTGTTCTATGCCTTTGTGAGGACAAACGCTTTAATGGCCCCCGAGGAGCTTCGATGCAAGGCAATTTACTCAAATTTTTGGATCCTCCTCAAGGCATTAAATTTATTGAAGTCAAACACAATGAGCAGAGTTCTCAAAACTAACCACGATAAGTGCAATTAAATCTGGGGAACTATTTAAACATTTGACCTTTTCGTAAGCTTGAAAACGGCTAGAAAAATAATTTTTTTTTGTGTTCTTATATGTAAAACAAGAAATGAATAAAATACTGCGAATTAAACAAAATCAAAAAACATTAAAATAATATTTTATTCTACATCAACAAAATTGAAGGTTTTTGAAATTTGAAGATCCCCGGAGAACGAGCAAAAATATAAAGAAGACAAAAAGTATCAACCAACCAATAAAATTCAAAACACTTGTCATCAGTTCAGGTGTTTCAAATTGCCTGATTACGTTTTAATCTTTTTTTTTCACATACAAATTCTGACCCGTTTTTTTGGCTTATATACGGAAAAAGTGTGTGTTTGGTACTATTACAAGTCCTCAGTTTCGATCTTTAAGGGACTTTGAAGGATCGTTAGGGTGCTTAATATTAAAATTCTTTCCAGCGCTGAAATCTTTTTTGGCAGTGTATCAGTAGCTTCTTTGCATGCAAAGAGTCTGCACAAAATGAGTTCATCCTGGTGATGGTTTTGTGGAAAAAGAAATAGTGTGTGAGACAAAAGAGAGCCCTGGGGTACATCATGAATTTTATGGTGAATTTAAAAATTGAATTTATCGATTACCATTTATTTTGCTGCGGTTTTCAAAAGCAATTTGTCAACTCTTAAATTTCAGTTTAATCACTTTACAACTAAAAGAACAGGCTAACAGGTTGTCTAGCATAATTATTAAACCATAAACAGTACTTAACTTGAAGCTTTAAATTAATTTGTCCCGCCGATTATAGGAGGAAGATAACGAGCCCTTAATTTTATTGAAAAACCCTTGATGATTAATAATGAATGCGACTCTGAAAACGCTGAAGACAAATCAGTTTAATGAGTTATTTCGCAAAGAAGCTTCAAGTTAATTGTGTTCACGATTCCTGAGTCCGAAAGCTCTTAAAGTGCAAAATTTAAAATAAACCTAAGATGAGAAAGACAAGTCCTGAGTACAAGGATGATTTCCAAAACTATCGTAACAATGTTAAAAAGTGTACTGATGTTCGGTGGAATTGTTCGTTCATTGTTTTTTGGGCGCTCCTCGTAAGTTAAAGAGGCCCTGAGAGGTTGAAAGACTCGCGGAAATTTTACGACAAACTTTAACTTTTTTAGATCGTAATAGCTGTATTCTCAATCATCTATGGAAACTATCTTGCTTTTACCAATGGATATGATTCATATGGCAATATTTGTGGAATTAAAAACAAAAGGCGTTTCGAAAACTTCACACTCTCTGGCCATGATGCATCGTTGGAGCCATTCTTAATTTCTGCTAATGTTGTGAATGTACCTGGCTCGTTGAAACTTTGCATTGCAGCATGCCCCACAATAGGTATGTCAAGCTTTAATGAGATCTTTGACTACTGGAATTTTCCACCAAATGTAAAATTGTGTCGATATGACTTTGACATGAATATATTATCATCGTGGAAAAAAAAATTTTATATGAGTAATGTTGGACCATGTTTGAGACGCGTTGAAGCTGCTAGGTTGGTTTGCTTTTTATAAAGGTAGATGTTCGTTTGATTTTGCTGCCTCTTAAGCATTTCAGTGAGACAGTTGTGTATTCCAAAAAGCGAGAAAGAATGGATGGGACACTTGTATGGATTTATTGATTCAGGGGCGGGAACGGTTCAGCTTTTCTTCCTGTACATCTACTCAGCATGGCCGTTTGTGTGCGGGTTAAGTGGACTTGGGCTCGGTAAGTGGACCCTGATCTTAAAAGTCCAGATACATTTTTATCTTCTTGCAGTGTTGTCGATGACCCTGTTTGCTTTAATACGTATGTTTCCAAGCCTCGTCTCTTGGATCTTATGCATTTTTGTGCTTGTTGCAAGCGCTTTCTTTTGTTTTGCTTTGTGGTTCGCTTTTTTCAAAATGCCCAGCGGAGGTAATGAAGAAGAAAATGAACTTGCTAATAATGACGACGGTATCTTTTATGATTTTATAAAGGCTTTTAATATTAATAAAACTATAATTCTCGTTTTGGGGATCTTAAGTCCAGCACTAGCGGTAAGTTTATAAGTTTTAAGCAAACGTATTTTTGAGAATATTCTATTTAAGGTTGCCCTCTTCGCTGTTATGATTTTCTTCAGAAAGCAAATAAATTTGGCTTCGACTCTTTTTGAAGAAGCAGTGAGGTGTCTAGATGTGTTACGCGGTTTCGCTGCTATACCTTTGGTGGAGTTTGTTGGAACTCTTTTATTTATTTCGTTCTGGAGCTATGTCTGTCTGTGCATGGTGTCAGCTACCGATCATAAGGTATATCCCTTGAATGCAGAAGAAGTACTTGAGTGGAAAATCAACTATGAAATGAACTATACAGGTTAGTGAGAATTAATGGAATACATTTTTAGTTTTGGGATCTAAAAAGTGCAAGTTACCGATATAAAAAAATTAAGTCTGGTCTTGTCAACTGAATATGTAGCATACACTCAAGCAGGTAATTCCTAATTTAATCCGAAATGCTGCGACTTTTATTGTTCAGTAGCGGTTTGAGAAACTCAGATGTATTTGGTTTCAACTCAATTTTGTGGGTGGAGCCCGGAACGAGACGGAGGTTTTTTATATCGACTTATTAGCTTTTGCCTAATATAGTTCGCAGGATTTTTTTATTAGTTTGGTATATGTACTTCGAAAGTTTGGAAGATTAAGCTAAACACCACGCTGTCAGTGTTATGCCATCACAACAGAGCCATCTAAACACAATCTACACAAACCACTATTTTTAAACCACGAACTAGGAACTAAGCCTATACAACAACCACTTAAACACTTTCAAACTTATACTTATTCAGTCTCGAAAAATTATTCTGCGTTTTGCGGATACTACTTCGCTTTTTTCTAACTTGATTTTTTTTATCAATCGTGGGCGCTAAGAATCTAAGAATCGAAGCCATTAAAAAATGTGGCCAAAGACACAACTGCCACTCGACCAGAAATATACCAGTTAAATACTTAAAAGGAATTGAAGTTCTTACGCATACTACGGATATTTGGGGTGATAAACCCCTACCCAAAACTATTAAGTTTCGATCATTATGGGACTCCATATTTTATAGCTTTTTCGTCGCCGAATTTTTCTTCGGTGTTTTAAGGAACTTCCAAACTACACCAGAAGGTTCTTCATATAAAGATTATCTCCAACCTTGAAATATTATTATGACAATGAAAGATTGTGTGAGTTAAAACGCAGCCCTGGGGCACACCACGATTAATATGGTGAATTTAACAGCACTTAACTTGAAGCTTTTAATTAACTTAATTGGTGCCGATAAACGGCCTACAATACGGGTCTTTCTTCAAAGCTGGTATCACTTATCGATGATTTAAGAAAACGCTAACTTAAGTATACATTGCCCCATGTTAAGGGTTTTGTTTGTAACCGTGTTTTAAAAATGTTTTTAATATCTTCAGATACTAATCCTTCAAGGGAAATTAACTTTTCTTCGCCGGGCTAATTCCAAAAAGAGGCACTTTAATAGCTTTTATTATTTGCTTTAGCATTTGAAAAAATTGAGTACGTTGACAAGAAAGCGATTCAGAACTGTGTTTGGATTTACTTTCTTGGCTTTATTTGGACCACGGAATTTATCTTTGCATGCAAAGAGTTTATATTAAGCGCTGCTATTGCTCATTGGTACTTCAAAAGCCCCCAAGACTGTTGTACTCCATCCGCCATAGTAAAAACACTATTCAAATATCATCTGGGAACGGTGGCCAAAGGATCCTTACTGATTACAATCTTCAAGATTCCCCGATGGATTGCAACACTTTTACAGAAAACAAGGTATGCCAAAGGTTGGAGTTATCTTTAAAGTTTATACTTCAAGTTGAATTTAAGGCTCCATAATCCTGACCGGAATTATTTTGGAAAGTCTTTTGTTGAATCGGTGCAATCTTACTCTACGAGTGCATATACTGTGACAGCGATGGAGTCTATCGACTTTAACTCGGCTGGATCTAAGGTAAGCTTTATAGCCTGTCAACTTCTCTAACCTTAGAAAATTTTCAGGCACGAAAGGCAAGGAAAAACGCGAGGAGCTTTGGAAATTTAATGAGAACCGCTGCCTTTGTGTTGTTTTTGGGAAAGCTGTCTATTGCTATCATGATATGTGCCATTGGAATCCTTGTCCTTCGTACACAAAAGGACCTTTATTTCTTTATGGCGCCAGCGTTCTTCAGTGCAGTTGTTGCGTTCTTCATTGCGCACATTGTCCTGTCGTTAATTGAAGTAAGCTTTCTGATTTTCATGTCCTTGATTTATGTGCTTTCTTTTCTTAGATACCCATGGATACACTTGTTCTATGCCTGTGTGAGTGTAAACACTTTAATGGCCCCCGAGGAGCTTCGATGCAAGGCAATTTACTCAAATTGTTGGATCCTCTTCAAGGCATTAAATTTATTGAAGTCAAACACAATGAGCAGAATTCTTAAAACTCACCAGGATAAGTGCAATTAAATCTGGGGAAATATTAAAACATGTGACCTCTTCGTAAGCTTAAAAACAATTAGAAAAATGTGAAAAAAATAAAATTTTTTGTGTAAAACAAGAGATGAATAAAATACTGTGAATTAAACGAATGAAACAAGTTAATTTCTCCCCTTCGCATTTGGGGTGTTCCTTAGAGCATTCGATATCAAAATACATCGGAGTTCCAAGCAACTACTTAGTCTTGAGTTCTACTGCTCGTTCTGACTTAAGTTGATTTTAAGGGTAACGAAGTTCCCTCGAGGGCGAGTTAAAATAAAAAAAATAAGAAAATTCTTTTTAAACTTCAACCAACAAAATTCTTTTCGAAATACGCATTATGAGCTCAGAGTTTTACGAATCCCCTACACCCTTCCAGAATAATCAGCATACCTTACGTAAAGACTTCTCGCACAGAGCACGTCATTCATCAATATTCGTCAAGCATCCTCCGGCCTCTCACTCCAAGTAAATCTCATTCATTACGATTCGCAAAGTTGGAATCCCAGAAGCCAATTGCTCAAGGTCGAGAGCTCCCCAAGTCTAATTAAGGTAATGCATAATTTCAGCAAATTAACTTTGACACTTGACGAGAAGCAGCCATGACTCAAGGTCGCAATAAAAATCACCCCCAATTTGTAACCCTGTCAGGAGGTCAATTCACACGCAGTCCTTTCACAACAGGACCGTAATTAATGCTCGTCGATAATCGGCATTCGATCGGGAGAGGGGAATTGTAAATTTTAGAAAATTCCATTCGCACATCCTTTGGCGTCTCTGGTACGAGTATATTGATTTTCAATTATCATTAAACGGTCGACGAACCCTTCCGTTTCGGGTTCGTATCCTTTTCAAATCCCCTCATGTATTGGCGCCATTAACTCACTGTAAAGATTATTTGTTTATTTCTCAGCGGAAATAAAAACAAAAAAGAAAAACAATTCCCCTGTTCGAACCGATACGACAGGGATCCTTGGAGATTTATGAACTCGTTGCGATTTGGATTCATTGCTTCTGAGGATTGATCCAAAGAGCTTCCGCTGAATTTAAAATAAAAGAAGAAAAAGGGGACAAGTAATAAAAAGGAAAATAAAAACAAAGGATGCAAACAAGCAACCAAGTGAAACCGGAAGATTGCATTAAAATGAAATAAAAAACAATCATCCCCTTAGTAAGGGACAAAGCGAACTTAAAGGATGTTCGCCACGATGAAATGAAAAATCAAGGACGATCAAGTAATGGTCAGCCGGTTGGAATCTTCCTGCGTTGGGTGCGAAATGAAAATGAAAACTCAATCAAGGACGAAAAGTTTATCGGTGCCAGGAAACTTTCACTGCATCTGGGTTGACTACGAATGAAATTTTTTTCAGTTTTGCCAAAACATTTCAATTTTTAAGTGCAGATTTCGTCCTTTTTTTTTTGTGGCACATTTGATGGGCGAAATCTGGAAGATGTCGGTTAGACGAGGAAATAATGTGGTTTTGTTTTTTATAACAACAAACAGTTGGATGGCTTCAGGATAATCGAATGCTACGAAAAACCAGCTGTTGTTTTTTGTGCGTAAGTCGTATATTCAAGGATATTATTGAAGAACAGGGGCAATCACATAAGAAAACAAAATTCATTGTGTAACTTGAGCGTGTGTCACTGGAAAGTCGGAGAGGTTTTTGCTTAATGGAAAGAATAAAAGAATGGTGGAGGGAAGGATGTTTCATAATTTATGGTATGCGAAAAGTATTTGATAAAAATTGGCAGTAGACCTTTTTTGTTGTGACAGCTTTAATAGCTCGTACGTTCTAGGCGATGTCCAGTCTGTGGGCCTGTTATGTTCAAATGCTTTTACTACTTAAATTTTTAACTTATTCTTATATGCACACAAAAATTTGACAGAACTCACGGAGCTTGTCGGAATTGCGACGAAGAATTCGTAGAACTCCGACGAATCGGAGAAGTTGCGAAGTACAGGCTCAATGAAAGAACAAAGTTTAAAGCCGCCATTACATGCCCTTAAAACGCTGACACAAATCAGAAGATTTCGAGAAGCTTTCAATTTAAAGAGACGAAAAAGTGTCTCGAGTTAACTGATCTCATCTTTAAAAAATAATTTTAGGGTTCCGTACCCAAAGACTTTCAACCGACGAAAGCTCTGATGTCCATCCGTCTGTCATAGGGATATATCTCCCGAACCGTAAAGTAGACTTTTGTCCCTACCTTTATAGCTTTTATAGCAGAATACAGACTGTATTCTGTTATGAAATACAGACTGTATTCTGCTTTGAAAGCTATAAAGGTAGAGACTTTAAAAATAAATTATATGTAAAATAAATAGGCTACGAGAAATTTACAAAAATCTACGAATTAGAACTGAACTAAATCGAAATTTTTCAACAATGTTTAACTTATGAAAACACTTGAAGGCTTCTGCGAAGTTATAACACTGACAGCGGGGTGTTGAGCACATATAAAGAAAAAAAAAAAAAAGAGAGAAAGTATTGCTCATGGGAAAATGCTCTTGTTTTTCTCATTACGACAAACTTATATTACTGCTTTATAAGCAAATTATAAAACCAGTATGAACCTACGAGATAGAGCTATGGGCATGTATATTCCAAAACAAAGTTCTACGGAATATAGTAAATGCACCATGTCACATAAGAAACACCGATTCCGAAAGATTTATCAATCATGTCAACCCAGAAATGACGGAACTCTTAAATACTCTTAACAAATATATATGCATAAAAGATACGAAATATCTAACCGTCTAAACGACGAGCAATAACTTAAATTCACGCTTTAAAGTAAGATAAATTGCAATAATTGGAAAGCTTTCCCCATGTTGCTCAGTGTCGTCTTTCGTTGATTACCACCGCCGTTGAGCTAAAATATTCTACACTTTCAAAGTACATACATCAAACTTATGTCGAACAAAAGTCTGTGAATTAGGTGAATGCAAATAAGCCAAAGTCGAATTCTTCGTCCCATTTTGGACTCAAGCCTTGGAATTGAATTGAAATCAAATATCTGGGTTTCTCAACTTTCTTCCACTCGCTCTTTGGATTATAAGAGTATTCATATCCTTTGAAAGCGAGTAAATAATTAAAAAACAGTGTTGTTGCCACACAATTTCCGCCAAATTGGCTCAGTAATGGTGCTTTTTTTACAGAAAAAAATGTTGATCTTAAAGACATAACCTTGCCAGCAAATCTGATGTGTTTTAAGTCAGTCGACACTATTGTGAATGAAAATGTAGCCTTAAAATTTCCAACTGAATTTTTAAAATCTCTTGTATGTACCGTACAATCTTCGGCTGAAAATTAGATCAGCGATTGTTCTTCTGCACACTATCAGGTCTAGGGTAGTACTGACATAAACAAGAGTGGTGAGTGCCTGTTCAATTTTACTATTAGCAAAAATGTAGACACATTTAACAAAGACTAAAAAACCACATTTATAAAAGCGATTTGCGAAGAGTTAAAAAATCTCAAACTCGCAAGTCCCTTTATATCAAATTTTATGACAAATAGGCACGTATCTAACGAAGTTTCCCTGTCGGACCACCAACACATCGACATAGTTTGCCAAATATTACTCCAAATCCACGGCTTGGAATCTGTAGTGGAGCCAAGTCCTCTCCAAAGTCGACACGCTATCCCCGGCTATTGAATTCACTAGGAGTTCTGAAAAGAGAGCCAATCGACTAAACGAGATACTATAAAAAATTGGCACGGAACCAGCATCACAAGAATTAATACGTGTCTGCGATAAGTTCCATGGTGGGATGAAAAACTCACTCTGCTCAGGAGGAAAGCAAGGAAACTCTTTAATTGTGCCAAGAAACCAAAAAGTTGGACGAATATAGATCGGTTCTCACGGAGTACAATTCTGAGTTGAAAAGATCCAAGCATGCTGCATGGAAAAAGTGATGCAATGACATTGCTGACATACCAAATGCAACACGAAACCACAAAACCATTAGCAAGGATCATGTTAATAATATAGGACTACTAAGGAAATCTAATGGATCCTACACGACGGACCATGCGGATACTCTTCCCAGGTTCGTCTACTACTGTGGGTGACTCACCAGTTGTAATCTTCCATAGGGAACGCTATTCTAACAGGGAAAATTTTCATTAGGGATAAGGTAAGCCATCTCAATCTAAGGCAATTGAGATTGCCTTTAACAGTACCAGTTACAAGTCCATTACTAACGTGATTCGGAGTAAAAGTTTGATGACTCGACTAACAGATGGATAAGACCCATGCTAGAAAATCGAGTTAGAACTCTCTCGCTTGGCAGCGTGTCAAAGCCAGTCACTGTAACTAGAATTTGTCTCCAGGGAGGTGTTCTATCGCTTCTCCTTTGGTCATGAGCCATGAGGACCTGCCGTACGGCAACGCAGGAAGCTGTCATTGGACTGTCTTCTCTTGACAATTTCATTAGGAAAAAAGTCGCCAGAAAGGACCTTAAGCTGCAACTGAGCAATGAAATACAAACCACGTGACAAAACGGGACACTTGAGAATAACCAATTTCATCACGGATAAAGACATGTTCTGCTCGATCCCAGATTGTATAGTATGAAGGCAACATACTGTTTTAGGCGTCTCTTTGCGGTGGACATTCATAACCGTAATCATTGGTCAAGCAACACACCTCCCCTCGACCACAGAAACTTAACCTGGTATATTGATGGGTTTAAAATGGCAAACGGAGTAGGTGCCGGTGTCTATGAACCTAATACAAAAATGTCTATACCTATGGAAAGGCATCCAAGGGTCTTCCAGGCTGAGCGATAAGCCATCGAATCCTGCGCCATAGAAAACCTTGCAAAAGGCCAAAAAAGGGACGGAATCTTAATATACTCAGACAGCCAAGCACCGGTCAAGGCGATGTCATCCAATCTTATGTTATCAAAATGCGTCAAAGGCTGCTAACGAGGACTTACAATCCCTAGCCCAACGTAAAAAAGTTAGGTAAGGATGGGTTCCAGGTAATCATGGAATCGAAGGTTATGAAATTGCGGACGAACTAGCCAAGGCTAGTTAAAAATCCGCGGTCATGGCCACAGATTTGACCAATAAGTGGGGAAGTAAGTTACTTATTGCCCACTGCAGATACCTACATATATTGAAAAATCGTGTCCTATTGCACAACTCTTACCTCCGATATGACATTGAGCACTGGCGATCGGAGAATACCGGTTTTTCCATTTTCAATGACGACAATGAAGGGACACATCCCCCATTTATATCAAAGGTCATCTTCGGTTCACTAAGAAGTAAAAAATCTTTTGGAATGGACGAAATACCAAACATTGTTCTTAAACACCTTCCTCTAGAATCGGTAAACATTTACACTATCCTGTTTAAAAATTTACTGAATAATGCACATTATCCAGCTCATTGGAAGACAGCGGTTGTGCAACCAATTCCTTAATGGAACAAAGACACATCCAATGCCGCAAATCTCCGGTCGATAAGCCTCCTTCCTGACATCAGCAAAGTGTTTTAAAAAGTGATCAATAGAGCCCGAGTGAGTTAAGGACATAAATATTATTCCGGATAACCAATTCGGTTTCAGAGCAGGGCATGATTGCATACATACCGCGGCCAATGGTACAAAGGTAAGAAACAATGCACGGTGAAATTAACAACGGTCTACAACAGGGTGTAGTTATTACACCGATTTTATTTACGATCTTCACAAGCGATCTTGTGCGCCACTCCATAGCGTACGTAGATGGTTTGATCGCATACAGGTCAAGTCCGAAGATCGAGGTCATCGTAAGTCTTTTGCAACGTGACTTTGAAGATATTTAGGAATATTGCGACGATTGGAAGTTCCAAAAGTGCGAGACCCTTCTGTTGTCTAGGGCCTCTAGAAATACTAAAAAGAAGTGGCGAATCTCTATCGTGGGATAAAACGGACAGCCACTGTCGACTCAAAGTGTTGTCAGATACCTTGAGATCAGGCTAGATTAGTATCAGTATTTTAACAAACATAAAGATACTTTTCTGGCCAGAGCCAAAGCGGCCTTTGCTTGACAAAGAGACTGTTTACAGCCAAGGTAAGGGTGACCAGCTTCACGGCCCTCATACGTTCTGTTCTTGCCTATGGTCGTCCCGTTTGGTTCAACGTAAGAACAAGATGGGGAAAGTTTCGGGTTTTCGAAAGACGATGTCTTCAGGTTTGTCTCCGCTTATATACAACTCCAGAGTCTGATTATAAAAAATTCTATAGTAATTAAGTCCTGTAAAACGGGGCAAACCTGACCAGAGTGGATAACGTCCTGATAAAGCTTATTCAAAGTCACATGATCTCCGGGGCTTTTTACCCTAATAATATTCACAACGAGACTGTGCGCCTTATCGGCCCCATTCCCTCTGAAGGTTTTCTCTATCTTGATAGAAATGGTCTGGTCCACGATAGATTAGCGGTGGCATTAATCTTCCACGTTGGTCGAAAAGCAAGTAGCTCACCGGTAACTCTTCGGTATAGTAGGGCATTTTCAGACTGGACGGAGAATGTATTCTGTCGCATTTGAATGTTAATATTGAGTGCCCTCGAGGCAAATTGGATAGCATTTTTGTCTAGCATGTTAGTTAAATTGGTGAATTATTAAAAATGCTTTTAAATAAAAAAATGAGGACTCAGTACAACCACCGCACATTTTACAATTCAAAGATAAAATACTACTGTATTTTTCAACTGAAATATTGTCTTATTGTTTTAGAAAAAAAATTAACTGAAACTATAAAAACCATTTAAGGAAGAAAAATTCGTGAAAAACCTTCGCAAATACAAAAATAAATAAAAAAATTGATTAGATTAGAGTTTACCGTATGTAGAAACGAATAAGAATTAATTTATATACGTTTATATATGAAAAACAAACAAGCTAAAAAATAATTAAATTTTTAAATATATCAACATCGAATCAACGAATTTACAAACAATATAAATATAGTAAAATAAATAAATATATAAAAATATAATTAAATAAATAAGTAAATAAGTAATTAGATATATGAATGTATAACGCATAATGAAAAAAAAAACTACAAAAATATTTAAGTATGATACAATACAAGGAATTTTTTTTTTTTGCTTTGCAATTAATTATTCAATTGGTTTACGAGATTATTATTGGCTAGAATACAGCTCGCAAAAAATTTGCTATTCAGTTTTTCAATTCTTTCAGAAACCAATTCAACATTCGCTCTTTCGTAGAGCGGTGCCATGGTAGGTTAAGCATCATTTTAAGTAAATTCATGTTTTGTGACACTTGTAAACAACCATATAACATTAGTGCCTGGAAGATCACCCTAAGAATTATTATTTTATTTTCATAAGTTAATTTTGACTTCCTATTAATATAGGGGTACATCAAATTAGTTGCTTTTTTGACTTTGTTCACTGTTCTTGTAATGTGTTCTTAAAATGTCAATTTGGTGTCAAGATAAATTCCCAAATACTTTACGGATTGCTCCCAAGCTATGATATATTTTCCCGTTTAGCTGGAGTTGTCTGCTGGGCAGAAAGATGGCTTGCGTTTTATCCTCATTTAGCTTAATTTTCCATTTGTTAAAATAGTTTCCCAATATTTGAATCGCATGGTTTAGATTCGTCTCAATGTTGAGAGCAAATTCATGTGAAGCTGTGCAGGCAAGTTTGGAAAATCAGACGTGTACAAATTGTACAAAATCGGTGACAGTATCGCACCTTGGGGAGCACCCATTGAGAAGAACATTTCATCAGAAACACTATAATAAACGTACACTTTAAAATGACGTGAAGACAGAAAGCTTTGGACAATTTTACATAAATATTTCGGACAATTGAAGTGGATCATTTTAAAGACCAAGCCGTCGTGCCATACAGAATCAAAAGTCTTTTCTATATTAAACAATAGCATACTGGTAGATTTCCCTTGTAAACGAGAAGTTTTAGCATGCTTACATATCCTGTGTACCTGATGGGTAGTGCTGTGCCATTTCCTAAGGCCGAATTGCTCGTCGGGAAATATGTCCTGTTCGTCTATGAATGATAGTATTTTCTGTTTAAGTACTTTTTCATAAATTTTACTTTAACTACTGAGCAAACTAAAACAGGCCTTTAGTTGTCCACGTTATTAGGGGGTTTTCAAGCTTTTAAAATGGGCACTATTTTTGCAATTTTCCACGCGTCTGGAAAATACATTAATTATTTAGTTCCTGAATTCGGCAATTGTTTGATGAATATATTTTTTATGAGACCTAGTCCTCCCGCTTTTCATGCCTTCAGGTTCCTGACGATGTCTATTATATTTGCTTCGGATACGTAAGCACTTGAAGTGGTTTCAGCAATATCTGTATTCAGACTTTGAACTCTATTATTGACTAATGTATCTGTTGCTGCATCCATGTTACCCATGTTAAGAGACACAGTGTGGTTTTTATCAAAGTTCACTGCCACTGCATTTACCTTTTCTTCATCAGTAAAGAAGGTGTTACTAGGGTTTTTGAGAAAAGGTAATGGTCTATTCTTACTTTTTGTTTTAAAATGTTTCGAAATCAGTTTATTGAGATACTTTACTTGAACGCGGTATTCAATTATTCGATATCTTTGCCAGCTTCTTTTAGCTTAATTTCTTATTCTACTAAGCTCTGGTACGATTGGTGGAAGTCTTATATCTTGGGAACATATATTTCGACAGAATCAAAGATAGTTTAAGTAGTATTATATATGTTTGAAGGGTTTTTGAAACCGTCTGAAACGTTTTTGCCTTTCAAAGTGAGTACCAATTTGAGCTAAGTATAATATTGATTCTACGTTTTCTTTATTCTTAGCTTCAGTAACCCGTGTCCGGGTCAGCTAGTACAAATATAAAATGATGGTACGAATTTTCACAAGTTCTCTCAGTCTCTTGGTTCGGTCAAGTTCCGCTCAAAGCTATATAAGAGTTGTTTTGCTGTTGATCTTGTTCCAACTCGGATTCAGGTCAAAGTCACATTTCTAGTTTATTCTATTTAACTTAAATTTCAAATTGCATGATCCATTTCGTATTTCAAACACAAATGGAGCAACCATTCACTCACCCTAGACAAGATGTGCTAAAAAAAAATAATTTACAACGATTTGTTAGTTTGCCTTTTATCGTCGTCGCTTTAAACAAACAAACTTTCCGTCCACTACAGCGAGATATTGTGAGCTTGAAACTTACAGCTTCATTAGATTTCAAAGTGAAAACTCATTAATCTCTTTAGATAAGCTTCTTATTTTCAGAAAAAAAAAATTCAAAAAAAAGAAGATGTGGAGATTCACATCAACTTCTTGCGTCACAGTCAAGCCAGTGGCTTCCTGCCGATTATTTAATGTTCGCGCCATTGTTGACTGTGGATTTATCTAGATTTAGCCAACCAAAGTCGTTGTAAGCGTGGGCTTTTCTATTTAAAGATTCTCGCGTACTTATTTATGAAAATTTACACTGAAGGGATTAGACGGCTGCGCCTCGACAAGGATTTATGTGAATGGAAATTTTTGAGGTCTCCGTTTCTGTTTGCAATTTGGAATCTTATTTGTATGTCTAATGCCACGACACAATGCATTAGACAGTCTAAATTGCAGTTTCGAAGGCTAATGAACTTTTTTTTTCAAATGAAGAGATTTGGCGTCGTCAAGGTTAGCAGCTCGTTTTTGACATTCAGATAAAGACTGAAAAATAAGCTAAAAGGTTTGTTTTGAGGTATAATTTTATCAGGTTTTTAGGTATTTGAAAGGTGAAGAACGTCTTTGCCAGCTTGTATTTAGAAGATTTCTAAACACAAAACTGTCACCTGCTTAAAAAATTTCCTCTACTAGCTCACTAGAACACATTTTATTAGTTTCAGCTGTCGACTCCATCGTCTTTTCAAAAACAAAAAAAAGAAACAGTGTGCAAATACAACTCCGTACTTATTTTGAAACATTTTATTTTGGTAAAATTCATTATTCATTATTTTATTAATTATTTATTTATATTCTTAGATTTTTGCAAGATGCCCGTTCCCCACCAGCTTATACCATAGTGGAATTTAAAGTTGAAAAGTCCATTGTATACTACGTTTGGTAGTTTTGTGAAACAGACTGCTTTAAAATAAAAGACATGTGGTTTAAAAAATCTATCTTCAAAACAATAATAAACCCACAGTAATAGTGCTCATTACCACCAAAAAAGGAAGCAATTATCGACGGCCGCGATGCAAGTAAGGGGTGATTTTTTAAAAGCTTTAGGAAAGTTTTTTAAAAAAAAAAAAAAAAACACATAAAATTCTGAAAAATGCATGAAATCTTTATTTGCATCGATATTACGGTCCATATTATTTAATGTTTGAAGATTATTTCATGCAAATGTTGACCTTGACTGCGCCTCAAATTTTGGCATACTCATTCTCCAACATTTCGGCCGGTATCTCACGACGAAATGCTTCAATGTTGTCTTCCAATGCGTCAATTGAAGCGGGCTTGTCTGTATAGACATGAGCTTTAACATAGCCCCACAAAAAATAGTCTAAAGGCGTTAAATCGCACGACCTAAGCGGCCAATTGACCGGTCCCGAACGTGAAATAAAATGTTCACCGAACTCGCCTCTCAATAAGTCCATTGTTGCGCGTGCTGTGTGGCATGTGGCACCGTCTTGTTGAAACCACATGTCATGCAAGTCAAGCTCTTGTATTTTGGGCAAAAAAAAGTTGGATATCATCTCACGGTAGCGCTCACCATTCACAGTTACGTTACGATTCGCATTATCTTTGAAGAAGTACGGTCCAATGATGCCACCAGCCCATAAACCGCACCAAACTGTGAGTTTTTCTGGATGCATTGGTAGCTCTTGCAATGCTTCTGGCTGATATTCACTCCAATATCGACAATTCTGCTTATTTACGTACCCATTGAGCCAAAAATGAGCTTCGTCGCTGAACACAATTTTTCGGTAGAAAAGTGGATCTTCGGCCAACTTTCCAAGAGCCCATTAACCAAAAATTTTACGTTGCGGTAGGTCGTTCGGCTTCAATTCTTGCACCAGTTGTATTTTGAAAGTCATCACACCTAAATCCTTCCGCAAAATTTTCCACGTTGTTGAGTAACAGAGGCGTGTTGGTGGTTTAATGTCCAACAATGTTAATTTGGTGAGAAATTTAGTCACAATAGCCCGACCATAAAATGGAAGAAGCGCGCGATGAACTTTCTTAGCAGCGTTGTTCGTTTGTAAGACGACTCATGGTTAAATTATAGACCAAACTGAAGATGTTTGACAGTGAAACAAAACACGAAACGTGCGTCAGCTGTTTAAACCAGTGTTGCCAAAAAGATAATAGCTAAAAAAATCACCCTTTACATCAGGGAAACTTGAATTCGGGCCGCTCCCGCTAAACTACGTGGATTGGAATATTTGATTGGACTGAATTTGGGTGAATCAATTTAAAAACGTAATACTTATTCTGGCATTTAACCCTTACTCATGCTCAGCATGTTAAGTTAAGATTCCAGCTTATATTTATAAGATTAAAAGTGGTATTCGCACCATACACACAACCTATATATAGTATATCATTATCAAGTGCCTTTATTGAAGCCTTACATCTTAAACCATTAAGCGAAGTGATATAGATTGGGAAAAGAAGGGGTCGTAAGATTGAGCCTTGTGGTACGTACACATGGTTGTTGCTTATTGCTCTTTTTAAGCTTTTGAAATAATATCTCATGATCGATCTGCTTCACCTTTTTTGACTAAAGCAACAGCATCCGCACTTTATTGAAAATGTAAGTAACTTAAGAATCCTATAATTGTTACTTATAGATTTAGATATTTTTAGATCAAGATCTAATTTTTTTTGTAGCCTTGACTTATGATTTTATGTGACAATTCAATATTCAATTCATACAATAATGTCGGACAGGGGAGAAAAAAAGAAGAAAAATTAATGACATTTTAAAGTTTAATTTAAAAAAAATCAAAATAGTGTCAAATGCCACTACAATCGACTTATACAATACAATAAACAAATATGTTATGGACCATCGAAAAGTAACTTCATAAAAAATAATAAGTAAAAAGTTAGTTCATGGAAAATGTAAAACTAAGTGCATTCAAAAGCAATTGTTAAAAGATATAGTATAAAAAAATGTTACGCAAAATTTAATACAAATTGGCTGTTTCAAATTTAAATCCATTTCTTAAATTGTAAAAATGTCGCCAACACACACAAGTACAGCAGGCAGATGTACCAACTTAAGAAAAACAAAAACAAAAAAAGAGAACACCATCTTTAGTAAGTATTCCACAAGAATGGGAAATGAACAATAATATTAAAGAGC
This sequence comes from Orthonevra nobilis, assembly GCA_963555765.1. Taxonomy (NCBI): domain Eukaryota; kingdom Metazoa; phylum Arthropoda; class Insecta; order Diptera; family Syrphidae; genus Orthonevra; species Orthonevra nobilis. Next base: position 69,761,489 of record OY743227.1, on the reverse strand, counting down.
TCCAGACCAATACTTAAAATTTATTGAAAGGTTTGACTAGCAGTTAAAATACTCGTAGTCAAAGATTTCACGTTTTTTAAGAATTACAGTATAGCAGTTGACTTATTGAGCCAACCATACCCATTCCCATTTCATACTACATTTTGATAATGTAAGTTTTTATATTTATATTTTATTAATTGCCGATTTTTTTCAGATAAGGGCGAATATACAAAAGTAACTTTTCGGACCATTTTGTTTATGAAAGTTTCTACATCAAATTCATACAAATCAAGGCATTTAAGATAGCTAATCTTATGAATATATTGCTCGTGATTGGGCCAGTCACTTTTTAAAATAGATGCTGAGATATTTAGATTTTCCATAATTTGTCTGCCAAGGGACTGATGGAAGTGACAAAGTACTGATAAAATAAACAAATTCATAAGATTTCTATGAAATTTTTTATGAATTGGAAAAAATCTCTTTAAAACTTATAATGGAACAAATTTTTAGTCTCAATCTTAAAATTTATTCAATTTAGTAACTTTTAAAAAAACTATTTAATAGTATGTAAATCTGTGAAGAAGAAATCAACAAATTATGATAGACGAATTATAAAAATGAGATCTTGCTCTCAAAAACTAAAAATACTGCTTCTTAATAGTTTCACATTATATTTCCACATTTATATGTTCTTTAAATTAGTAAAACACTCTTAATTCAGTAAAGGTAATTTTCTGATTACTTGATCTATCGAAACATGTGAAATATTTCTTTCATTCAATTTTAACAGAGTGGCATTTTTTTATTACTAATATTATCTTTTATTAGCAAGTAATTAAAATTACATGATAATATAAAAATGAATAAAGGAGCCTAGCTGCGGAGACTACTGACTCTGTTTTATATACAGTAGAAAGAACGTAAAGACTTATTTTTATGGCGGAAAGAAATTTGTCAATATTAACTATGTTTTTATTATTAGGGTTTCTTAGTACATCATTAATGGATTCATTTTTAAATAAGGATTCAACTATTGGCTTTGAGACTGTACAACTTTCTAATATATGATATATTTCTAAAGTTACGTGGGACAAATTGGAGTGTTTGCTTTGCTAAGCAGGTGTTGGTGGGTAGCTTCGGTATACCCAAGTCTTAATCGAAAGAAGTTTGAAATCTTTTTTTTCGATATATTATATGGATAACGTGGATGAGTTTATCGGCATTTACTTTTTTTATAATAATGGTGATAAAGGTTCCAGTCGACTTGCTGTTTGGTTCTAAGGAAAGGTCACTCTCAATTCATCTTCTTCATCATCAACAGAAGAGCGGGCTGCTGCATAACTATATTCTTTATTCCCTGTAATATATGCACTGCTATAAAGACTTTGGTGTTGTGAATTACTGCTAATGTTGATAGATTGCTATTCAATTTTGAGCGGTCACTCATGCCTCTCACGGAAGTGGATAGTCGTATGACATCGTCTTCAGAGTCTCATAATACGGTAGAAGTATTTTTCGTGTACCATGTTCAGCCGATATTTCTGTCTCATAATGAATAGATCCTAGCTTAACATGATCGCATGTGTCAGAGTTGCAGAAACAACTTAGTGACTTCATCACCTGATGGACCAAGAGCGTCCCCTTGAAGGCGATAGTTTGAGACGACTTGGCAATAATTAAGGTGTTCATCTGCTCGATTTCACAGGCTTCAATCACATTCACTTTTATACCTGGACATCTCGCGCGAATAACAGAAGCAAACTTCTCCAAGTTAGTTTAATCAGCAGTAACTTGATCAGCACGTTTACACATGGCCCATACACCATCAGGGGCCGCCTTTCAATATTCGGATACATGAAGTTTTCTGTCCAATATATAAAACAGCAGTTTGTTACAGGACGACTATCGCTGAGTAAGTGAGTGTTGTAAATGCTTGATAGCACAAATTTTAGATGGGCTCAAATTGCTCCGGTGTTTTCTGGCGTACAAAATTATCAGCAGTATCTTTCATAAGTCATTTTTTTCCTGTACTGTGATGAATATATTTTCCACTTTTTCCCGTACTCGTTGCTCCCGATATGTCATTGCTGAAGTCCATCTGATTGTCGCACAAAATCCGGCTCGAAGGACCAAATGTTCGGGCCTTTAACATTGAAAATGAAAAGTAAACAGACCACTTCTTTTCATCGAACATTGTAAACGGATTGAACACTGAGCTCATGGTCTCATTTCAAGTGCAAACTACCCGGAAATTCGATTGTCAGCATTAGACGTGTAGTTGTGAATGGTGATTCCACCAAAATTAATTTGCTTCATTTCGAGGATTTCTGGTGCAAACAAGAACGGAGTTATGACTTCTTGAACCTCTCTTTTTAGTGTCATTTTTGATGGGTAAATTAGCAAAGTCTTAAGATAACCTTTTTAATAAAATTTCCAGATGCGATTTTCTGATTTCACATTGTTAATTGTATGTTTTGAATTTTGGATGCTCACAATGTTGATAACGAGCTCATTCATTCAGACACTATTGTCGCTTATCAGTGGTTTGTTTTTTTGTTTCTTTTCTTTTATGTATTTCAGGTTGAATGGAATTAGTTGGAAATTGGAAATGCGTTTGCTTCATCTATTTCAATGTGCCTTGTTGAAACTTCATACTTCATACTTTTGATTGTATTCTTGGATTGGCCACAAGATTATTCCAGGTATTTACTCAAAAATTTGTGTTTTGAGAAAACATAGCATCCACTTTGAAAGTAGCTCTGCAATATTTTCTGACAAATATTCAAATATAAATCGATCTGTTTAGTGTCTCAAAAATATTCTACCGAGTCTCTGTCGATTTTTGACCTCATGAGATTTTTCAAAATAAGAAATGATTTAGAATGAAATCCAGCAGTCAGAGAAGTATTGCAATTTAAGGGCGCCCGCACACTAAAGACTTTCTGTGGGTGGAAAGTTTGGTCGGGCTGTTAATAAGTATGAAGATATATGGAAGTGCGCGAACTACAATGATTCAGTATTTGATTGGCTACACGCTTGTCTACAAAGGAAAGTATCGGCCAACGAATTAATAAGTTTGGCGCTACTGCAACAGGCGTACGTTACCGATTGCTTAATCGTCCGATAGCTACATTTAATCAGAACTGGCGTTGAATTGCCTTTTGTTTTTGTTTGCACTTTGGAAAATACAATATTCTATCCCTCTCGATGGGATGCTCCCAATTTTCTCGTTTTTTTCTTTTTGGTCCTTCTCTTTCGTTAGATAATTAAAACAGCTATAATATTTCTGGAAAAATCTTTCATTTTTCAACTGCTCTTTGCAACATCCATTTACCAAACTCGTAACTTATCGTTCGAAAACAGTCTGCAAACTGTTTAATCGGCCCGGTGTGCGCGCTAGCCGCCAACCCGACCCATAGAAAGTCTGTAGTGTGCGGGGGACTCAAAGAAATACATTTTTATTTTTTAGTTTTATTCAAAACAACCATCAAAGTGCGAGTCGGACACGCACACGAAGGGTTTCGTACCACCCATCAATATGCAACGCTACGTATTAAATTAATTTTTAACTTTCTCATAGCCTATTTCCAGGAAGGTTTTTTATGGACTGATATAAGTTTATTTAGTTTAAGTTAATTTAATTTTATACAATCTTATAAATTATGTAAGACGTTAACAACTTTTAGCAAGGTACTACTTGCATTAATTTAAAATATGGTAATAATAATAAAATTGCAATAATGGAAGAGGCAAGCAAAAATTAAAAATACAAAGAAAAAGCAAAAATAAATAAATAAATAAATAGAAAAGCAAAAACAAATAAAAGATTACTTAAATATTAAATGAAAATAAAATTTCGTAATTCATTTTAAATGGAATTCATTGAATAATGGATAATCAGCTCGATTCAGAGGCCAAGTGCTCAAAAAGAGATATTTTAAACCTATTCTCCTTAGTCTTGCCTTATTAAGTTGTAAACAAAGCGCGCAAGGTTGTTATAAACTGCATTCAGTTTTCTCCTACTCTTAAAGTCGGCATTGCAAAATATTTCAATATTTCAGATCCGTATAACAGCACTGGTAACAGAAGAGATTTTATCAGTAGCAACTTAGTTTTAATTGGGATGAAATGCTGTGTGGCCCATAGAGTACGTAGACCACCATAGACCTTACTGACAACATTTACAAGTAAGCGTACAATTATATGTCATACCAAGGATTTTGGCGGAGGCAACCCACTCTATGGGACTATGATTTAAACGGACTCTCTGAAATCCAGAGACGTCTTGTACTCTTCGGTGAATAGGCCTCTGAATCGAATAGCAAGCACCTTAGATTTATCAGTATTTAAACGCAAATCATGTCTATGTGACCATTGGTAGATATTGTTGAGATCTTCATTTATAAGGCTGATGGCTTCGTTAGCTTGAGTGAGGGAGCTGCTCATGAGAAGTTGTACGTCATCCGCATACATGTGGATTTTGCAGTGTCTTACAATTTTGGGCAGCACGTTGACGTAGAGCGAGAATAAACAAGGCCCAAGAATAGAACCTTGTGGGACTCCATTATTTACGTTTATCAATTAAGAGAATTTGTCACCTGCTACTACACGTTGCTGCCTCCCATTCAAGTAGGAAAAAATAAGTTTAGCGGAAGGCGTTGAGACTTTAAAATACTTCCTAAGTTTGTTGCAGAGAACCGAATGGTTGACTGAGTCAAAGGCTTTCGAAAAATCTAGAAGCGTTAAAAATGTTAGATAGTTACTATCTAACGCATTCCGAATCTCATCAGCAATAAAAATAAGGGCTGTTTTACAACTTCTTTTTGACCGAAAGCCAGATTGGTGTGCACTTAAGAGGTTTTTGTTAGAGACAAAGTTCTGTATTTGTGGAGTGATTATTTTTTCAAAAACTTTTGACAGATATGGAAGAATGGCTATTGGTCGATACTCGACTGTACCTCCTTTCCCTTTCTTTGGAATGGGGATAATTTTGGCTTTCTTCCATTCAGAGGGGAAAATTGACGTCATAATTATAGTATTAAATATGTACGTAATATATTTGAGTATATGTGAGAGTAACAGTTTAACAAACTTTTGGTTGGACTGTGGATTTCTTGGCGTTAAATTGCGTTGCGATTTTTAGCAATACTATTTTGTATTGTGACCCGATTTTTATTATAAACTTTAAGTTATTTTTATTATTTGTTGTTAAAAGTCTCCTTATTTGATTGCAGTCCCTCGACCAACGCCATGACTGTGCCGAAATCGTATTGATCCACCAGATTCTTAGTGGTAATATCAGCTATCCCGCTCTGTTTCAAATGATTTCCATATTCACTAATCCCGTAACCTTAGATGTCTCACTATTTTGTCCAAACCCTCACCATACCAACTATGGTTCCCATGAACCATTGCCAATGTCGTACATAAAATTTTTGCTTTCCACCTCATCAAAACCCACCCTTAAAAAAGCCCCTTCCAACCAGTCACCCCCCTCAACTATTAACTAATTTTTAATTTTTAGGTTAGTTTTGAAGTTAATTTGCCTGTACAAAGTTGAGCCTGACTTTTTATTGTTTCGTTTTTGAAATCTCAAGCGCGATTCAAGACATGTGTTAAAGTTAATTTCATTATGAAAATTTAGAGTGCAAGATTTTGCGCGGTATTTGACCATTTTCCGGTCGTCATAATCGACCTACAGGGGAAGCGATTCGATTCATAGTGAAATTTTAGACATCAAATCACCACCAATCCATTTGCGTAGAGTGTGTATCGAGCAAAATTTTTCTCCTATATCCGCTGAAAAGACTTAATGCGATGCAAGATCTGAAGCCAAACGACCGGTCACAGGGTCAAATTTTCAGTGATTGGTCCTGAAAATAAGCTGGAATAGGTCCGCAGTTGTTTCGATAAGTTTTCTTCATTGCTACGAAGGTTATTTTTGGTTGAATAAATATATCGCTAATCCAAACTGGCATATTAGCCAGTCGATGATTTCGAAGACCGAATTTTCGAGCTCAACATGGGCGACATGTGAATTCAGCACGAAGGCGCATCATACCAACGAGCACGTGATTCATTTGGTCAATTGAAAAAAGATCTCGGTGAGCATATTACAAATGTATCTCTTGTTTTTGGACTGGTGAATGAGCCGGCTAGATCGCGTGATTTGACGCCTTCACTCGTCTATGCGGATATTTACATTTACATTTATTAAAAACATTTTATCTTTTACATTAGACTGTAAAAATCTTTATACTAGTAAAAGTGTAATCAGGATACATTATTTTAACAAATGAAGTTGAAAAAAGAAGATTAAGAAATAGATTTTTATTAAACCGATCAGTATTGTGCAGTCTTCTTAAGTCTAGGGGCAGTGCATTCCAGGGTGGCATGAATAATGGAGGGTGATCTACTGAACATGATTTTATTCAAATAAATTATGACTAATCAATCCAAGTACGCTTCCAAAGTACAGCCGAGAATTTTGTTGCGAAAAGGGGAAATCTTCTGATATGATAAACATACCGAATAATATTATTAAAGCCAACCAAACGTTTTTCTTTTCATTGCGGCGCTCGGACTACAGAATATTTCGGACCCATAAGTGATTATGGATTAAGCAGAATTTAGGGGTTATTCTTGTCTGGAAATTTTCAAAGTTTAACTATTCAAGAATATAACTACAAGACGATTTTTCAAAACTCAAATTATTTTCGGAGACATCGGTATTTTGCTGACCCGGCATCCAAACTGGTTCGGCAGGAACAAATCGAACAAAAGACATAAGGGATTCTCTGTCAACCTGAATCCATATTTCTCAGTAAAACCTTTTGTCCTTTGTTTATATTATAATACAAGAACCCAAGGTGACTTGTATTTTTTATATTAAGTGTTCATTCACTGCTTACAGTTCAATTATGACCTTCAAACCACGTGGATAAAAAATCCTCAGCGCAAAGGATTACGCGTCCAGATCGACAGACAAGAAGGCGATTTCATGGCAAAAGATTCACGGCACAGGACGAAACCAGTATTACGAGTGCATCAAAGGAGGCCAGTACTGCTCAATATGAAGAGACAAACGCGGAAAATATTTTTTTCGAAGTCGAGGAAGGTCCGATGTATGAAGCAGGAATGGCAGATTGAATAAATGTAAGTCTACAATATCATTTCATGACTTAGACTGCGAAAAACTTTACGCGAAAATTTAAACGCGTTTTTCTCGAAACTGTCTTTTTCAAAACAATACCCACGATTCCTTAGGTTCTACTGGACCGATTTACCTGAAATTTTTAGAGAGTCTTCTTTATAGACTTGTCTATGTCTGGAAATATCCCCATCCTCAAATTTTTATTACTTTTTTCGTTTAATTGGAAATAGTAAAAAAAAGTGGTGGTGATAACGGTGCTTAGCATAACAGCAGCTTGATCGAGTAATAAGTTCAGGGACTGACTCACTTATGTCTTTAACAAATGAAATTGACCTCAACAACGAAGACAGTTGAGCAAATCGATAACGTAAGGGCTGTTTTTGCAATAAAGTCAAAAAAAGTGGCACAAAAATTGTTTTTTTTTTTTCAGGCAGTTTTCCGTAGTACCAGACATTGTGACATTATTGTTGAAATCGTGTGTATGGTTACCCGCCAATTTTTTGAGACCCCCACTTCATCAACTGCTAATTTTGAAATTTTTAACATTTTTTTTTTTTTTTTCTGTATTCTTGTTATGTTAATAAATAGCTAATAAAAAAATGTATCGCATAAATATTAGTTGGCTTTTTTTATGACACTTCAAAAATTACATGAAATCCATGTCTCTAGACTAGAATACCCCCCTTAATATCTTAGCCAGCATCAATCTTGTATCGAGCGGCGTGAAATATTGAGATAGCGATAAATGGTTAAACCATATGCCTAAGTTTTTTGTTTTATCAACGTACTGGATTTCAGAAGTTCCAAGGTATATCTTTTACTTTATTTTTGTGAATGACTTAACATTTCGATTTCAGTGGATTCTTAATGCCCAAAGTAAAACCTGTCTAAGCTCCTCACTTAATCGATGAGCTCCATCTTCATTAAGGCCCAGCATACAACTTTACTATATCTGTACATCTTCAGCATACAAATGTATAGCGCTATGTATTTGACTGACAGTGGAAGGTCATTAATGAAGATGCAAAACAACAAGGGACCTAAGATTGGCCCATGAGGGACTCCTGAAGAAACATTTATAAATTCGTTTTTTAATACTACGGCTTTGCTTCTTTCCGCAAGATAAGAACATATAAGTTTAGCAGCTGCCGGACATACTCTCTAGTGGTTTACAATGTCGAAAGCCTAGGAAAAATCTAGCAACGTTAAGAATGTAACCTCGTCTTTGTCAATGGAAATGCGAATATCATCTGTAACATTTAAAAGAGCGGAGACACAGCTGTGCTTCTGTCTGAATCCGGATTGGTTCCTGTGCAGCAGTTTGTTGTTCTGCTGAAATGCAGACACCTGAGAGTGAATCAATTTCTCCATGACCTTGGACAAAAAAAATGTCAAAATGGAAATAGGTCTATATTCAAGCTGAGAACTCCGCGGCCCCTAGTTTTTAAGAATGGATATAACTTTTGCTGATTTCCATAGCGATGGAAAAGAGGAAGCTAAAATAATTGTGTTAAAAACATGTATCAGAGCTGGAAGAAAATGAGGGAGAATAATCTTCACAAAGCTAGAATGAATTTCATCCAAGCCAACAGCATTTGACTTGACATTCAAAGTAGCTTTAACAACGTCAGTTTGCTCAACCCTGGAGAATTCAAATTTAGGCAATAAATTTGCATTTATCTCACTATAAACCAATGCAGGGGACAGAGGTGCTGTAGTCGTTGTGGAGTGAAATTGTTCAAAAAACATTGTTAAGCTGATCGGGATCTCTAAGTTGTCCAAGTCCTCTTTATTTTTCGGCCAGCATCTATTTCGCGTAAGTAATTCCATAACATTTTTGTAGGCAGGCTTCTAACGGGTTTTTCAACGGGGACGCTACAAAAGTAGAGCGACAGGGACAGCAAACGACGCCATATTTCTTGCCGCTCTTTTGACATTTCTCTTCAGTAAGGTTTGCCATTTCATGATGGAAAGATAAACGAGCCAACAACGAGTCGGAATTCTCTGTGACGCCGTTGTGGCGAATTTTGCGAAAAGATTTTGGCCTACATCCTTACAAGATTAAATTGACGCAAGAACTGAAGCTGCTTGACTACCAGAAGCGTCGTATGTTCGTGAATTGGGCTGAGCAACAACTTGAAAATGATTCGGATTTTCATCGAAAAATCATCTTCAGCGATGAGGCTCATTTCTGGCTGAATGGCTCCGTCAATAAGCAAAATATGCGGTAATGGTCAGGCAGCAATCCACACGTACGCCATGAGTCATCATTGCATCTCGAAAAAATTACGGTTTGGTGTGGTTTATGGGCCGGCGGCGTCATTGGGCCGTACTTCTTCCGTGATGATCAAGACCAGCACGTTACTGTGAATGGGGATCGCTACCATTCAATGATAACCGAATATTTTTGGCCCCAAATTGAATGATATGGACTTGGAGGACATGTGGTTCCAACAGGACGGCGCCATAAGCCACACAGCGAATGCCACAATCAATTTATTGGAAACCAAGTTTGGAGAACGTGTTATCTCACGAAATGGCCCAGTCGCTTGGCCGCCTCGGACGTGCGATTTGACGCCGTTCTACTATTTCCTGTGGGGCTACGTCAAGTCTATGGTCTATGCCAACAAGCCAGCGACGATCGATGAACTTCGTACAAATATCGAACGTGAAATTGCAGCAGTATCGGCCGACTTATGCTTGAAAGCCGTCGAAAATTGGGTTCAGCGTTTGGACTTCTGCAAGCGTGCCCGTGGTGGCCTTGCAAAAGAAATCGAACGAAATCGAATGGCATCGAACGTACTTTCACAGGAATAAAGAATTTCATTGATTTCCAAAACCGTTTTTGTTTTATTAAAAAAAACTTCAGTAGCCGATACTTAACCATTTGAATGGATTTAGTAACGTCTTCAAGCAAGTTTTATTTTGGAATTCACCTCATTACGTAAGGCACGAACACCGGCAATTTGAAACGTTTGCACCTATTGAAGGCTTTGTTCACCAAGACACCTTATAGTTTTTAATGTTCCTAGTTTTAAGTGGTTAAAATAAGCCATTGTCAATTACAGTCTTGGAAGACAACATTTCTTCGGAAACCAGCGAATATGTTTAAAAAATTGGACCATTTAAAACGTACATGAGCATGAAATAATTTTTTTCAAAGCATGCATTGATTTTTCAACGCAAATACACTTTTCCAATTATTTAATTAAAAATATTTATTCCATTCAATGACCTCTCTCTTGTCGCAAGCCAGACATTAACGAGTTCAGGGCAATCTCTTCGGGTGAAGTGTGTAATTAAATGTAAAGAAGTCCCTTTCCTTATCGACAACTTGCAAAAATATAATATTACAAAAATAGATACAGATCCTCTCGACACATCTTCATCCACTTACTTGCAATTAAGAAACGAAAGCAACAAAAAAAAACACATTCGCGTCTACAGCAGCTTCCTCCTCAAGCTGTTGCAGTTCAATTGCATTTCATGTCAGCTGATATAAGTCCAACCTATTAGATACATCAAGATCCATAATCTAATAGTGTTACTTTATTCAATTTGTCGTGAACATGACATTCCAATTGCCCGTCAAGCCCGCCCACCCCCCCCCCCCCATTTCTCTAGATACACAGTGGTGCACTATGTCACTGGAACAGCACTCACCCCTCGCATTTAGATAGTGTATCTGAACAAAAAAAAAGAAGAAGTATCGCGCTATAAATAAAATAAAAATAAATACTTTAATTCGAGTTAATAAATAATAACGATGATAATGTCCCGAGAGCATTTGTATCTGTATCTATGCGATGCTACTGTGACAGAGCAACGACCATGATAAGACAATAGGTATGGCTATACTGCGATACTGCCCCTGTGTATGCATCCCACGATCATCCTCGTTTTAGATCAGTTTGAAACGGTAGCTTGCCGCAATTGTAACGCTTTGCAACGCGCCTTGTGGATGTAGAAAGTGCCTGTTGCGTCCGCGTCAGCGACGAAAATACCTCGTCAAGTGTCTAAGGCCGCGAAATCGTTCACAAAAAAAAAATACAAGAATACAAATTCGGTAACGGATTTTGATTGAGTGAAAACCACAAGGACATGGAACCTAATTGACCGAACAAGGAATCTGGTGAACCCAACGTCTCCAACAGGACACTAATTACGACGGTTTTTTTTTCTATTTTGCTTTACATCCTTAATCGCTGTCAATACAATTAGTAGAGGACAACACAACAAAAAAAAAAAGGACGAATTCCATCTCCTTCGAGTAAATCAATTTCCATTTTTTTGTTTCTCTCAAAAGAATCAGGACATCACTTAGTAACGCCAGTCGGAAGCGATTTACTCAGTCGGGTTGAAGTTTTTTTTTTTTTGTTAACGCATCCCTTAATTGACTTAAGTGATTAACTGACGGAAGGTTTATGCTCATCGATTAGATTGGTGATCAGTGTAAATAAGGAGAATGACATCCTCACCGATGGTAGAGACAATCGCCAGTACGGTGCAATCAATTGCGTCCACAACGCTTAATGCCATCACAATGCCAACCAGGACGAGTTCCACCACGGGACTCACAATGAGTTCAGAAACTGTTTCAAGTCACAGACCGACAACAACAGAAACAGAAGGACCTCCAACAACAACAACCACAACAACAACGACGACAAAACCAGAGACGGTGGCAAAAATGTTGAGTGTCGGTGATCTGAGTTCGTCCTTACAGCATTTCGGTTGGGTGGATTATTTCGTTTTCGTCCTGATGTTGGTCGTGTGTGCGGCCATTGGCTTCTATTTTGGTTTCGTGGAGAAAAAGGGCAAAAACAAGGGCAGGGAACAAAGACGGGGATCCGAGGCCTTGGATTATTTGGTTGGCGGAAGGAAGATGAAAGTGTTGCCCGTTTCACTGTCACTGGTAGCAAGGTAAGTTCCAGTTGTTTATTTATCCTTTTATTTTATTGTTGGTGATGCTTTTCTTACTTTCGCGATTGGAACCTTAAAGGAGGTATAGAAAAGGATTAAGGCTCTCCTTAAAAGTTTGCATCGAAGTGGTCAAAATGTACTAATAGTACCTTAAAAGCCTTAGTCTTAGTCTTGGTCTTAGTCTTGGTCTTGGTCTTGGTCTTGGTCTTGGTCTTGGTCTTGGTCTTGGTCTTGGTCTTGGTCTTGGTCTTGGTCTTGGTCTTGGTCTTGGTCTTGGTCTTGGTCTTGGTCTTGGTCTTGGTCTTGGTCTTGGTCTTGGTCTTGGTCTTGGTCTTGGTCTTGGTCTTGGTCTTGGTCTTGGTCTTGGTCTTGGTCTTGGTCTTGGTCTTGGTCTTGGTCTTGGTCTTGGTCTTGGTCTTGGTCTTGGTCTTGGTCTTGGTCTTGGTCTTGGTCTTGGTCTTGGTCTTGGTCTTGGTCTTGGTCTTGGTCTTGGTCTTGGTCTTGGTCTTGGTCTTGGTCTTGGTCTTGGTCTTGGTCTTGGTCTTGGTCTTGGTCTTGGTCTTGGTCTTGGTCTTGGTCTTGGTCTTGGTCTTGGTCTTGGTCTTGGTCTTGGTCTTGGTCTTGGTCTTGGTCTTGGTCTTGGTCTTGGTCTTGATCTTGGTCTTGGTCTTGGTCTTGGTCTTGGTCTTGGTCTTGGTCTTGGTCTTGGTCTTGGTCTTGGTCTTGGTCTTGGTCTTGGTCTTGGTCTTGGTCTTGGTCTTGGTCTTGGTCTTGGTCTTGGTCTTGGTCTTGGTCTTGGTCTTGGTCTTGATCTTGGTCTTGGTCTTGGTCTTGGTCTTGGTCTTGGTCTTGGTCTTGGTCTTGGTCTTGGTCTTGGTCTTGGTCTTGGTCTTGGTCTTGGTCTTGGTCTTGGTCTTGGTCTTGGTCTTGGTCTTGGTCTTGGTCTTGGTCTTGGTCTTGGTCTTGGTCTTGGTCTTGGTCTTGGTCTTGGTCTTGGTCTTGGTCTTGGTCTTGGTCTTGGTCTTGGTCTTGGTCTTGGTCTTGGTCTTGGTCTTGGTCTTGGTCTTGGTCTTGGTCTTGGTCTTGGTCTTGGTCTTGGTCTTGGTCTTGGTCTTGGTCTTGGTCTTGGTCTTGGTCTTGGTCTTGGTCTTGGTCTTGGTCTTGGTCTTGGTCTTGGTCTTGGTCTTGGTCTTGGTCTTGGTCTTGGTCTTGGTCTTGGTCTTGGTCTTGGTCTTGGTCTTGGTCTTGATTTATATTCATGCCGCGTTCAGGACAAACCCTTTTGAATTGTCTAAATAATTCATGACCAACAAAATAGAAGAGGCAAAAAGCTGGATGAATAAGGAAGACATTTTTTAAATTCATTGTCTTGTCTTTGATTCTGCATGGATTTCCGAGTCGATATATCTCTTTTCATCGCAGCTGGATAGAGGGTAAGAATCCTCACCTGCAGATGTGATTTTGAGGAAAGCTAGAAAGCTCAAACAAAATCGCAAAAACGAAGTTAGTGGTAATTTTGCTTGAATTTCTGAGCCAGATAGATCTTGTTAGTGAATATCTGGTGTTTATGAAACTCTGCTTAAGCGTGGGCGACTGGTGTTCAGCTGCTGATATCCTTGGCGCTTTGAGGATCTCCATTGGAGGCACACACTTTCGAACAGAAGAATATTTTTGATTTTTAATCGGCATCATTGGTATAGCCAATCGAAACGGCCAACCGTAATAAAAACAAAAAATTTACGGTCACTTGGATAATGACGCTTAGCACGACAGCAGCTTGATCGAGTAAGAAGTTCAGGGACTGACTCACTTATGTCTTAAGCAAATGAAATAGACCTCAATAACGAAGACAGTTGAGCAAATCGATAACGCAAGGGCTGTTTTTGCAATAAAGTTCGAAGCAATTAAGCTTGACAAAATGCACTCTTAAATTGTAAAAACTATTGTTCCAACTATCAACAACATTATAACGACCTCCTCATCCTAAATCCTGCCTTTTATGGCACATGTTCTTGAAATATTAGACCACTTAAATACATATATTCTACAATTACTAAGGATTTAGAGCCAATAATAATTGTAGGTCTGCAATGCTAAGCTTGGTAAAAGATTTACGTATAGAGATCGATGAGGGAAATATCTTTAGTATTACTGGAATTTTCCTTTGAGCAAATTAAAACATTGCTTTAGATTCGATTCGGAGAATTCAAACCGTTTCCGTTGACGGAAACATATCAGACTTTCTGACTACCAAAGCAAGAGTCCCGCAAGGATCGATTCTCGGTCCTTTGTTGTTCACCATATTTATCAACCACTTAGCTTTCGTTCTGAAGCAGTGCAAAATTTAAATGCACACAAATGATGTACAAATCCATCTTAGCTGTCGTACATCATCGGTTGAAGAGGTGACAACCCATCTTGCCCAGTGGTCGAATGATCTTGAACTGAACTAGAAAGAAAGCCTATAGATAGTCTTAGTCATATCTCGTGAAACATTGGGCACATTCCAGTTCTTTAAAATTAAGATTGATGATGCCGAAATCAGCAAGGGAGTTATTTTTAACCAAAAACTTACTTAGACCGATCATGTCGCTTATTCTATAGGGAAATAGAAACACTTCTGATAACCATTTAACAAAAACAAAGTTTTAAAATCGCCTTTCAAGAAGTACGTAGATTTAAAAACTCTCATGTTCTTGTTTGATACCTTTTCCAAAGATTGAAAACATGCAACTTAAATCGAACATAGACTCTCGGTTACCCTTAATTCAAATACTCGATAACATTTTTTTTGTGTTGTGCAACTTCCCCTCAGCGTTACGAGAAAAGACAACAGAGTAAAGTTAATTTAATTTAAAAGTTTGGTAAAAATGTTTATAAAATGTGCAGTAAAACTAAAATTAAATTTAAAATTAAAGCTCAACTATTGTAAATAAAAATCAAAATTTAAATTTAAATCTAAATATGTTAAATCTAAAATAACAATTATTCTTTTTTCTTCCTTTTTATTTATTCCGCTGTTTGTTTTTATAATATTAAAAATATTATTTTCATGTATTTAACTGTTTTCTGAAATAATAAAACTTAAGAGTCTTACAATGCTATAATGATGTCTAAATAAAACATTACCAAATTTAACAATTACTCCAGAACACATCCCGATGGACATAGATCGCCACTGTCTACAGTCATGTTAAAATGATTCATCCCGCGATCCTCGTCGAAAGGGCAATGTTCAGCCATATTCCAATGGGATCGGGAAAGTGCCAGGATTCAGAAAAATCATGGATGACACAAATGTAGAAACATCAGCTTTAGGTCACAAAATCAAAGTCCGATCGGTTTATTTTTGAGCAGAACTGGCGAACTCAACAAGCGGACCATTGGGAATGCTGTTGGAAAGGAGCGTGATGATCTTTTGATTTCAGACCATAACCTCCACTGTAAGGAAGCAGAAGACGAACATCTGAAATTTTCTCTCAAGCCATTGACAATCCTTCGAGAATCTGTATGATCAGTTGTCTGTCCCAATGTACTCAAGACATGATTTAATTCTTTGGACATATATTCCATCTTTTAAACTTATAAATTTGGTGACTTCAGAACTTAATTACCTTGCATAAGAAAGCGATGCAGACAATATTCCTTGGGATTGCCTAATTGGTTTTACCTTTACGGATGAACAAGTAGAAATTCTGAAAGAAGACCATCACAGGAAATACAGGCGTCGTAACAAGGCCATCATTGCTATTCATTCAGACACGTTGAAAGTCCTTAAAAACTGATTTTTTTCGGAAATGGACGAAAACTCTGGATTTGAAACAAAAACATTGGCATGGGTCGACAAGACCATAAGTGTCATTCGGAGATTTACCTCAACCGTAAACTTATTTCGCCAGACGCATACATAAACTGTTGACATTTAACCAACAATAAAATTTGTTTTCTTCAGAGTTGAGTGGTTGAAGCACTCATTAAGTTTAAATCAAATACTAGAGCACTTGATGGTGTTCCTGAAATCACTTATCCTGAAGCTTTTGCCCTTTTCCAGTTTTTCCATGCATTGGCAAGTTGCTATGATTTTTTCTTTAACCTTAATACGGTCGTATTTCTGTTCCCTCTCTTATGTTTTCGAGGAAAAAAAATGCTAAAACAGATAAACTTAAATGTAAGCGATAAACAATCACATTTTTCTTGTCAATCAGGCAATTGATGATGATTTTGATTCCTTTCACTTCCCCTCGATTTTCTGTAGTTCAACTTATGTGTTGCATCTTGGACTTCCTATCGTACGGGGGGGTTCCTTATGGTTCCGTATTAGGTCCATTACTCTTTTTCTGAATGTTAACAAAATGTTTGATATCCGAACGACTGTTCTTCTTCTTTTTATTTTTCTTAGAGTTTTTCGATTAACTAAGGTTGATCAGTAGGGCCGTTTTCAAAACCGATCGAAAATAACGTCGTTGTGATATTTCAAAAATGTTGAGTTTGAATGTACCTCAATTGCCTAAATATAGTGTTATGTCATAAGGAAAGGTGTTCAATGATGTCATTGATGGAGCTGCTGTTTACAAAAGCATGGGACTCAATACGCCACCTTGAGGAACACATTTGTTTTAGTTGTAAACATATTGAGTTCGACCAGAAAGAACAGTTGTGTTAATTTTTGAATAGTCTAATAAGACATTTAAGGTAAAGTCTTATAGTAAAAAGACAAACATAAAGAAACACCATGTCTAAAAAGCGAATTGAGTACAAACTTTACAGATAAAGAGAAAGCAAACGTGTTAGTTGAAAATTTTGTAAAAAATCATCTTGTTTTTAAGAATTTAGGAGACGTTTTTACGAATTCTATCGTAGAGGATAACATGCAAACGTTTAAACTTTCTTGTTATGAAACCCCACGCAATGAATTTATTTCAGGCGAGGATACACATTTTTTCCTAAAGAGTTTACCCATCCGGAAGACTGAGGGAATTGATAATAATAAAAATTTTATCTCAAGAACTTACCGAAAGAAGGAATAATAATTCTAATGTTTATTATTATTTTTGTTAATAAATGCATGACTTAAAGTGCAGTATTTTCCAGATGCTTGGAAATTGGCAAAGGTAGTAGCCATACTCAAAGCTGGTAAGCCTGCCGAAAAACTTGAATGCTAAAGGCAGATAAGTCTTTAAAAACTCTTGAGAATGTTATAAAAGAAAAGCTAGAAAATTTTATTGTTCAACATAAGGTCTACCCAAATGAACAGTTTGGTTTTAGGCGCTACCATGGTACTTTGCATCAAGTTCTTAGAATTTGCAATATAATTGAAAGAAACCAGATATAAGGGAAATCATCCGGTATGATGATATCGAAAAAGCATTCGATACGGTGTGGCACGATGGACTGATTCATTAAGTGTTGAACTTAGACTCTCCTCCGTTTCTTTGTAAAATTGTTAAAAGTTTTGTCTCAAGCCGTTGTTATAAAGTGCATCAAAAAAAATGTTTTTCTGATCTTGTCAATTTTACTGAAGGGGCTCTTCAAGGGTTATTCCTTGAACCAGTCTTAAATACTTTGCCATCGCATGATTTTACTCTCAACATTGAGACGAACTTACTGAATGCGGTAACAAACAATGTTGACACAATACTTCATATAATGGAAAATAAAACTGAACGCCGGTAAGATTCAAGCTATCTTTTTTTGTAGCAAAATAAAGTTTTGCTTCTGACCTGTAAGTGAGTCTTAAATATCAGGAAACACAATAGCATGGCACTACACTGCCAAACATTTAGACATATTTCTCGACAGAAAGCTTACTTTTAAGGATAATAACTCGCAAGTTCTCAAGAGAGTGTGCATTGCTACAAAAATGTTATACCTTTTTATCAACAGAAGGACCTTACTTTCCACTGAAAATAAAATAATTATATATGAAATAAAGTGGTCTTTCAAGTGATTCTCTTCATTCCATAACATAGCATATAATAGTATTATATAGGAGTGAATAAATAAAAATAAGAGGGTTTGAACTTCTAAAAATAATAAATTCTCTAAAGAATTCGGGTTCATGTGGCATAGATGGGATCACTAATTTTATTCTTAAGAAAACTGCGCTTAACATTGTAGATATTTTATCACATCTGTTCAATTTGAGCATTGAATCCGGCAACTTTCCTGAGGAGTTAAAATCTGCACTTGTCATTCCTTTGTTCAAAAAGGATAACAAGAAGGATAAAACAAACTACAGACCAATTTCCTTACTGTCTTCTTCTTGTTCGAGAAAGCAGTTAAAACTAGAATTCTATCCTTTCTTAATAGAATACGCTTTTTTAGTCCTTTGCAGTTTGGGTTTAGGGCAGGCCTTTCTACTGAAGATGCTCTACTATTATTATTATTATTATTATTGAAAAACTAGATTAGGATTAAAATCCTAAGCTAGTTGGATAGCCAGAGCAACTGAGGCCTTCAGCTATGAGTGTAGATTTATAAAAACATTTTAAATTTCGTTATACAAATAAGTAATTTTTAAGAAGTTGATAGCCGTTTTTATATTTTCCGAATTGGGGTTAGCAAGTAGATCTTTGACGTTATTTTGGGGAAAGGAGTTGTGTCGGGGGATGATGAAGGCAGAGCATTCGGTGAGAATATGCTTAATACTTATTACTGATTGGTTACAGTATGTACATTGAGACGTTATGTTTTTGTTTATATAGTGTTCGTGGGTGAGTTTGCTGTGACCGAGTCGTAGTCTTATTATTTTGGTCACTTCTGTACGGGACAATTGGCTTGATTCCATATTCCTTGTATAATCTTTGATGGATAACTTATTGTTATTAATGTATCGGTACCACTCAGATGTTTTATCCCAGAGGGACTGAAGATTAGAGGTAGCTTGTTTTTTGATAAATTTATTAATGTCTTTAGAGTTAAAGTTGGGGTAGAAATGCGATGGGGTTCTAAGGGTGTCTTTAGCAGTTTTGTCGGCGAATTCGTTGCCTGTGATTTGAACGTGACCAGGGACCCATATTATTTTGACGTTGGGAAATTGAAGGTGGAGAAGGTTACGAATTAGGGAAGGGTAATAGCTATGGTTATTGGTGTTAAGAATTGCGTCAATTGATGACAATGAGTCTGTGCAGATTGCAAATTTCTTTTTAAAGTTCTTTGTGTATTGCAGAGCTTTAAGGATGGCAATGATTTCAGCGGAGAAAATAGAGGTATAATTTGGTAGCAAGAAGGAGGAGATGATTTCATTTTCAGAAGTGACACTGAAGGCGATGTTGTCATCTACTTTGGAGCCATCTGTGTAGATGAAGGAATAGTCACTTAAGTTATTTTTGAGCTCGACGAATCGGGTTCTGAATAATTCCGGGGGGGTGTGACATTTTTTGTGAGATCTTAAGGAAGAGATGATGGAGGAGGATTGGAAGAGCCATGGTGGGGGAAGGGTAGGATAGGGTTGGGCGGGTTTGTAAGGTATGTTGATTTCATTACAGAGGGCTGAAGAAAGTTCAATACAGGACGGAATTTTTTTCTTTATTTTACGGTTATCTGATATTCTATGGAGAGGGGTATCTTTACCAAAGAGTGTAGACTTGTAGAGTTTTAGGGTGGATTGGTGGCGTAGGCTTTCGATAGTTTGCATTTTCGCTTCAAATAGGAGTTGGTTGATGGGAGTCGTTACATATGCGTTAAGAGCCTTTCTTAGAGCGGCATTATATATAGTTTTAATTTTGTTCAGGTGACATTTGGAGGAGTAACCGTAAAGGAAGAGACCGTATTCTATTTTACTGACTATTAAAGATTGGATGATTGAGGTGAGTGTGTACGGGTTGCAGTTAAATTTTTTACAGGAGAGGGATTTTATTACATTTAGCTTTTTTTCCAAAGCAGAGCGGATATATTCGATGTGCGCATTCCATCTGTAATTTTTTTGGAATATTATTCCAAGTATTTTGAGTCGGTCAGTTTTCTCTATTGGAATATTGCATGAATATATACTGCAGGAGCATTTGTGTTTTCGGCAGATGTGAAGGTGTTTGCTTTTCTCCAATGATAATTTTGCTCCGGAATATTCGCACCAGGAAAGTATGTCTTCGAAAATGGAATTGAGGTCAATGTTGGAGGTGTTTTTCTTATACAACTTTTTGATTATTGTGAAATCATCAGCGTATGCACTGAATTTGATTTCTTTATGGAGAGATAGGATGTTTGAAAGCTTATTGAAGGCTATAAGAAAAAGGGGGACAGATAAGGGAGAGCCTTGAGGGATACCATTAAAGAGGGGTAAGGAGGAGGATAATGCGTTTCCAATGCGGATTGAAATTTTTCTATTAGACATAAAGTTAAATACATATCTGATAATATTAGCCCCTACTTTCCAGGTTTTAAGTTGATCGATAACGGTGTGTATGCCAATTTTATCAAAAGCTTTAGTGAAATCGAGGGAAATAAGGGAAATATGGCTTTTTTTTGAAAGGACGCCATTAATGAGATGGTCTAGGTATAGGAGAGAATCGGTAACAGATCTGCCTTTTTTAAATCCCATTTGGTGACTACTAAGTAGTTTTTTATGAGAAATAAACCACCAGAGTCTGTTGGCTATTATTTTATCAAGAACTTTGGCACAACAAGGATTTAGTGAGATGGGCCTGTATGATTTCGGAAGGGATTTATCTGAATGAGGCTTAAGGATAGGGATGACAGTACTGTTTTTATATAGTTGCGGGATATTATTGTGGAGTATGGAGTTATAAAGTTTGAGGAGTCTGTCTTTCACGGAGGAGGATAGGTTTTTTATCATAGCGTATGATATTCTAACGTAAGCTGGAGTCTTCCCTTTTAATTTGTTTAACGCTAAGTCTAGCTCAATAGTACTGATATCGCTGTCAATGGTTTCAGAATTTTTTGCTGGGATGTAGGAGATGGTAGGGGTAGTAGAGTGTTTGTTTCGGCAGAAGGAGAGGGGGAAGTAAGAATCGCAGGATTCTTTGGACCAGAATTCGGCAAAGTGTTTGGCTATGTCGAAGGGGTTCGTTATGTTAATATTAGATTGATCAGTAGGGGTAATGGAATGGATGGGAGAGAACGTTTTAATGCCACAGAATCGTCTTATGTTGGACCAGATTTTAGTTGTAGAAGTGTTGGGGTTGATTTCGGATGTAAGTTTATGGATAGATTCTGTTTTCGAGATTTTTATTTTTCTTTTAAATTGGGCGTTGGCTCTTTTATAACTGATAACGTTTTCAGTGGAAATATTTGATTTTAATAATTGCCAAAGTCTGTTTTTTTCTCTTTTTAACTGCTCCAGTTCTTTGTTCCACCAAGGGACTCTTGGTCTTACTGTCGAAATAGAAGTTTGGGGAATGGATAGGTTTGCGCTTTGGAGGATAATTTTGTGTATATTAGCAGCCTCTTTGTTGAGATTTTTACTGATGGGGCGTTCAATAGAATGTTCGTTCAAAAGTTGTTTATATGAATTCCAATTAGCTTCGTCGGTTTTAAATTTGGGTCTCGATTTGGGTGGGGAGGAGATGGTGTGGAACATTGAAATTATAATGGGAAAGTGATCACTTCCACATAGGTCATTAAAGATAGTCCATTTTGTGTCGATAGCTAGAGTCGGGGAGCAAAAGGAAAGGTCGACGTGGGTGAAAGTGGAATGGGTGCTAAAGTGTGTTGGGGATCCATCATTGAGAAGTTGATAGTCGGATTTAGTTAGAAATTTTGAAATGGTGTTGCCACGGTGGTTATTTTTGGGGGAGCCCCAGCTAGAGTTCCAGCCATTAAAGTCACCTAATACTAGAGTGGGTAAGTGTTGGTGGTTAAGGACGTTTTTCAGGTTGTTGTAGTTAAAAGGATGTGTAGGGGATATGTAAGCATTTATTAAGGAAAATTTATGTTTAGATATAATTGTGATGCTAATGGCTTCAAAGTCATTGTTGAGGCTGATTTGGTTGTATTGTATTGAAGTGTGTACTAGGAAAGCAATTCCACCATAGGGGTTTAGGGATTGGTTTTGGGCGATAAATTGGTAGTTGACTGGGATAGGGATATTTTTTGCGGATGTAAGGTGAGTTTCTTGCAGAGCTATTATTTTGGGAGAGATCGTTTTTATAAGCATAAGCATTTCATTATAGTTATTTAAGTAGCCTTTGATATTCCATTGAATTATTTTAAGTGCAGGTGCGGCGAATTGGGGGTGATTTGGGATATCGTTGTGGTTGTAAGTGTTTGTTGGGTAAGGATTATTCATCGTTATCAGTTTGATTTGGCTCTTCGAAGAGGAGGGTGTTGATATTATGGTGATTTTTGGTGTTTGATTTGAGGTGTGAAGTAGATTGAGATTGATTTGGTGGATCGTAATAAGAGTTTTCATTGATAAGTTCTTGAGTTATGATTGAAATAGGTGACATTCTGTTATTGGTATTTTGCGATTTATTCTGATAAGTAGCGATAGTTTTTGGCTTGTGTGTAGGAGACACGCTAGGGTGATCGTCAGATTTAGATGAATTTGCAAGTATTTGTTGTACTGATAGGTTTATTGTGGGTTGTTTTTGTTCTTTTGTGTGTTCAAAAGGCATTGTTATAGTTGTGGTGGTTTGTTTGTTTGTTGCTGGATGTGCTGGGGTAGGAAGGGAGGGTGGATTAGGACAAGTATTTGTTGGGAGAGGTGTTGCTTGTAAAGGATGTAGTTGGGAAGCGGTTTTAGTAATCGCTGCGTATGAAGCGGAGAGTGTAGGTGATGGATTTTGTGAGGTGAATATTTTTTTTGCTTCGGATACACTGCATTTGTTTATTGTTTTTATTTTTATAATTTCCTTTTGTTGGAGATATGCTTTGCATGCCCTTGAGGATGCAGCATGATCTTCAGAGCAGTTGGCACATGAGGCACGGGTACACGTGGCAGGGTCATGAGGGGGGAGATTACACTTGTCACAGCGGGGAAGGTTATTGCACCTTTTTGCAGTATGGCCCAGAAGCTGGCAATTACGACATCTCATTGGATTTGGAAAGTATTCCCGTACCTTAACATTGTACCAACCAATGTTTACTGATGACGGCGGATGGAGGCGGTCGAATGTCAGGAGAACAACACCTGTGGGACGTTGAGTTCCTTCTTGATTTTTTTTAAATTTAAATACTTCTGTTACACCCTGTGATTTCATTTCATTGATTATTTCTTCCTCTGGCACGTGTATGAGGCAAGGGGCATACACTGTACCCTTGGAGGAGTTTAAAGTGTTATGGAAGGAGACTTTGATTGGGCATACGTTTGACAACGTTTTTTTGTTGATAAATAGGTCTGCGATTTTTTGCGATTTAGCTAAAACTAAGAGGCTTCCGTCTCTGAGTTGGCTTATAGATTCGTATCCGGTGCTAATTCCGTCGATTGCTTTCTTAAGGAGAAAGACACTGAATGAGGTTAGGGGTTTTTTATCATCACTCGCTGCAATCACGATAAATTTGGGGTCAGACAGGTTATGAGTTGTGGCAAGGGTATTTGAGTCCTCAGTTTGTGGGTAAGTATTTTTCTTTTTTCTTTTATTTGTGGGCCCGGGTAGCACCTCAATATCGAGGCTACCAAACCGGTTTCCCGGAGGCACGTGACCCCAGAGGGTCATTATTGTTAATATTACTTTCTTTCACTTGTTTTTTATTTAAGACTAACTATAACGGTGAATAAAAATAGAAGTGTAATACACTTGCTACAATGTAGCGGGACTTTTTTTTTTTTTGTTTAAACTGCGCACACGCTGCTGATCGACCGATAGAGAATACTCGCTGGTAGTTGTTGACCGTACCGAGGTTAGCCGACGACTGAGATGCTCTACTAGATTTTTGTTCATATATTCATAAGGGTTTTGATGGCAAAAATTCTTGTGCTGGTCTCTTTGTTGATATAACAAAAGCCTTCGACATGGTAAACCATACCATTCTTTTGGATAAATTGGAAAAAAGTAGGTTTTCGTGGGTTTATCCTCAAATGGTTTGAGTCGTATCTAAAAGATAGAACGCAAAGAGTTAAAATTGGAGAAAATACCAGTAACTTGAAAGTGACCAATCTTGGTGTACCCCAAGGATCTGTGCTTGGCCCAATTTTGTTCCTTATTTATATAAACTCTTTATTCGAGCAATCATTCATAGGCAAAATTAGCGCTTTTGCAGATGATCTTGGTATTGCCTTTAGCTCAGTAAGCCCCTTGAATTTGATTGCCGATATAAATCATGATGTGCACATCTTAAGACGTTAGTTTGCGAAACACAAATTGATCGTTAGTAACAAAACCAAGCTAATGTTTTTTAGCCTAAGTTTGCAAGAACCCCCGGACTTAGACATTATATTGCATGCATCAGATTGTATTAAGCAAAGTTTATCTGACTGTAAGTGTAGGAAAATTAATGACAATAATAAAAATAGTAATGAAGTAAATTGTAGTGGAGATTGCTTTAAAATTGAAATTGTGGAGGATTTTAAATACCTTGGTGTCATCATCGACCAAAATATGAGTTGGTCCAAACACATCTTGTGTTTAAATCAATATCTACTATCATCCATTCGTTGTTTTTACCGGCTCATGAAGTACTGTTCCATACGTACCTTAAAAATTTTTTATAATGGCATATTCCATTCAAAAATGCAATATGGTATTAGCTGTTGGGGTGGTGCGTATCGCAATAAACTCCAACAGTTAACTGTCCTTCAAAAATGTGCCATAAGGAAAGTTTGTAAAACTAATCGTTTTCCTCACAGTATGCATCTATTTAAGGCCTTGAATATTTTGCCTGTGAAACATTTGTTTTATTATAAAGTAGTGAAAGTTTTCTTTGCGAGAGGTGGTTACATGCAAAGCCCAATGTTCGACCGGCAGAACTTACGTAGTAGTACAAACTACGTTGTTTGTGTTCCCGCGTTTCGAACCACTAGCAACAGAAACTTCTACTCAATCATTTCATGCAGATTGTTTAATAAGCTTCCTATAGAAATAAAAATAACTAGGAATCTTACCGCGTTTTTGAAGAAATTAAAGTTGTGGCTTCTAAACTTTGACCATAATCAAATCGAAATTCTGTTGCGCTTCCATATTTAAATATCTGAATTATTAAATATCGGAATTATTATATAGTATTCCCAAGATCATTATTTGCTTCCGCACGCTTAAATTGTATATTTTTTTTGTTTATTTTTAATTGTTATTGAACATAGATGTTATCAATATATATTTAACTAACATTTGCTTTGTACACCCCACACTGAATTACAATAAATTGAAGTGGCATTTATTTCTATTTTCTATTAAATATAAAATGTCACTAACTATTCTCATAAAATAGTTCTATAATTATAGCAAGATTAGATTAAATATTTAATGTTTAAGAACGATGTAAACTGTATGAGAATAATGAACAATAAATGAAAAAATGAAAAAAATAGTAGTCGTCATTTAATTAGCTAACAAGTCACAGATAAGTGTTAGACGACATTTCATTACAGTTTTTTTAGATTGATTAATATTTCTGGAGTGGGGTGGCATTAAAAAATACAAATACAACTAATAATGAAAATAAAAAAATAAATACCTACAATTAAAATTTATTCAAGAAAGAATCCATAAGATAAGCACAGATTTTAAGGTAGAATTCGTTGTAATAGTTCAATATTAGCAAAGTCAATAGCAAAAATCCAAGCTCTTATTTGGTTAATGTAGCTTTTATAGTTATTAGTTAATCGTATGGATTGTGGAAGTTTATTGAAAATGCATGGGGCAGTAAAAGTGTAGAATTTGGAAAAATGTGTTGTACGTGCAATTGGTACATTTACTAATCCCGTGTTATTTGTCCTAAGACGATAAGTTGAAGTTGTTCTGCTAGGAATGTTTCCGCTTTGCTTAAAAAATTCTCTCAGCACTTTAAAAACATATAAGTGTATTAATGGTGATATATATTATAATTTTTAAACAGGGGCCAACTATGAGTACGACGATTGCAGTTAGTAAGAATGTGAACTAGATATTTTTGAGCAATCAAGACTGGTCTTATCGCATTGAAATATGAGCCTCCCCAACATACAATGCCATATTGCAATTTAGAGTGTGCCAGTCTAAAGTAAAATGTTAATAAAACTTTATTTGAGCAGTATGGTTTGATAAGAAATTGTTTACGAGCCACCAGATACATGTGTGATTTTATTGTTTATAAGTGATCCTTCCAGTTCAAGTTTTGATCTATTAAGACTCCTAGATATTTATTATTATTACTATTATTATCTTTTATTAACATGTAATTTGAATTACATGGTAAATGGAATTAAAGAGCCTAGCTGCGGAGACTATTGGCTCTATGTTATTTATTTAAAATTCTTGACTGATTCAATTATAGAGCACTTCTCGGAACACGTATTTTGTTCATAAAAGTTTTGTATGCCGCAAGTATGAAGCGGTAGGCTAAATTAAGTACAATAATGCGAGTAAAAGCGAAGGTTGTATTCTGGTAAAGTATTGCCGGATATTTTCAGTGTCAATAATTTGGTTTTTTCGCTAAGGAGTAACTTGTGATGAGCAAACCACACCCTACATTTTTCTAGGTCTTCTACGATTTTCGTAATGCAATCAATTTGGTTTTGGAACATGTACTACTGTGTCCAAAAAATAAGGTGACATATGAATTTAAACTGCGCGCGTCGAAGGATTTGGAAATTTTTCTTTCTTTTTAGGTTGGTAGTACTGTTAGTGACATCTATGTGAAATTTCATGTCAAAATATATTCATTGTGTTTGAGATACGCGTCATTTTGTGAGCTGCTAAAAGTGAGCTTTTCGTTTTTTGCGATGTCGAAATTTATTGAGCAAAGAATTTGCATTAAATTTTGTTTGCGGAATCAATTTTCTGCTGCGGATACGTTGAGGATGGTGCAGAAAGCCTTTGATGATGAGGCTATGTCTAAAAAAATGTTTACAAGTGGTATAGTGATTTCCAAGCCGGCCGTGAACGTGTCAAAGACGAAAAGCGTTCTGGGCGACCATCAACCTCAACCGATGAAGCTCACGTCCAACAAATCAAAGATTTTGTGTTGAAAAACCATCGATTAACGATAATAGACCTTGCTGATGGAGTTGGCTTATCGAAAGGCTCAGTCAATACCATTTTGAAGGATGATTTGGGCCTCAAGCGCATCAAATCTCGACTGGTACCGAAAACATTGAATTTTTTGGAAAAAAAGGCGTCGCGTTGAAGTGTGTGAAACAATGCTTTCCGACTACCAGGATGTCATGAAACGCGTTATTACTGGCGATGAGACTTGGATCTATGCTTACGACCCCGAAACAACCGATCAATCGAGCGAATATCGTGTCAAAGGAGAGCCGAGACCAAAAAAACCGCGCCAAAGTCGCTCAAAAATCAAGGTCATGTTGACTGTTTTCTTCGATTATCGTGGTGTTGTTCTTTATGAATTCCTTCCAACCGGCCAAACAGTCAACAAGGAATATTATTTAAACGTTATGCGTCATTTGCGTAACGCTATCCGCCTAAAAAGGCCGGAATTGTGGAAAGACAATTCTTGGTTTTTACACCACGATAATGCACCATCCCATACCGCACTCGTAATTCGTGATCATTACGCCAAAAACTCAACCCATATCGTTCCGCAACCACCATATTCACCTGATCTGGCGCCGTGCGACTTCTGGCTGTTCAACAAGCTCAAAAGACCGCTCCGGGGACACCGTTTTGATACGATAGAGGAGATTCAAGCCGCAGCGAAGACGGAACTGAAGGCCATCCCGGAAAGTGACTACAACCAGTGTTTCAAAGATTGAAAAATCCGTTGGCATAAGTGCATTGCATCGGGAGGGGATTACTTTGAAGGGGATGAAATTGATTTGGAAGAATAAATAAAGAATTTTCAAAATAAATACAATGTCACCTTATTTTTTGGACACAGTAGTATGTATAGGTTATGTCATCGGCGAATCGGCAGTCGCTTTTCCATTGAATTGCTGTCTGAAAATTTAGTCAATATAAATCAAAAATATCCGTATATATGTTCTTATTTATGTTCATTCTTGTATATATCTAATTTATTTAATTTATTAAAACCTATTAATCATTTATTTATATTTATTTAATTTATGTTATTTATTTTATTTATAAAATTTATTTATTAAATTATTAACTTTTCAATAATTTCATAATTTATTACATAAAGTAATTTATTTTATTTATTTATTTATTTTTATCTATATAAATATATATTTTTTTAATTTTATCTATTAATTTATTTGTTTTTTAAAAATTTAATTATTTATTACATAATGTCATTTTTTGTTTTTATAAATATTTATTTTATTTATTTATTTTTACCTATTATATATATTTTTTATTTATTTATATATATCTTTATTTATTTTTATTTTGTAATGTTGGTTTTCCTTTTCGTATTTTCCCAAAACTAAATTTTAGTGTAAAAATTTGATTTTTAACAAATATGTGAAAACATGTCATTTGGAACGAAAAAACTCATCTTTCTATCTAAGCCACTTCGAATAACATGACAGACCTTTAAAAAGACCGGAGAAGGTTTGAATCCTAGTAATCTTCAAGTGGTAAAGTTGTATAGGCTCTGGATGGATATCATCCGATTCCACCGCGCTCGTTCGATGACCAACGAGCATAACATTGCGCTGTTCTTAAACGAATTGTGGCCCCAAGAATTTCGAAGCTCGAAACCTAAACATCGGAAGTGTAGATACCAATTTAAGTACTTTCAAGATCACACTAGACACACGCAGATCTCAATGAACTAAGCTTGTTAATGCCACTGACCTTCGACAACAACGGGGATTGTCTCGAATACAAAATACTGCTTACCCAATTTAAAAATGTCTGCAAAAAATCATTCCAGTTCATTAATTTTTCGCACATGACCCGAGTGTGTGTCGGTTTTTTTATCCTTTAATTTAATCCCGCCAGCCAGTGTCAATGTCACAATCAAATTCGCACCCAAATGGCGGTGGCGTATGTGCGATGCGATGCGACCGCAAATTATACAGAGGCGGCACATGGCCACTTGATTTTGGTGTTGATTAAAACTTCCAAAAATAGTGACACTCTGGCCGGTTCATATAAATTATAATGAGCATGCTTCACGCCGCCGAGAGCTTCTTCGATTTCAAAAGCCATCACGCCACGTGGCTGTCATTTTGACAAGGATCAAATTTAAATGGGAATGGGTAGTTACTATTCGTATTTTAAAGTTTGGACAACCAATTTGCAAGTTAGCCGATATGATGTTGAATATTTAATGAGACTCCTACTACTGGTCAGATGCAATCGGAGAACTACGAACGTGATATGAATTTTGAATAAGGAATTTAAAACGAACGAAATTCTGTCTGGCTTAGTTTGGATAATCGGGATGCGGAATGCCTCAATTAGGAAAGTGGCTGTCTGGGCAGTGTTGCTCAAAAGAGGGTCAATCGAGATGATTACAAATATGTTATGACTGCTGCAAAATTGAGATTTATTTTCGAAATTTTGTAAAGTCTCGTCGCTCGCTGGAAAACGTGCTCAACAAATGACACGTGTTTGGGTAGACTCTAAAAATAAAAATAGAAAATGTTAACTTGTTAGTTTTTTTAAAGAGGGTGATGTTTTGATGGTTCTAATTAAAAAATGACTCATTTAGAACGTATCGACCTTCAAATATCTGCGAGTGACGGTGGAAAAAGACTTCAGCAATTTTCTTTTACTTTAGTCCATCTAAGATCTTCGACAATCTTACTTCGGATTAGAAGAGTCACATCTTACCGCGGGAAAGAACGTCTGAGCTTAAAAAAATCGATTAACAACAGAAACGGCTTCAAAACTTGGATAGAAAGTTCAATCCAGACATCACGAGTTGAACCAGCTCAACAGCAAAAAGACGAACAAGTTTCTTTACATCGCACAAATTTATGATCTGTAAATCCGGGCAGACTTTTATAAGGACAGCAGTAACAAAAATTCATCGCAACAGACAGTGAACAGCAGAAGAGGTCAAAAATATTTTTTTTCACATTCCGAGGTACTGGACCAAGTATGGACGCAGAATGAACGACATTGCAGTACCAAAAATCGTAAATGAACCGCGTTTTTCCTTTTTTCCTTCGGAGCAGAGACCGAGTTGTCAAAAAAAAGTTCGTGTTTCTTTTAAAGCTCAGACAAATCGGAGCTCTGAATTCGTTTTTCTTTTTCCATTCGGAGCATGCTCAGAGCGCACTCTATGAGGTCAGAATAAATTGACCGAGTATTCAGAGCAAAAAGTTGAACACGGCCATTTTTTATGGAATTAAAAAAGCAGCGTACCAGGATATAGCCAGGAAAATAAACACTGCTCTTAATCTTAAAACATCCTATGAGCAGGTGAAAGGGACTAAAAAGGACATATAAAAAAATAGGAATACAGCTTCGCATATGATTGCTAATCGAATGACAACAAAGCATTCAACTGTGTTCCAAAAATAAATTGGAGCGTCCTGAAAACATTTGGTTCAGAGCATGCCCAATGTGCTCGAGCTCTGTTCACAGCTAGACTCTGAACTAGAAAAGAAAAACGTCTATAGAGAGTTGCGCAAACCTAAAAAAATGTTGACTCATAAAAAGAGTGTAAGATTTGTACTTATTTTATTGATTGGTATTTCATTTTGTTTGATTTTAAAGAGTCTATATTTTTT
This sequence comes from Orthonevra nobilis, assembly GCA_963555765.1. Taxonomy (NCBI): domain Eukaryota; kingdom Metazoa; phylum Arthropoda; class Insecta; order Diptera; family Syrphidae; genus Orthonevra; species Orthonevra nobilis. Next base: position 69,730,725 of record OY743227.1, on the reverse strand, counting down.
TTTTATACTCCAAGCATTCTGCCAAGACTGGACACAGTTCCAAATGTGACATTCGATTGAATAAATTTGGTAGCAAGACTTGAAATGGACTACACGGCGAGTCCAAGATTTTTGTTAAGTATTTGGATATTCACTTGAGCCAAGTAAAAAAAAAGGCAAGAGCGGCACGCCAACGCGCTTGCTCACGATGAAAAATCGCACTCAAACCCACGTCTCCCAGAAAAGACCATCGGATTTTTCCAGAGCAAAGTGTACAATTTGATCAATCTACCCGGACAGCTTATTTAAAAATATTTACAAATATTCGAAAACCGACTTTAACTGTCAAATAAAAAACCAAATCAACTAGTGGGCATCGCAGCTAATTCACAATGCAGTGGGAGAGCGAGACAAGTCTAGGGCTGGGTTGTCAAAAAAAAAATCAATCAATGCAAATGAATGAAGCAATAAACAATGACGCGAGACTCGTCCAATCGCATCGCGTTGTTTTCAAAATATTAAAAAACTCTGGCGGCGTTACAGCGTAACAACGAACGCGACAACAGGCTGATATGATAAGATGGTATTCGGTCGTGTAGTTTGTTGATCTTAGACACATGAGCTCGCTGTCATAAATTTGGACGATTTTATGACGACAGCGATTCCTCGCCTCGCCTTCGCGCTGCATTGTGAACCGGGCAAAAAACGATGGGCGAAATTAACTCAGATTGTCCGCGCCCGGTCAGTCAGAATTGATGCAAACTACCGTGCATTTTTTCGTTGTTTTGTGTTATTAGAAGTGATTTATAAGGTTTAATTCCCAAAAAGTCCAAAAGAACGTAAGTCTCTCCGTCCGTCTGGCACAGAGCTGCATCTCCTTAGCCGTTATAGGGAGTCACTTGCAAATTTCACAAAAGCTGCATGGCTAAAAATTGGCATTGAGCCTCATGGAGCCAATTAAGAACTTCTAAAAGTAGGCAATGATCCCGTCCATACAACAGAAGGCAAATGCTCGTAATCCAACAAAATAGAATTAAAAAAATACTGCGAAACTTGTGGAAATGTAGGGACATTAGTACGAATTGAATGTTTTATAGTTTTCAAACCAACCAAACGAATAGGCGGTATTTTTCTTATTCCGGAAAAAAGGATAAAGGCAACCCTTCTAATTTGCGATCTGTATGCCTGCTCCTGAATGTCAAAAAGGTATTCGAAAAAGTAGTCAAGAGGCCGTTAATAAAACGGGAAGAAGAAAATAATATTATTCCTGAAAACCAATTTGGATTCAGGGCGGGACATGACACCATTCATTCAAATTGGCCTCTGACAGACAGTGGCATAATTGCAAGACACAGTGCACTAGCGTATGTTTGGTTGATTAAGAGAATGTTTTTGATACCGTATGGCTAGAAGGTCTATTCTACAGGCTTACAAGGCAAGTTATAGAACAACATCTTCTGTACATGTACTATGATATGCTTATAGAGAAGAAGTTCGTAGTTAAATGTGGCGGGGTTACTTCAAGTAACGTCTTTCCCATGGAAAACGGCTTTTTAGCGATCTTGTAGGTTTCCTCAGACACTGCATAGCGTACGCAGATACTTGGTGGTGTATAGATAAGTTTCTAAAATCGGTGCTATTAGCTCTGCGTTACAAAATGACTTCGATCAAATTAAAAGATATTGTGATGTATGGAGGCTGAAAATAAACTTCCAAAAGTCAGAAAAAAAATTCTGTTTAGGAATCCACTGTACAAGGCTTCTAGGAATACCAGGAAAAACTGGCGAAAGTTAACCGTCATTGGACAACACGGACAGCCATTGGGTGTACGGAAAGTAGTGAGGTACCTAGGTATCTGGCTCGATGAATATCTATATTTAAATAGACATATAGATGCCTCTCTTATCTGAGCCAAAAAAAGCTCTAGCCTTAACAAGGAGACTGTTTCAAAGCAGCCAACTTGAATCAAGGGTTAAGTTTATATCTAACATGCCCCTTATAAAGCCTAAAACGACGCACAATGTCATTTTTGAAAAATAAATTATAAAAAAAAGTTTCTCATGTGATTTTGTATTGTCTCAGCATTTCAATAAATTACTCCTTTTGGCAATAAACAACCGTCTACACTCGAGTCTCATCAAATCCTCACACACCGCCGACTTCGAATACATTTGTGTCAAAATAACGCTCCCTAAGCACAATATCTACATTCTCTGCTGCTATATCCGCCCATCGCAACCTATTGAAGGTTACCAACTAGCGGTAGATGCAATCGACTCTCTTTTTGAGACCACGGATCCCCTTGATGAAGTTATTATCATTGGAGACTTCAATCTTCCATATCTCAAATGGTCTAAATCTGATGACGATACCCACTTTACCGCATCCAATGCAACATCAGAGAAAGAGATCCTCTTTACCGACTCTCTCTCGAACGCCGTTCTTTTCCAAATCAGCGGCGTGACTAATAATCTGAACAGACAGCTCGACCTTATTTTCTCCTCCGATCCGCATAACTGTGTAACTTCAAAGTCAACTCATCTCTTGTCCACACTCGATTCTTTTCACCCTCCTCTTTCCCTCACTTTCTCTTACGAGAATAGAATAAATACAAACGATCACGAGTACCTCTACGGTTTTGACTTTCGTAAGACTGATTTCGACAAATTAAACAGCCTCCTTTCAAACGTTAACTTTAGCTTTCTTAACACCTCACACCATCATATCTCTATCAACGAAGCTCTTACTATTTTCTATAGCGAAATCACCGGATGTTTCATTCAAACAGTACCCTACCTTCCCCAAAAAAACGCATCCTCGTCTCCACCGTGGTACACAAAAGAGCTTCGTTCACTTCGTAACAAAAAAAATAAATTATGGCAGGCTTACATCCAAACTCGATCTGACTCCATACACTCGCTCTACCAAACCGCATATACACAATTCTCTGACCTATGCAACTCTCTCTACCTAGACTACGTTAACCATATGCAATCCTGCTTAATATCCGACCCCAAGCGATTCTACCAATTCATCAAAGTCAAAAGTAAATCAGATGGCTATCCCTCCACTCTCAATTATTTCGACTCTTCCTCACCAGACCCCAACATAATTGCTAATTTCTTCGGCGATTTCTTCAGACAATCATACGCGGTGCATGAAGAAGACCCCGACCAGGATTATTTCAGATACCTAAATCATAGTACACACACAACCATGACATCTGTCGAAATTACACCGGAGCAGGTAGCAGAGAAGATCACAAAGCTTAAAGACGATTTTTCCCCTGGCCCTGACGGTCTGCCTGCTATAGTGCTCAAAAAATGCTCCGATATCCTTGTTCGGCCTCTAACTTCACTGTTCCAACTCTCCATCTCGCAAGGCATTTTTCCCAACATTTGGAAAAACTCTTACATAGTCCCAATTCATAAGAGAGGTCCAAAAAATGATGTTGCAAACTACAGACCAATCGCGAAACTTTCGTCTATTCCCAAACTTTTTGAGAGTATCATCTATGACGCTATGCTCTTCCACTGCAAATCCATCATATCTCCTAACCAACATGGATTTTTAGAGGAAGATCCACAACCACTAACTTAGTAGAATTTGTCTCCCGAACTCTATGCGCCTTAGAGGAAGGTAATGAAGTTGATGTTGTCGCCACCGACTTCAGCAAAGCCTTTGACAAAATATCGCACAGAATTATTGATCTCAAGCTCAAAGCTCTCGGCTTCCCCATAAGTTTTATTGACTGGTTTAAGTCCTACCTAGATAACCGTCAATACGTTGTTCTTTTCAGATCCTCCAAATCCAAACCATTCTCGGCTACCTCAGGAGTCGCTCAAGGGAGCCATATTGGACCCATTATTTTCATTCTTACTATTAATGATTACTATTAAGCCGACGACATTAAATTATATACGCCCATATCGTCACCCGCTAACCACCACCTTCTCCAAGATGATCTGAATAGGTTTTCGATTTGGTGCCAAAAAAACTTCCTAGATCTAAACATTAGTAAATGCCAAGCTATCACTTACACACGAAAACGTCTACCACAGCCTTCTACGACCTACCTCATCTTGAATCAACCTGTTCCGTTAGTCTCTTCTCTCCGCGATCTGGGTGTTATCTGTGATAGAGAACTCAACTTTCGCACACACATGGACTCCATCATCAGTCGGGCTAATTCCGCCCTTGGCTACGTTAAGCGATGGTCCAAAGAGTTCTCTAATCCCTACGTCACGAAAGCCCTTTACATTACTTTCGTTAGACCTCTACTTGAATATGCTTCCCAAGTCTGGTCCCCTTTCTATGAAACCCATATCCGCCGAATCGAGGCTGTTCAGCGCCGTTTTCTTCGCTTCGCACTTCGTGGTCTCCAATGGACAGACAGCTTAAACCTTCCACCATATACACATCGCTTGCAACTCATCAACCTACAGTCCCTGGAGCAACGCCGTGGCGTTTCTGACATAGTCTTCATTAACCAACTCTTATCCGGTTTAATTGACTGTCCCACGCTGCTCCAATCTATCTCTTTATTTACCAACCCACGTAACCTCAGATCAGTCCAACTCTTCCGCCTTGACCCACACCGCACCAATTACGGTTCTCATGAACCTATGTCTCGAATGTTGCGAAAGGCCAATACCACGCAGGACATTTTTAATTTCCATCTCAACAGATCCACCCTTAAGAATATCCTTTCCTTTCACCTCTCTCATTCCCCAAATACCTAGTTATAAGTTAGAATTAAGTTAGAATTTAAGCATCGCTTGTAATAAGCTGAGTCCGGGGCATGCCCCCGGGCACTAAATAAATAAATAAATTTAAACATTGACTCACGTTTTGTGTGTTGATTACGCATTTAAGGCACACAACTATTTTAAATGTTTAGATACATTTTTTCTTCTTTTTCAATATTTTCCAATCCAGAATCACATGATGCACTTGTGTTAAATAAATTATTTTCAAGAAACTACCATTATAATCAATATCTAGAGTTGCGATAGAAAAACACGCGTTTGGGTTGGAAATTAGAGTTCGCACTGACACAACTAAAATTTGTGATCATCGACGAATACCGAACAAATTTTCACTCGGTTTGAGCTGAATTGCTGGAACGTATTGTATTGTATTGTTTATTTATTGTAGCTGAAAATTATTTATATTTCTTCATTCTGAAGGCAATATTTCACAACTTACAGAGATGTAGTTTAAGTCTACTTTACTACTGAAAAAAATAACATTATTATTACAAGTATCACATTTCAATATAATGCGAAGTCGAAGGAAAAGCTACAAGAAAAATCTTCTTAAAATACTTACAAATAAGTTTTCCAAGTTTGGAGAGAATGGGAGGCAAGAAAGCTATAGCTGATCTCAAATAAAAAAATATATATAAATAAATAAACAAAATAAAAAGATAAATAAATAAAATAATAAATAAATAAATTAGTGAATGAATAAATAAATACATAAATAAATAAATAAATAAGTAAATTAGTTAATTATTAAATTAAAAACCAAATAAATAAATAGATGAGTACATGAATAATAAAATAGATTGGTAAACAAACACATAGGTGCATAAACAAACTAATGAAAAGAAAATCAATAACAATTATAAAGCTTTTCTTAAACAGCTAAATTTGAGATCAAGTGGTTTTCGGATAGCCTACAAGATGTGTTGTAACACTCAAATAAATTTGCTCTTCTTAATGAAACTTGTTCTATGTTGGTTTTAGCGTGGAGTTCTTCCGTGGAATAGTGCCAAGATAGATTCACCATCAATTTAAGAATTTTGTTTTGAGTTCTTTGCAACCGAAGTATATGGCTATTAGCACAGTTACCCCAAACAGGTGATCCAAATAACATAATGCTTTGAAATATTACCTTGAAAATGATAAGTTTATTTTCGGTACTGAGTTTCGATTTTCTGTTTTTTTTTTGTAGCCAAGTTGACCTTTTTAATTACTTGCTGTATGTGAAGACCAAAAGTTAGAGTTTTGTCTAAGTGTACTCCAAAGTACTCTGTTGGAATACCATTAATACAAGCTTTTCTTTTCCTTCTGAAAAAGACAGCTTAAGTCTTCGTAGCATTTATTTTGATTTTCCAATCATTTAAGTACATTTGCACACTATTTAACGCGGATTGCAAGTTGCTTTCAATGTTAAGACCAACTGAATCCAATGAGCTGATTTACAGTAAGTAATTCCTGGCACGAATTTGGCAAACAAAATTTAAGAATCATAGATATCTTTAATCTTTTAATCTTGTTAAATTGTGATCGTTTAAACGTTTTAATTACACAACTGAGAGTTCTTGTTCTAGTTTGAATTATAAGTAAACCGATATCGAGCTTAAACTTTGTCTGGATAATCTTGCTATGATAATAAATCTTAATTCAAATAAATATTGTGGTGCATACTTTTAGGCGGGGAAGTCCTTGTGTGAGAGTCAACTCTCATTTGGTTACTTTTTTCGATACATTCTAATAAATTGTTGAGCTTTCGATAATTATTTTATTTTAAAAATTAAAATTAAAAATTAAACTTAGAGACTCCATCGAACCTAAGTTAAAGTTCGTTTTGTATTTTGTTGATTTTTGAGCCATGAGCAAACAGGATGATGTTGTCAGATCTCTCCAAATCCCTCAGCACTTTAGAAACGAGAATGTCAAAGAGTATAGGTGCCGATACTGTGCCTTGTAGCAGACAATTTATGATCGGCAATAGTCAGTGTTGTACACGACTGTTTTAAGCCAAATCGTCTGTCGGGTCACGCACAGTCAGTTGTTGTCATTCGCCGAAGTCCGATGTTCGTCCTGTGCACAGCATAAGCCGCAAGAAACTAATACTTTAACCTGCCAAAGGCGCCCGGAAAATCCGCACGTCGACGTAGCGAACGGGGGTACTGTTTGGCTTTTGAAGTTGCGCGAATATTGTCCCATTTTGCTTCCAAGACAACAATAAAAGACACATTACAGTCAATGGAGAGCACTAACGAGGACTGACTTATTAGGGCAAGAAGTGAAAGATTTGGACTTTGGCGAGCTATGCGTTCAGCATGGTGATGTTTCTTGGGCGCCCCGAAGCTGGTATGCGATGTTGCCGAAGGACTTTTTTGCTTGTTTGATTGACAATCCGGAGAGAAAGGATTGCTAGACTGACAATCCAAAGATAATATATGCACTTAAGCACAATATTGGTCAAGGTCAATCAGCCAATTTATGAAGTCCACAGTGTTTATTTTGTAGCCCTATTAAAAAGATGGCCCTTCCATTTGTATTCTCTCAACTTCTGGCGAAAATTTTAATCCACAAACAATTTGCCACTTTAAAGTAGATTAAGCCATAATTTGAAAACACTCTCTTATCCATTATCTTGTGTCTCTTTGCAGCTTTGTGTCAGGAATATCGCTGCTTGGCACATCGACCGAAATCTACGTCTATGGAACACAATATGCCTTTATCCTTGTCACGATAAGCCTGTCTGCCATCATATCGTGGTACATCTTCCTGCCGGTCTTCTGCAATCTGCAGTTGACTTCAACTTATGAGGTAAGTTTTTATGTCTAAGCACTTCATTCATTTCATCCCTTCAATCCTAATCTACGTGGAATTATTCATGTTGTCTGTCCTCTTTCTACTTTTGTTCTGTGCATGAAACAAAATGTCATTTGCAGCTCCTTGCATATTTCTCTCTCGTGTGTCTGGTGTCTATCTATGTATTTGTGTGTGTGTGTCATTTAATGGGGTCCTTGGAGCTCAGAGAATGTCGTCTGTGAGCTTCATCCCCCTGTTGTCTTGAATATGTTCGCGCCCTCACTGGGTTTGTGGGTATTGTAATGCATAAGTGGATTATTTGTCACCATTTTCTGTCCGTTGTTTAGTCCTTTATTTTTCATGTCTTGATCCTGTTTGTTATGGAAATAGAAGCGTTCTGTCGAGTTTTGCATGGAATGTTTCAATCGATGAGGGTTCAGTTTTTATTTTTATCTGGAATTGTCATTTTTTTTGGGGGTGGTTATGGGGTTGTGAATGGGGTGAGTTAAAATAGCTCGTATGCTGTGCAAGCTTCGTTTGACATTGATTTTCAGTGGAAACAATTGCTTTGATTGGCTCTTTTGGGATGTTTTGACAGGATGCCAGGGGGCACGTGAGGTTTCTTTTAATAGAATATTAGAAGTTGATTGAATAAGGATTATTGATAGCGTTGGGTTCTGTTTATTATTGAAATTGTTAAGAGAAATATTTACGTTTTCATTGAAGAAGTTTGAATATTTTTTTTTTATTTGTTTCCTTTCACCAGTTACCATGGCGCTAAACTGGCCGAGGGCAGCTTTGACGCAAATCAGAGGGAAAGATTTAAAAAAATATAAAAGTCCACTTGTTGTTTAAAAATAATTTTTTGGGCGTATCAAGGTTATTTGAGAGCAAGGTCGAGCATACTTGGTAGATTTTATCTGACATAATCGAGTCCTTTTTTGTTTTTGTTTTTTCCTGAGAAATCTCCATGGCTGTCAACTGAGCTTTATTTTTATCTCGGAAAAGTCCATTTTTAGGACTTCCTAAGCTGTATGCGGTTTAAAAGGTTTGAGTGAATTTAAAAATGACTTTAAACTTCGAATAGTATTTTTTTTTCTCGTAATTTTGATGGTTTTCAAGGTATTGTGAAGTCCTTTATATCGCAATGGGAATTAGGTAAAGGAAGAAAAGTCTGGAAGGTTTAAGTCGGAGTGGACGTTTTTGGTACAACGTATACTATAATGCGTTGGGCCAACTGATTTGGTATTAAAAGTGAAGATCTAAAAAAGCAGTGGACCAAGAATCGATCCTTGTGGTACTCCATGGTTTACTGATAGGACATAGGAATATAACTCAGCCATCAGCTGCGAAAAATCTGAGTTCTGAATCGAATGCGAACCTTAAGGGTCTCAGTTGATTTTCGAAAACAGCTACAATTCTTCTCGTTAAATGTACATTTATTCCGATGTAAGCCTGGATTTGATGAATTTTGCCAATTGCCGATTTCTCGGCCCGGAAGTCATACTGGTATCGGTCGATTTGTATCAAAAACCTTTCTGATGCCTTTTTATATCAGTATCCAAAAGGGGTTCTACTAAAAATAATGCGCAGATTGTCCGATGGGGTAACAAACTATATGGGGATATTAATGATATGAACTGAATAGATGAGGTCAAGGGATCTGCAGTACACAAGGAACACTTTTGATCTGGCAGCATTTCATCGCAGGAGTTGGCAATGTTTTAAGGCTGTATCTACATTGTGGCAAAATCTCTCACTTGATCTAATTCACTGTCCTCCAAATTCCATTCACAACAAGAAATCAGACGAACAATTTTTCCTTCGAAACGGCCAAATGCTTTTTTAATTCATTCTTGATAAGGTTAAAAACTTCTGCTCCGTGTGTCATGAATATGACGTTTAAGGTCTTGTACAATATATTTTGTATGCGAAATTGAAAAAGCTTATTCTTCTGTGGTTGGCCGTGTAAAAATGTTCCCCGTTCATTAAAATCGGCCATTCATTTGTCAGATGGTTAGGTTATCTCAAGTCTTCCGACTTTAGTTTGAAATTTTGGCAAGTTTCCCTACTGGTAATATTTTATAAAAACGTGTCGGCGAGAGGGATCCACGTTTGTCCACTCCAAACAACAAGCATATTCGTAAATGTACTTCAAAGCAGTATTTATTGAAGCATGTGTCTAATGTTCGGCGCGCCCGGCGGTAGTTAAGTCGGACTGAACAATGAGGTTTTTTCATGCAGATCCTCTTATATACGCGTACCTATAATGACTCATCGGACCCATTTTTATAAACTCCCTTATCACGAATTATGTATAATGTGACAGTAGGATTTGGAGATATTTAAAAGACGGTAAAGTAGATTTTGACAGCGTTTTTTTCATTCATCCAATTCGCAGTATTTTTATTTCGATTAGCCAAATGTTGATAAATCGGATTTGAAATCTCTTTGGGCTTCCGTTCTCAGAGGGTGCAAAGGAACCCTATTAATAAGCTTCCGTTGTCCGTTAGTCCGTTTATCACAAAGCACTAGCTCTTCAACCGTTACAAGAAGACATTTGCGATTTTCACAGAAGGAGAAGACAATTAAAAAACTCACATTGCAATAAGAAGAAAAAAATATTCTGCAACATTTCGATTGTCAGAGAAAATTAACCAGTGGCTTGCAAAACGAAGAAAAATGTAAACATTGAATGACGTTGTGTGTGTTGGTTACGCCTTTTAAATACACAAGATACATTTTTTCTTATTGCTCAATAAGAGAGGACTTTCTTGAATACGTTGACAACTTTAAACGCACTCCAGAATCACATGATACACTTGTGTTTCATTTTTTAGTTTCAAGAAAAAAACCATAATAATCAATATCCCTAGTTGCGATAACAAAACACGTACATGGTTGTGACCTTCGTTAGGGTGGAAAAATGAGGTTCGCACTGTCACCACTACAATCCGACGTTCATTAACGAATTCCGGACGAATTTTCACTTGGCTTAAGCCAAAGAAAATTCACAATCATAGATTCACACATTTCTACAGCAAGTCTGCATCAATTATCGTTTCAAATCCTTAAATGTGTGATGTGCGATGCCATGAGAAGTCTAAAATAAAAATTTAAAAAAAATAGTGCTGCATGCTCTTAGAAAGCGTAGAACCCTTCGTGTGGTAGTGAACTCTCACTTGGTTTCGAAAATGGGACAAATTTATTGATTCAGTTGCCTGCGAAGGGACCCAAACCAATGCACTTTTATCAAAACGTCCTCAATCCGATAGATAAATCATTCCCTGACTGGCAAGGAGCTTTCCTTTGGGTCTGGTATCACCAATCGTCAGACTTCTGGCTTGGGGTCACTGCTGCTCTGCCGAGTGTTGATGTGTCACTTTTCATTTTATACGAACTTGTCATATTATTCGTGTCTCAGTGTCCGAAGTAAGTTTGGCGCCGAAGGGTGAAGCGGTTTCAAAATGGTCAATTCATTTAACTTTGTTCTCTAGTTTTCTCATTCTCTCTAAAAAGCCCACCAAAATCGGAGATGAGGGCAAGCAAGTTTGACCCGTACTGCCTGTCTTGAATCTTGTTTCCGTTTTGGTAAAATCGCTCTCTCTTGCCCGAAGATAGGTAAGAAACTTTTTTTTAAACTAGTGTAAGAAACAAGTAGCATACTTCCATAGAAATTGAACCTTTTCAAATGCTATTATCAAAAAATAAAAAAATGCCAGGACACTAATCCATATTCTACTTACTTTGTCTTGCCTCCACTGAATGTAAGACCAACCCGTTTTGCCGTGCCTTCAGTCACCATGAATGCTTCCACGACGACACGCTGGATATGAGTAATGTCCATGTCGACACCTGCCCATCGAACTTTCTGTCCCAAGACAAGATTGAAGAAGTCATATGACAGTGCTTCTCCTCGCCGAAATCCAGTGAATGTTTGGAAGTTTTGAGTTAAAACTGCACGGTGCATCATGTTATTTCGAGCATTGTGCGACGCAAATGGATAAGTTTTTTCGGGATCCCGAATGCAGCGAACGCGTTGTAAATCTCGGAGCGAAGTATGCTGTCATAACCGACTTTGAAATCGATCTATAGATTACGGGTATCGACTTAAAACTCATTGGTATTTCCATGATATGGCGCAGTTTGAAAATTTGGTCTAGCGTTGATTTGCCGGGCCGGAAACCAGACTGGTATTGTCCAAATTGTGCAAAGCAAAAAGGCTTCAGACGTTCACATTGTACGTTCTGTAGGAACTTGTAGATGACATTGAGAAGGGATTTGCCTCTGTGTTTGTTGCAAGACATAGGATCGTATTTTTGGAGATGGGGGAGGATAGAGCTAACATTCCAGTCATCGAGCATGCTTTAACCCTTCCAAACTTGGCAGATGATCTGGTGTGTGATCTCAGCGAAAGCACCTCCTCCTATGTGTCTTAGCCCACGACCTTATTCAGCCTTTCTTATAGCTGCACCGACTTCTTCTAAAGGTGGGTGTGGAAACTATTTCGTCGACCAGATTTAGGTTGTCAACGTGCCGTATCACTCTCTCTTGGTCTTACCTATTTAAGAGCTGCTGGAAACGCTTCCAAAAACGCTGTAACAAGATCAACATCACAGTTTCGACCAGCCTAAGTATGATGTGTAGGCATGCCTTATGCCACCAGCCTTCAAGCCTCCATCATTCTTTACTTTCAAATGATAAATGAGTCTTCCAAGTTAATGTCCTTTTAATTGTTTAATTATTTATTATGTTCCTTTGTGTTTCATGTTTAGTGTCTTTCTTTTGTTGAATAAAAATTATGCTTTGATTAAACCATCGACAACAAATTTAATAAGAATAAGAATAAAAATATTTGCGTCTCATAGTCTCCAAAATTTATCAAACTTACCAAATATATATAATTTTTTACTTTTTATGAAGATACTTTTTAAGAATAACATCGTAAGAATAACCTTATGACTTGCTTGTGCTCGCATTTCCCAAGTCCCTCCGGATAAACTTTTTTTTCCTATCGTATTCGTATTCCGTATCCGTATATCCTTAACCTTCGTTAAGTAGTTTTGTTTATGTAAATAGTGTTCCCAAGAGTGTCAAACTTTTATCTTCTTAAGAACAAAAAAAAAAAAATCAATGAAAGAAAAAAAAAATGAACGAAAACAAATCCCGTGTGTTTACAGTATTTCGAGATGCGTTTCGACAAAAGGATACGTCTCTTTGGCTCAGCACTGTTTACTATTGGAACCGTAAGTAATTGCGAACATATCCTTTCCTTCCGAGGACAACTAACCGTATTGATGTTGTTTTTATTTTGCAGATTGTCTGGCTACCGATTGTTGTTTATGTTCCGGCGCTGGCATTCAACCAGGGTAAGTGCTCATCTGACATATCTGTCAAAAGAGAAAAAGTGAAGTAAAGAAAAAAAAATGTCACCTTTTGTTGACACATTTCAGTTACCGGTGTGAATATTCATATCATCACGCCCGTTGTTTGTGTCGTGTGCATATTTTATACCATGGTGGTAAGTTGTGATCGACTCAAGTGTCAGTTTTGACAGTTGTGACAGAATTTAAGTGACATATGCGCAATGTTTAGGGTGGTTTGAAAGCTGTCGTTTGGACAGATGTCATACAGACATTTATAATGTTCGGTTCGATTATTTTGGTCATCATTAAGGGAACCATGGATGTTGGCGGGCTTGGCGTTGTTTGGCAGAGGAACATGGACAGCGGCAGAATTGAGCTACCAGAGTGAGTATTGACTCTCTCAATGCTGACGTTTGGAGATTTTCTACATTCTACATCTTGACAGTTTGACACTGGACCATACGGCACGTTTCTCAGTGTTGTCGATATTTATTGGTGGAACTTTGTATTGGACGCAGGTGACGGCGGGTAATCAGGTGATTGTACAGCGGTTCTTGTCAGTGCCGGGATTAAAAGAAGTCAAAATGGCTTTGATTTACTTCGTCGTTGGAGTCACGGTGCTATTGAGCTGTTGCGCCTACAATGGGCTCCTCATTTTTGCTACTTATCATGACTGTGATCCACTCAGCACTAAGGTAGGATTTAAATTTTACCAAAAGTCTTAAATGAAACGATGATTTTGTTTTCAGCTTGCAAAAGCTAAGGATCAACTGGTCCCGCTTTTGGTTATGGATATTTTGAAAGTATTCCCAGGTCTGCCTGGGCTGTTTGTGTCTGGAGTGTTTAGTGCTGCCTTAAGTTCTCTATCGACTGGTCTTAATTCTCTGTCTGCAGTGTTCCTAGAGGACTTTGTCAAGCCCTATGTAAGCAGTCCGCTTACAGAGCGACAAACTGCGATCATCATGCGACTTGTTGTTCTGTTGTTGGGTGTTCTTTGTGTCGCTTTGGTATTTGTGGTTGAAAGACTTGGAATGGTGTTGCAGCTTTCAATGACACTTAGCTCAATCACCTGCGGACCATTGTTTGGTCTCTTCATTATGGGCCTCTGTATGCCGTTCATCAATGCAAAAGTAACGCAGTCAAATGATTCGGTTGTCATCTTTTTAATTAATTTCATTTAGAGCGCGATGGCTGGTACTGTTGTCTCATTTATTGCTATGGCCTGGATATGCGTCAATGGCCAGTTGGCTTCTGTAAATGGAGAGCTGGTCTTTGCCACAAAACCCGTCAGCACTGAAGGCTGTACTTATCTTTTCGAGGCAGCTCAAGTCCTAAATAGTACTGCAGCATCATCAACACCGTAAGCAAAATGATTGATTGAAATTTACATATTTTGACAGTTCTTTTTCTGTTCTTTCAGGGCGCCAACATTCCTTCAGTCAGTCTACCACATGGCGTTCATTTTGTATGTGGCAGCTGGGATGATCATATCTGTAACCTTTGCGTGTATTGCCTCGTTTTTCTACGGAACAACAGATCCATCCTGCATCGATCTCAATTTATATTCGCCACTTGTGAAGAGCTTCATAAAGCCAAAGAAATATCACAGTGTAAACATGGACGATGGAAATAATGTGATATTGGCGTTCGATGTACAGGAGAAGGTGCCGCAGTGATTGTTGGTCTTGAATAGCATAACGTTTTTTTTTAGTCACAATTGTAGAATTTATTTAGGAAATAAGAAAATTTAATTTTAACTGAAAAAAAAATCGTCTTTTATTTGGAAGAAACTTTTAGAAATGTTCGAAGGGACGTTCGTCGCTGAAAATCATTGATCTCTTCGCGAATATGGGCTCAGAGTAATTTAAAAGTCCTCATTGCCCTTCCGTATCATTAAAAGGATTACGAGAAGATTTTAAATTTTTTTTTTGCATTCACTTAATTCGCAGTATTTTTTTTGGAGCGTGTCGACATGCTAAAATTGTGTTTTTGAAAGATTTGTTCGTGATCCTTTTGGGCAGTGTTATGTCTGGGGCGGAGTTCATAAGCCCTTGTTTTGATGTCATGAACTTGGAACTCCATGTGCTTGGAACTCCAACATCACAACTGTCTCTCGTCGACCCTTCATGTGACACCGCTGTTTTTTTGATCACAACAGAAAATGATAAACGAATTGGAATCAGAAACTATTTTGCTAGTCTAGAGTTCCTGCCTGAGACCCTTCAACAGACTCAATTCGCCGGCAGGCACTTAAACAACTTCGAAACCTATTCAAGTATTCAAGTATTATATTGAACTTAAAAGAGTTTCGCAAACAGTGTGAGCAAGATCCTCACGATCCTTTTGAACAAATGCTCTTAAAATGGTGAAGGGTAAATAGAAGAAGTTGTTTCTGTTAACATCTTGAAATACTTTCACCAGCCTTTAACCAGTTCGGTTAAAAATGTTTGCTCATATAGAAGTCATGACTTTCACTCTAAAAGGCTCTTAGTCAATTGTGGTAATTTTAAGATCGTTATTGTCTTTATTTTTAAATTGAGCAGTTATAAGATTATCATTAGAATGGAGATGAAGTCCACAGTTTTTGCTTCATCGCAGGTGGAAAATTATTTTTATATTTCAAAACTAGCCAATGTCCTAACTGACTCCCTTGTGGAACCCCAGTTAAAACATCAATATATTTAGATGTGAAGGTATGATAATTTGTTACAAAGCTGTTGCTTTCAATTTGGGATAAAATCCATTTTGCAAAACTTACATATACAAAGGATTTGGCCTGACAGATCTTTTGTCCATATGGCTTTAAAACATTATTATTAGCAATCCCATTTTCGTTTGTTGTTTTTAAATGAAAAGTTGAATAAATGGAAAAGAGGACAAGTTTAAGTTTTGAAGCAACTTTTAATAATACAAGACTAAATGTCCTGATAACCAGACGAAAAAGAACACTTCAGTTTTATCTGCAAAATGATTAACATGGAAAGCCCGATTGGACTACATCTTGCCAAAATGGTTGATTTGACTATCTCCAAGGCATAAAGGAGATAATCAACTGACGTTTAATTCAATTCCGTTGAAGACCATTCATTTCGATTGAGTGACCATCGAAGTCAAACTTGAGCAATCAGTCTAGACCTACAGCTGATATAAATTTTGAATGTCCTTTGTATT
Source organism: Orthonevra nobilis (assembly GCA_963555765.1). Taxonomy (NCBI): domain Eukaryota; kingdom Metazoa; phylum Arthropoda; class Insecta; order Diptera; family Syrphidae; genus Orthonevra; species Orthonevra nobilis. Next base: position 69,714,659 of record OY743227.1, on the reverse strand, counting down.
TATTTATAATAATGAATGTTTTGTAATTAACCTCGTGAAAAGTAGAGGTCCAATATCTGACCCTATCAATTTTTCAATGAGTTGGCTTGATTTCTTCACACAATCAATATGAAGATAAACTCTGTCATGGGTCTTGGAAAACTTATAAGCCTGACTGATAAACGGGAAGAAGTTTACGCAATTGAACAAAGATTAAAATGTCATATAAAAATCAAACTCTACACTCACATTGCCCTTTATTTCTTTTTTAAGAATTACAATAAATGAAGATGCTTTGCAGTGCAGTCATCACTACAATCGGGAATTTTTGTTTGCAAAATTTGAGCTGTTTTCCGGGCAGGCAAATTGTTCGGAGTGGCTACTTAATATTATATGTTCTAAAATGCAAAACTCATTACCGCCTTGAGGAACTCCAGAATCAACTGTGAATTTCCTCAAAGAACATCGAGCAAAAAAATAAAAAGATCTATTGAACAGATAAAACTTTAGAAAAGGCTTGCATTAAGAAACCCTTTCGGGCTTAGAGCAAAAAGATATGACACGGGTTTTTCAAATTTTGTTATTTAAATTTTCGCAAATCAAAATTTTGACAAACTTCGGAAATCAAGTTTGAAGGTCGGCAGGAGTTGGATTCCATTGTTTTAAAAGAGACATCTGTGTGTGTGTGTGCACGATCGTTCGTGGGGATTTTTTCGTCTCGTATATCTGAGAACGAATCAAGCTATCGAATTCAAGTTGGTGTTTTCGAAGCTTTTTTTTGCAAAGGTTTCGATTATATTTGATTTGGTGGTTAAAATTTTGTGAAAAAAAACCGACCAAGTGCGAGTCGGACTTGCGCACTGAGGGTTCCGTACAAAACCTGTAGATATATAGTAGAAGTTAATGTTCACCCATCAAGACAATCGAGTCATAGTTATGGTGTTTTTAAAGACAGAGGTCTCTTTATCGTTTCAGTAATCCCTTATTTTATAGTTACACATATCATTATATTTATATATCATATATCATATATCATATCTGAGGCCTTTCAAAATTAAATATTGTAGGAACAAAACAAGCAAGCTGTTCTTGAAATATGTTTGACAATATTATGATACAATATGACAAGCTATTTGAAAATTTTTGTCCCCTCCCCATATATAGAGATAAGATGCGGTCATTACGGTAACTACAATTATGCTTATTATCATAATTTAAATTTTTTGATTCCCTCGCGAGTAGTTACGAGTTTGAAAATGCGGCTTAAATTCTTTTGATCGCTATAGACCTGAGTATTTGATATGAATTTTAATTCAACACCTTTACGCTTTCATCAGGACAGGGGTCTTGACAAACAGATGGACGGACGGACAACAAAGTGATTCTAGAAGGGTTCCGTTTTTTCCATTCGAGGTGCGGAACCCTAAAAACCGTCTAAAACTTCACTTGTTTCAAATTACTTGATCAAATATGTTTTCACAGTGTCGAATTGCAGGGAGACTTTGAATTTCAACTCAACCTTAAACCAGACAGTTAATAGCCGATGGACTTCGTTTTAATGTTGTAGTTAAAGTTTTCGTATTGCTTCATCACCGTGATGGCTAACTTAGTGTTCTTCTTTATTCGTTAAAACAAATAAGCTAAAAGAAACTCTTGGCGCAAGATTTATGATTTCACTAACATAAACGGACTAGATGTGGCGCCCTCAAAGACCAATCAGCCACTCTTTATGCTGAACCTTTCAACAGCAAAACTTTCCATATAACGACTGGGGAAAAATGCTCTTTGAATGGACTTCTGGGAGAGTCTGAGTTATCAGACGAGGCAAATGATTAAATGACAGTCCTAGATGCAAGCATTTCACTCCCATCTTCAATTAAAATCTGTTTAAAATACACTGTAGCGTTTGCTGTATTAAAAAATAAAACAAACATCCTTTTAGGATCAGTGGATTTGACTTTGTGGGCATGTTAAACCCCAGAACTGTCTTGGAGTTATAACTTCCTCCCATAAGGTCTTATGTTTCCTGATGCACGGTGGCAATGTTACGTTCTCCTCAATGTCCTGTTTTAAAAAACGAGTTGTCCAATTTTTTCAAAAAACAAAATCTGAGTTACAGAGCGTTTTTGGATTTATATCGCCTTGTAAACTTTTTTATTGCTTTGAGTGTTTTTAATTTTAAAAAATATGGTTTGTGCGGAAACTTAACCAAGACAGCGTATGTCAGTGTTCCCAAAATTTGTGTTTTGCATGATTTTTTGCCTTGAATCCTTCCTGTCTTCCCATTGAACTTTGCCAATATACTCTGCACACATTCACCCGCATGCACACTATCAAACCGCACACTGTATTTATAGTAAGTCTCCTTCCTGATTTGAAAACTTTAATTTTTTAGTACTTTGAGATGCGATTCGATCGGAGAATTCGACTTTTCGGTTCCGTCCTTTTTACAGTCGGTGTGGTAAGTTAAATTTTGTAGTTTTTTACAATTCACAATTTTTTTTAGCACCTCATTTTTCTTGTAGATTGTTTGGTTGCCAATTGCTGTCTACGTGCCAGCTTTGACATTTAACCAAGGTAGGTGTATGAGTTCCGCCAACCTTTCGACTTTGGCCTTCCATTTTTTATATTTCTAGTGACTGGCATCAATATCCATGTTATAACTCCAATTGTCTGTGTGGTTTGCACCTTTTACACGTGTGTGGTAAGTCCTGCAGAGGGGCACTTTTAAGCTTATTTTTACAAGTCTTATTGCAGGGTGGTCTCAAGGCAGTTGTGTGGACAGATGTGATTCAAAGTTTTGTCATGTTTGGATCGATTTTCTTGGTTATCATCAAGGGAACCATGGACTTGGGAGGATTGGGAGTGGTTTTGCAAAGAAATGCCGATAGTGGAAGGCTGAATGCTCCAGAGTAAGAAATGGGCTTCATTGACACGGTTATTTTTTTGTTTGTTTTTCTTTTAGGCTAAGTCTGGATCCAACAGTCCGTATATCCCTGTTGTCGGTTTTTGTCGGTGGAACCTTGCATAAACTCCAAAGCTCAGCTGTCAATCAGATAACAATCCAGAGGTTCATATCGCTGCCATCCATTAAGAAGGCTCGTCAAACTCTGATAGTCTTTACCTTTGGCCTAACACTTCTTTTATCATGCTGCGCGTATGTCGGTCTATTGACATTCGCCACTTACCACGATTGTGATCCATTAAGCACTAAGGTGGGAAATCTTATATCCTTTCATGAGTATCCTTATCGAACTTATTTTTTTTAAGCTTGCTAAGGCTACGGATCAGCTGGTCCCGCTTTTGGTGATGCATTTATTGGGTGTGTTTCCTGGACTTCCGGGACTCTTTGTGTCGGGAGTGTTTAGTGCCGCTTTAAGCTCACTTTCAACTGGTCTCAACTCCTTGGCTTGTGTCATGCTGGAGGATTTTATCAAACCAGCTGTCCCAAAACCACTAACGGAACGCCAAACGGCTTTCATTCTAAGATTCGTGGTTGCGTTTTTCGGATTGTCCTGCATTGGTCTTGTTTTCGTTGTGGAGAAACTGGGAATGGTCTTGCAGTTGGCTACAACCCTTGGGGCAGTGACACAGGGACCGCTTTTGGGGATATTTTTTATGGGCATTTGCATGCCTTGGATAAATGGCAAGGTGAGTTTTCTCCATAGCAGAAAAAGACTTAGAAAAACGATTTTTGAATTTTTTTTTAGAGTGCTCTGACTGGAAGTGTTGTGAGTTTTGTGATTCTGAGTTGGACTTGTATTAAGGCACAAATCGCTTTGGCTGTGGGAGAGCTGAGATTTGCAAAGAGACCCGTTTCTGTGGAGGGATGTTTGTATGAATTCGATAACAGCACATTGATAGCAACGGAATTCGTGTAAGCTTTCGAGTGATGTGAATATTTTGAACAGTCTTATTTTGTTTCACTTATTTTAGACCACCCGAGAAAGCCTTCCATCATATTTCATTTCTGTGGTATTCAGCCTTTGGTGGAGCAATGACTATAATTGTTGCATGCCTGGCTTCGTTGTACTTCGGCACCGAGGATACACAGAACTTGGATGAAGCTCTGTTTGCGCCGTGTATTAGGCGTTTCCTGAAACCCAAGAAGTATTCAAGCGTTCAGTTGGACGAGAAGTTTGAGCGTATCAAAGCGCATTTGAGTGAAACAAGTGGAAAGCCAGAGAAAAGCGAAATGTGTGAGAGGTTCGACAAGGAGGACCGGAACGTAAAGACCTCATAGAATAACAAATTTTCGATTATTTTTCTATATTTTTTGATACAATAAAGTGTTCATTTGTAAAGCTTAATTTATGTCTTTTAGTTATCTTCTTAAGACGACTTTTTCACAATTGGTTGATGGTAGCTTAAAAAGATAACCATTTTCGGAATGTCCAAACTTAACTTCGGCTTAAATGATTGAAAGGGAAGGATGCACATCCTTTGAAGCAATAACAAAGCATACTAGGTTGGCATGGTGCCTCAAAAGCCTGCGGATGATTTTTGATGGAAGACTTAAAGTTTCTCGAAACAAGTCTACAAGAATGTCAAAATTCTCGTAGTAAAAGTTCAACCCTGTAATGAATAAGTAGCCGGAGAATAAATAGTCAGGATGTATCTTGACGAGTCAAGGAAAGGTATATTTAGGGGCCAACAATAGAAGTTTAAAACTTTAAACCTTTGGTTTCGAATCTGTCTTCATCTTATTGATCCACATTCTATTTAAAAAAAAAACATCGAGACGAAGACTCCAGTGTCACCCAAGGTTGACATCATGGCCCAATGCTTTTCAACTGACATAATTATCCTTGCCTTGAATGTATCTACAAAAATCATGTTTATTTTAAATCTATGCAAGGTCTTCACATAAAGATGTATAAGTTTTGCGCAACCTTTTAAAATCAACTTTTTCAATACTTTATTTAACATTAAAGGTCCAATGAAAGGAACCCCCAATGGAGTGATAAAGTTTTACTCAGTCTTCCTCTCATGCTTTTCCACATCGATGTGACCAGACCAGATGAGTTTTATGGCGGGTCATGATCAGCGAAGGGCCCTTAAAAAAATGCTAAGGTTCTTTATGTTTTTCCAAAACATCGGGACGGAACACTCAATGAACAAGCCTTTCGCTGTATCCCCCTGCCGCTAGAACGAAAATAAAACTGAACTTCCAGTTCAAGGATCAAGCAATCCTAGATATCGAGAAGCATCCATTGGAATTATTCCTATTTGAATCGGTTCATAAGTTGCTCGCTTTTAAGGGATTATGAATACCCTTATTATACAATTTACACAATGCGAGCAGAAGGATTAGGAGAAGCCTTAAAAAAATGTGTGTCAATTTATTTGCATTTAATTAATTCGCAGTATTTTATAAGAAAGCTGTGTTTTGGAAGACAAGCCATCGAAAGATCATCCATACAAAGCATTCTTCCGACGACACAAACTTGGAATTCCAGCATAATAAGGCGATAACTTTATCACTACAGCCCGGACACTTAAAATAGTGACTGGACCAGAGACTAAATAAAATTCTCAGGATTCGAACCTCCGACCACCAACTGCGTCACTCAGTCAGTTGCCTTCAGTTGATTTTTTTCAATTCAAAGTTGATCTCAACATTTGAAACTCGGATCCAATTGATAGGAACCGCACCACTTTTGTGCTGAGATAGTCATACTCACAGAAAAAGCCATTTTACCGAAGATGAACTTTTAACTCAGTTTGAGGTCCAGAATGACATCATGATGACGATCTTCTAGGTCTTGATAAACACCTCAACTCTTGCAGAAGAAATTAATCCGATTTTGTAGGGATTTAAGGAGATTGTCCATTAATATGATCCTGTGCATTTTCTTTAAAACATCAAATTGAAGCCGTAGATTTCCAGGACTTTTATGGCGTCTTTCGCTGTTGGAAATTATAGCTGCAGTGAGTCCACGTCTACTTATTTTCTTTACCCTCTTCTTTTTTGGTATGCCCCCAGCGGTTTGTGACGCTAGACTTTTTTTTTTAATTTTTTATTTATTTCCACTTTTCTTTTAAATTTTTCTTAAGCAAAGAAACAAGAAAGACGCTTAAACACTATTTTTACATTATTGTAAATGGCCGAACAGATGTTCGCTCCCATAAATGAACTGATTCTTATTTAATTCGCTATAGCACAAACATATTCTTATAACAATATATATTTAAATTATGAATAAACAGAGAAGAAAAGCTGGAGCCAAAAAAACTCCTCAAAATTAATATTTTTACATGGAAAACCTACAGCCTAAGACAATAGAAACCAAAAAATAAAAAAAAAAAAAAAAAAATAAATAACTTACGTTTAAAATTTAAGTTGAAGTTTTAAGTTTAAACTAAAGGTTTTCAGTGCTGAGTTAACTCAGTGTTACCTAACTCCGGAATAAAATTAATCCCGAGTTAACCCATGGAGCAGTTTTTCAGTGCCGCGTTTAGTTTGACTCCATTTTATCGATTAAATTGTCAAAAAACTATCGATGTCTGTTTATTCTGACAGATCAATTGTAACTTGACAAAACAGAAGGATCAAAAAAAAAAATAAAGAACGAATTAATTCATTCATCAAGTCTTTCATAACTTTTAATGTTCATAAAATTTCCATGATGATAAAATGTACTTTATGAGCCCGCAAATGTTGACCTGCTATTCAATGAAAAACAGATCATGCCCGCTTTATTTGAAGACCTTTTTCAGTTTTTCAGATAGTTTTTTATTTGCTGATATAAGTAACCATTCAGCTCAAAGGGAATATGTTTGCAGGTTTAATGACAAAGGCTTAACATAGGCCGCAAATTTTCGCACCCAAGGACGGATACACATAAACCCAAGATCTTATGTTGCACCAATGTTTTATCTTTGACAAAAAATTCACGCAAATAGGAATGAAATCGATCTCTTCGTTTATCTGTCAAAAAACACCTGTTAGCTGAGTTAACTCGGGGTTAACTCTTTAATGCAAAACACGTATCTGGGGTTAATCCGGGCTTAACCCCGAGTGTCAGCTTCTCCCCAATCCAGCCACCAGTATTTTTCATGGTTTGACCTCTCGTCATTATTTATATCTGTGTCAGGTATGCTCATGCTGTAGCTTCAGCTTAAGGCTTCATCCCCTGAATGTGTAGGCACATAAAGGATTCTTTTGTCTATTTCCCTTCTAGCAGAATGACATATCATAGGAACGTTGCAAGAGTCTGATAAGTTTTTCGAGGTATAAAAATGCCTCAGAAGATATCCGTGCACTTTCCACTGAATTCCTAAGATAACCAAGGGTAAGGATAAAGCAAACCCGATATGAGTTCATACTCAGTAACATTGGCTGACCGCGCGAAATGATTCCTCGCAAGATCAAGGATAACATTGCCAATTCTGGACACACCGAAAGCATCTAACATTCTTTTGTAAGAGAAGTTATGCCGAAAGTCGGAATGAGCGCTTTTAAATAATCCCGTGCAGGCCCGAAGACATTTTCGCTTGAAAATTCTGTATTTTTCCATGTAAGACGGACAAATTGTCAACCATACTAGACTCGCATATGTCAAAATTGGAAGCACGAAGGCTTGGTAGCAAATGACCTTCATATCGGATCTGAGATAATTGGAGTAGAAAGCGACATAAACCCATGTCCAGGTGGTCTCCAATTCAATCATCAGTGAAAACCAAGGAAGCAATCCGAATGAAGCCTATTTTCAATTAATTTCCGAGTCTCTTATTGACAGTTGACAACAAGTGATGTCTCGTTAAATACCTAGTTACGAAATATTATCAACTAGTTGGAAGGACTAACTGTCTAACTTATGTTGTGTAAAAGGCACACCGACATAAAATATCCTCGATAAGGAATATAAGTTTGACAAGAATAATTTACAATAAAATATTTTTTTTTTAGACAATTTTAATAGCTTGTGTAAAGTGTTAACCTTAATATTTAGAGATATATCATGGCGGACTTTTTTATAGACCTCTTCGAGTTCTAGAACTTTTCAATACAAAACAATAGAATACCTCTTGCCGTTGAGGCAGCGCTAGTAAGACATGCATTCACTTGATCTTTTTTTCATCAACTTGTTTGCTTCGTAAAACCCTCTTATTCAAACGGAGTAAGTAAAATATAGCCTAAGTCCTGTGTCAAGAATTTTAAGAATCGGATGAGAAATTTCGAAGTTTGTCTCTTTTATAAATTACAATTACAAACTTAGGTTACAAAAAATATCTTTGTCAATGTCACGGCAAATTTGACTTGCTGCTAGCTTACATGTTGGATTGTTTTGTCGCTTTATGAACTTAAATTTCCTGCAAGCACTCATCTTCATCCTCAATTTAATTCTTTTAAGTACCATTAAAATGTTGAATAAAGTTGGCACATTCTTTTAGTACTTCGAGAGAAGATTTGACAGCCGCATTCAATTCTTTGGAGCCATACTTTTCATCATCGAATCGGTGAGTCTTCTTTTCTTTAAATTCCATGTCACAAAAAAACAATTAAGAATTTTTCATTTCAGACCGTTTGGTTGCCAATTGCAATTTATGTCCCGGCTTTGACTTTCAACCAAGGTAAATTATGATTTTGATAATTCCTGCCGTTCCAGATTGAGAAGGTCTTATTCGCGAAACGATTGAACAATTAATCTTGTAGGTCTTAGTATTTTATTTATAAAGGCTTTTTACTCTGTTGTGCTAAACAAATTGATATTTTGTGAAAAGTTTCTAAAGAGCTTTCATTATCAAAATTTCGAAATCAATATCAATCCTTTCGTTCTTTTTTAATGTGAGCCACAGACAGTAGATCATAACCCGATACCTCTGCCAAAAGACAGTTTTGCTAGTCCTTACGTAGCCTTTATTCAAAAGTCTGAAGACCGACCTTTTATGATGTCTGAACATTTTTCGGAAAAGTTATTTCAATTCAATTCAAGACTGAGTCTCCAAGAGTACAAGTCCTCGAAATGAACAGAAGTAGTATCCGATGATACTAGAACTTTTCAAAATGGCAGCTACTTTAAGATTTGTTTTTGTATTTATGCAGACCATACGCCGACGAGCAATGTAATGGTTTACTTCTCAAGATTGCGAGTATTCTTAACTATTTGTCTAAGAAATATTTCCGGAGTAATTTTGGCACAAAGTTTGTTAGTAAAAAAAAGCCGCTCACCTCGAGCACACTAGAACAACGAGCTCGTAATGCTCGTTCCGATAAGAATATCAAAAAGTCACAGTGACCGAAAACATGTAACCAAGCATGACGAGGGTAAGCTGCCAACATCGTCCAGATGACGTCTCACGCAATTGGTATTTATTGTTCGTCTCTGCAGCAAATTTCATCGACAGAGTGAACGATGTTCCCTCACGTGTAGAGGTCTATATGCTGCTGCTTATACGGTAATTGCTGTGACTGGCGAGCAATACAGAACTATGATCAACGAGTTTTTGTTGCCGCACCAAGAGGAGATGTGAACATTTTCAAGGATTTGCTTCCATGATGTCCGCCAAGATTGCCCAATTTGAACACTGAACTTCTTTGGGTGTCTGTTTTTTTAAGTCAAAAATCTATGAGACCAACCCTCAGACTTCGGAAATTCACTCTCTCATAAAAAGTCAGCGCAGTAAGGTAGAATTCGTAAATCTTCCAAAAGAATATTTTGAAATATTTGGACAGTTTTGTTTTACCAAAGAAGACCAAAAAGATTCTTGTACTGCAACCGATGTGAAGATCATTTCTTACCAAGCATTTTATTGGCTCCAGTTCAGACCGGTCAGCAGAATCCTCAGTCATTTTTCGGAAGCAAATACTTACGTTCTCGATTGTGCAGAGGCGTAGGTCCAAAATGGTGAGGAATAATTTATGGTATTGAGAAATCCTTACTTGGAAGATTTAAGAAATTCGTAGGATATTGATCTTTAGAATCAGAAAAGACAAACATTTTTGCTCAATATGCTTAGAAAATTGATGGCATTCAATACTTGAAAAGCACTTAAGATATACGACCACACCGGCTGTGTCATAGAAGGCCTTATTTTCGCAGCAACACGCTGAATTTGGACTTCAATTTGCAGGTAGATTGTCAGCATACACGCTGTATGACTTGTTGCGCCATTCTGCCATTCTTAAATTGGTTCCTTCTTCAAATTTAAAAAACAATTTGGCCAATTTTGACTGCTTCGCGATATAACGGAGTCTCGAAAGGCTCGTGAGAAATTTTCAGAAACATCAATGTCGCCAAAAACGAGCCTCATCACTGACGATGGTGATGACCATAAAAAGTCGGTTCAACTTTCAATTGAGCTAAAACCCAAAATCTGTGGGCTGCAATCTAGGCACCGTCTGGTTCCTTTTATGGGTGCAAGGCCGAGTTGCTGTGAATTGAGATCCTTGGTCACACTCACTCCTCCTACAGAGCAGACGGTTTCTTCGATACGCACAGGTAGAGCTTCTGTTTCATGGATTATCCTAAATAAAATACGAGGATATAAGTCGATCCATCCAAAAGGGACTCAGGCAATATGAGAACTATCAATTGGACGATTTCTCAAGAATTTTCAGATGTTAGTTTTTGGATGGTTTTTTTTTTCAAATTAATCATAAATCAAAACATAAATGGCAATGATACGTGCTCATTCTGACAGCTGTTTTGACACATAACCCTCTTAAGAACACCCCCTTTATTTCTCATTTCAATGGCCCTAAATCTAAAGCTCTGAAATTGTCATAATCTAAAATCAAACACTTCTGCCACAGGAAACACGTTTCCTGCCTAGTGTGATTGAAATGAGGTAGTTGCATGGTTGCCCTACCTTTTTGGATCAAATTATAACTTTTGAATTTTTTTGCTATAAACTAATTTAAAATTTGGCCCCCAGAATCGCATTCTGAGTTCAGGTCCTTGCCATCGTCCTTAAAACATTGAATCCAATTGCTCCACATTTAGCAAACGAAAACATTTTTCTTTTGGGAAGAAACAAATTTCGAGTAGTTTTCAGAAAATTCTCAAAATTATTCTCGTATGACCTTCGCACTGTTGGAACTTTGTAAGGGTGCGGAATAAAACTTTCAATGTTAACTTATTTAAATCATTTTCATTGCAGTAACTGGAATTGACGTCCACGTAATTACTCCTATAGTGTGCGGAATTTGTATATTTTACACGACTGTGGTGAGTAGGAATACATTTTTGAATACTGACTTTGAAAATTGGAGAGAAATTAGAAACAGAGTGCGCAAAATTTATTCCGACGTTTTTGAGATGTCTTTTGGAAAACAATTTCAAAATTAAACAAACGTTAAAAAATGTGCAAAGACATTTCAATGCGCTTAAGATAAACATCAATCAAAATATGTGTTAAGAGATAAGAGAGAAACTCATCCTCAGATGAAGACCATCGTAAGTTTTTTTTATCTCGTAACTAAAAGAGTAGATCCATGAAATGCGCTAGCTGTGCCCAACAATGTTGGTCCAAACTGAGTTCGGGGACACTGATACACCAAATGAAATAAATAAGTGGACGAAAAAGTCAAACAAGAAGCAGAGAATAGAGAACCCCATCAAGGAAACAGTAGTCCAGCTGATTACACTAGGAACTAGGAATTAAATAAATCGCCAGATAGATGCAGTTATTTTCAATCTCACAATACGAAAGAATCAGAACTTCGCTTTATAAATATAAGGATCGGTAACAGAGTACATCACATGTCTAGCAAGACTAATTCTGTGGTTATCATAAACATCGGAATTGAAGCACCTCAAATAGAAAGAAATCAGAAATCAAAATTCCATGGGTGGAGTCGTCTTTGTGACCGAGTATTTGACATCGACTTATTTGCATTCGTTTGATTCACAGTATTTTATTCGAAATTGGTTGAAATGATAGAAAGTTGTATATTGTCAAGGCTGTTTCTTATGATGACTAGTCATCTACATATATCATTATTTTGATGACACGACCAGCAGAATAAATCGAAACAGTTATCACTTCAGAAAAGCCAAATGGGGCCTTACACTCGAGTGAAAGGTGATGATTGGACCTGATTCGAAAACTTAAAATAAGTGCAAGACTTGCTCCATGATTCGAACCAGGAAGCTGTCTATTGGTTCAGCTGAAAGATAGGCGCCAAAGTGATAAAGATCTGGTTTGTTCACTCCACTTGCCTATCAGTGAAAGTCTGAAATTTTGAGCGGTCGGAAGGTTTTTATTCTTATGTCAATTGGACATAATGAGGATGTGCCTGAAGGCCTGGATCTAAATGCAAATTGAGCTGTAAAGTGATTGAAAATAGGCCCGAGTTCTGCTATTGTTTCGAAATGATTAAACCAGGGTGCGAAGGGATATTTTTATTGAGTCTTGCCGATTGAACTCAAGCCACTTTTTTTCAAATCACTTAGCTGTCCGAGACAATTAAGTTTACCAACAAAGTTTATATAGTAAACGTAGTACGAATTGAATTTACTGTTTCCATTATGTAGTCACTGGATCTGTAGGAATAATTGTCTTTGCTTATAGAAAGTTACAACGGTATCACACTTTTACTTTCTTGTTGGACGACTCAAATCAATCGAACCGAATCAATTCAAGTGAATGCAAAGAATGCGAATGAATTAGAATGAATTCATGAATTTTTTTAAAGATTGCAATCCTTTGGAAGGAAAATTTATGCAACTTTTTCAAATGCTTAATGAATCGCGTTTTTTTATAAAGACTAGTCATAAAGCCGACGAATGCCAACTGAATTCATTGAATGCCAACTGAATTCATTGAATGCCAACTGAATTCATTGAATGCCCATTTAAGAATGCATTCGAAAGAGTGGCATTCTTTTAAAGTCCTGATGAGAATTAAGAAGTTCAAAACTGACCCAATTTTCTAAAGGATGGAAATTTGTGTGTTGGAGCTGTCTGATTATAGTTTAGAAAAAAAGTGCACAGAGCCTGGCAAAATTGTGGCTAAACATACCTCGCGCCTTATGTTGTCGCAGGTCTTTATCAGGATTAGAATTCAGCTCCGCGTTTAAAAAGGACATAGCAAAATTATTTATCTTAAACTTTTGACAGTTCGAAAATTACTTCGAAAACATCTCAAAACTGTGGGAACTTCATCCCATCTATCGACTCATTTCTTCTTTCTTAAGACTGTATTATTTCTTCTTAGGGTGGCATAAAGGCTGTCGTCTTTACTGACTTTGTCCAAAGTTTCATTATGTTTGGGTCGATATTTTTGGTCATGATTAAGGGTACCCTAGACGTTGGCGGATTCGGGGTAGTTTGGCAGCGGAATATGGACAGCGGTCGTATCGAGTTGCCGGAGTAAGATGATGTAGCCTGTTATTGTCTTCTAAATTTATCCAAAATGGTGGGTCTTTTTAGGATGACGTTGAACCCGGGCGTTCGTATGTCCATTTTGTCGACCATCGTGGGCGGGACTATATATCGAATTCAGAATACTGCCATTAACCAAGTTGCCGTTCAAAGATTCGTCTCGCTGTCCTCGATAAAGAAGATCAAGTTAACTTTGATCCTGTTCAGCTTGGGCTTGACACTGTTGTTAGGCTCTTGTGTATATGTGGGCATGGTGACATTTGCAACTTACCACGACTGTGATCCTTTGACAACGAAGGTGATTCGAATGACTTTTAGATATTTGATGTGCTTAAACGTGTGTACTTTTTTTTTTAGTTAGCTAAAGCCGGTGATCAACTCGTTCCACTTTTAGTTATGGAAGCTCTGGGCAAATATCCTGGTTTAGCAGGACTTTTTGTGTCGGCAGTTTTTAGTGCAGCTTTGAGCTCCCTATCGACGGTCTTGAACTCCCTTTCGGCTGTCATTCTGGAGGACTTTGCCAAACCATTCTCAAGGAATTCACTTTCCGAGACTCAAACTGCTATTCTGATGAGAGGAGTTGTTATTGTGTTTGGCTCCACAGCCATAGGACTGGTGTATGTTGTGGAAAAACTCGGAATGGTGCTTCAGTTGTCAGCGAGCTTGCAATCGATTGTACAAGGACCAATGTTGGGCATATTCATCGTGGGCATTTGCATGCCTTGGGTTAACACAAAGGTATAAAAAGTGGATGGTTGCACTTATGATCTTCAATTCTTGGTTTACAGAGTGTCCTGGCGGGAAGTGGCATTGCATTCTCAACCATGGCTTGGATTTGCATCAGGACACAGCTAGCTATAGTGAAGAAGGAGTTTATTACACCACCAAAGCCCGTTTCAGTGGAGGGATGCACCTACGAATTTGAACACATTCCGGCTTTGAATTCTTCTTGGACAGAGTACGGATAAATTGATTAAGCCTTATTTGGTGTATGTGCACGTGGATTCATTTGGTTTACTTTGATTCACAGCTCACCACACTCTGAGCAAGCTTTTCACATCTCTTGGCTGTGGTATGCGACTTTTGGAGCTGTTTTGACTGTTGTTGGTTCGAATTTGGCGATTTTAATTTTCGGAAGGAATCGAATGGAAGATGTTGATCCAGATTTAGTGGCGCCGTTCTTGCAGAAGTACTACAAAAAGTTCAAGAACTACGAAAGTATTCAAATGGCTGAAAAAACTGACCTCACCGCAGATGAATGAATGAGTTTTTGTGTACTTAAATTCCTACCTCAATTTCGATATCAAGTTGTCTCGCTTTTTGTTTTTAAATAAATAATAAAAACATGAAAATTATATTTTTAATATTTCCGGTGTTATCGGTTGGGTTTTCGGTCCTTAAATTTAGCCTTAATCACTTCGTAAAGACCATTCCAAATACTGGTGACAGATTTTTTCAAATCGGATGAGAAGTTTCGGAGATAGACTCCTCCTAGAAAGTACAAAATTTATCACTTTAAAATATTGTATACTAATTTTATATATATAATAATATATTATAATATTATATTATATTTGTTAATGAAAAACAGACAAAGTGATAAATAAATAATAAATGTACTTTTCTGATTACGAATTAACACTTTCGAAAAAAATCGAAAGACTTCAAAATGACTGCAATGACTTCAGTAGTTTCATGACTGCAAAATCACTTCATTGCAAATGAAGGCGATTGCATTCATTGGTGAAAATAAAAAAAAAAAAAAAACAGACTCGGAGACAAAACGTAGCCGTGCGGTATACCACCAATATGACGACTTATAGCTTTGAAAACGTGCGATAACTTTTGAAATTAACGCTCCGAAAATGGTAGGATCAGCCCTTTAAGAAAAGATAGGAAATACGTGATACCAATCTTAATAGTAATCCGATACTCTCTGGACTTTATTTATTAAGCATAACGCAAGCACAATTTAAAACTTACAAAAACAACTTAAAAATAAACTAGTTTTTGAGAGCGTAAAGGAGGGATTTTCTGAGAGAGCGTTTGATTCAATTGAAGTCGAGAAATGGTGGCTTTAACTACAACAACGTGAGAGTGATGCTCGCCTAAGATTTCGGGGGCTTTTGGTAGAATTGAGCTTTCAGGGTCGGAAGTAAAGATTTTGTATACCCAGGTTGTTTGGAGAGAGGCCAGCATCAAAGAAATGGTCGGTAAAAATGATTAAATATTCAAGGACTACGTTATTTGCAAATAAGGAAATGTGATCAGCAGATGAGACCCAAAGGATAAAGCCGCCATAGGTATTTTCCAAATTTAATAGGGAATCCAAGACAATAACTTTACACAGTCAAGTTGCATAGGGAGGGTTACACTTCGTTGAGGTATTTTGTAAAATAACTAGTTAACCATTTGCCCATTTGTTGGAGGGTGAACGAATATTATCTTTGCCTAAAAGGCCGGGAAATATAGTACTAAGGTATACCAGGGTTACCCACTCTTTTTTCTCCCCTTATTGTAACCCGCAACAATTCAAAACCAATGAGCACCGGTACCTCGTATGTGTATCGTGGATATTATACTATGCTAACTCTTTCTTACTTGAATGTATATACTACGGGGAATCGTACCCGAGCTGAACCATAATCAAGAACATCACGTTCTCTAAAACAAGGCCTAAGGAAAAAGTTGTTCGGAAAAATCATGAAGACTTGGGACTCAGAACGGAACCTGTTGATAAATTGTAAAAAGAAAGGGGTTTTTATAACCAGAGAATACTTTACTTCAATCCTAAAGCGGTTGAAAGAAGCTTTTAAGGAAAGAAGAGGGAAATCAGCCCAAGTTGTCTTCCTTCTGCACGACAACTTGTTGGCGGTCCTGCATAAGGTAGGCTTGGATATATTGAACCACATACTCAGTCGTTATAATCTTATTGACGTTGTTAAGACAAGAACCCCGAGGGTAGAAGAAGAAGAAGAACATACTCTTGTTGCTCGTAGGACCAATTATCAGTTATCAAAGTCACTTCAAGGAGCATACCCATTTTTTTTTAACTCGAAACTAGGTTTTGCGATGAAAATCTGAGGGTTAAGGACGATAAGGCCTCAAATAAGTTTTATTCCAGTTCCCACAACGTTCAGTCCACATTGGCAAACATTTACTCCCAAAACTCAAACTGGATTTTGTGGAAACTTTACGAACACATCTCAAATTCGTCAGATCCGAAAAAAAAAAAATTTGGTCGTAAAGCTTGGGATCCTTCATGTCATAAAGGATGGAATAAAAAAAAATTATACTTCCTTTTTAGGGTGGCATTAAGGCCGTCGTCTTTACGGACTTTGTCCAAAGTTTTGTAATGTTTGGGTCAATATTTTTGGTCATGATTAAGGGAACCATGGACGTTGGCGGATTCGGCGTCGTTTGGCAGCGGAACATGGACAGCGGTCGAATTGAACTGCCAGAGTAAGATGGAAAACACCCTACGAACTCTAATGGAATTTTCTTTCTTTCAGAATGACGTTGAATCCAGGCGTTCGCATGTCTATTTTGTCCACCCTTGTTGGGGGAACTTTTTACAGAATTCAAAGTACGATCATCAATCAAACTGCCGTCCAAAGGTTCGTCTCGCTGTCTACGCTGGAGAAGATTAAGCACACTTTGATATTGTCCAGCCTGGGATTGACTATACTGTTGAGCTCTTGTGCCTACGTGGGGATGGTGACCTATGCAACCTACCATGATTGCGATCCTTTGACAACTAAGGTGAGTTCGATGGACTCTTAATTTTTGATTCCCTGAATTTGTGCCGCCATTATTTTTCAGTTAGCAAAAGCTGGTGATCAGCTGATCCCGCTTCTGGTGATGGATGCTCTTGGACAGTATCCGGGCTTGGCAGGGCTTTTTGTTTCAGCAGTTTTTAGTGCAGCTTTAAGCTCTCTTTCGACAGTCTTAAACTCGCTATCAGCTGTTGTATTGGAAGACTTTGCCAAGCCATTCTCAAGACATTCACTCACAGAGACCCAGACTGCCATCTTGATGAGATCGGTTGTCATTATCTTTGGTACGACAGCAATAGGACTGGTCTATGTCGTGGAGAAACTTGGAATGGTTCTTCAGCTGTCAGTGAGCTTACAGTCGATTGTACAAGGACCAATGCTGGGTATTTTTATCGTGGGCGTTTGCATGCCATGGATCAACACAAAAGTATATTCAGTGAATGAATAGATGCTGCTATTAACAAATTTTCGTTTGCAGAGTGTTCTCGCGGGAAGTGGAGCAGCTTTCGCTACAATGACTTGGATTTGTATTCGGGCACAAGTGGCCATTATTAGAAAGGAATTTATGACACCACAAAAGCCTGTATCGGTAGAGGGTTGCACTTATGAGTTTCAGAGAATTCCAATCCTAAACTCGACTTTAGCAGAGTATGTTTTTTGAATGAGTTTTTTTTTTCAAATTCCAAGATGTGTTTTTTTTTTCAGTTCGCCACAAGTCGAACAAGCTTTTTATATCTCATGGCTGTGGTATGTGTTCTTGGGATCTTTAATAACCGTTGTTGGCTCTAATGTGGCCATTTTGGTATTTGGGAAGATCCCTAAGGAAAATGTTGATCCAGAATTGGTGGCACCGTTCCTACAGAAGTATTATAAGAGGCTCAAGAAGTACGAAAGTGTTCAGATGGTCGAAAAAATTGATCTCGTTGATGATTAGGTGTTTGAATTGTTAAAATTTGAAAAAAACCGAAAATAAATTCAAGAGGCAGTATTCGTTGTGCATTGTGCAAATTGAAATTGTTTTAGGCATAAGAATAAATCTTCTGAATTTGTGAAAGCCTCAAAATTAGGCTTACAAATTTTATAAAAAAAGTTGAATTAATTGTAAATATTACAGAACTTGAACCTCTTTGAGATGTTGTCAAACGAGCGGCCTAAAAGAGGTTTTGAAAAAGCTGATGAAAGTCATGTCTTGCAAGGCCATAAACGAAACGAGCAACATAATGGTGAACAACATTAAGCCTTCTTTTACTCAGGCAATCAGCCATCCTAAAACCTCCATAAACCTTCCTAAAATCAATCCGTGGTTCATAGCAGTTCTGACATTGGCAGAATTTCTTGACCAAGTTGCGGCAGAATAGACGTGCTTTCGTATTCAAATATGGCGGCGTTCAAGTTCAAAAAGTAACGTCGGGCTTAGAGAAGAATTTCATTCAACTCTTCGTTAATCTGTGTAATAACTTTGTGCAGAATGCTTACAGGTCCTTCATACATAATTGGTAATTATCGGCATATAGCTATGGAAAATAAAGCAGGCCCAAGTATTGATCCTTGTGGTACGCCGCTCCAAACTTTGAGGAAGCTCGGCGACTTGGCGTTATCGGCACAACATTGCAATCTCTCTCGTAAGTAAGTGTACATAAGCTTGGCGCATTCTTTTGAAAATTTCTACAAGCTCGAAAGCTTTCGACGTATCATATGCTTTGGTTAAGGCTAAGGCTTTGAACACAGTGCTGCAAGAAAGCGATGCGATGCGAAAAATTGACATTATTGATTTTGTTTCTTCTGATGATTTCAGACAACAGAGAGTAATTTCTCATAAAGCTTCTCATATCGCATCGCTTTCTCGCAAGACTCTGCGCGTAGTCTTAAAGAATCAGGAAGGCTATAAACGTTTTGTCCAACGACTTCCTTAAGCCATCAACGACTGAGAATATCGAAGTCTTGCAATTGTGTTTGGTACGAAATGCAAACTGGCGTCTGCTGAGAAGTCAATTTGCAGCTAAATATGTTTGGATTCGTCTTAGAATTACTGTAGTCTGTAGTCATAAGCTCCTATTTTTGGATTGGTGCTTTCTATTCATGCAGATGTTCGGGGAATAGCTACAGCTTTATGAACGTAAGATCACTTGCGTTGATGCCTGTTGCATTTGACTTAATTGAGAAAGCAGCCTTGACAACTCCTGCATCACTTACGCATACGAAGCCTAAAGATCCATTGGGGGCATGTACAAGTATTTTTAATGACTCAAAGTCATTTCTCTAAGTTTTACTTGGAAGAGATTAAAGCAATCAAGGTCATCAGGTAAAGGGTTTTTCCACAGGGACGCTACAAAAGTAGAGCGACAGGGACACCAAACGACGCCATATTTCTTGCCGCTCTTTTGATATATTTCTTCAGTAAGGTTTGCCATTTCATGATGGAAAGATAAACGAGCCAACAACGAGTCGAAATTATTAAAATTTACTACCGAAATTCGGAGTCAGTGGCCTCAACCTTAAGAGCGCTACGTCCAATTTATGGTCGTCATAATCGTCCTGGCAGATCAACAATTGAGCGTCTAGTGGAAAAATTTGAATCCTCAGGCAGTACAAAATGTTCCCGTGCTGCCGCTGACGCTTCAGTTGCAAAAAGCTCAAATGTGTCTCTCACACGTCGTTCTGAAGCATCTCTGTGACGTCGTTGTGGCGAATTTTGCGAAAAGATCTTGGCCTACATACTTACAAGATTAAATTGATGCAAGAACTGAAGCCGCTTGACCACCAGAAGCGTCGCATGTTCGTGAATTGGGCTGAGCAACGATTCGGATTTTCATCGAAAAATCATCTTCAGCTATGAGGCTCATTTCTGGCTGAATGGCTCCGTCAATAAACAAAATATGCGGTATTTATCAGGCAGCAATCCACGCGTACTCCATGAGTCATCATTGCATCTCGAAAAAATTACGGTATGGTGTGGTTTATGTGCCGGCGACGTCATTGGGCCGTACTTCTTCCGTGATGATCAAGACCAGCACGTTACTGTTAATGGGGATCGATACCGTTCAATGATAACCAAATATTTTAGGACGGCGCCACAAGCCACACAGCGAATGTCACAATCAATTTATTGGAAACCAAGTTTGGAGAACGTGTTATCTCACGAAATGGTCCAGTCGCTTGGCCGCCTCGGTCGTGCGACTGAATTTGCAGCAGTATCGGCCGATTTGTGCTTGAAAACCGTCGAAAATTGGGTTCAGCGTCTGGACTTCTGCAAGCGTGCCCGTGGTGGCCATGCAAAAGAAATCGAGTTCCATACATAATGGCATCGAACGTACTTTCACAGGAATAAAGAATTTCATTGATATCCAAAACCGTTTTTGTTTTATTTAAAAAAAACTTTTGTAGCGCTCTTATTGAAAAACCCTTTACTTAAGGGTTTTCCTACCAAATTTTGAGCTCTTTTAAGATCCTCCACGTAGTTTGTGTTGATCTACTTTGACTTTGTTTTTTTCCGTAGGTAGACTCCTACGGCAGTGGAGTGTCCTACATGACAACCTTTTTATTGTTTTTCATGATATTTTTTACCAAACTTGCAGGAGGCCAATGCTTGTTCGAAGTAACAAGCTGAAATAATGCTCCGAACGGTTACCGAAGCTATTTTGTTTCATTTGTATTAATATTAAAAAAAAAGAAAATGATCGTTTTTAAGTTTGTATGTATGAGGTAATCTTCAAAACTACTCATCCGATTTCAAAACTGCTTTCACCAACAGTTCCAATGGACCTTCGGAATGAACATAGGCTATAAATGATCCCATTTCAATAAAAATGTCTTTCGTGGCGACCAAATTTGTTGTAAAGAGGTAGTTTTCTGCGAACGCTGTCGATACGGGAAGAGGTATTCATCTGCTTTCTTTGGAAAGGCTTTAGAACTGAAAAGCTTCTAAACAAAAGTCCGGAATGATATATCTCTTTAAGTCGAAGTTAAAGAACAAATTGTTTAAATTCGACTAAAAAATTTTTATAAAGTTAATTTAAATCTTTTAAAAAAGAATTTCGCAAAAATGACAGTTAAAGCTGGTTACACCAAAGCGTCCCGTCTTCTTGACTTGGCTTGGATTCGAAGACTCTCTGAGCTGTATTATTTATCATCATCATCATTGGATTTTTACCTTCCGGACTATATTCACATCTTTGACACCTCGTTGAGTTCCCTTCGACCCAATTCGCCCTCCTAGCAGATGGAGCCAAATATGCAACGAAGGATTTTTCTTTCGGAGAATCCCAGTAATGGCTCAGCTGCTTTGCAAGCTCCATAAAACAGGACTGCTTAAATTAGTAATTTTTAGAGCAGTTTTTTTGTCCTTCGTGTTGGGTGTTTACATCCCAGTTATTTCAACAAACCGAGATAGTAACCGTTGCCTAGGTTTAGTCTCTACCGGATCTCCACTGTGGCTCAAAACTGCGTTATATTTTACGTGAATGAGGTACTTGCTAAAAGTGAGTTGCCGCTCACTCCATGTGTCATTTAACCTCTCAGCGGTTGCTGAGATAGCTATAGTGGCGCCAAGTGGAGACTGTATGTCAGCTTGTCAGGGACGGGGTTTGAAAGTATCGTCTCTTTTCATTCCCATTACTACCAACTGCCCTTACCTTCTTATAGCGAGGTAGACCTTTTTTATTTCTCATTGCTAGTTTCATTCTCACGAGGAAGCATCGTAGGTCCTTCTAAAAATTTCTTGGATCCTTAAGAAAATGCCGGGCCTCTCCTTTGAAAATTTATATGGGATCGGTTCTTTTTAAACCTCACAAGCAACTGGCTTGTGATATCAGCATCATTAAGTGTCTTCACGAGCATGGCTTGCAACTTAACCTGAATCCTTCGTTCTTCACCTTTTTTGTTGAGTGTCACTTGGATGTGGTGGATTCATTAAGTATTTTGTACGAGGAGTTGTTTATACATCATTTTAGGTACGTAAATGCCCACGCCCTGGCGGAGTCAGTTGCATCTTGATTTTCCTTTTGTGTCAAGCTTCTGTCTCCGGATACTTAACCGTTCTCATAACGAATTTCGGAGAAATTTTGTCCCTTTCCTTTTTTTTCTGAAGTGCATGCCGCATGTACTTTTAAAATTCTGGGAAGTCTCAGTTTGTTTCCTGTTTGCGAAGCCCTGAAGATTGTTATTCAATTTTTCCTGGAATAGATTTTCAGTTCTATACGCTTCTTGTCTAGAGAACAAGCTTGTTGCTGAAACAATTTTTAATCTTCAACCCAACTAAAGGCGAATGAACTGGAAAATGTTAGAAATTTTCTGTTAATTTTCCACTCACATCGAGCAAAAAATTCTTGAAATTCCATCCCAAGAGCTAAACGATGAGCCTCGCACTCCAAATTGTCACAGTCTTTCGAAACATTGCCTTCCAAAGTAACTTGCCTCGTCTCTGCAATTCACTGAACCAAAAAATTCCATCTTGTTTCTGTAATTAATGATTTCTTTCGAAGAAAAGTTTTTTAATAAATGTAAAACTCAAATACTCGTTTTCGAAATGAGTAAATAACAATCAAACAAAACATTGATTTCGAGACTCTTTTGCACGGCAGCACAAACAGAGTTCTTGACCTGAACCTTTGGTCACGTAGGACATTTTTTTGTTAACCACTTAAATCAATCAATCGTTTTGGCTCTCTCTTATATCGTTTCAAACATTGATATTCCATTCACAGATTGCGATACAAGATTGTGTCCTGGAGGAGCAGACACACTCTCGTAAACATCCTCGGAGCAGTAGTTCTTTAAGCTATTCCCGCAGCTCTCTCTATTTCCATTGTGGCATTTGAGAGTTTATTTTGTGTGCGTGGGCATAACCATGTGGGTTATGTTCCATTGTTCACTTGTGCTTGCACAATTCCAGCGGAGACCGCAATGCTCTAATGTCCTTTTAAGCTAAATTAATCGTCCATGACAGGTTGGCATAAGACTCTATGACTAAGGAGGATTTCTTTGGGTTTGTGGAGCTTGTCTCCTCCGCAAATGCCGCAAATATGTAAGCAATAGGTCCATTAGACTGGTGCAATGTGAATGTGAGGAGGTTCATAAAAGGGGCAATGCATTTAAAAAGTGAAACGATGGCGCTAGAAAATGCTGGCCATTATGCAAACGGTGGATGGTTATCGTTAATGGAGAAACCTTCCTCTGAGTTGATTGTATCGAGTTTGTCCTTTTATTTGTCATTTGTCAAAAAAATTATAGTTTAAAGAAATGGAGGAAGGCCTTTATTTTGGATAAGGAGGACCATGAAAAAAAAGAGAAGTTAGAATCTAATTTTACAAGCAAGTCTATTTTGTAGTGTAACCTCGTTAACCCTCGTTAACAGCACATAAAATTTACTAGACCAGTAGTTGCAGCTGCAGATGCTGAAAAAAAAATCGATGTTTATGAACATCATTGGGTTCAGAATTCTAGGGACTAAAATTTCAGTCAAAACCTAGAATATTGAACGAGAAAACTGACTGCAAATGCAGTTGACAGTTTCATTTGTCAAACATATAATTTTTGGAAATTTACTTTCATTTTGTACTTGGAATAAGTTTGTTTTCTGAATTGTGCATTACTTTTAATTTGTTCTGGTACTTAATAAGTTTTAATTGTTTGTTTTGAATCAAACGATTTAAATGAGCGACACGGAAGAAGAACTTTTATTTGAGTTGAATTGTGTGCACATGTGCCAAGAAAGTGAACTTATTTCAACATCAGTTTGCAATGTTTGGATTTATTGAACGGCCAACTAGAAATCCCACCTACTGTGAGGAAGTAATTCCTGCGTACTCGCTCGAAGAATTTCATGTCCACTTCAGGATGAGTCGGGCTTGCTTTTCGGTAAGTCGAATGTGCATTCCGTTCTTTTAACAATAATTTAGAATAAACCTGACAGAATTTAATGCAAACGGTTGGAAAAACTGCGAGTATTGAAAATTTGGAAAGAAGCTCTTGTTTACAATATGGATGCTCAGTAAACAGGAGAGCTTTTTGTCAGCTGGAGATCGGTTTAATTTTTCAAAAAGTGCAGCGCATTGGAGTTTTTGCGAAGTCCTTGAGGTTCTGTGCGGTTTACTTAAAGTCTATGTGAAGTGGCCGTCGCGAACTCAATACCTGGAGATTGCACGAGTAATTATTGATACTTTATTAATGGGAAAAAAACGTTATTAACAGATACTTTCTTTCAGATTTTCAAGGAGAAATCTGGAGGGTATATTCCCGGAGTAATTGGTGCTATTTATGGCTATCATATTCAAATCAAGCAGCCAGCAAGAAGCCCCATTGATAACTACAATCGGAAGAACACACATTCCGTAATATTGCAAGGTACGATTACGTTACTCTAAATTAATGACACAGGCGTAATAACTTTTTTTTTTTAGGCGTATGTGATCATAACATGGTCTTCACAAACATTTACGTTAGAGCACCAGGCCGACTGCACGATGCTAGAGTGTTTAGAAATAGTTTGCTGTATCGGAAGTTGGACCAACTGATACCATCTCAGTTCCAACAATCGAAAGAACATTTGGGCTACTGAAAGTAAGGTTTCGCCGATTAAAATATATTGACGCAGCTAACCCCATTATGGCCAACAAGATTGTTGTATCCAGTGTAGTACTACACAATCATGTTCAATTGTTTGGCGATGGAAATGATGAAGAGTTTTTCGGGGAAGAAGAAATCCATTCAGATGATATAAACGAAATTGAAAGCGAAAATCGGGACAGACAGCGCGGTTGCAGGAAAAGAAATTTTTTAGTTTCCTTATTTTAAAATAAAAAACAATTTATTTCTTAATCATTTTATTTTTTTAATTTATTTAGGTTTTTTAAACTCTAAAACAATCAACACACAACAGAAAAACATAAGTTTAAACATAAACATTCATAAATTTCATTCATTTCATTCATTCATTGATTCGTCAGTGTGGCAAAAGGCTTAGTAATGAAAACAATAATACTCAAATAAAAATAATTGGAAAAAAATTATTTTGTTTCTATTTACCCTTTTTCTTATAATTCTGGCACTCTCTCTTGCAGCTCAATTTGCCCTTGTTTCTCCTCGAGGATATCCACCGCGACCTTCAGCTTCCTTGCTTCAATATCGAGTGCCTTGTCCGCTTTGTTGCTTTCTCCTTTTGCCGAAATGGGACTCTCACATTTTCTTTTTCTCGCTGTTTTAGAGGCTGCCAACTGACTTGACGAACACTCGGAAGGAGGTGTGTTTTTGAGAAGCGCAGCGGCGGATGTTTCCGGTGATTCGGCAGCAAAGGGGTCAAATATGGGACATTCATGGACATGCACTTCTTCTTCGTATATACTAGACATAATATCGAAGTACGGCCAGGTCATACGGCCCCTTCCTGTTGATGTTTTTTTATTGGTGTCTAGAATTTTATTCAAGTGTGTTTTTAGGTTTTGGAGCTTTTTGTCCAAGATGTTCTCTACAAAAAAAAATCCATTTTCCTCCATTCGATGCCGAATTTGCACAAACACTGACCGCCGCTTCACTTTGGGGTTCCTCAAGTCAGTTTTTTTTTTCAGACATTTGTCTAAAAACTGCAGAACTGCCTTGTGATCTCATTTCAACTTATCTCCTGAAATCCTTGGTCTAGGTTATTAATTAATTTTGAAATAAAACATTACCACTTTCAACGGCTCCAGCAGAGCACCCCGCGATACATTCTTCTAAAGCTGAATTTTCTGCTCTCTGCAATGCTTCTGTCGCAACAGTATTGTGTCGGGCTTGTGCCAACAAACTCTCCATGTAGCTTGCGGCAAAATTATGATCTGAAAGTAAATTAAATTTCCAGATTTTTAAATTTTCTTTTGGTTTACGTAACAACATCTTACCACTCATATGGTTTACTAATTGCTCAGATTCGTCCAAGCAATAGGTCACTCCCTCATAAACTATTTGCACCTTTTTTACCTTAACCGTTTGGTAAACGTTTTCAAAATGAACAGCTGATTTTTGACATTTCATAAATCAACTGCAAAAATTAGTCAAATAATTTTAAGTGTAAATCCAGTCCACTTCCTCACCAAATGTCAACAAGCTTTCCCGTCAAATTCGAGAACTCGACTAATCAGAGTCGGTTGACAAGCAAGTGCCTAGAGTTCTGAACGCAACCAATTTAATAACTCAATATCAGTATCTGCAAAATTTATAAAAAAAAAATTGTTTAAGATCAACAATGCACAAGTAACGCCTAAGCAATTAAGCTTTAGTTTCTATTTAACATGAACTTTACAACCTTACTTACATTGTTTCTAAGTATTTTAATATAAAACAATATTTTCATACTCTGTTAAGACAACACTTAATAGCCTTTCTGCTGCATTATTTAAAACTATAGTGAACGGATTCTGGACATGTGAGATGTGTGGGACGGGAGCGTTTGCAGATACGCCGAAACGAATATATTCCTAAAGCTTAAAAAAAAACAGCTAAAAAAATATGTATTATATTTTTTTGTTGGCAATGCATTTGTCTAGGGAATGAATGATGTTTTTCAAAATACAAATCCACCATCAAGATGACACCTGCATTTTTTTTATCTTAAGATGGAAATGCATAGTATGGGCATGCTTTGCTTTCATTGTCAGTGACTATTGCAGAAACTTTGTCGTTAGAAATGTAGCATCCGTTTGAAACCTTTTAAAATCCTTTTAATTTTACTTTTTTTTGCTGAATATCTTTCAAATAATCCGAAGACGCAGAAAGTTTTGCTCGTTAAATTAAATCCTTCTAGAAAGTGAATGGTGACATCGACAAAAGACTTATTCTGCAAAATTTCCGTTCAAATGTCATACGTAAGACAGTAGTTTTCTGTTGCTTTTATAAAGCTTATAAAAAGTTCATCATATTTTTCGTCAACGCGTTTTTCAAATGTTTCTCTGTTTCCCTGAAAAGAAGTTTGTATGACGGCAAAACTTCCTTCATTAACTATTTGGAACAGATCCCTTCCATAAATGAAAATAGTTTATGGTCCGCAATGATGAAATTCACAACCACCTCAGTGATTTTTTAATATTTTGTTCCTTCACTATTCGTTATGCTTTTGATATCGCTAAAGAATATCCTTATGGTGGTTCTATTTATCCTATTAAAGAATACGTACCAGTCCAGTTCCTAATATAAGAAAACCATTGGCAACACTTTCAGAAAGCTACCTGAGCTGTTAAAACTTAGCACAATTCAATTCTAGATGGACAATTAGAGTGGTGGTTTTAAACTATCTCACAGTGGAGAAAAGTATTATCTACCAAGCGTCATTATTTGGTGAAGCTCCTCAATGATTTAACAAGACGTTGTGCTTACAGCTCTTGATCCTGTGAACGCAACGCACACCATTGAGCAGGTATTTAGAGCCTCTTTTCACTTCATTCAGTACAAAACAATGTAGAAGTGGTTTACATGAAAACTTTCCAAATACAGGAATTCATCGAACATTGTAATCAAGACCGCAGCTCACACCCCTTTGAGAGAAGGCGCTAGCTTAGCTGAGCTATTCACTCAGGCAATCACTCTACTGGCACTTACTTAGCTGTCACGATCACCTCTCGAATTATGGATGAGGAATTTTTTTTTTTTATTTAAAGTTGATTCTCATACGAAGGGTTCCGCGACTTCTAAAAGTATGCAACACAATATTTTTTTGGCTTAAGAATTGTATTTTCTTCAAAATAAATAATTAAAGGCAAGTGTGAGATTTTCAAGAAGTTGTTCTAAAGAAGGGATTGGAAAATAGTGAAGAGTATGAAAAAATGTATCTAAACATTGAATATGCTTGAGTGTCTCAAATGCGTAATCAGCTCGGACAAAGTTAATCAGTTGTTTACCTTCAGTCGCGGTCTAAGTCGAAACCAAAACTTATTTAGACATATTGTAATTGGTTTAGTATCAATTCAGTGTATTTAATAACATACAGAAAGTTATCTCGTCCGAATTCACCTGACACTTTGCGCAAACACTTACAAACAAAACACTGAGGCCGTTTGGAGTCTGCAATTAACTGTGGGTCCAACCCGTGTAAATAATGAAAAAATATAACACGCTCAAGTTGTTAAAAGAGTTGTCGTGTCACCGATTTGTTTTTTATAGCACCGTGAGCAGTGGAATGCAGGTTTCCCGATATCGGGCGGCTCCATCACGATACCAACCGATGGAACAAAAAAGGATTTTTTTTTCGAGTAATCTTAGTCTAAAAATCTTTTTCCACGCTTTTCCAAGACTTGTAAAGGAAATATTCATTTTCGTTGACAGCCAAGCTGCCATGAAATCTCTCCCTGAACTAAACACTACGTACATCTTAGCTTGTCACGACACACCGGTTATTCTTCAACGCAACTCCTTAGGCGTCTCATATCTCTTCTTATGAGACATTGTCTTATTGACAGACATACGGAAAGACTAGGCATGCAATATAGTGATGACTCTATCAACTTTTCGTGCTGTCAGTGGTTTATTAAGATGATGCCATTGTCTGTGGTGTGAAGGCATAAAACAGAATCTTCGAATAATGACGAATAAAAAACTGCGAACTAAACGAATGCAAATTTTTCATCACTATTCGGATTTCGGCCATAAAGCAATCGAAACCAAAATACGTCTTAGTTTCGAACCGCTCTTACAGAACCAATTTTATTGCAGTTAATTTGAATGTCCCTTTTGAATATCCTTCTTTCGCCTCTCCAAGCCACATATCGTTAGCTGTTATTTAGAGTAAATAACAAAAGCAGGACATCAGTTTAAATTGAAATCAAGGAGCATTCTTTAACGATCTCCTAAGCTTGGATCTAAATAACAATTTTCATCATTCTTCAGGCTTTGCAGCTCACACAAACAAGACAATTTCTAGCGGCTTATGTCAAAACATTTACAAAATGAAAGTTAATCTCCGAAAATCAAAAACATGTCCTCATTGACGCTTCGGGTTGGAAGAAAAAATTCACCAAAACAGCTCATTTGACTTTCATTCCTCGTTATTTTTCGGAATCAAGATTTCAATCAATTATTCAAGATTTATTGCGAAATGTTTCCATACGAGACTCCCACCCATTCACAAGCCCTATAATCGTAGATTTTGTATCTGCATGGGGAAAAAGCCAAAGCGTGTATCCGTTTACGCCACGTGCTGCCATTGATTTAAAATAACACGCCAAAGTCGAGCATAAATTTTCATTTTCATCAAAGTCATATTTTGGCATTTTGTGGCATCGTTGACATTTAATGGCGGCGTAAGGTTTTTTTGTTTGCAGAAAAAATTGTCGAATGAAAATCGTCAGGATAATAAGTTGACAAGTCTTGTGGTGACCAAAGGACCATGAAAAAGGGAGCACAAGTGATTCGGAACAAATCAATTGATTCACTTCATTTAGAAGGATATTTACGGTAATGACAAAAGTTTATCGCAACAGTTGGATGATGTTTTTATGGGGTCTGGACGGTGAGAAACTTTCTGTCAAATTGTTGTTTCGAAAAGTCGGTTTTCTTAGTTGGGACGAGTATGCACCATTGTGAGAAGATTTCATTCATTATGGAATTCAACCTTGTCCAGGACACAAAGTTTCATTGTTCATTAAAGTTTAAAGCTCTGGTTTAGGCTTCATAAGGCAAAACTTATTCACTTAACTGTCATAAATGAGCATTCTACGAAGTCTTCTGGCTACTTCAAGTCAATCAATATCCATTAAGTATCTTTCAGGGTGGTAATGAAAGGTGTGGTGTGGTAGCAAGTGCGTCCCAAGAGGTAAGTTCTGTAAGTCGACGGCTATCGAGACTGGCAAAGAGGACGAAAATACGCCAACATGAACACGTTTTGTGAAGTTATCCTAAGCATTAGCAAGGAATGCGATCTTATCAGAAAAGTTAGCCCAACCTTCCCGGAACATGCTATTACTTTTGCAAATGGCGGCTTCAACAGTCCTCTGCGGACTGGTTGAATACCTAATGCATTTAGCACTCGCCTCGTAGTGATAGTAACAACATGTGCGGAAGATGCAAAGGTGCTTTGCAGTGATCGTTTCGATTAGAATAACCCCAATGTGTACTAAAGACGGGCTACACAAGCTTTTCCGATTTATCTCCTTCAAGCATCTTTGTTTTGAATTTATTTGAAGTTCTATGAGAACAAGCCTCAGCACGAGTCTTTGGATCGCCAAAAAAAAGAGAATATCCGGAGTGGTTGACCCGCTGTAGTAATATGATCAAGTGACTGGCATTGCTGTAGTGGTTGGTGCATCGGCTACTGGAATTCTTAGTTCATGTCGAAAGTAATGATTTGGCTCTGATATGAAGTCCTAAATAACACTGACGCAGCTATCTAGTGTCGAAAACAATACTGTGAAGTGTCGTTGCCGTTTGGACTAGACCCATGGAGGAATTGAAAGAGAAATACATCTAAGTTTCAAACCACAACACGGTTTATGACGTCTTCTCCTAATCCCTCTGCTGGCTTTTAAGCTTTTTTTTTTAATGGGATTGAACACATTCATTGAAACCCCTTTTTGCGGCTGTTTGCGAAAATCTTGAACTAAAATTTAATCGATGGCACGTTGATGGCTTGAAGATGGCACATCCGGACACAGAATCAATTTGTTTCTACAAATGCGTGTTCTAAATGGACACCTAGTCTCTCCATAATCTTAAAGAAAGTTGTTTCAGAGATTCACTGGGAATGATGGACGCATTCATGAAGCATTTGAAAGATCTTTTTATACATGACTGCCTAAAGTTAAACTTTTTTAATATGGTAGGGATGCCTTGGAAGCGAGCATTTACCATCGACTTGTGTCCTTGTCAGTGTAGTGTTTTAATTCTTGAAGCTGCCAAACTGACAACAACGCAAAAGGAACATCTTGGAAAAGGCCAATGATACTCACCATCCAATCGTCGACTTCAAAGCCAATTTAGGATACCGGCAAAAATAATCTAGTTGCGTCTTTCAACGCTCGAAAATTCGCGATGCACATTCCAGAACTGCACTGGATTCTATCAGGGAGATGCATTCTCATGTGATTTTTCAACTTAATTCTTGGATGGATATTTCTGGGGGCAAGTGTCAATGTGGAAGGCGAAATCTTTTTCAAGTCTGTACAGCTCTTGGGTAACGTAGACAATACTGACTTCGTCGATCGCAGCTAACGACAGCTATGTCATTGTGGTACAAAGGCTCGTTATCTATCTCCATACAAACCTGTCCCCCCTTGTTGGAGATCCGACGTTGGATGACCCCACTTGTCTAACAGGAGGTCGTATCATAACTATGGGTGTATTCATAAACGTCAAAAATCTGCTTAAGAACAATCGTATTTCTTTTCTTATGCGTTTTTGAACGCTGTCAGTTCGCAGAATACGTGCAGTCAAGATGAAGTACAGAATAAGTACAATTTTCATAAAAATGCCGTTCATTAACGTCAGAGAAAGAAAAGAGGAGTATTATTCGAGAAAATAATTCGAGAATAAGAAAAAAGAACAATTTGATAAGGAAAAAAGATTTATGGCATGAAGAAACATCGTTTATTGCCGAGAAATCTTTTCATTATGAAGTTGATTTCCGAATATCCTGACGATGTATTTCATGGTCAGTCTAGGATGTCAAGATATACATTCAACGTAAGTTGTTTCCTAATTGTAATAAAGGAAAAAAAGAATCATAAAGATTAATTATAGTTTGTTGAAAATGAGTTAAAAGGAATGTGGACGATTAAAAAAACTGGTCCACCAAAAGCAGTGTTGAAGTAAGCGTTGTCCTTTACCGTGTGCAAGTTGGCCAATGGTTCCTGTTTTAGGGAGCAGCATTTTATTATTTTCTGCAAATAATTAAGCTTTTATATGTACTAAGAAAACAATTTATTAAATGGCCTTCAAACAAACGCGAACGAAAAAAAGTCATGGAAGATTTTCAGAACTTGCGAAGAAATCCAATTCCTTACGTACTGGGATGCGTTCCCATCCTTCTTCCTTTACACGATAAAGTTAAAAGGACTACCGGTTGAAAATGTCGTTATTGCAGACAACTTCATATATATAACTCTGAGGTGAACCATGACAGCTGTCACATCAGAAACTTCATGTCATTGTCTAATTATTTCAGTCTAGGTAATTGGTCATTAGTGAAAACACACAAGTTTTTGTAAAAACGTAAAATGTCTTCATTCGTGCCATCAAAACAACATTTGCGGGAAGTTTTAATATGCTTCTTTCATTTAAAGAAAACAGCAACCGAAGCGCATCAATTGCTTACCGAGGCTGACCCGGGCTATACTATAGACGTTAGAATGTGTCAGCGGTGGTTTAAGTGATTCAAAGATGGTGATTTCGACACCGAAGACAAAGAACGCCCCGGCCAGGTGAATAAGTTTGAAGACCATGAATTGGAGGCATTGCTCGATCAAGATCCGTCACAAACTCAAGAAGAACTTGCAAAATCACTTGGCGTCGCTCAGCAAACCACTTCCGATCGTTTGAAAGCAATGGGAATGATCCGAAACGTAGGACATTGGGTGCCGTATGAATTGAAGCCACGAGACGTCCGAAATGCTGCTTGAACGCCACAAAAAGAAGTCTTTTTTGCATCGAATCGTCACTGGTGATGAAAAATGGGTACATAACGATATTCCAAAACGTCAGGCAACATATGGATACCCCGGACATGCCTCAACATCAACGGTCGTTGAGAATATTCATGGCTTGAAGGTTATGCTGTGCATTTGGTGAGACCAGAAGGGTGTTGTGTATTATGAGCTGCTAAAACCGAATGAAACAATCACAGGCGAGGTCTACCGACGACAATTGATGCGTTTGAGCCGAGCACTGAAGGAAAAACAGCTGGAGACGGTCGCAAGACACGATAAAGTTATTTTCCAACACGACAATGCTCGGCCACATGTTGCAAATGTCATCAAAACTTACCTTGAAACGCTCAAATGGGATGTCCTACCCCACCCGCCGTATAGTCCAGACCTTGCGCCATCCGATTACTATCTCTTCCGATCGATGCAACATGGCCTGGCTGACCAGCACTTCCGTCATTTCGATGATGTCAAAAAATGGATCGATTCGTGGATTGCGGCCAAACCGATCGAATTTTTCAGAACGGGAATCCATGAATTGCCAGAAAAATGGGAAAAGCATGTGGCATGCGATGGGCAATACTTTGAATATTGAATTTTTATCTATTTTTCCTCAATAAAGCATGGATAGAAAAAAAACGACATTTTCAACCGGTAGTCCTATTAGCTACTACAAAAGAAAAGGAATAATTTCGAGAAATCTTCAGGTAAGAATATGTGGTTAAATTAAACAAGATTTGTTAATAAAACTAATAATTCAAAGGCAATTTGTGATAGCAATCAAAACTTTCTGGATGTAATTTTTCAGTTTTCCTGGCAGCTGCCATGATGCCAACATTTGGTAAAACAATCCTGGGCGATTCCGCGTATCCACTAACTACTTACCTTCTTGTGCCTTACCGGGTTAGCGGATTTCTATCTCCTATGGGAAGAAACTTTAACTCTATTCACAGTTCCACCAGAGTCTGCATTGAACAGGAGTTTGGCAGATTAGAACAAAAATTTAGAATTCTTAAAAATGTGTGATATAAAAAAACTAAAGTACTTGAAATATGCATCGTCTTACACAACATTATAATAGAGAAAGATGGTCAAGAAAATAATAATGGATTTTAAAGAAAATAATGAATTAAACGTATTTTATTCTTTTCAAAAAATCTTGTTAAAAAAAAACAAAAAAAACTTACAAAAATTCAGTAACTACTTACATCACATATAGAAGTAAGGTTCTCATACATATTGGTGTTCTAAATACTCACAAAGTTTTGTATATTGAAATATTGTAGAACCAATTCTCAAGACTTGTGATAAGCTCCAGTCTGTTGTGCTCAATTTGTATTTTTTTCATCATCCCTTGCGATCCGTTTTCTTTTTTAAGTTGGAGTTTCGGAAACGTTCCCATCTGCAGCAGGTTCAGTGTCTTGAAAAACTGAACTTCAAGTGGCACTTCATTGTTTTTCGCCTCAAACGAAAGGCTTGAACACAGAAAACTTGGAGGAGGTGCTATGCTGTGCCTCCCACCGTAGGTTTATATCGGTTGCATCAAACTCAAAAAATGGGTCAACATTTTTTGTCTGCCAAAACAGTCCTCCACAGAGAAATTTTCTTTCATTTTCCATCATTGAAGTCAGCCTCGATTTTCAGTCTTTTTGCTATGAGCAGCTCTCCTCCAAAGGCTCTATTCCGAAATGGTTTAAATGCGCCATCATTTTTAAAGCAATATACGCCAGAATATTTTACGTCTTTCAAAAAAAAAAACCCACTTACTTTTCTCGCCGTGACCATCGAAATAAAAAAAGCATAGGCCCATATCTGCTCCCCTGTGGAACCTCAGCTAAAAAAAAGAATTAGACGAACGGATGCAGAACAAAGTTTTACGAATTTAAAAAAATCTTAAAAATTCCAGCGACGAAAATCTATATTTTCAAAAAAACTCGGCTGTTAGCCCAAAATTTTTACAAATTAATTACCAACTGTAAATCAATTCTTAAATATAAGATATGCCTTCAAACTCTATCGAGTTCAGTGCGTCGAGCCGGCAAATTGTGCGTAACTAATTAAATTGTTTAAAAAAAAAAAGATTAATTCAAAAAAACAAAAAACAGATTAGAAAAAAATAAAGACACTTAAGAAGAACGCTTGATTGCGAACAAGTTGCCGGCTAAATGCTAAAAGGACTATGCCCTGCTGTTTTGTTCGCGTCCTTAAAAATCCCCTGTTTTAGCACTTATTTTCTCAATTTATTAAACCAAAGCGGGTGTGCATGAATTGGGGCCACCATCAAGTTCGGGACTCCTTAAATTTAAGCTTTTATTTTTTTCCTGCTGGTTTCTTTGCAGGTTCGACCTTTTTATTTAAGGCTGTTGTTTGTTTGGATTCTTTAAGCGCATATCCTACATCATTGTCAAGGGCTGAATCTCGTGCTGAATCTCGTGCTGGTTGCTCATTTGCTGGATAACCGTTGCTGAGTTCAGGAACTGTTTGTCCCAGTATATCAATATTAGCATTCTTGCAGAGTTTTTCAACTATTTGTATCAAACAGAAATTATTTGATAATTAATCAAATAAAGAATTACCTTCTTTGGCACTGTCGTCTTCTTCCGACTTGCAGCGTGCCTTCATCATGTACTCCTGCTGCTGTTGATAGAATATTCGATCTTGTTCCATGCGGACACAAAGGTACTGGAATTGTTGGGCGTTACGTTCGCCATAGTAAGAAATTTCTAAAAGGCAACAAACGATATGAGGAAATTTGTATGTTTTCTACATAGACTTACTGTCATTCAAGTCCTTGTAGATCTTTGAAAGGACGCACTCATTACGTTCCAACTGAGCCTTGACTTCTTCTATTTTCTGGAAACAGGTTGGAAAATACTTTTCAAATACCTCCTCTGTGGCTTTCTAAAAATTAAGATAGATTTTGAATGACACTCCGTGCGAATATTTTTTATGTTAACGACCTTAACAGCTTCATTCATTGTGGTCCGCATTACTTCGAAGAATTCGGAGCATGGGTCTTCTTCCTTCATGCACTGGGGACATGATGAGCTGCGTGGTGGTATACTGCACGCGGTACTAGAATCGTCAGGCATATTTGGCCACTGTTCTTCTTCGATAGGATCAAGGTCGTCTGAGGCACGGCAAGTAGATGACCCACGCTGTTGACTGCTCTTCCTTCCGCATGACTTGCTCGATTGCCTGGCCATTTTGGGACATGTTAATGATATACTTTGATCCTGACAAGGGCCACACCCACTGTCGCGAGCCCTCTTCGGCCGTACATGCTGCTGCCTCTCGCACATGTTGTTGTTAAAAAAAGAAAGACGTTCTCTTCAAAGATTTCGATAAGGTCCTTGGTCCTGGCTACTGCTGTTAGTTGTCTCGCAAATTCACGGAATTTTTTTTATTGAACATTTATTCCATAAAAATTCGAGGTTTTCTTTTTATCTTAACAAATGATCCTATGAGAAGGCTGCCCTCCTGTGGATGGGCGATGCTCTTTTTTTTAATTTGTTGTTTTTGTGGCTTTCCAAAAAAGAAACATAAAAAATATACAACTACGAAAAATTTGGGGATTTTTTTCTTTTAAAATTTTCTGACACTATTTTCTCATCGAAGCTGTTTTCAATTGGCAAGTCATTTCGATGGGGGGTTGTTGTGTTGATAAAGTTTTCGAGACACTGCAGTAAATGATGCTATAGTTTTGCCCTTATCTGATGTTGAGCGAGGAGATGGACTGTGGAGAAGAAACCCATTTCTTTTGCTAATCTTTGCGGCAACGATTGTCGTTTTGACATTATTGGAAACACTTAATGCAGTGATTCATTTAATGACCAAATAACGATGCCGCTGGGGCCAAGGAAGAAGCGATATTCATTTAAGGAATCACAGTAGGAATTCGAAAAGTCGAAAGGGAACCAATGGGAGTATCGCGAGGGCTAGACCGGTTTTTCAGAGTCTGTCCAGTTGATTAGACTTATCTTGCGAGCGTCTGTGGTTGCTTGATCTTTGTCGACTTACTTGATCCTGGTACCTGGGTTCAAAAGACTGTTGAAATAGTTCCATGAACATCCTTGCACATCACTCAGAGTTTGTGACTTTTACGTTCACTCCGAATGGTCCTTATCGCCAAAAGGACTATTTTCTTTTTAAGGCTCATAAAGACTGTTCTGCGGTGTTGTCAAGAAGAACTGGCACAATGGGTCCAAGTAAGAGTTTTGATGTCAAGGATGAGTCTTATTCGGATTTTCATCCTGAGATAGACAAACTCCCCGATAGTCCAAGTAGTAATCTCAAGACTAACTATTTCGGACTCTTCTTCAATAGTCGGAAAAGCCTTAAATGTTGGCTCCGGGGTATAGCTTAAGCTGGTCAGGCTTGAAGAAAATATTGCCCTCTAACTTCAGGTTGAGAAAATCACAAGACACGGAACCAAGCCTGCAACAATTTGGAAGCTCGAAGTCCAATCTGTACAGAACTCGTACATCAAGTATATTCTGCGGGCCTCTAAATCGGTCAAGGCTTTGTATGGTAGAGCACAGTGCGTTGTGAAGTCGAAGGCTGAAAGGCACGCGGGAATTGGCCCATTTGTGTGTTGCAATTAGGCTTCATCCATTCACACAATCACTGAAGAACTGATATTTTAACTGTCGGGCATGCTTTGGTCCTCCTGGACCTGACGGAAGATCTGGTGGGTGCTCGCCCTTACAGAGCTTCTTTGCTTTTTCTAAAAAGGGAAGCTTGTAAACTATCTGAACCCAAAGCTTTGCTATTTTGAAACTTTTTTCTGGCCAATCTTTATTCTTAAACAGTGAGCAACAGGACTGGAGTTGGGCTTATTTCGTACCCTGGCAATTTCTCTTGGTTTAAATTGTTTGGCAGCTTTTTAAATGTGGCTTGAAAAAATCCGAAGTGACAACATTTCTTTCAGAATTGTGGAGACACCGAGTGCCGAAATTGTAGCTCGTAGGCCGCGTCTATTTCCGGTGAAGTGAAGTACTTTTTTGTGTCGATTGGTGCAGCTTCCTAGTTATGGGCAGACGGAATTCTGAATGGGGATGACACGTTTTTGCGTCAATTTCTTCTCCTCCTTAACGAGCTTCTGTACAGTCTGTGATTTGCGAGACTCTATAAAGGGCCTTCCAATAGGGACTTCCGAACTTTTACAGTTGATACCGGCCAATTTGTTGAAGCTTCGACTGTCATTTATTTTTTCTGTTTTTCCAAATCACCATGGTCGGATCCAGCGTTTAATAACACGTGCAACTAATAAAATTATTTTATTAAAATGGGTGCTCTGTTCGGGCAACGTTCCGCGCGCTTTGCGCATTTTACGGGCGCAATAATCTACCTTCCTAGAGGACTATTCGCAGTGTGATGGATAAATTTGTTTCAGTAAACGGTCAAAGCTAGATCAGCCGCTGTCCGTGAGAGTGTTCAGGACAATCCGGGGCAGTCGATTTCGCGTCGTTCACCGCCGAGACCCCAACTTGGCAAATTTTGTGTCGTGATTTGGGCCTGCACATGTGCAAAATTCAACTATCCCAGGAGCTGAAGGTAAACGACTAAAGACAAAGACGTGTCTTCGCTGAATGTGCTCTGGAGCAGTTGGAAACTGACCCTCATTTTCATTGAAAATTCATCTTCAGCAATGAGGCCCATTTCTGGATGAATGGGTCCGTAAACGCACAACATTATTGAATTTTAATTGATACCAATCCACATGAGATCGAAGAGCTCCAATGCATTCTGGAAAAGTCACTGTTTGGTTTGGCTTTTGTGCTGATGACCTGTGATTTCAACAGGATGGCGCTACGTGCCACACAGCTCACGCCACATTGGAAATTCTGCACGAGCGATTCAAGGGTATGTTCTCCTCACGTGGAGGTGATGTGAATTGGCCACCGAGATCGTGCCATTAGACTTTTTCATGTGTGGTTTTTACTTTACGACTTTCCGAACGCTTATCGGCTTGAAATCGATGTCCTTCTATCTCGGTCATTTGATCACTCTCTCTCACAGTACCGTTCGAAAAATGTTGGCGAAACATTTCTTTCCCAATTTTGTTGCAATAGCCACAAATTTTTTTAATGCGGTTTTGCTTACTCATGCGGCTTAAATTGTTTTATGATACACCAGTCCGTAGAACAGGACATGGAAATCGTTGCATGTACATGCGAGCCTGACGTAAAAATCTGTCATAATACTTGCATGGAGTTGACATGTTGTGTACTACCCAAATTTGTGACTGTCGCATGTAGTCACGCATGTGAGTCCACGCTACGCCTTTGTCGCATGCAAACATGTGACTTTTTCGCATGCCGCGTACTAGGAAGGAGCATGTGATTTGTGACAACATGCGACACTTCTACGCTCAATGTCATGGAAACATCACTTGCGAGTGCACGCTTTCAATTAAAGATTGGCAAGTGGGAGTTAAGACGAAAGAGTCAGCAGTAATCAAACTCAAACTCAATATGGAAAACAAGTAGACATGGTTTGACAAAGCAGGATGACGAACATTTAATTTTGCCCTCATGTTTTCGACCATTAAACCAGCAGAAATTTACAAGAAAAGGATGCAAAAAATAATCCATTGTGTCTGTCTCCATCCTAATGTACAAAGCCAACTCCAATCGCGTTTGTCGTTTGCACAAGGGCATCCGATTTTTTGATTGATTAAGTTTGGACTTTATAATGCTCACTGTACTCAGCTTTTTTGGAATATTTTATTTGATTTTTTGTCAAAATCGCAATCTTTTCCAGTTCTTTTTCGACAATTAAAAATTTTACGAAATAGCAAACTGAAACACACTTCAAGTGTACTCGTCACAGCGAAAAAATATATTCACATGAATACATTTAGTGTACTAGGAAACCAATGTTCATGCTGTTGTTTTGTTCCTAGAACGTTACGCATGCGAACCGTCTTGCATGTCGTTTACTAGCGCAACATGTGCGCACGACGCATGCAAAAATACAAGCGAATACTTTCCATTCGAGGGCCAACGTGGCATGGAAACATGCGACGTTTAAAATTCTACATGATATGTACTATTGATATTTTTTCCATGCAACCACATTCGTTCACAAGTTGCATGGAACGATTATTTAACCCGAATGCGGGATTTTTGAGTGACGTCAGGTCCGCATGTACATGCAACGATTTCCATGACGTGTACTACGGGCTTAAGAATGTTAAAGTTTTTTACACGCGGTTACGCGAAAAAAAAAGTTTTAAGACCGAAAAATCTGGCTCATTTTTAGGGATAAAAGGAGCAAAATGTTTTTGGTGCAGAGTTTTTTTTATCGGTTCTCAGAAACATTCTTTATCTAATAAGTACTTTTTTGAACCTCCTTTTGCTTTTATTTCAGCGAGACACTGACTGAAATTGGTTTTTCCATGTCGATAAGTAAATTTTTTAGATTTCCAATTTACTCTATTCTTCGCAACATTTAATTTCATTATTGGCCAGATTTTCTCAATTGGATTGAGAACTGGACTGGAGGGAGGCCAATACACCCACATTATCTTCATCGAAGTACTTTTTAACCTAAGAATTAGAAAAAAAATATGAAAATATTATTTTAAGCCATAAAAATTCCAGCTTATTTAAAAGCTTACTTATAATTTTGTCCGGTTGAAAAATGAATCTGCAAGTGTCACCAAAAGGCTCCAATGCAGACGGCTCAAATTCATTTTTCAGAACCCGTAGGTAAACTTCTGCAGTGACCTTCGATTCTATGAAGACCTTTCTACCTTTTTCATCTTCAGTTTTGGGGAGCATCCATAAGATGGATTCAGAGCTCAGTCTTTCCTTATAGAGGTTTGACCAACATTTTTCGAACGCCACTATAAACATACATACCACATGTCGCACTTTTTCTTCCAACGTACTTATCGGTCCATTTTTGTATGCTAGTCAAGTGCTGTATTGCCTAAGTAACTTACAGGACCCTGGAAAGGTCGAGTTAAAAGAGCTCATCCTGTCGAAGGAGGTGAATATCTTATGAACTGGCTTGAACACAGTTCATCCTACCCTTTTCCACTCCGAGCGGTTGCAGGTACAAGGAGCCCCGACAAAGAAGCTTTCACATGCTTGTTATTCTATAGGGTGTGCCATTTAAATGACCAGCATTTTTTGAAATAATTTTTAAAAATATATTTTTATTAAATAAAACAAATAACTACTTTGGATGGTTTGATATTTTCGATGGTTCCGAACCTATTGTTCATATTTTTTGGAGTGACACTTCTTAAAAAGGTCCAACGAAGTTAACACGCATCCAAATAACATCACCAAAACGACCAATTAGATTTTCAAATCCTAATAGTTTCTTCCACTGGCGTCCTGAAATAAAAATTGGCCAGCACTCAAAAAACCACACCACCAGCTAGTCGCAGGTGCAGTCACCGGTGAGATGAAAATATTTCTCATCTTTAGATCTTGTCTGCTGCTATAAGTCCCAAAAATAAAATAAAAGACGAAGTGAGTCATTTTCATGAATCGCTTGGACCGTGCTTAGTTAGTATTCGGAGATTTTTAATCAAGATTATTCTCAGAATATCGGAACTGATCTTAACTTGCTGAGATCTTTGATTCGATGAGGTTTTCGAATCTGAATTTTTGAACACAGCTGCAGTGCTCTCCTTGAGCCTGATTATTGACATTCAATCGGCAAAGGCAGTCTGAAAAACTTGCGGACGACAGCGTTGTTTCCTAAATTCGTCCTGTTTCGGCAATACAGCATTCAATCTTAAGTAACCTTGTAACATTCTCCAACTAAAGGGTTTTTCAACAGGGACGCTACAAAAGTAGAGCGACAGGGACAGAAAACGGCGCCATATTTCTTGCCGCTTTTTTGACATTTCTCTTCGGTAAGGTTTGCCATTTCATGATGAAAATAAAGCTCGTACTTTCTATTGATTTTTTAAGTGCATAAAAACTGTCTGTTTTAATCAAAATTGAAACAGAAACCCACCTTTAAATTATTTTTTAAGTGAAAAACTAAGACTTGTAGGGCTGAATGCCTTAAGAGATTGTCTTGCTTTTGGTATGTTTTTTTTTAATCTAATCTTGAGTCTTTAAATCCTTTTTCATCCAGTCAGTCTTAAGCCTCATGATAAGCTGAAAAATTCTCTTATTGTAATTTTCTCTAAAACTATTGAAATAAAACACAAATCCATTGAAGTCAATTTAAACTATATGTATTTATATATTTATAAATTGTATTTTTGTTTTTGCAAATCAAAAAATAATTTAACATTTAGTGGCGAAGCAATTTTCATACAAGGTTTAGGGTAATAATAATAGATAATAATTTAACAATTTAATTTAATCATAGCTACACAATTTGAACTTTTTGTACATAAAATTTTCACAAATGTACACAATTATTTACATCAGATTTAATAATAATAAATTTATACATAATTATTTTTATTATTTACAAATATCAGTCCTATCGGTTTGATGCTCAATTTTCTTTAAGTTAAAATACAAGTAAGTTTTTTAAGTCTAGATGCCTGCTATATGTTTTATGTTTCCTGTATGTCCAAATGATACAAAATAGGACCTCTTTAAATTTTACTGTGAAGTGATCCTGATGCGGTTTATTGTCATTTGAAAACCCGCTGAAAAAACCTCTTTTCTTAGTTGTATAATTTCTTTTAAATGGTGGAACATAGAAGACTTGTTTTATTTTATCATATCATACTTGAAGGCGCCCAAGAGGCTTTGAATTGAAGGAGGAACTTTTTCCTGTTATCCTGATGTGAAATATAATCTTTGTCGAAGACTTTGGGACCCCAAGAGGGTTGCGAATCACGTCTTATATTCGCTATGATACAGAAAATTTGGAGAGACCCTTACTTTGATACACGACTCATTATATCTTACTACTAAGTTCGGTTATCACCCTGACACAAAAACACTCCAGTTAAGACACAAATTGGTATCGGTAAGCAAGACATCAAACTGTCAAATGATTTCAGCTGTCATGCCACTTATCTAGCTCTACACTCCTCTCGACAACGTTCTAAGATCCGAATTGCTAGCCTTATTGAATGACGTACCCCAAGGATCGATACTCAAACCGGTTCTCTTTTCGATCTATGTTGATGCGCCTCCTTCCATGGGAAAATATTGGTCTTAACATAGTTTGCCACGTTCTATGCAGGTTTTTGTTAAATGTCCCAATAGCATGGTCCGAGTTAGGTTTCTCACTGTTTTTTGAGTTCGATGGTCAGGATACGAAAAAACTGTTGAAAGGCTCCATCGAAAAATCTTAAGCTGGTATCATACGTTTCAACAGTCGCATTAATGATGTTTTATAATACTTGTACACCATCGGATTAAATGGGAACTGCTTGGCATTCATAACCAGCACGCTCATGCCTCACTACATGTCGGACGTATCTGTTAAGCACCAGTCTAGTCAAAAAAGCATATCGTGCCTTTCACTCTATTTCTCTTCGAGGTGATTCGGACTGAAATGTTTCACTTCATGTTTAATACGAATCTGGCATGTAAACTTAAATATCTGTGATCGTAACAACTTCTGAAGCATCTTTGAAGTAAGTTGTCTAAACACAGCCTTCAGATGGTGGGAAGGCAGACTCAATTCGGTCAACATGGCAAAGTCCTGGAAATTCACGTCTTAAACAAAGCCTCTACTTAGCGGTCCTCTCCTGGACAGTCATCTTAGCAGCCGCTGCATGGTGAGGAATTCTATGACTTATTTGACGGATTGCGTCCAATGCTTAAATCGGCGTGGCCCGAAAGCAGAGCTTCATAAAAATTAATCAGTATTGCGCGCATACTCAGTTCTCGAAAATTCTTGATTCGAGAACGACAAGGGAAGCCAACGTCAACTCTGACTAAGTTTAAATCCGATTGTAGAAAGTTAGAAAGCTGAGCTCCCTGTCCTGGAGAAGAAGTTTGTGAAGCCACAAAAAAACTAGAGACAATAGACCAAATTTTCGGACGGCGCAAAAAGCTGGAGAAGACCAAGTTGACACTCACAACATACTCATCGACTTCAAAGCCGCATCACGGAACTCTACAAAACGATGGCTGAATTTGGGATTCCGGGAAAACTAATCGGGTAAAGTCGCACAACACTCGAAAACTAAAAATGATTGGCACCGGACTCTGGCAAGGGGATGAGCTGTCAGTTCCTTTCATCAAACATATTCTTGAACAGACGGGCATTCAGCAACAAGTCTGTTCAGCTATCCTGACGTAATTGACATCATCGCTCGTACCCAGTGCCACAAAACAATTAGGATCAAAGTTTCCAGCTCGAAGGACCAAAATTATGCTCTACAAGACGAACGTCTTGGTAATTTAATTGAAGTGACCTTCGAAAGGAAGACCGCGAGTGAATGAGAAGGTAAAACGACGAGTAGAACGAGGGAACTACTCCCGAAGAAATAATCCG
The DNA here is from genome assembly GCA_963555765.1 of Orthonevra nobilis. Taxonomy (NCBI): domain Eukaryota; kingdom Metazoa; phylum Arthropoda; class Insecta; order Diptera; family Syrphidae; genus Orthonevra; species Orthonevra nobilis. The sequence continues at coordinate 69,670,535 of OY743227.1, read as the reverse complement.
TAGTCGACAGATGGATCAGATATTCTAAGGAAACGGAGCCAATTGTATTTTTGAATCTCAGTGACCAAAGTCACAACAAAGAGAGGACCGATCCTCTGGTGCAAAAATTGAGCTATCGCGGATGGCAGTAAGCATGGTCTTATCAACAGTAAAAAATGTGCCTTGATCCAAGGAGGATTGAAATCAATTTTATCAACTTCTATCCAAGGACTCCTTGCACCAGATGCAGCAAGGACCTAAATATGCAAAGAATTCACGATCTAGGACTAACGTTAACTCTCGAGCAAATGGTCTCCGTTGGATTGGTAAGAGTCAAAACTAAAGGAACATTTTAATTTTCTTCATTTTTAGGGCTCCGTACCTAAATAGTGTCAACGGAACTTGTTTTTTAAAGATCGCAGTTCAATCTAACACCTGAAGGAGGTTATGAATAAAAATAACTTAATTGAAGTGTAGAGAAACTGAAGGGAATTCAGCAACGCTGCAGACAAATTTTCCCATACAAGTTCATTGTAAGTTGCTACGGAACCCTACGTATGCTTATTCGACTCGCACTTTTCCACCTTTTCCTCTTGGGTACCTTTCAAGTACATCAACCTTTTCTTTAGCTTTAATAAATTACTTAAATTAAAATGTACAATTTGACTAAACAGGATAACCATGGTTATCATACTTCGGACATGGCCAAGGCGGTCTTGGGACCCTCCACAATCACCACACGTGCCGTCTTGTTCGAACGTCTTGAAACCGTCAGCGATGTTGTTAGCGTTCTCATCGAATCACAGCTATTGTGAAGCCTCTTGCCAACGGTGTTGCATCGGTTCTGCGCTGAATTACCTTGTTGCGATTTGAAGCAACACTTGAACCACTTGAACGGGGGTATCCGACTGAAACGAAACAAAAAAGACTCAAATCGCATTCATCAAACCGAACCATCTCCGAGAGACTCACCCCAATGATCGAAAGATTTGTGTTGAAAACAGGCAGTAAATCAGTGGATTCGCTGCCGAATTCAACGGTGCCAAGCTCTGGATAAACGTCGCTATGGCGATATTCGTTTGCGTCTGGGGTATGTGCCCAAAGACCTGCATGAGATCAAACACAATGTACGGCGACCAGCAGAGAATGAACACTATCACTATGACAAATGTCATCTTGATGGTTTTGACCTTCGCCCGAGGGATAATGCCCCGCGAACTAGCTCGCCGAGTTGCTGCATTCACACATGCTGTCTGATCTGAAACGAGAGATCCTTAAAAATCAGCCAACTATGGAATGAACGTGCAAAATAGATTCTTACCTGTAGGTGCAAAGACGGATCCTTTGACCCATATCGTCCGGACTATCACCGCATAGCACGCTGTGATTATCAGAGCAGGAAACGCGAACAGTGTCATGGAGACCAAAGTCATATAGACCTGCCACCGCCACGGTTCTCCCAATTCAATCCAACATTGCGTCTGTCCTTGAATCAATTTTTCCTCGTAGAGTACCAACATTGGAGCTGATAATACCGCACTGACAATCCATGCAGTCGCCACCAGACGGCGTGCTCTTTTCCCTATCGATATCCTGTCTAAAAAAAATCTACCAATTTCTCGAAAGGATTCAAACTTACATGATTTGGAGAAATTCATTGGATGTGTTATGGCATCGTATCTGTCAATACTGAGCGCCACAAGGACATAAGTCGATGCATACGTCACGCAAACCTGTGAGAATCGGATCAGTTTGCAGGCGACATTTCCCGCACGCCAAGATATTGTTATTCGCCAAATAATATCCGTCAGGACATTCAGCAGTCCCACCGATAAATCTAAGCAAAAAAAAGAAAAGAAATACAATTAAATATATTTTTTATTTTTTTTTTTGGAATGTCCTTTGGCGTCTAATTGGAAATGAAATTGAAATTAACTCACCCGCCAGCGCTAGCTGTTTGATAAAGAAATTCATTCGGGATTTACGATTCTTGTTCAAAAACATTGCAACCAGGACTGAGGAATTACCAAGGACGATGACGGTAAATAGAATCCATAGGACGGTGAATTGTTCGGTCTGCAAAAAATGGAAATAAGGATTTTTTCGAAGGATATTAGTGAACTGGAATTGGCGGAGAAAATGAAATACATTAATTTTATTCCACGTTCTTAGTCGGCAGGATTGTGTGGCACGTGCCGATAATTGAATTACGAGTAATTGAAGGATATTTTGTCGCATGATGGAGGGACGAAATAAATTGATTTAGGAGAACCGGCACGTTGGTTGGGTTGCAGTGATATGGTGTATTGGCACCTATGGCTATAGGACGTCGATTGCCAAAAGGTACACGCGTATCATAGATTCACAGGGGTATCTGAAGCCTTGAAATGGAAAAAAATTAGTGATTGTGTCTCTATTTATAAGACAGATGCAAATGAATTTTAGTTTCATCAGTTCCAATATTGAGAAGTTGTCTGTATGATCTTCGTTTCCGTGGCTCTTTGAAATTTATGAAGAAGGTTATTACAGAACTTTAATTTAGATGAATTCAAACAATTTTTGTTGAATTCATTGACTTCAAATGATTGAGTGTGAATTCAGAAATTACTTCAACGAAATATATGATTTCGCTGCTGACTTCAATTTATAGTAAGTGAATTCAATTGATTTCTTGAATGCTCTATTCACTGACTTCGTAAGAATGGTGATTTAAGTCTTTCCAATTTCTTTATTTAATTGCATCAATCAAAAGTTTGAATTCTTTGAATATTTTTCTGCTAATGCGTTCCAAAATTAATGTATTCTTTTACAACTCTGAGTCCTGTTGATTTAAACAGGTTCCTCAGCTTTCGTGCAAGGTTTCAATGTGTTTCAGAGCAAGGACGACGCCAATATTGCGATATAAATCATGAACATTATCGAACTCTATGATAAACTAATTCGACTGAGAGGAACTTGCATGTAGGCTCAAATGTCTCCAATTTACATTCTGCATCAAAAAGCCTCATACGAAATCGTTACCCTAAAGACAATCATCTGGGGATCGATGTACTATATTCTATCACACATTTTAGTCGGGCAAACCTTTAAATGGGAAGTCGATGGTGAGGGTTGGTTGAGATGGCTTTTTTCGGGCTTAACAAGAAGAAAAAGAAGACATGTACAAGTATATGCGAATAGTCCTTATTCAATTGAAGCTTAGGAAGCTAAAATCCATGCGACTGTTAATGAATTAAATCCTTATAATGTTGGCTTATTAAAGTCTTCAACTATACACACTTAAAGAGCTAGTCTTCTCACGCAAACTTTATGCCAATAACATCTGTGCTTCTGGTGGTTAAGGTGTTATAAACACCAATATTCAATGCTTTCAGTGCTTTGACTACTGAAACTCCATCGAGCGGTCTAGGAACACAAGACTCCAGGTTTTGATTGCATTAAAAACGTATACCTTAAGCAGTTACCTAAAGTTGGAGTGACTTCCTGATAATCAATTTAAATGAATGTCTTCAAATGCAATCTTTTCTAGACGGTTGAAAAATAACTGAGGTTATACTGGTATTAAAGTCTGGTGGGGATTCTGACGTTTCGAATAGCTATTGAAGTAGTATAATCAAATTTCACGAAAAAATATTGAAGGACACGATTTAAAATTTTACAGATGAAAAAGACGTCTGAAGAGCAAATTGGCTTCAGGTCTAGTACCTCCTACCAAGTGCTTCGTATTTGCAATTTGCAAATAGTAATCGGGTACAATTAGTTTTTACTTTCCCCCGTATCTTTGCTTTTCCAAAGTTTTTTTTTCCTGTCGTTGCATTAACATTTTTGTTAAATGTGTCTAGCCTTACGTATTTTGCGTTTGAAGTCCCACAAGGCTCTGTTCTGGGGCCTCATCTTTTCAAATTATTTACGTACTTTTTCAGCTTGGTTAACCATGCAGCAGCTTATTTTGCCAATGATTATGCTAGGCCTTCATCTCATGATCTCAACATCGCGACAAATATAAACAATGCGATGAAAGTTTAAGTAATATACTCTTACAACCTTCATTCACATATTTTAAATTTGAGATATTATTTAGTTAGTAGCATTTGTTTTTCATTAAAAAATAAGAGATAATTCGATATTTCATGAATTTAAATTTAAATGTGGGGTGCAAAAATAACATAAAAAATAAAAGCTATAAAGCGAGTCGGACTTGCGCACCGAGGGTTCCTGTAACCTGCAGGTATATGAGTAAAAGTTCACCCATCAAGACAATCATAGTTATGGTATTTTTAAAGACAAAAGGTCTCTTTATCGTTTCATGAATCCTTTATTTTATATTAACACATATTATTTATTTTATAATGTAACTAAAATACATACACTAGCCTTGCAGAAGACTTGCAAAATAAACTATTGCAGGAACAATACAAGCAAGCTTCTCGGCCTTATGGCTAAGATCAAAGTATGACAAGATGTTTCCAGATTAAGGCTTTGATCTCCTTACGAGTAGTTGATAGTTTGAAAATATGCGGTTTAAAATGTTGTTTTTTTGATTGCGTTGACATTGAAGTTCGATTTTGTTACAGCTTAAATGTATTATAGACTTGAGTATTTGGTATGAATTTCAATTTCATACCTCTACAGGTCCATGATAAAAGGGGTAGTAAGTTTAAAATTATTAACAATACTTTTATTATATGATGTAATTAAAAATTTACAATTTTTTTTTAAATTTTTTCTTTATCAGTGCTATAAAACGTTACTTCGTACCAAAATTCAAGACTTTGAGTTTACGGAAAGTACCCTGTAGGTTTTGATACCCATGCGAGTGTCAACATTTGCGGAAATTTGCGGCATTAATGGCTGAGTCTTTTGATTGCGTTGACTTTTTTCACAGCTCCAAGGGACAGTAGACTTGAGTATTTGATACAAATTCCAGCTTGATACCTCTACACGTTCCTGAGAAAAAGGGTGTTGACAAGTAGAAGGACGGACAATTAAGTGATCTTATAAGGGTTCCGTTTATTCTTTTCGAGGTACGGAACCCTAAAAAAAGAAACAAAATTAAAAATTAATAAAAACGAAAAAAAGAAGAAATTGATCTATTATTAAATAATAATAGTGCAGCAAAATTTCGATTTCATATATATGTATTAAAAAGTAACCACGATTTTGATTTTTTCAAAACTACCGATTTCTTCAGGAAGTTTTTAAAACAACTTTCCGGATATGAAGGAGTTAGACATTCGCTGTACAAATTGCGAAGGAATGGTCGTTTGAAAAACATTTTTCCCCGCATTTCTTGTACCGGCATTGCATGCACCCTGATTTCAAGCTTAAACAAGCGCCATATGACAACGTTAACAATCGTCAGCTGCTTCATGAAAGCGATTTTGAGAAATACGTTTTTTGTGAAGGCCCCCCTTTTATTTTTAACTTTATATCATTTTTATTATTTGCTATTACAGCGACAATAGTAGTTCACAATTTTTGAGAATCGCGAAGGTTTCGAAAAAACAGCCTCTTGACAGATGAACGGAGGTACTGCGGAAACTTAGTAATAAGGAAGTTATTCACTCTGCTTATATTTTCACCGGTGGACAGTACATCATTGATTAAGACACTTTTTCCTGAGACTCTGGAGTTCCATATAAATGGAAACAAGCTCTAAGACATCATCTTTGGAAAACCCGGGAACGTTTCCTTAAAGCTCCAGATTTTGTAAATTGATCTTCGATGGAAAAGTTGAATATTATCGAAGTCATGACAGCGGAGAGCTCGACCTTCGGACCTGTGACAGAAAACAGTCACATGTACAGAATTGCATTAGCTTCTCTAGAACTTTCCGAACTGGCGTTTTTTCACCGTTCGAACTAAATGTGGGATGAGTTTGAATCTTGAACTAAGATCCTTGTAATTCTTAAAAATTGTTCGGTACAAAGAAGTTTGATGAATTCCAGCTCCATCTGTCGAAAATTTATTACATGGGATGATACAGATGTCGTCCAATTATGGGATTGCTAATTCGACTACCCGTAGCCGCTCGTGGTTCAGCCTTCGTCGACTTGAGCAGCGTTGTAAAATCCAAACGCCATGTGACTAAGCTCGTTTAGATCGAATGGAGTGACAAGGCGGAATGTAGACAAGTTTGGTTGCAACATTTTGAAAGACTTTTTACTCTACTTTTGAAAACAAACAATTTTCGTGGGCTTCATTCCATTAGGTTCTGCACGAAATATTTCTTTTACTTTACCCGCTCAACAAGATGCGACTACAAGAATTAGAATAAGGCTTCAATTGATTGTTTGGGGCTGTCGAAATTCTTTTACTCAAAATAGACTTAACCCTACGCCAACTGTCAATCATTTTCTAAACAGCTGCACTCAATTATTATCCTCTTTTTTTTTTTTTATCCCAAAACAACCTTTGCCGCATCAAACTCACATCATTTGTACCATAACCTCATTCACAAATCCACACACGTAGGTACTACTAAAGTCTTTCCATTTCAGACAAAAGCGTCACATTTGTCAAAACTACAGATGAATCCAGTGTCCACATTCCAGGCACGTCTCTACGTTTTCCTTGATACGACTTGAAACAAAAAGAAAGAACCTTTCACCCACCCTTATGACAATTAGCTTGCCGCGTCTTCTCATTTGTGGCACACAATCGAAAATAATGGCGGAACAAATTGAAAAACTTTTTTTTTCTGCTCCCAACTCTAAATCGAAATCTTTAGGTTCATCGAATCAAAGTGTGAAACCCCATGCCCAAGGCAAGCCCATCATCACCCAACCTTACAGAACCTCAGTTGATTTATTGGAACGACTTCCAAATGACTACCGGCATCAAGTTCACTTTAACGAAAATCCTGGAAACGAATAACTGGTGTGGCAAGGTGTGGGCTGGTGGGTCGGCATGAGCATTCACAGAGCTTAACGGAGCATATAAAGTGGAATTATTCGCAAACCGTCATCTTCCTCATGCCATCAATATCAATTTATACTTTAAGCATCGCGCTTCGTTTCACTGGGCGCACAAAGGAAGAAAACCGAGATGAAATGAGCAACGTTCTGGCAAAACAATAAATTTGAGAATTAGGAATTCAACTTTACTGGTGTCAGGAAATATGTACGAATTTGTAGACTCTCATGTGATACAAGGTATTTGAAGAATGCAAGGCTAAACACTTGGCGGTCTTTCCAAAAAAAAGTTAAAAAAAAGTTTTGAAAAATTCTTTGTTTAAATACAAAGAAGATCAATGATTCGACATGACAGCACCATCGAGTTCCAATTAAATGTGTTGCCTCAAATTAATATTTATGTCAAGATAGACAAGCCATGAAGAGGTTAGATAATGTCTCGAATCATGAAAACCTCTTAATTACCGGCGGTATGGTTTTCGAAGTAAAAGGTTCACTCCCAAATTCGAAACTAACGTTTATTCTAGACTGGAGTATTACTCCGTATTACTGCTTCAAAGACCATCTTGAGAATTCTTAACAGATTTCAAATTCGACTCGTTTCATCATCGACGTAAGCTGCTTTCAGTGAATTTCCCAGCTGCCTATTCCTCTATTCCTCGTCCTTACCACTTTTATAGCAAAATCGCCAAGAGTGTTGAGGGATTATTTCTTAGCGGCCTTACTCGAATATGAAACGCTCTAAAGCTCTCAGTATTTCGTACTCAATGCAACTCGGGGGAGTTGTGCATCTGTTGTGAGCCATGAAAGGCCACGGAGGCATCTTTGATATAGGTCAGGAGGACGGTGGTACGAGTGTGGTTGCTCGGCTGAGCTCGTCGGACGGGGTAGTCCTTGTCCTCCTTTCTTTATATCTCCTGCTCATCAGCAAAGAAGAGTCGTACCAAAGGGAGAGAGAGAAAAGGAACCGGGAACCGACTTACCATAGCTATCCTCAGGCTATCCCTATGCTAAACAAAAAAAAAAAAACAGTATATGCCCATCCTTATCCTATTTTATCTTAAAACTCTCCTAGCAACCTAAACTAACTGGCCTAACCACTCTAAATAACCTAAGACAAATAAAATAAACTTAAGCTCAGCCTTAACTTACTTAATCCTATCTATGGAGTCCTAGCTAAGTTGAGCTCCACGCTTCCACTCCAGACCCGTCATCCAGGGTCGCACTGTCCCATGCGATTAGCCATTGGATGGTTTGTTTGGGTAGATCTTTGCTATCTCCCTGGCCAGAGATTTCGGGAGATTACCCATCAGACGATTTGACGGACACAGTCCTCGTCATTGCCCTGTGGAAATAAAATATCCGACCAAACCCTAGCCTAACGAACGGACGGCCTTCCCATTGATGCACCACACCACAAGGAATCTTGTCCCCCTTTGTTCTTAGTCTTTTTCTCTGTCCGCTCGGTCTTCTTTGCTGTTCTCCTTTGTCGCGTTGGTAACTTTCTTTCTTGAGTCTTATATGTGAAGTTTGGAAGTGTTTTGTCGCCTCCCTCACCATCCGCTATGTCTGCGGTTCACCCGAGTTATCCCGGTCTTTGGGGAATTTTTATTTATTTTTCGATCCGATCAGTCCACGTCTGATCCGGATCTCTATTCCACCCCAGCCGAGAATCCTGTTTTTATCTATTTATCCTTCCGTTGCCTTTAAAGCACATTAAAGATTTTTTCCTATCTTGCCACTGGCTAGCGCGGGCTTGCTGGTCTGTCTCTTCAATGACCTAATTGTCTTGGGCCTAACCATTTTAACAACTTTTGGAGCCCGTTCCGTAGGGAAAAGTTTCATTTACGTCATAAATTATCCGAGCATCGATAGGGGGAAATTAGTCATTATCTTTCCCTTTCTCAAGCTCTTCGTCAAGTCTTGGTGCGATCATCATGAGTTGTTCGGCTTATGGTACTTAGTGACTATGTTTGTCTTGTCGTCCTGTCAGTCTTAAAACTCTGCTGTATTTATCTTCATTCCTATTTAAGTATTAAAAAAAAAAACTTCAACCCTTCAACCTCTTGTTACTTATATCATAATGCCACAGTCTTATACTTACTATAAAAATATCACAGATCTTTTCCTTTTTTCACCACCGTGACCTACTCTCGGCAAATCGCCAACTAGGTTATACTACTAGACGATACCTCCACGTAACAGATCAGGACTTTTCTTTATTTCCTCCCTGATCCTTTCTACTTGCGTTCTTTGTCAGCATAATAAAAGTATTCATAGTCACTTATAAAAAAAAGGAACGATTTAAGAGTTGACTCGCACACGAAGGGTTCCGCGCGTGTGCAACACTTTATTTCTTTATTTTAAGTATCGCCCAAAAATATATAAGAGTAAGCGCCATCGGATTTCTCGTAATTCCAATAAGAACAAGAACTTCCAGATGGGAAATTAAAAAGTTTAAACAACTACGGATTTGAAACCATCAGAATTATTATAGAAATGTTTGAATCTATGATTTTGACATTTATGCAAGAAATTCATCGATTCTAGTTTTTCGAACCTGGTCCAATCACCATTGGCAATAGGGATAAAATTAATGGCACTATCTCACTGGATTGGGGTCGACCAGCGATAATAGACTGACTAAATGGGTGGCGTTATTGTAGTGGTTGTTGTATCCGCTTAATTCCTAGCTTGTGTTGTGAAAATAATGGTTTGTGTAGATTGTGTGGAGATGGCACTGCTGTGAAGGCATAACACTGACAGCGGAGTTGTTTAGCTAAATCCGAAACCAAGGAAAACGACAGCTTTAGTTGATAGAGCCATTGTCCGAAAATGCAAAAAGGATCCTTTTAAGTCATCTCGGCAAATTGGAAATGAAATAAAAGAAGAGTTTAGTGTTGACGTATCGAGCCGATTAGTCCGAAGGAGAATAAACGAAGCCACTCCTGTCAAAAAAAAAATATTCAAAAACGCCTGAGTTTCGCAAGAGACCAACAGTTCTGGAAATGGGTAATGTGGAGTGATGAAACCAAAGTGAATAGAATTGGACCTCATGAGAGAACAATTGTACACTGTCCAAAAATCCAAGCTCTGAATCTCAGATACACTCAGAAGACGATTAAACATGATGGCGGCAGTGTTATGGTCTGGGGTGATTTTTCCTGGCATGGAGTACGACCTATTTTTAAAATAGAAGAAAAAATGGATAAATTTCAATATTTGGATATATTAAAACATACGATGGAGCCCTATACTTTCGAGTTAATGCCAGTTAATTGGATATTCATTAGGTCACTGACCCTAAGCACAACGTCAAAATAGTGCAAGATTGCTTTTCCCAAGAAAACATCCATGTTTTGGATTGTCCACCGCAGAGTCCCTACCTTAACCCACTTGAAAATTTGTGGAATGATGTTAAGGCAAAAATTGGACAGCAAATTTTTAAAAATAAGGACGAACTTTGGGATGGCCAAGTGAAATGTGTCAGAGACTTGTTGAAAGTTCGGGTCGTAGATGTTTGGCAGTTATAGAAAATTCTGGCTTTAGTACAAAGAACTGAAAAGGTTAAAGGTGAAAGGTGAAACAGAAACACTTGAAATAATATTTTGAATTTAATTTATTTTCCTTTCAGATTTTCAATTTTGTGCTTTTTTTGTGTCTAGCCGAATTTCGTGTTTATTGCTTTCTTTCTGTTCAGCTTTTGTTGTAAAGTATAGTAACTCAAAATTTTCTTGTTAAAAATATTCATTATTAACAACATTTTCAAATAAAATTAAGTTTATGATTATTTTTGAAGTACTATTTGATAAAATGACTTTTTCATTTTGGTAGGTAGGCTTGTGCTATTTATGTGTCCATGGCTGTATATATTTCTTGCCTAGGCAAAACTAAGTATTGCCAGGTGCAATCTGACATTTCCATTGGAAAGTTTGACATTTTTTAGCATAACATCACTCAGCACATGTTGTCATTTAATCGTGACTTGTTTTATTTTACAGAGACTTGAAAAATTCATCTCGGCAAAAAAATGGTATTAACTCGTGAACACTTTCGTACGATCATTTTTCACAACTTTCGACGTGGATTATCACGACAAGAGTGCATTGATGAACTTAAATCTTTGTATGGCGATGAAGCACCATCCTATAGCACTGTGAAAAACTGGTTTAATGAATTCAGTCATGGCCGACGCTCGCTCAAAGACGAATTCCGTGAAGGTCGTCCTTAAACGGCCGTTGTGCCAGAGAACTTTGATGCCGTGCGTGAACTAGTAAGGCAAGATCGTCATGTGACATACCGTGAGATAGAGGCATCCGTGGGCATTTCTCCCACCAGCATACATTCGATATTTCATGAACACCTGGCCGTAAAAAAGGTTTGTTCTCGTTGGATCCCTCACAATTTGACAATCGCTAAAAAAAATGCTCGTGTCGATTGGTGCAAAGAAATGTTTAAAAAAATATGATCGCGGTGCTTCAAAAGACGTTTATAAGAAGAATCATGAATCTATGCGTATGAGCCCGAAACAAAACAACAATCGACCGTGAGGATCTTCGAAGACAAGCCAATTCCAACGAAAGTTGTTCGTGGAAGAAGCACTTCGAAGCAAATGGTCGTCTGTTTCTTCGGCAAAACTGGTCATGTGGCGACTGTTTCGCTTGAGCAACGTAGGACGGTCAATTTTGAGTAATCCACCACAATTTGTTTGCCTGAAGTCTTCGGAGAAAGACGAATCATTGTTCACCATGACAATGCGAGCTCCCACACATCGGCTCAAACCAGCGCCTTTTTCACCGGCCAAAACGTCGAATTGATGAGTCATCCGTCGTACAGCCCTGACTTGGCACCCAATGACTTCTTTTTATTCCCGCACATCAAGAAAAAAATGCGTGGTCAACGATTTTCTTCGCCAGAACATGCTGTTGAAGCGTTCAAAAACCATGTTTTGGAGGTGTCTCAATCGGAGTGGAAAAAGTGTTTCGACAATTGGTTTGAGCGCATGCAAAAGTGTTTAAATCATGCTGGAGCATACTTTGAAAAACAATAAAACCACTTTTGATGATAAATCTTCGCATTTTCAGAAATATGTCTACCAGCCTACGTATCAAACTTTTGTCGAGTAAAATCCTGCGAATTACACGAAAGCTAAGAATTCGATATAAAAAATCCTCCATCCTGTTCGGACTCCACCCATGGAAATGATGCATTTGAGTTTCTCAAACCACTAATACATAATCTTTCATTCTATTGAAGTCGTCTTTTGAAGAGCCTATGAACAATTCCCGTATAGAAATTATAAAAATATTTGAATATTGTGATGTGGAACTAAAGCCAAATTAGAATTATTGATTCTGAGGTTATAGTTTGAAGGGCCTCGATTTAATACAATTCTCGACCTATCGAAAGAAAATCTTTAAAACCTTTTAAAAATATAATTGTTTTAGAGGGAGAATTTTAAGATATCTAAAGAGTGAAAGACTTTTAACGCGACGATTTTTATTGCATGTAAGACGAATAACATGTTTCTGAGATATTAAAAGTGGATTCAGTTTATTGTCCTAACTACCCCCCAACGATACAAGACCATATTCAAGCCTAGAATGAAGGTGAAGGTGCTTATTACCAGGTTCCAAAATCCTAACAGAAATAGTGGAACATCTGCTCCATCAACAAATAACGACAGTGAAGTGCGATTTTAAGGGTTCTAGAAGTGCCGTCATTTTTGCATCTGTTTTTTAATTTTGTTTTCCAGAAATTCCCAGAAAGAGCGGAATGGAATAGTGGTCAGATATGTAAGGACTTTAACTGGACAATCTACACTGACGGCTCTAAGATGGGCGGCGGAGTCGGTGCGGGTGTGTTCTCAGAATCTCTGAACATCTGTAAAGCCTACAGACTGCCTGACAATTCCAGTGTTTTCCAAGCCGAACTATTGGCAATCCGGGAAGCATGTCGTCAAATCAAATTACATCCAAACATCCTGCCAAGCCAGAAGGTTGCCATATGCATTGATAGTCAAGCAGCCATCAAAGCTATTGCCTCCTTTACTTCACATTCAAAATTAGTACAGGAATGCCGAGCTGAAATAGCGTCATTAGAAGGTCAGCTCATTTCCCTTATATGGGTTCCCGGCCATCCCAGGTAATGAGAAGGCCGATGAACTTGCTAGAAAGGGATCTGCCCTTCAGCGCTCGCTTGCAGGTGAGGTTTTCATCTCACTACAAGCAGTTAAGACTAATATATCCTCATACTTCCTTGAAGTAGCAAATCTAAGATGGGTCAGACTTACGAACTGTGCAACATCAAGGAAAATATGTCCGGAATACAAACAATCAAAAACAAAAGATCCCCTTCGACGAGCCCGTCATGATATTAGTGGCGGTCTGCACAGGACACTGGCCGATTGGAGATCATGCCATTAAGCTAGGTATCCCATACAACTCAAATTGTCGCAGCTGCAAAAACACAGCTGAGAGGGAGACCCTAACACACTTCTTCTGCGACTGTCCGGCTCTTGCTAGAGCCAATTAATGAGATTTCTGCAAAGTATATTAAGGAACTAATGTCCTTCTTAAATACCTCGGGCTGGATTTAGAGATATCTCAAATACACCAAAATAACATCATAAATAAGGTAACAGAGCTGTGGTATTAAAACGGCACTTAGTGCTAATTAGGTTCTCACTGAACCACCACTTTTACCTACCTACCTACCTTTCCAGAAATTGGTGCTTTTTAGGGTTGCCGTGACGTCAGCTCTTAACGAGTTTGGAAATGTGGTAAGAAGAGTCCTAATAGTCATCCTCATCGATATCGTCTCCGAGAGTAATGGAATAAAAATTTAACGTTTTAAAAAAATCAGGCAACTGTTTTGGGTCACCCTGTACAGTATTCCCTGTAAGTGGGACTTCAATCGCCTACTTTTTAATAAACGGAAACCTTAAACTTTTTACGGTGATAAAATTTATCCCACGAGTAATTTTCAAGTTGCCCCAAACCCTTGGAATGCAAAGTGAATCAAGGGCCCAAGGATTAAATAAAGAAATTTACATGCCTTTACTCATATTCCTACAAACTTGAAAAGGGATGTTTTCGAAAGTAATTGTATCCACAAAGAATTTAATTTTGACTCCAAAGGACGATAAGAAAACTATATGTTAAAATATTCGCATGCCATAAAGCTCTTGGGCCGCAGTGTCCGCGCACTGAACCTCCTTTATTCTGTTGTGAAAATCCTTGTTTCCTTTTTTTGTACACACAAAGATATATCGCAATACACATTTGTTGCCAACGGAAGAGCAACAATAGAAGAATATCCTGGAATGAAAGGAAGGCACAACAAATAGAACAAAAAAAACAAGAAGAGAATTATGATGATTTATGTGGCCTCGCTATGAGGTGCCTTGCTTACATAAAAGGAAACTTTCCTTGCAGCCGTATTCGAAGCCAGCGTCGCCTGTTGCCTTAAAGCCTGAGTTTAATGCTCGTATCTATTTCTATCTTTATGTTTTGGAACGAAAAATGGGAACAATGATTCCGTGCGCGATGTCGTAAAGATGCCTGAGCCTTGGGAATAAATTTAATTTTACGTCAGCTTTGAGTATAAAAAAAAGTTAAGTGGTGGGAGTGGCTGACAATTGAAGGACATACGCAAGTGGAATAATGTCTTAAATAGGTGAGAAGAGATTAATGCCTTTCATAGAACAAAACTCTTCCGAGAGGCGGATAAGCTGGAAACATATCTGTCGGGTTTTATGAAGTGTATAAGGTATTCACGCTGACATGTGATCGTTGTAAGGACGAGGTTATCATTTCCGAGTGGGATAAGAATGAATGAGGATTGGGATCCTTATGGGGTTTGACAACAAATTTTATTGCTTACCCTGACCTACGGGAATTGTAAATCATTTATTAGTTTCGACTGGCAACATCCTTAAAGGCATAAAGAAATCCTTTCCAACTTTTGAAGCTAAGCTTACTACGTACTGCCAGAATTGTTTCAATGAGAAGCTTCGAAGTTCCGTTTAATGGATTTAAATTTATGACTGCAGCTGGCGTACGCAAATTTAGAAGTTCCTAAGACTGGTCCAGACATTCAATCTTAACAATTGAGAATCAGTCGCAGAAACCAAAGAAGAATCTTTTTAAAGGTCTCGGATTATTTATTTACAACCTTGAGTTGTCAGAGCCACAGTTTTTCAGAAATCTTTAAAACGAATTGCATACGCCACCGACATAGACGAAACTGCTAGATCTCTGCAAGCTGTCTTTCGGACGTTTACGAGCTTAAAAGCTGAGGCAGCTAAGATAGATTTAATGATTAAGAAAGGCAAACCCAAGAACATATAAGCTGTGATGAAAGAGAGACACACAACACAAACTTCTTGGTACAAACATCACAATAGCAAGCTAAAACTTTGGCTTAGTTAAGGGCTTCGTCTTCTTCGGTACCGCTATACATTCTGAGAATGACATCTCTTCAGAGATGGAGCGAAGAAAAACTTTTGTCCTTCGCTGTTTCTTTGGACTTAGAAGGCATTTGATTAGTAAAGTCGCATCTCGACGATGAAGGCAACTTTATATCTGACCTTAATCATACCAGTTCTGCACTTTGGCGCCGAATCATAGGCTGTCTGCTCAAGACATAGAGATGATTGAGGCATGATAACATTGCCAAAAATTGAAGATTTAGACTTAGGCGGGCTTGGGTTCCCATAAGCGATTTATTGTCCAATATTCATTCAGTCAATCTGGTGATGTAGCGTGTTTTACACCACGGATTTAACGCCGTTGAACTTTTCTTCTGTGGGGTACAATTAAATCGAAAATGTATAAAAAAAAATGGGTTGAGAGGATGGCTTACCACTTAGAAGCCAATGGTTGAACGGTGTTAAAAAAAATGATAAAAAACCAGCAGCGTCGTGGTAGCGCAGTTCGTTAAAGGCATACCTTTCAATCGGATCAATAGACCAGGTTCGAATCCTGAAAAAAATATTTTTTAACTCTGGTCTGACTAGATATGTGTTTTTATTGCAGTGGTTAGGGTATCGGCTGCTGAACTGTTAAGTTTGCGTTTGACAAAATTACCAAAAATAAATTTCTAGTGTATCTATTAATGCCGAAAAAAATAACGCGAATTAAGTGAATGCAAATAAGTCAGTATCAAATTCTTCGTCCCATTCCCGATTCCACCCATAAAGCGATTGATACCAAAATACATCTTAGATTCGAACCAGAATAAAGGCGATGGGCTTAGACAGCTTCTCGAAGGTGTGCAGGCTTTATAATAACCTGGTATTCATGTCCTGACTCAGAGAGCTAATATATTTCGATCACATATCGTCGGTTTCCTCGTCATCCTGCATCAAATTAAGCGTTTTGCTGAGTGAAAATTTGCCTCATAAGACATGTCGCAAGAAGTGCACAAAATCATTATAAGCAACGAAGTAAATTTCCACTTAAGTGAATCAGCAAAATTTGTTTTTCGTGGGCATGGGAAATCCAAATTAAATGCATAGAAATCTATCCCATCAATACCAGTGAGAATGTGATTGGCCCTATTTTTTTGAGGACGTCGAGGCACCATCGTAACCGTAACTGCTCGACATTTTGAATCACCAATTGCCGGGTCGTGTGAAGTCAACTATCCAAGCAGATCGCCAGGTCCTTCGGCGCCAGACGAAAACAATTTAAAATCTTAATTGCCGTAAAACGACCCTCTCAAGAGGTGGGCAGTAACCATCAGTGGCGACCGCCATACTACTCAAATTTCAGTGGACAGAACCCAAGAGCTTTAATAAAAGATGCAGCTCAAAAAGGTTGACGCTTTATGCCAAACCTCTTTATTATAAATAGTTTTCTCAAGCTGATAATAGAGTGATGACTCACTAGCTTAAGCCATAAACTTCAAATGCACATCGGGAAAAAAATTCTACGAATTTAAAAGAGTGAAAAACGTCGACATTGAATATTTACCATCTACAATCCAAATTCATATTCCTCAACACACCGAAATCAAAGACTTCCTGATTCGAATCAACTTGGCACACATTCCATTATTTTCGTGTATAAAATGCGTTTTAAGGGTAGACATTGCCCCCTTGAGAGCAAGCAGATCATTAGAAATTTCTAGTCTTCCTGAATGAAAGAAAATGTGGGTCCATGAAACTGTGAGAATTTGCGTGCTGGAGATTTCTGAACAGGTGCAGGATAGCATAGTGCGGAAACCAGTCGAAAGGCAACCAAGGGGTCTACAAAAAGAAGACTCGAAGCTTCATGAGACGATAGCGCTTGATTGATTGTGAGACAAAAAAAAAAGTTTGTCACATTTTTTCAGACCAAGCGGATTTTTTTGCATAAGATTATAATTCACAGTATTTCGTTTGTCATTTGCTCATATAAAGCAAGTGCGGATTTTAACGAGAGCCCCATGATTAATTGACAAGCACTTAACCCACTGTCAGTATTCATGATGGCTTTTGATTTATTGTGAACTGCAAACAACATTCCATAATAAAAGCCAATCAGTTTTCTGTTTTCAAAAAACTGTCATCATATCATAATTTCAAATCACCATTGTGACAAGTTCATTGTCTCCACAGCTTTGTGGTTTTTTTTTTATACATAAAAATGAACGCCATGAACCTAATTCAAACGACACTAATCGTCATTTAATGGCTTGATTAGCAATAGAAGACCAGTCATTTGAAAACATTTAACGTTTCGACAGTAGCTCCGTACCACTACCACGTCAAGGTTTCCTTCGCTTGGCTTCCTATTTCCCGAAATCGTTTCCTGATAATAAAATAACAATCAATGAACCCCCAACTGAGATATGAAATAACTGTCTAATAATTTATTTAGAGCCAAGCAAGGAACAGTCCATCAATTGATCAATCACCATTAAAGTCCATCCAGTCTTTTTTTAGTGGAGATTCCCAAACTCTCCGGCAATTAGTTTCTAGAAACGGCTTCCTTCTGGCCCATAGTCCTGAGTCTTAAGTTGCTCAAAGGACGTCACAACAAACCTAAATATTTGTGTTTTGGTGGCGTCTTCTATCACTCTAGCTTTTGGTCATGAATAATGAATGACTTAAAGCTGGGTTGAAAGGATGGGAAGTAGATTGTCTGTCTGGCTTGTGTCGTCGTCATTTGGATTTTTTGGGGCATGTTCAATAATAAGTAGCCTATAGGTGTCTAATGAGTCGACAGAATATTAATGAAGCGCCGCCGTTTGTCTGTTAACTGATTTTCTGGTGCCAAACAGAAGGTTGTTTACGGCAGCAGGACACGAGAGGAAAATGAAATGACTTGAAGTGTATTCGTTCCTTTGAAGGATATGACACTGACAGTGAAGGATGTTGTGACGACTTTATTTCCTGTAACGAGGAGCGATTAACATGTTGCCTGGTGGAGGAGTATACATATTTTCGGCATAATAGGATAAAATGGAGGAGTTTGTTTGCATAGCTCTAGAAGATATGCCACGTGGACTTAAATTAACGATTGTCCTTGTTCTTAATGATATACATTTGTATATGCATTGGAATGGCGGAAGATTGACGAAAATCAGGCAACGTGGGATGATAATTGCTCACTTTCAAATAAAGAAAAACAGAAATGGCGATTTAGCAGCGCCGCAGTATTTGAATTTCAAAATTGCTGCGAATCTGTCTAAAATTACATATGCTCGAAGTCTCGAAACTTGAGTGGGATAATTTTAAAAAAATTCTATGGAAATGGTACTTGTCCTTGTCGGATAATTTGAGGATAATATATCTTTAGTTAATTTTTGTTTGCGTATCACTTGCGAACATTGTTATTCCTCAAAAATTTGTTGTTTGTAAAGGAGGCTCATTTTTTCGCAGAGAAAAATGTTCACTCAAAACGGACACGCATAATCATTCATCTCAATAAGCATGACCAATTCTTACAAATACAGCCTTGAGTGCTCATCGTGCCTATTTAATCATGTCAACAAGGTTGCGAACTTGATACTTAATTTTGGAACCAACATTTCCTTAACGATGATGATTGGTCTTGCCTTAAAGTCCTGATATGTTTACCTCGGACGTTCATCTGCATTTTAGAGCCTTTCTTCTTTCTAGAAGAGACGCTTATGGTTTATTTACTTGCCAATCAATTAAATGCTTGAAAAGCTAGTTCAGGGAATGGCCCCGAAGCTATTATTTTTCCCCCGTTTGATCCACGCTTTTTACTGATACATTTCCAAATCGTCGTTTTTACAAAAAAAAAAATAAATAGTATAGGACCTAGGAGAATCTCCTGGAGTGCTCCAATTTTAGAAATTCTATTGGACGGAAGTTTTGCTCAAATTGAAGTGTTCATTTGCCCAGCGTACTGAGATTATTGAACTTGTTTTAAAAGTTGTTTAAACTCGATTTTGAGTATTGACTCCTTTACTATTTTGGAATAAGAGATATGGAAAAAAAAAAACGAAACTGACAGATAAAATGATTAGAAGGTGCGCGTGTCTCCGTTCATCATTGACAGATACTGAAGCTAAGGAATGGTTTACATCGAATCGTAGGTCAATGAGTACACAAATAGGTTATATGTTTTAAATTCACTTAAAAAAAAACTACCACTTCTGTGCTATATTTCCAAACGAGTGCCGTCGAAAGGAGAACTTTTTTAAATGACCCTTCAAGGAAGATACAAAATAACAAAAGTCTCAAATTACTCTCTGCTCGCTCATTTAATCCAACAGATCTCTTATTTTTGTGATGTTTTCAAAAAGTCTACAATTGGATTCAAGATGAGAGAAATTATTTCAATGGTGATGAGGTTGAGTCTATGTTAGTCCATAGCGCATAACAGCTACGGGTCCGTGGGTAAGTAGCGTTCCCATCTTCTAACCTTAAAGCGACTGTGGAAATTGCCAGTTTTAATGAAGCCTGGCTCAACAATTGTGTCCCAACGTGGGACACAGTGTTCATGAAGGCTTGATTGATAGATTTTAAAACTTGCTTAGCACCATCGAGGTTAATACACTACTCAAAATATTTTACAAAATTAATAAATAAAGATTTTTTTGGTTTTGAAACTGTTGGAAAGCTTTATCTTTTCGATTTACAATCAACTCTCAAACATTTTCTTAAGCTCGTTGTCAAAAAGTTAATCTGAAATGAAACTAAGCTAAGGAAATGTTCTGGATTAACAAGAGGCTTATCAGTATGAAAGATCTACTAAATGACATGACAAATCCGATGTTCAGGATCGACTTTAGTGCAAAGCAGATAAGTACAACGCTGTTTATTTAAGAATGAGTTTGGCTAGTCAAACTTTTTAGTATCTAGACAGACCTTAATAAATGATAAAAAGTGGTCAGGTGGTCAACTAGCTCTTCCTCCAGTGAATGGCTATCGACTTGTTGGACTGTAGTTGCAGGTGTGCATCCAATAAAGGACTGAAATGACTCTAAAATTAGCGGATCCAAAAATGCCGACAAGAAGCAAAAGTTTCAGCCAAACCTACCTTAATTCAAGTCAGTTCATACTCTTCAAAATAAGTTTTCATCGAATGCTCTATTGCTTCGTGGATGAATGCTTCACAATCTCAAATTTTCCAGAAAGCCAGAACCGGTTCCTCCTCCTCAAGGTGGCTCTTGCATATAATCTTTTTTCTTTCTACCAATGGTACCAATGGTAGCGCCACCGTTATGAGACCTACTTAAATTCTCAAGTCACGTCTGTATATAAAATGGTTTGAAAGTAGTTTTTTTTTATAATATGCACTCTCTCTCTCTCTCTCAAGGGGATTTTGACTACCCTTATAGCTCATTTTACATAGAGCGAAGAAGTAAGATTAAGAGACTGTGTTGTGGTGTTAATATCGATTGAACTCTTATCGTATTTTGGTTGAGATTGCCTCATGAGCGGACTCTGAATATGGACGAGGAATTGTATATCGACTCATTTTCATTCACTTAATTCGCCGTATTTTATTTGAATTTAGTAGATATATGGGAAAGTCGTATTACTAAATAAGACCTGGCGAATACGAACACTGCTGCTAGAGTTATGACTTCATCGGAACCAATGACAGAGCATATGTACAAGTTTGACAACAAAAACATGAAATTCCATCATGACAAGTTGATACAGCAGTCACTACAGCAAAGTCGTCCTCTGGGTCGGACTATTATCACTGTTCGAACACTTCATTAATAGGTCTACAAACTTGATCGCAACGATAAAAGTTGACTAGACCAAATTCGAAAACTGAATAAGAGTTCAAGACTTACTCTTAGCATCGAACCGGGGAACTATTAATTATTCCCATTGGAAAACATTCGCATGACCAGAAGGTTGGGGTTGCAGAGGCATAAGAGGCAGTTAAAAGGTATGAGGCTAAGTTAACGGCTGATATATTATTCCAGACAATTTAAAAAACATAGATCAGAGTTCCAAATCATATATTAGTATCGCTTTCCTTGTCCAAAACATTAGTTCAACGTTTTGGCTGGCAGCGAACATCTAAGTAACCGGTCTAGACTGTAAAGGTGGTACGATATCTTTGAATACCCTAAAAAGAAATTTGGAACGAATAGAAAGTAGATTTTTCAAAAAAAGCTGTAGTTAGTGAGCTTTCATCACCAAGCCGGTCGTGCAATAATATAATGTTTGACAATTACGCTCCATGCTTTTCTATGATGCCATTGTTAAGAGAGCATATCTTTGATAAGGCCATGGAATCAATAGTTTTAGCCACTCAGAAGACTTACTTCGACACCGACATCTCCAAATGAAACGGTTTCTCTGAAACAATATTTCACCCTCAAAACAACTTAAAGCAGTTCAAAACACACGAGCACTGGAACCTCCCGCGAGTTCCTCGTTGGTCCTTTCCACTTCATTGGCATAGAAAAAATAACCCCGCGATTAACCATAATTAGAGCAAGTAGAGTCGTTTCTGGCAGTTAAGTTCCGACTACATTGTTAGCGTTGTCTAACAACATCTTTATGGCCATGGTATAATACATCCATATGTGTTCCCGCATTATAGTTTTCGTACAAAGGGCGGGAGTTGAACCTACATTTGATTGCCAACTCGGGACGACAGAAGAAGCCTTATATGACAGTTTGTCTTTAGAGGCCTGCAAATCATTCGGGTGAAAATACCAGACGCTCCTACCCTACTCCTACACCAAGCCACAGACACTTAGAAAGAAAATTACTCTTGGTCTCACCCTCTCAATAGATTCAACAGCCATTCATCAACACTGTAAAGTCCTAATGTCATTTTCAAGTTACCACATTAGCCTCCACTTGACTTGTACTTGTACAGGACAGGGTGGGCGAATATAATTTCCGCAAGTTCAAAAGTTAAATGGCTATGTTTAGTGGCGTTTACACAACGACTCCACTTAAAATGCCATAAAAACCAAACCCAAAGGCAGGCAGTCAATTCACCCGAAGTCATAAAGTGTTTATGACGCTCTGATGATGAACATCGAGTTTCATGTGCCACCTGCAGCAGTGCCACAAGTGCATTAAATTTAAGTCACTTTAAGGTAGAGTAAGACTTCAAAGCGTGGACATAAAACAAGAAATCATTTAACCATTTCAGGACACTAAATAACCAGTAAAGAGTGAATGAAGTCTTATCGTGTTTGATTCCAAAACTTGACACATTCAAGGATACTTGTGTTGACACGTGACTTAAACATTTATCAAATCGGTATTTGAAAGCTCCCAAAGAAGCATCGATGTGTTCGAAATCGGTGAAAAAGTTTTTCCTTATAGACGGGAAAGTCCTGCGAAACTATAAAAAAGGGAATCTTACGTTTATGGCTTCTAAGTTAGACATTTTTTTTAAATGTATAGAATTTTTTGAAAATCAAACATATTATTACATTATTACAAGTAGGACTTCAGTCTTTTATAGTACATAAAATGAAAGTTACAATAACGGCTTTAGGTATATTAAGATAAGCTTAATGCTGATGGGGCAATGCTTAACGCTGATGGGGCAAAACGCAGTTTTTCAAAAAGATATAATGGTGTTTTGGTTTGGATAATTCTATGCATGAATATGCAGGACCTCCTGGCAAAGTATTGTTGCAATGTACAACCTAAAATCTTTTTATTAAATTCCGAGATATTATCATATCTACGTAGACGAAAGACGTATCTCACCATGTCGTTAAAAGCTACGAGCAGCTTGTGTTGGGATTGTGAATCGAGATTGCAATACACAACAACCGCGTTGTCAATTAGAGGCATGAATAGAGCTTTAATGGCCTTAGTTTCGTGTTAGCCCGCCGTAGATTCTTCCAACAATCTGATTAATATGATCAGAGGCTGAAAGGGATCGATTAATTATAAAACCAAGGTTTGATACTGTATCCATATATTTAAGTCGAAAGTTGGACAGGAAAAGTGGTGGTAAACTGTCAGTATCATACATAGTTTTGGATCAACTGAGTTTTTGTCGGATCAAGAGTCAGTCCATTGTTTATGGACCAATTATATATATTTTAAAGATCCTTATTTACTCGGAAAGCAAGGTCCAATTGGTTTCGACAGGTCATCAGCATAAAGGTGAATGGAAACATTTGAGCACACATTTGGAAGGTCATAAATGAACTAACAAAAAAGAATGGGACCTAAGATAGAGCCCTGCGGTACACCATCAGAGAGCCTCCTGAAAGTAGAGGAGCCGTTTTCTGTCACAACCCTTTGGTACCGATTACTCAAGTAGTCTAGCAAAACACGGACGGATCTTTCATTGAGCCCAAAATATAGCATAAGCTTTTTGCAGAAAATACCATGGTTCACCCTGTCAAAAGCCTTCGAAAAGTCTAGCAAGCGAAGGACTGTCGCATCTCCCATGTCGTAGTGAATTCGTGTATCGTCAACAATTTTAACCATGCCTGTTGTACAACTATGTTTTGCACGAAAACCCGATTGCACTGATGACAGTAAGTTGTTTCGTTCAATATGACAAATGATCTGCTTAGCTAAAACCTTTTCAAAGACCTTTGCTAGACATGGTAATACTACTGTGTCCAAAAAATAAGGTGACATATGAATTTAAACTGCGCGCATCGAAGGATTTGGAAATTTTTCTTTCTTTTTAGGTTGGTAGTACTGTCAGTGACATCTATGTGAAATTTCATGTCAAAATATATTCATTGTGTTTGAGATACGCGTCATTTTGTGAACTGCTAAAAGTGAGGTTTTCGTTTTTTGCGATGTCGAAATTTATTGAGCAAAGAATTTGCATTAAATTTTGTTTGCGGAATCAATTTTCTGCTGCGGATACGTTGAGGATGGTGCAGAAACCTTTGATGATGAGGCTATGTCTAAAAAAATGTTTACAAATGGTATAGTGATTTCCAAGCCGGCCGTGAACGTGTCGAAGACGAAGAGCGTTCTGGGCGACCATCAACCTAAACCGATGAAGCTCACGTCCAACAAATCAAAGATTTGGTGTTGAAAAACCATCGATTAACGATTAGAGACCTTGCTGATGAAGTTGGCTTATCGAAAGGCTCAGTCAATACCATTTTGAAGGATGCTTTGGGCCTCAAGCGCGTCAAATCTCGACTGGTACCGAAAACATTGAATTTTTTGGAAAAAAGGCGTCGCGTTGAAGTGTGTGAAACAATGCTTTCCGACTACCAGGATGTCATGAAACGCATTATAACTGGCGATGAGACTTGGATCTATGCTTACGACCCCGAAACAACCGATCAATCGAGCGAATATCGAGCCGAAAATCAAGGTCATGTTGACTGTTTTCTTCGCTTATCGTGGTGTTGTGCTTTATGAATTCCTTCCAACCGGCCAAACAGTCAACAAGGAATATTATTTGAACGTTATGCGTCGTTTGCGTAACGCTATCCGCCTAAAATGGCCGGAATTGTGGAAAGACAATTCTTGGTTTTTACACCACGATAATGCACCATCCCATACCGAACTCGTAATTCGTGATCATTTCGCCAAAAACTCAACCCATATCGTTCCGCAACCACCGTATTCACCTGATCTGGGGCCGTGCGACTTCTGGCTTTTCAACAAGCTCAAAAGACCGCTCCGGGGACACCGTTTTGATACGATAGAGGAGATTCAAGCCGCAGCGAAGACGGAACTGAAGGCCATCCCGGAAAGTGACTACAGCCAGTGTTTCAAAGATTGGAAAATCCGTTTGCATAAGTGCATTGCATCGGGAGGGGATTACTTTGAAGGGGATGAAATTGATTTGGAAGAATAAATAAAGAATTTTCAAAATAAATACAATGTCACCTTATTTTTTGGACACAGTAGTAGTCAACAAAGTGCAAAAAATTCGAATGACAGCGTTCCCAGTGACTACAGACCTATAAGTATTCGGCCGTGCTTTGCGAAGGTCTTTGAAAGAGTGCTGGCGAAGCAGATTCAAAACCATCTTACTATCAATTCTTTTATTCTTAAGCCCGTCTCAATCTGATTTTAGGAAAGGTCATAGCTGTTCGTCCACAATGGTCAATATCTTATGGCTACCTTGCTTTGCCTTCTGAACTTTCAAAGGCGTTCGACAAAGTCGCCACCATAATCTTTGCTGTAAACTGAAGCATTTGTTTGGTTTCAGTGAAAGAGCGGTTGAACTAATAAAAAGTTTTTTGTCTGTCAGGTGGCAAAGGGTCGTTGTTGATGGTAAGTGCTCGACTCTGAAACGTCTTACTCATGGCATGCCACAGGGCTCAATCCTAGGGCCAATATTGTTCTGCATATTTATTAGCGATCTACACTTGGTATGTAAGTATGTACCGATTCATTTATTTGCAGATGCTCGGCTCTATCTGTCCGGTCACCTGAGTGAGATAAATGAGGTGGTAGCCTGTCTTAACGAAGACTTGACAGCCATCAAAGCTGTGAATCCGTGCTCCAAAAATTCCAGTTTTCTTTTTTTAAGTTTCTATTTTGACCCTCTTCAAGTTTTCAGTGTGATTTTAGCAGTGTACTGAAGCTGTTCGAAATCTGCAATGAACTAAGGATCCTACGCGCTGCTGTTTTGGATTTTTCAAAATGTCCATGAATGTCAAAGAAGATCAAAAAACCTTGACAGAGGATCATGATTTATTCAACTAAATTGAGCTCTTTTGTTTAACATGCATTTTCAATTCTTTTTTCGAAATTCACCTTCTAGAACTGTGCAAAAAAAGTGGACGCCCTTTTTGTCCATGTTGATAATCACCCTGTACAACCCTTGCAATCCTGGTGATATATCCTTAGCCACCATCAGAACAGTTTTATTCACAAAATCGTATCTTGTCTGCAAACCAAAAACAAAAAAAAACTCTTTAATCAAAAGTGTGTACTCTTACTCAGGCTTTGATAAAGTACACCCAGCTTAGGAGGACACTTCACAGCTTCACCCTTTAGCTCCTTAACGATTTCATGCCAAATCTCCGATTTGTCAAAAAACGTCTTACACAGATTTGGCCGTTCAATGTCGAATGCTGTTTTCATCCAACGTCCACCGGTCCATCTCTGAACATAGACTCTTAACTAGAATGGAATTAAAGACTTGACAGACAGTCGCAGCTACACCAGCAACCTGACTTACCTCATAGGTTGCATCCATGTCGAATTTTTGGGTCAAGATCGCGTAGCCATTGAGGAATATTTTTTCATCGGCAATGTGTTCGACTTGGAGATGCGTTACGTCGAAGCTGCTTGCCAAACTTTCTAACTTTTTACCCGCACAAGGCGTGGCTCCATTCTCATTCAATGTAAAAATATACTCTAACCCATCGACGTAGTATAAAGACGCCAACCATCCGGCAATAGTGATGAAGAGAAATACTAGCGACATTTTTTTTTTTAACGCCGACAATCAACTGCGATCTTTTTAAGCCTCCGTGCCATTATTTATATGTGGGGATTGGGCAGATGGTAGATCGTATCGGGGCTTCGGATGCAGGTACAGCATGTAATGAGCGATGTTTGAGGCTAATTAAAGCGACTGAAAACTGTTTACATGCGCTTTGCGTGCCAACGTTTGACGTTACATGGTTTTAATGAGTCGCTGATCACTTGTACAATATTGTATGACTGACGAACAAAGATTAAGTGATTTTATTCTTCGTTTGAAGAAAAACCTCAACAGATATTTACTCAATTCGACGCTAGTTTTTAAGCCTTTTAACTTTGAACATTTACGAGCCATCATATCCTTCTCGGTGTCCCTTTAGATAGCTTTTTCATAGTGTTGATCATGGATCATGGCCCTTGCAATTATGGGACGTAAAACCAAACTGGACGCCGGAAAGAGCCGATATACAAAGACTCACAGACTTCATAGAGTAATGCAGCGTCCATCAAGATATCCGTTCGTCGTCAGTGGTAAACAAAGGCTAGAAGTCTTGAGGCTAAGGCTTAGTTTGGTAGATAGGTAGGTACTTGAGTTCCCTGACGCCCTTATGGCTCGCTTAAAGTCTATTACAGTGAGACCTACTATAGTCTCAAAACCAGCAAGATTCATATATGAATCTTAGAACGTTTTTCAGTTCAACACCACTAAAGCTCTCCAGCTCTATGAAGAAGTGCTGCCGCAGGAAATGCTTTCTTATTCTTGCTTAGGCTGGGGAAATGTTGGATATCTGTATCACGACTTAAACCGATCAAGAGCTCTTGCTATAGCTCCAATACTCAGACTAAGCCATCGAGAACTGGCTTTTCTAGGGCTTTTAGGGCTTCTAGGGCTTGAACGGCGTATGCGCAGATGGGATTCTCACAGAGTGTAACCGAGTTCATCAAGGATATTTCACTGATGTATTTCCTGCATAACCTTACCAGTTTCGATGTCAGAATACCTGATGCTATGGCGTTAATTGCCGCATGGCTTGGCAGTTGCACAGACTTTTGGAAGATCGTGCCTCTTGTATTGACGTCTGACGTTACGCACGACCTTCCCGAGAAAAATGTTAAAAATTCGCATATCAGTGACTTGCCCTGTCAAAAAAATCTTTTTTGACACCCAAGGTCTCGGTAAGATCCTTACCTACCTTGACAGAGCGACGGGCGTTCTCCATCGTAATCCTGCAAAAGCGGAAAAGCTATAAGCTATACAGTTCGTTTCTTTGAATACTGCCATACGCGGCCTTAAAATCGATGAAAAGATGGTGAGTATCTAAGAGGAACTCCTGCGTCTTTTTCAAGATCTGCCGAAGTGTAAATATCTAGTCAGTGGTGGACGTCGATGGCCTGAAACCGCAATGATATTGGCGAATCTGGTTGTTTATGAAGGGTTTCAGGTGATAATACTAATTTTTCTTATCTGCTGATATAATTTTCGAACATGCTTCCTTCAGAAGAACCTCTCAATTTCTTCGATCGCTCGCTTCCCAAGATTTGTTTTTTTTTTACGGAGAAGCCGGTGTTCTTTCCGCTTTTCTGCATGTAGGGCTCGCGAGCAGTCTTCGTCGTCCTTTGCAGCGGCGCTTTGAATGCATCGTCCTTGGCTGCTTATGCTCGCTGACACTCATCATCATGCCATGGGTTTCTTCTTGGAGGGCGGATAACCGAGCACATTAGTAGTCTGAGGGGTTTTTGGGAGGGATCGGAAAATTCCTGTTTAGCCGGTACTGAGAATCAAGGCTCGACTCTGCAACTTCCACCTCCACCTAACTCTGCAACTTCCACCTCCACCTATATGCCTGCTCTGTGACAAGACTTATTTTGTGCATTTTCGCAATCACGATGTTAAGATCTTGGAGTAGTATAGTTAATTTTTAGCTTTTACGAGCATAGAGCACCACATCTTTAGAATTTTAACCGACGACACACTGCTCTGTGCCATTCAGCTCTTCCGTGTGTCCAAAAACGTCCTCTAGCACGACCAGGAGATCACATATAATTGCACTAAATACAGAGGATATACTAGTAAACGTCTGAATATCCTTGTTTACCCAAGGTTTGTCTACATCAATGTTTTTTTTTCAGTCAGGAAAAATCAGTAAAATGTTAATTTAATTATATAATTATTTATTTATTTATTTATCATCAAGCTTATCTCTTACAGGCTAAGACAGAACTTGTCATTTATTTTTCCTAAAGTTTGCTCATAGAAATAACTCGTACTCTTACAATGCGTTAAAATAGTTATTATTATCATAATTGCAAGTTTATTAGTATTCAAATAAATCATGAAATAGTTAAAGACGTAGAGACTTCAAAGGTAAAATAAAAATCAGCATGTATCTGGTTTTATAAGATTGCATATCTACATTCCAATTTCTACTCTTTTTATTCATTCCGACTTATTTCTTTGAAATGGGTTTCAAACCGTATACAATGAATGTTGTCCAAAAGATTGTTAATATATCTTTTTGTATTGCCCACCATTGAATAAAGCCAATCGAAGATAAAACGGATTAATATGATATCATTTATAAATAAAATTAAAATCAGAGGTCCCAACTGACTATCCTGGGGGACGTCACTGCTTACATAGATAAAATTTGTTCAATCTTCAAAATATGATTCCAATCCTTCAGACAAGATTTGATCTATTTTAAAAACTTGATTCGCAATGCAAAATCTGTAAAAATAATATCGGATCGAGAACTCCTTCAAAATTACTCAACAAACTGAGATGAGCGACAGTAGAACAACCTGTAACGAGCTCATGTTGAAAGACAAAAACAACAAGTTTTCCATTAAACAAAATACCTTCCAATTTTCTAACAAAAAATTCCACTCTCTTGAGATGAGTTGTAAATATGACCCTTGTTTTTGAATTTCATAGGTGGATAATGGAAAGTGAAGTTTCTCTGTCCAAATGTGTTGGTGGCCTCCGAGGATCAGGGTTGTATGATTTCTTCCTCGTTAGGGTGCCTTTTATGTCGCTTAGCTTACACGCTCCTGTTCTAGTAATATCATAGGTCTGATATCTTTTTGGGCTTACTCTGAGAAATTGACTGGACTGATCAAATGACATTCTCCCTTCTTTAACACTCTGCGAGGATTCAAGGAGGGCTTATGGGGGAAACTTATTGCTGACAGCCTTACAGTTGGGTACTACCTTTTCTGGACTTTAATGTTCGCGTGTACTTCCATAAGGATGCATTTATCTTTACAAACCTACAGCATACCCATCAAGGGAAGGTGTACAATTGTCGATGGTGTAGAGAAAAAAACCGACTTAAAACGAAATGTCCTCTTCGTGACTACACCTTGAACTAGTGGAATCTACTCCAAAGTTATGTCACCCGTGGTAGGGGCTGTTTTTTTATAAACACATTCTTACATCGATGGAAAAGTAACTAAGAACTTGGAAAAGTGTAAATAAATAAAATAAATCTTCTTCGCAAAAAACACTATTGACGGCTATCAGATCTCATTCCCTTCATTTCAAACCTCCCGACAGTCAACTGATAACCTTGCCACAGCGACTGTGAACTCAATCTGTCATGTCCTACACCGTAAATGGAATGGAACTTATCCTAGCTGCTAACGATTTAAAGTCTATTTTTCCCACCACTTTCACTGAAAGTTTTTGAAAGGAAAATCGCATCAGCAAAAGCCGAAAGCCGGAAATTGTCCTCAAAGAAAAAAATCCTGGACTCATCCTCGCTCCCTTTTCTGTTTGCCTTTCAATGACAATTTTGTTGGAATGCTGTAGAATCCTGAAGGATGGGCACTGATAAAGTTTAAAGCAGAAAAAACAACAAATGTCCTGAATTGTGGAAACTGTAGAAGTCTTGAACGTAATTATTTTCCTTTAGGTTGGTAAATGCCTCCACAGACTATGACCGATGTTTTGACCAAGAATCGAACAGAAATTTGCTGAGTAAAATTCTTTTTAAATGAAATGTTAGGTTTGTGGTGATTTCGCATGACCCAGTTAAGAAGGAATTGTAATTGGTTCCTGTGTTCGGAATTTCAAATTTCTGCATACGTCCTCGTTTTGTGGTTCCAGAAGGATGCCTGCAGTCTACAATCGATCCAATCTGCTGATTTCAAGTGCTTTTCAAAGTATAAATTTATACGCAAGTTGGGCAATAGTAATGTCACAATGTACGTAGAATAGCTGTAGAATTCAACATGACCTAATCACAGTCCACTTACGTATTTATTGCCCAAATAATGGTGATCTTTATCTTAATAAAATCTACTTGATGGCAATTTGAAAAAAAAAATATAAGAATTAACGTTTTTAGGGTTCGATTCACAAAGGTTCCAAAGGAACCCTTTTACTAAGCCTACACTATCCTGCCGTCCGTTCGTCTATCACAGAGCTGTATCTCTTAACATTTGTCAAATCTGTCTTATATTTCTAGAGGCCTCAGACAACGGAGTCCTGAATAGAATGGTCTCGCGCTGTTGGAAATTGATCTTCAACTTCCAATCGACCCGATATCCCTGAATCTTATCGAAGTTACGTTGCAAAAGACTTACGATCACCTCGATCTTCGGACTTGACCTGTAAGCGATAAAGTCAAAGTGACGAAGGGATCCTACAAGATCACTTGTCAAGATCGTAAATAAGATCGGCGAAATAAATACACCCTGTTGTAGGTCGTTGTTGTTAATTTCGAAAGTTTCAATAGACGTCATACTGCCATTTTCCAATGAACTGTCTCCTGGTCAGCAAATCTAAGATTATGTTCAGAAGCGGTTTGCTCATGCCGAGCTGGTCTAGCTTGAAAAAGATCCCCTGCAATCATAGAGTGTCAAAGGCCTTTTCCAAGTCAATCTGGCAGGCACCCGTGCATTGTTTAGACGCGGCATATATGCAATCATGCCCCGCTCTGAAACCGAACCGATTATCCGGAATAATATTTTTGTCCTCGGCCCACTCGGTCAGGGCTCCATTGATCCCATTTTTAAATACCTTACTGATGTTCGGAAGGAGACTTATCGACCGGTGATCAAGCGTAAGACTTAAAAATGGTAAACTTTTTATATGAATCTTCCTTTTATTCAGAGCACACAAAGATTTTGGCATTTAAACTTCCTCTGGTAAAGATGGTATTCCTCCATTCTTCTGTAAAGATGCTCTTCTCCTTTTTTGCTGGTCAATGGCATTTTCCACCTAAAATTGGAACCGCTGAATTAGAAACTAGAACGACTAGACTAGCATCAGGCACTTGCATCAAAATGTGTATTTGGTAATCCTTTCTTCAATAAATAAGAAGCTACCTTTGTAGCTGTTGAATTAGATGATCTTGCCTGCAATTCCACTAATAAAAGCTGGTGTGCCACAGGGCTCCATATTTTAGCGCTCGCTTTCTGCAATAAATACAGATTTGGAATGACATCAAAAATGCTACAAAATCGTAAGGTTCTGAATGGAATAGAACTCTCAATTCTGGACAAGTGTTCCATCCAGACCATCCTACTCTGCCCGACGGAGCTCGAAATCGAGCTACAAAACTCATAAGATACAAAATTATCACGAAGTCAATCGACTTACCACATCATTTTTAATCTCCTTTTTGGACCATTTCTTGGGATTCCATCCTTGCTAAACGACCTCTAAGAATCTGTTCCTGGAATCTGCCTTACAACTTGTTTCGCATAAAGCCCTTTCATGGTAACTTTTTCGCATCAGACAGTAAGTACTAGTAAGCTTCCCTTATTCCCATTATTAGTTCGCTGACAAATTGTTTATCATCGGACGTCCTTGCACGAACAGCTTCATCCCACTTCTTAGGTTTGCTCAAACTCAAAATGTGGTCAACATTCATAGGCCAAGTGGCTTCCAAGTATTTATCCAACTAATGAAAATATTTTTTTACCCACAAAGTTGTTATCCTCTTCCTGCAGCCTCTCGATTCGAAGGACTAACGTATGCACAGCATGTCTATCCTCTGCAAACAAGGACACAGTTTGGCAACGCAATTATCTATTTGTTAAGATTGGTTACATGAATTGGATACACAATGACGGCTTGTTAGCACCGACCGGGCTAAAGGTCCAGTCGGATGCCATAGATTTGGCTAAAAGGATCGCATCAGGACTTTTCCAAACAGAAAATAAAAAATAAAATCAACATTCAAAGGAAATCAGCTTGTTGAATGAAATCCAATGCGATGACAAGTTACTTAGTGTGTCCTTTGAGTCCTGAATTCTGGTGATTATTGCTCTTTACACGAATTGGATAGACACGTAGATGATTAAGGCTCTTTATTGCATTGAATGAAAATGTCCTTTTTGCGTTGTACGAATGACTACGAAGGTTAACCTTGAAGTGGTTTATTTCAAGGAAAGGAAACGCGTATAAACGGAGCCAGGATGGCAGGAGTTATTGACGAAAAGCGTCTCATTTGAGATTTAATAATGCGGTCAAAACAAGGACATGCTCGTAGTTTCAAGAAATAGGGTAACAACGCACAGTCCTCCTTATATCATGTTGTTTGATGCTGACACGTTAGGGTTGCCAACAGGACCATATTGTTGGAGTTTTGACTTTCATTTGAATTTTGAAGAATATTTTTTATTTTTGCGACAATTACGTTACGTTATAAATGTAAAGTATAGATACATTCAATGATAATTATCAAATTTATTAAAAATAGAAAGCAGTTGCATTTCACTTACAGGTATTTCAAGTTGTTGAATTCTGAACTTTTAGAACAAAACCTGCGAGCTATAAACTGGCAACCGATTTTTAATGAATCTCGTCCAAACAGGCAGGTGGATATACTTCAAGCTATAATAATCCAGTTATTTAACTCTTGTTGCTAAACGGGTGCGTCATTCATCCAATAAATGGTTCACTTCTGAAATATTCACCCTCAAAAATAAACATGATGCTGCCTACTTGAGATGGAAACAATTTCCTCTTCCCGAATATAATGATACTTTTCGTCAGCTTAGAAATTTAGTAAATTCCAAGAAGAAAACAATGTTAAAAAATAATTTTACAAAATCCATTTTGACGACAAGCTTCCCCCTAAAACATTGTGGAGGAACTTGCATGACTTAAGCGTGGGTCGCACGACAAGCGACGAACTGGAAGACACTGGCACAAAGAAACTTAACCGAAATTTCATTACCATTCATACCACATCGACCAATTTAACGCCTTCAACTTGTACTGCACATAATAGCTCTCTTAACTTTGAGTTTGAGTAGAGTTGAGCTGTCATGAAAATCAGGTCAAAGGCGGTTGGCTTGGAAGACGAACATCCAATTTTTATAAAAATTATTACTCATATTTTCAATTCCTTGATAACAACTTCGACATTTTCGCGCTCTTGGAAACAGGCCAAAATTATTCCAGTTTAAAAATAGAAAGCAACTTCCAATTCTTCAGCTCAATACAGGCCAATTGCCATATTACCTTTCCTGTCCAAGGTGTTTGAGGGGCATCCGTCAACGTCACAGGTGCAAAACTGCGCTTTTCGAAGTTGCGAATGACATACGAGTTACCATGGACAGAAATCAAATCAATTTTTTAGCACTTTTAGACACAGCAGTTTAAGCTTAAAATGATACATCAACGGGTGTACCTCAAGGATAAATTTTGGGTCCATTACTCGTCAATTATCAATAGACAGTTCATTGTGAAAAATGGCAATTAAACTTCTTTTTAAATTAATAAATGTTCTGCAACAGGGGGCTGTCATTTCGCCGATCCTCTTCAATATATTCACCAATGACCCCTTGTAAGATCCCATCCTCATGCCATAGCGTACGCAGACGACTTGATAGCGTACAGATCAGGTCCGAAGATCGAAGGCATTAGAAATCTCTTGCAGCGTGACTTCGATGAGATTCAGCGATATCGCAATGACTGGAAATTAAAGATTAACTTTCGGAAATGCGAAACTATGTTGTTTAGGACGCCGTTGTCTGGGGTCTCTAGGGATGCTGTAAAAAATTGTGGGACCAAAAGGACATCCACTGGCGAGTCGAAGTGAAGTCCGATATCTCTGCATTTGGCTAGACCAGTTTCTATATTTCAACAAAAATGTTGTTGCTGCTCTCACCAGAGCCAAGATCACTTTTGCCCAAACAAAGAGACTGTTTCATAGCCAGCAACTCGATGCCAGAGTAAAAGTTATCTGCTATATGGCCCTCATCCGGCCTATGCTCGTCTATAGATGCCCCGTGTGGTTCAACGTCGGAGCAAGCTTGATGGAAAGGATTCGGTCGTTTGAGAGGCTATGTCTTAGGGCCTGCGTAGGTTTATACAGAACTCCAGAGTCTGAATACAAAAAATTCTATCCCAACGAGGTCCTATATAACAGAGCAAAAGCGGCTTAACTATGAGCGAGACGTTGCAAAAAGTTCCACGGAGCGTCTACGTTTTAGTAGGGCGGTTTCTGACCGCGTTCTAGAAGAAGCTGAGCGGCAGCACCGACATTTTTGGTTCATTAAAAATGAAAAGGAAGGAACTTTTTCGTCAATTCCTTCTTACGTTGAGTAGCCCTTGCAGGCAAAGTTGGCCGACGTCGATGCATACGTTTTTCGCACGAGTGGCTGACTTACGTTAGTTAAGGTCCTTTAGGTTAAGTTTTAAAGTAATAGAAAAAAAATGTATATTTACATGTGCAAAAAGGGGATGTTCACATATCCGGGTATAGGTTGACATACTATATGTGCCTCTCCCTGTTTTGCGTCTTTTTTTCATTTTTGTACTAAGATAGAATTACGTTTTTTGAGTTAAGTTATTTTAAAGTAGGTCTTTTTAAGCTAAATTTTCTTAGTTTAAAGTTGTTTTCAATGTAAAAATTAACCAGCCATCAGGTTAAGTCGAAAGACACTGAACAAGCAGTATGTTTAACTTAGAGAGCCCGCATAGGGACAGTAAGTTAGTTAAGAACACAAAAGATATTTAAGGCTAGTTTTAAGCAATTTTAAGCAATTTTGTCTAGTATTTAAGTTACATAGTAATAAAGTCAATAAATTTCGCGAAAAAAATAAGGCTTAACGTTGCGTTTAACAATATTATCCGTTGTTTGTATTCACTAAAGCGTAATGACCATGTTTCACGGCTTTCGAAATCTATTCTTGGGTATTTAATTAATCAGTATTTCGACTTTTGTATGATCAAATGCCTTCATAGAGTCATCACCAGCAAACAACCATTGTATCTTTATGAAAAGCTAATTTTTCTCGCAATCGAATCGATATTTTATTTTAGTCCTTCCGCGTAACTATTATTCCTCTTCTGAGCGTCATTTTTTAGTTCGTGCCATTCGACTTTGAAGTGCAATCCCTCTTGGTATAAGAAGGCTATATTACACTGGTCGCTTTGGTGAAGCACTCTGTCGGCATTTTGTAGGGAATACGTGAAATGAGCATTAAAGTTACAGGATAAACATGTGTAAGAGATAGTAAGACACTTATTTACTTTATTTTATAACCTGAAAGTTTCAATTTCAATTTCAAACTTTTTTTTTCCTTTTTTAAAATATGCTTTTGTTCCTTATCTTTCATTTATACTTAAATATTGTGAAGTCTTTTATAAATAATGTGATTGAATGCATGAATAAATAATGATGGAATATAAAAAAAAAATAATTAAAACGAAAACTACTCGTATAACTTAATCCATGCTGGTCAAAGGACTTGCTTGTATAGAAGCAGTTTATTGGGAATCATTAACGTTATTTCTCTAACGATTTTCAATTGACCAGTAAATTTCTCTGCATCTATAGTCAAGTTAAGCGGTGGCTTCATTTCGAAGATTACTGGGCCAAAGTTACTTCCTTGTGGAAATTCGAGGGCCATCATTTTTACTGTAGACTTTTGTCTTTCTATCATGTTGTTTTATATTTCGTAAGAGATTGTGAGTCGCGACACGAAGTTAGATAATCGGTTTGTTTACAATTTCGGCGATACTTCATTATATGTATTGCTTTCCGGATGATTAACTCTACAAGAGTTTCCCCTTCACAGCATTTGTGGAAATTGTATCCAGAGAAGCGCTGGACAAAATAGCGTATTCGACAGGCTCCTGATACATTATCGATTGCATAGATTTTCAGCTGAAAAACACTGCATGTGCTGACGAAAAGCCATAAAGTCCAAACAGACAAGGCGACTCCATAATTGTCTTAGGATGTTTCTGGTGCACCATAGTTGCATACCTCATCCGTACATAGTGCCAAAAATTGAAAGGCAAATTGTGGAGGTGCTTCAGGTTGTCCAGAAATCAAAAGAAAACATCAAGAAGTTGATCGATTTTAGGTCTCATGCATATGTCAAGGGTAAGTCAATGGAGACAGCTCTGCACGAGATAGTAGGGAAAATAGAAGGTAGCCTTCATCACAAGAAAGGACAAGCGAGCTTTTAATAACGTAACGAGCCACAGAATCAAAAACGCTCTAAATACAATGGAAATCGAACAAGGCATATCCCAAT
This sequence comes from Orthonevra nobilis, assembly GCA_963555765.1. NCBI lineage: Eukaryota > Metazoa > Arthropoda > Insecta > Diptera > Syrphidae > Orthonevra > Orthonevra nobilis. The sequence continues at coordinate 69,633,311 of OY743227.1, read as the reverse complement.
GGATATGTAAGAAGCTTCTATGTAGGAACGTCAATAGGGCATAGCTCCATTGGGAAATTAGTCACAAGAGGTACTCCTCAGGGTGGGGTCATATACCCGATACTAAGGATAATGGTCGTAGACCACATACTTAAGAAACTGCAATCTATGGGCATAGACGCAACTGCCTACATAGACGATGTTGTGTTACTAGTGCAGGGCGAATTTCCAACCACGTTTAGTGAAATATTTGAATCTGGTCTAATAACCCTTTGTAAATGGGCAAATAAAAGTGGGCTTAACGTCAATCCGGCAAAAACGGAGTTGGTTTTGTTCACAAGAAAACACAAAATACGTCAGTTCAAGCTGTCGAAACTAGAGGGAGTAGAGCTGTCCCATACAGATTGACATACAGATAAGACTTTAAGCGGGAAAAAGCGCACTTAGGCTTACAAACATGGGGCCTTTCTTAAAGAATTTAGCACGGGCAATTTAATTGCAAACGAAATTCTTACAGGCAAACTAAAGGGAATAGACGAAATCCTTACTGAATTAGACTTCGATTCGCCGTACGAAATAACATATCCTGGAAGATATTAGTAGCAAGAAAAAGTAGTATTACGTCAAAACGAAATTGAAGTATACACTGATGGCTCTATGACTATAGAGGGAACAGCCTCTGGAATCTTCTTCACAAACTCAGACCTTAGAGTCTCTTTAAGACTGCCGGATATTTGTAGCGTTTTTCAAGCAGAGGTTCTACCAGTACTTAAGGCTGCAGAAATACTGGAAAAGAAATCGGTATCTGGCCGGGTTATCGCGATCTACATCGTCAGTCAAGCTGCGCTTAAGGAACCAGAATCATGTGAAACGAAATCGGAAATAGTCAGAAACTCCCGCACAATACTAAGGGCATTATGCACGCAGAATCAGGTGAAACTATAAGTGCCTGGACACTCATAGCGGACAAATTAGCCAGAAAGTGCTCCCATTAAACCTCCCGCGTGTGCCGTCAAGGCAACACTGCCAGATAAGGCAATGAAAATGGCCAACCGAAGTTTGTCAAACTCAAGGAAAGACAGGGTATCAAAGGCCCTATAAGGCCTACATTCGACCGCAAAAAGACAAACGGAATTCTTAAGCTGAGCAGGAAGCAGCTGAGGATAGCGTTGAGCGAACTATCGAGGCACTGCCTCTTAGGGAAACATGCATGGAGGCTGAGTCTCCCGGTCACGGACGAATGCAGATACTGCGGTGATATGACTTTCGAAGAGGATATGACTCATTTATTATGTGAATGTCAGGGAATAGCTAGAAGCCATAGAAAACGTTTGGGCAACTACTTTTTTGAAACCCGAGAGTAAGTAGGACACATCAACTACAAAGGAATTTTGAAATAAAACTCTCGAGAAAGTGTTTAGATTGTTGCTCCGTATCAGGGATCGCGATGGGCTCAAGATGGTTCCTAGTTTTGAAGCACTTCATATCCCTGCACAACCTAACCTAACCTAACCTATTTTTGGGCTAGCAGCCCAATTGGCCGGATTTTCAGACGGCAAAGAGTACGAATTTTCGTAAAATGCCCAAGTTTTATTTTTAGAAGGTTTGGTGAACGTTTTATTCATAAATATAATTGCAAAAAAATTGTATTGTCTGAAAACTTATAAACGGCAGTGGATTTATAAACACCCTTGTTTGAGTCTCATATGACACTTAAAAACTCTAAGTTTGATTGATTTTTCGCTCTTTTCATTAGAAAACTTATTCGATTTTAATAAAACAAGTGAAATTGTTCCTTTCTTTTTAAATTTCAACCATCAAATAAATTTTGATGAAACCAAAAAATTTTCAGATGTTAATTTTGTAAACAAAAAAGAATCCTTCGAATGACACCAATTCGGACTCGATACCTTGATCCGTTCTTAAGATATGCGAGACGAAAAAATACGCACAAACGTACGTTCACACACCGACACATAGACATCCTTTAAAAACAAAGGAATCCAACTCTTATGACGTCGAAACCTTAGTCAAAAAACTTAAAAATTTTCATTCTTAAACTCGGAACTATCAAAAAAATTTCCAGATGGGAAGTCAAAAACAGCATGTTTTCAAAAATGCTAGTGTGGCAATCCTACCACACCCTAACATCTTTTATTTATTGAATATACACAATGCATTCGTAGGGGGTGTGCTTATTTACACCCTTTTTCTTTTCTCGATTTAATCCTTGCTTCATCTTTCATTTTTGTGCGTTGTTTACGCTCCAAGGATCGAACACTTCTCTCCCCAAAAAACATTTATTTCCTCTTTTTGGCTGCCGCAATTTTGTTTACGCCTCGTAACGCAGCAGCCAACATTTGCCAAGGGGACCAAAAATATGACATTGACAAATAATGTTTATTCCGCAGAGTACAGCGGACATGTTGAGTCCTGTGAGACTTTCCATTCTTCAGTTTGTTTTTGCTGCTTTAACTGGGTCAATGTAAGACAAATGCCTTGGCAGCTTTATTAACTTAAGTATGAACCAAGACTCTGAGAAGCAACTTATGTAAAAAGGATTTCCGAAAAAGGATACCTGGAGTCATCAAGGAAAACTTGGCGCTGTCTCTTATTTGCGGTCGTCAGACACACAAGTCATATGGACGCTGTCATTAGCAGGTTGAAAAAGGGAAACTACATTTTTACATCAGTACGAAAATGACCAAAACTTTGCCACAAAATCCAACAACATTCCCGAAACGAAAAAAATATAAAGTTTTGTTATGTACAAACCAGCTTACCACTAAGGACATTCGTTGAGTTGTTGAATGGGGTGAAAGTTCCTTTCACATCCAACGCCATCGACTACGATTTTGCACCCTTCTGTGGTAGGAATGTTCTCTGCACAGCAGGACATGGTTAGTTCTCCGGAATTCTTGTTTCGGGACTCTGCAGCAATTGGTGGACTGTTTTTGACCTAATTCCTTTTTGTTCGATATGTCACTGGCCACTGGTTGATTGCCAAACCAAATGGAGCATTGCTGCGGAATAGAGCGATTGGAATAAACATTCCGATTCAGAGAACGCTGTGACGCTGTTAGCTACAGGATGACTTGTGGATGGGGGTAGGTACTCGTATTGTCGCACAATGATGTTCTTTGTTATGGAAAATTAATTTAATTTTCAATCGATAGTTCAAGTTGAGGGGAGTGTACCCAACTATATGAGTCCATCCACAGATACACAGAACAGCATCCTTGGGGGCCGTCATCGCAAGGAGAATGGGTGCAGTTTTAACATTCTGAGTGCATTGCTTGGGTTTAATCAAGAAGTTCTCAAGTGGAATGTACTTTCGCTGGAACTTTAAGGAATGCATTAAAGATTAATCGCAGCACGAGGAGGGCATTTTTAAATAACTTTCAGATGGTGTTATGCGGAAGAAGTTGTTCATTGGGGTGAAGATATTGTTCCATCTATGGTGCTCGAGTCATCCAGCTGTGATTTAAAGTTAAGAAGAGGACTAAATGCAAATAAATTATTTGTTTTGGGACTAATTCTCTGGCTTCCAAAATTTTGCGAATTTATTATGATTATTTATCTTTGACAATTTTGTTGGAATAAGTCAAGCATGAATACACTTCGCTTCAAAAGAATAGGTTCAACATTTTTTAAAGATGCATTGTTAATTTTTTTCCAGATTGTATCTGTTGCTAATGGCTTGTTACTGTTGCCTGTTAACTATCCGACTATAGTGAACTTAAAAAAAAAATCTTGAAAGCCAGAGCTTAGGACATTAATTGTGCAAAGCCACCAAAATGGAAGTTAGTCAATGATTTCGATAGAAAACAGCTTGTTTTTGAAGCAATTCAGGTTTCCAAAAACACTGGAAGTTTTGAGAACCCCAAAAGAAAGAATATTGGGCGGAAATCAATAGAGCCAATCCTTTTTTGACCTCCACAAAAATTAAGGAGGTTGTTGCATATTTCATCATAATTCAAAATACACAGCCAAGACCATAAAACATGGAAGAGGAAACGTGATAGTAAGGGCCGCATTTAGTTGGTTCGGTGTTCATCCATTAGTGCATAAAAGAGGATGGATCAATACATGTACAAAGGAATTTAAGAGAATACAATGGATCCCTTTTGTTTGGAAAAGCCCGGAAGGAGCTTGAGCACAATTTGCGTGAATATCTTAGTCGGTTCTTAAGTTACGATTTAAGCAGTGGAAAAAAATCATTTGAGCGATCGAGCGATGTCATTTAGTAAGAAAGAACGTTTGCTGAATCAGAACAATACCTAGTCAATGTTACGATTACGACTACGACGCGTTGGAAACGCTCCTACAGACGAGACACAACAGTGGTAATCTTAACTCCAGCCAAGAGAGTGTTCGAATCCAAGAAAAGGGCACTTGCTCTCGAAGACTTGGATTTTTGGGTGGTCATGGAGACGCCTTAAGTAGCAACCAAGTACCAGCAGTAATGAAATTTAGAATCCATGCTCAGCTTAAAGACGAGGTTTTAAGTCCCATTCTTGGTATTCTGAAGCTTGGTCTTAATAAAAACTTTTCTGGTCACCATGGTTTTTTATGTTAAAAAAAAGTCAAGAAGAGCACATTTTTGAGTTTAAAACATGGAAGAGGCTCTGGAAAAAAATTCTACATATACTTTCGACAGATTGAACGATACATATCGAGCTGAATAAAAATGTATGTTGGCAGACAAGAGGCGTGGAAAAGCGAAACCATTTGGACTGAAGATAGAAATCTGCCCGGAATTTGTTAACCAATATCACATTACAGCAAGCAAAGAGTTTGACAGCTGTGACAAGCTAAAAGTTGGCGTATGACATCTGATGAAAACTTTTTTGTGATCGAAGATCCGCAAGAAAAGCTTGAGGTTATTGGATCGATTTTTTGAATGAGAACATAAGGAAAATGTTTGCATTTGCGCGAACCGCGACTAAAAAACTAAAAAATTCACGCCCTTTTCCTCCAATGACCATCAGGGAATCAAGGTGTCATCGAGTTCAATGACATTATTGCATATAATGCCTTTGCTGATGAGAGGGGAAATCCTCCCTTAATTTCCAAGCCTGATCTTCAGGCGATCTTCGGATCATTAAAGACTTGGCCTAAGTAAACCACAACTCCGACACTCAAAAATATCTCCTGCGAACGGTGAAAGTATTCCTCAGATATAGAGACCATACGAAACCACTGAAGATCGGCACAAGAAGGATATTACAGGTGGCACTGCGCAAGACTCGATTCCAGGACCCGACCTGTCAATATTTCCTACGACAGAATCCTCCAAATGGAGATGCCCCAAAATGATGACATCGCGGCAGTGATTACGGCAGAAGACACTGGAAATGCACAAAGACGGCTAAATCAAGTCGTGAGACGCGTCCTTTCCTGGATGCAAGATCAAGGACTGAGCCTATCAGCAGAAAAGAGAGAAATAATCTTGGCGTATTCCCAGAGAGTAAACCAAAGGCAGTAATTTTGGCAGCACATTAAGTACGCATCCGAAAAGCAGCGAGTGTAACTTCAGCGTTGAACAAAATTAAGAAAAATTTTGGATATCACACGGAAAGACGCCGCAAACTACTCATGACAGTCACGCACCCTTTTATTTTAATTATTTGTCTTCAAGAGGATATTAGTACTCTTATAATTCTTATAATACGTGTAGAATAGAGCGAGCGGAAGAATAAGGAGGAGAAGGAAAGATTTTTTGAGGTGGTTTTAGGCTCTTCCGTGGGTGGAGCCCGAAACGGGACGGAGGATTTTGATATCGACCTATTAGCTTTCAGCTAATTCGCAGGATTTTTTTTGGAAAAAAGCTTTTGATATAGGAACTTTGAAATTTTGGAAGATTTAGCTAAACACCCCACTGTCAGTGTTATGCCTTCACAGCAGAGCCATCTATACACAATCTACACAAACAACTTCGCCACCCAGCTGTATTCACTCGTGTAGAGTGAGCTGATTTATTAAGGACAGAACAATATCGAAGTCAAATGGCAGCGGTACAACGAAAACAAGCTTTACTAGTGGCAAGTTTCTATAAAACAGCTTCAGAACCAGCTGTCCTTTAGTCCCTACAGACCTCATATCAGCAGAATGGAAGATATTTGACAGAACAGAAGAAATGGGTAACAGAAGAAGCATCACTATTCGTAGATAGCAAAAACCCTGGAACAATGAACCATGGGATGGACAGCAAGACTAGATAAAACGGAATCAAGGCGAAGTGAATTTCTACCTCAAATAATTCCTTACTGTACAGGCATGCTTGAATAAATAGATTGGGGAAAGTGGGAAGCCCGGAATGCCAGAATGGTGACTCGACTGAAGTCGACGTCAATCACACTTTCTACTTTCCACACCAACAATTCGTACCACGAGAGGGTGTGCCTTAGTGTATTAGTGTCACCAAAGGCGTTACTCTTTGTTCCTCGATTCGGTCCAGAATAGTTAAGAGGTCCGCTAACCTTCAACGTTGCTCGCTCAAGTGTACATGGGCGACTATCCTGCTACGGAGACGACGCACCCAGTTCCGTTCTTTTAGGCACATTTAGACCAAAAAATATTTCGGGACTTTTAGTGCAAAAATCGACTTACTTTAAATAAATCAAGTCATTCAGAGCTATGAAGATTTCGAATTTCCTTAAAATAATTTCCCACGTGCTGATTCATCGCACATTCAGAAATGCCAAATCCCAAGCAGTTCGGTCTCATTAAAGAAAAAAGTTCTTAGAAAAAAAAACGGACTCGCGATAACAAAAGATACCCTTAAGCGTGTTCTGTTGAAGTACATCCTATACCCCAAGGATATCATTTCCATCCGCACGTTTGTTGTCTTTTTTACGCTATTTTGTCCTTAATTTACTTTGTCATTGTGCTTTTCCTTGAATCCTTTAACAAACTGAGGATTTTCTTTGCATTCATTTCCGTAGAACAAAAAAAGAAAAAAACAAGGCTCCTAAAGTACCGTCTACCACGTGTCCTTTTCTTCTGTTATTAACTTCATTATTTTTGCCGTTAATAATCAACTTCCTTGTATCCTAAATTGTGAATAGACACTGTAGTCTCTTTTACGACAGTTAAAAAAAAACAACAGAGCGACATAAAAAAGGATAAAGCAGCTGTGTTGTGTAGAATAATTACATGGAATGTCCTTTGGTGAAGTTTTTATTACAACCCAAAGAGATTTATTTTTGTCGGTGTGAAGGATACGAGTAACTTTTCTCTGGTTTGGTTTTTATTAACTACGTCTCTAGTTGGAGCAAAAAAAAAACAACAAGGCAACGGACGAGGTGATTTGTAGTGTTATTGAATTAAGGATTCAGTTCAATCAGGTGCAAAACTTCCGTCGGAGTGTGAAGTGATTCCATTGCAAATGGAACTTTGAGTTTTGTGTGTTGAAAAACTTTTGGCGCCATTTTCCGTGGTGGCGAGGAGGATGTTATGAAACAGTACCTACACTTTTTTCATCGTTATTGTCTTCTTAAATTTCCAAAGTACCATAAGGATAAAATACCATTAAATATCCTGTACGGCCTGAATGACTTACATAAAAGAACAAAGCAGATTTTGGAAACGAAGGTCTTCAATTTCCAGCCTCTTAGCATTCGCGTGGCTGTGATACAAATCGCCTCCACCAAAACAACAACAGAAGAAATAGACAAAAAAAAAATAAAAGAGGGTGTAGTGGTTCCAAACTTGGATGTATTTTGGTTTATATTGCTCCATGGTTGGTGTCCGAGTTGTCACGTAGTATTTTATTTTGACTTATTTACATTCACATAATTCACAGTATTTTATTCAACATACGTTGATATAAAAGAAAGTTGTGTTCTCGGAAGATTGGTCTTTCACAGCAAAACAAAGATGTAATTATAAGCAGGGCAAGATCTACCCAAAAAAAATCAAAAGGCATTGGTCCAACTTAGGTATGCGAGTTCTGAGTTGTTAAGGTCGTATGTGACCAATATTTACTAGCAGCTAGATGGGTTCGACTGAACATTGGTAGACAGGTATATCAGACAACAAAAGGAGGTTCAACATTGGATGCATCAGCACAACGGGAGTAGGCAGAGCTAGCACTTAATGGGAAACCAGACAAGACGAATCAAGGGTTCGAATCACTCAAATTGTGATACGATGAGGGGTACGTGTGGAAGAAGAACGCAACAGATGAGGCTGCAAAGAAAAAAATCGAACATCAGAAGCTTAAAGATCTAGACAAAGATATATGCAAAAAATTGCGACATAAGAAACGAGCTTTCACAGTCTCCCAAATAACAATCTGACATTGAGCCTTACAAAAAACCGAAAAGCCTTACTGCAGGCTACAAAAGGTGTTCTCACAAGCTTTGTGGAAGAGGCCCCTTTGCCAATCTAGAAGCTCGAAGATAGTTCACACTATCTGAACTTGTCCAATATTGTAGACGGTCTGGTAGGCATAATGCATCAAATCATCTGCTTGGGAGACCAAAAGGTTGTCTGACGACAAAGGGCATTCCAATCACTTGTCGTAGCTCGAAGGACCGAAATTATGCAATTCAAAGCAAAGTTCTTCTATATGAAGGAGGATGTTGGACAACAACCAAGATAGCAGTACATCGAAAATGCCACAACATATAGTATATTTGAATCCTTGCCAGCACTCTCACGAAAAAAAAGTTACACCAAATCTCTGGTTCAAGGATCAAGCAATCGTGGATGCCAGGAAGCTTGGCAACTAGAAGTTTTGTTGTATGCCCAAAAATACAATCCAATTTAGTATCTCAATCTATGTATTATCGTGTTGCCAAATGTCTTTAAGTCGAAAAAATAATTATAATTCCTCGAATCCTTGTTTAATTAACTCTTAATTATGCAGCATAAGATCTTTTATAAAGTATCCATGAGTGGATTTAGGACAATTCTCCAGAATGTGATTTCAGGGCTTCAAGGTTTTTTCTCAAGCGTTCATTTAACATTCATGTCGTGAGGATCCGATAAAATGGTAATGGGAAAGCAGGCAGCTAGACAAAATAACATAACACCTGAAAGGTGACTAAAATTATAGACACCAAATGCCGTTCCACAGCGTTTCTAATGGGAACAGGTTCATGTGGTTGGTGAACTTGAAAAACAAAAATTGCCTTCATCATATACGTATGTACCTAGTCTTTGCCATCACACTTGTGTGCCAGTTCCACAGAGCTTTCGAGACATGAAGGGTGCGTAATAACACAAATATGGAGGTTTCCTGTAATCGACTTCTTTTAAGGAATTTTAAAACGTCATCCGTGAAACGTTTTCACTATAAAAGCGTCGTTTGCACAATCGCTTAACGTAATGGTAAATGAAGGAAGCATGGAAAAGGACCTGTTTTAAGTAGGATAATGAGAATAGTAGTAATTAGTTTTGCGTGAGCTTTAACAATTGAAAAGGAATGCTTACGAAATCGATTAAGCGATAAAACCATTTAAAAAAAAAAAACTGTCATACGTGCAGCACTCACAAAATTCGCCCGCAAGGGTACCGCTCGGCATGTCAAATTATTGCCTCTTTGTGGCTTTCGTGTTTTTATTTGTAGTGTGGAAAACAAAAAATAATAGAAAATGGCGAGTAGAAATATTCCAAATAAAAGAAACAAAAATGTTGACAAAAGGGAGAGAAGAACTGTCAAACTGAATCCTTCTTCGATCTTTCGATCTTTTAATCCGGTACAGCATATACCCGGGTTGAATCCTAATCCTAGTTGAATTCGATTCCTCGATCCCGTCTTATAAAAAGGGGAATTGCGGGCGCACTTTTGAGACTGCATACGTTTCTAAGTTTTGACAGAATCATAATCCACTACTACGGCGCGTCAGCGGCCTCATTGTGTTGGGGAATTAAAGCTTTTTCCAACAAATTTTGAAAATCGTGCTTTTTGGGGTTCCATTCGCACAGGGTGCAAACAGAAACCTATTCTAAGGATTCACTGTCTGTTCGTCTGTTCATCGCTTCGTCCGTTTGTCTATTCGTCCGTTCGTCCGTTCGTCCGTTCGTCCGTTCGTCCGTTCGTCCGTTCGTCCGTTCGTCCGTTCGTCCGTTCGTCCGTTCGTCCGTTCGTCCGTTCGTCCGTTCGTCCGTTCGTCCGTTCGTCCGTTCGTCCGTTCGTCCGTTCGTCCGTTCGTCCGTTCGTCCGTTCGTCCGTTCGTCCGTTCGTCCGTTCGTCCGTTCGTCCGTTCGTCCGTTCGTCTGTTCATCGGTTCCTCCGTTTGTCTATTCGTCCGTTTGTCTATTCGTCCGTCCGTCCGTCTGTCAACACTTGCAATTTTAATAAAATGTGTACTGCTGTGGCTACAAGAAAAGCAAATTATAAAAATAGTAGCGAATAAAAAATTAAGGGGCCCCCAAACAAAAAACATGGTTTTGAAAATCGTAATTTAATTTTATATAAAGAAGTATGGGGGGAAAATTTGCTTCGCTTCACAATGAAATCAGTCAAAAATCATTGCTATTACGTTACATTTTCAAGCGCAATGTGTTCCAGAGAAACATCCCCGTAGCGGAGTTTAGGAAAGCATGCTTGGAACAAGACCATTGTGCGGTGGCTCGGAACTCTTCGTGTGCATCTCCGACTCGCAATTGGCATTTTTTTAAAACGTTGCAGCCAAAAACTCGAGCGATAGGTTTTAAGATAAGATTAAGATATTTTTATTTATCGTCCAAAATATTTACAATCATGACTTAAAATAAGACTAAGGCAAGGTTTTGTCGGCTCAACAATAAGGGTCCGACTTTTTTCTTGTGGTAATTATACAAAATATTTTTTCTACAAAAAAGTATAACAATGGCGGCTTAATCTTAAAGCGGACTTCATATAATTTTGCAAACATTTTGAGATTTTTTTGAAGTATTTTTTTTTTTTCAAAGTTAACCTCAGTAATACCTCCTGACTGCTTTTTCGTAGAACGAAGTCTCGAAGCAATTTACGGTGTCCTCGAATCTCTCATCGTGGGCTGAGGTATCTCAGCGCTGGCTCTTAAGTCTGCTGGCTGATGTTCCTGATCTCTCGATTTGCATGGTCCTTTAATTTGTCGAGTAACCTCCTGGAAAGTTTTAGCGATCGATTGGCGTCATAGAAGCATCTTCATACTGCCTCGTGTTGCTGAAGTATTTAAACGTGTCCGGTTTTTGTCAGAGTCTTGTACAAGACCGAAGTACCCTTATTTCCATGATTCCGATTTAATTCATGGTTAATGGTGACACAGTGAACCATATCGGGCAGCCAGAAGTTGTCACAGGTCTTATGAGCTGCTTGTAGATCAGTAGTTTGGTTTTGTTGCTCAACCCGTTCCTCTTCCTCAGCAATGGGTTAGCAAGATGAAGGGCAAAGTTGGCCACAGTGACGAGATGCCTTCTGACACATTTTCTGTCAAGCGCTATTCCAGTTTCGGAGAGGCGTGCTGTTGGCGTCTCGAAGGTTGACAAGCTGAATAAGGATGACCATGAAATCTTTACCAGAATCCAGAAGAATCATTCCGTAGAAAAAAAAAACATAGTCACGAACATTCCGCCAACAGCAGCTTGAACCTCCAGCTATGGAATTGAAAGCCGCTTTAGTGAACAAACTTTTGTTTTGGCTAGTATTGGTGGTCCATACCTCTTTTTGGAAACTTTAAATGCCATTGGATATTGCTAAGAAAATCTTGTTTCAAGGCAGCGATCGAAAGCGATTGAGGATTAGGACCTCAAATTTCAGCTCTAATTTATCTTCGGCAGGTTCGAGAATTCGAAATCGTGCCAACCAACTTCCTGCAGCAATATCTTAATGAATATAAGAAAATACGCTTAAATTTCATTCCCATGAGTTGAAGAACCTCTGAAGGTTCATTTTAGTGTTTAATGATAGGCTATTCTTGGAACACCATTTTGCGAAAGAATTAAGGTCATCCTGCAGAGCCCAACAGTCTGAAAGATTGTTAATTCCTTTTAAATATTTTTATGTCGTCGGCATAAATTAGAACTCTAGAGTTCTTGAGCACACTTACAACATCGTTAATAGATATAATGAATAACAGAGGACCTAGGTGGCTACCCTGAGGCACACCTAAGGTAGCGTAAATTGATTTAGAGGTTTATCCCCTAAACAAGACTTGATAGGTTCGTCCGTCAAGATACGAGCAAATCCATTCCACAAAGCATGCAGGGAAACCAAGGGCTTTCATTTTAAAAGCTATTAGCTTATGGGAAAGCTTATCAAATGCCTTACTGTAGTCAGTGTAAATGCAATCGACTTGAACCCCTTCTTCTAATGCTTCATTAGTAAAAGAAGTAAACTCCAGCAAGTTAGTCACAGTGGATTTGTTTTTTACAAAACCATGCTGTTTGTCAGTGAGGAAAGGCTTGCAACTAAAATAAAAACTGTCAAAAATGATAGCCTCAAAGAGTTTAGGCAAACAAGATAGCTTAGCTATAGGTATATAATTAGTAACATCATCCCGGCAACCTTTTTTGTGTACCGGAATTATGAAACCATTTTTCCATAACTTTGGGAAAACTCTATTATGAATGGATCTCTGGAATATGAAAGCAAGGGGCCCTGCCAGAGCACTGCCGCAGTTCTTCAAAATTATTGGAGGTATTCCATCAGGTCCGCAAGTGGTGTCATTTGCAAGTCGAGCGAGATGGTAATTCACGTCATCAGAATTTATTGATATTGGATTCATGGAACTGGGGCAAAAGCATTCGAGGTGGGTGGACTCTTTTGGGTCAGAGTATGAAAGTGTTGAAGGATAGCCATCAGATTTTTTTTTTGCTGTTAATGAACTTCCAAAATAATGGAGGGTCAGTAAGAAGGGATATACTCTTTCTTTCAGTATATTTATCGTAAAGATGAACTGAAAGTAACTGAAATTCCCTATGAATGGATAGGTAATGATTGTGATCATCGGATTTATTGCTTGAAAGATACTTCTTCCATGATTTATTTCATCTATTCCGAAGACTACGTAGTTGGTGATTATACCATGGAGCAGTTGATGGCGATCCCTTACGCGTCCGCCTTAGACGAACAGATGATGATCATTGTCAAATTGTCAAATAATGAATATATAAAATGATGTGGACGATAGGTTTTTTTCTAATTACTTTTTTCAATTACTTGTAATGAGTAATTGAAATTTTTAATTACAATTACTTGGTAATTGTAATCGGAATATGTTCAATTACCTATTACTTGTAATTGTTATCAACCCTTTGATCAATTGCACAGAGTAATCATTACTTCTCAACTCTGCCGTATGGAGCATATTCGACAGAGGTCTAAATCAGACTAGCTCATTGAGTATAAAAATGTAACGTAGTCAACGGAATCGCTTAATCGCCGATGTAACGTTTTCTGTCTTCTCCCTATCTTCCCTCTCATTTCGTTTTAAATATATTTTTTTTATCAGGTATTTTCTGCTCATTGGAATTTGGAGTTCAGAAACAATGCGCATTAGGACTGTCTCTGATTTCTTCCTAACCCTATTCGGCCGTATAGTCGTTATAATAAAAAAAACAGCGGACACACAAAGTTTTTTTTATGGAAGCACCCCTTTTTTTTATTTTTATATTAGTATTAATTTCCATTGTCGTTTGTCGAAAACGACTATAGTCGTCGGTCGGGGGTCGTGTCGTTTTTTAATCGGTATTCCACAACTCTTTCGACACGACTGACTTGTAGTAGAACCGCAAACGACGGAATTGTAATAAAGTCTGTAAATGAAATTGGCAGCACTAACATATTTCATGTGTCAAATAATATTCATTTAACATTTTTAAATTTCCCGATCATAGAAGTTATAAAATAAATAAAATAACGTAATGGACAGTATTGCAATATTTTTTTCTTCATCTTCTGATGATGAACATCATGAATGTGAAAAAAAAAATTAATTATTGCAAGTAAAAGAATAAGACAGCAGTCGAATCCGTTCGATTTGCCGAATGAAAAGTAAGTGGACAAGCTGAAGTTACAATTCTCTGTTTAAATATGTAGATGTTTTTGTTCTAGATTTATAAAAATTTTTCTGTTGTCTAAAGAAGCATTTCTAAGCGTGCTGGATGTGATAAGTAACAAGCTTCCTGAAAGCAAGCGATCATCGTCAGTACCACCTATACTCAAGCTAGCGGCAACTTTGCGGATTCTTGCTGAAAGTGGTTATCAAAGTGGCGCAGGCAATGATTTCAATTTGGGATTAGCTCAACCCACAATGAGCAGAATTTTTTCTCAGAGCAGGAGGCAAGAAATTAGATGTTGAAGGAGCAGGGGACAATACATTAGATGATGATGGCGATGGCGATACGCCAAAAGCTGTGCCTTGAGGGTTCACGATCTTCTCAAAGGTCATCAACTCAGCAACTGATTCCTCTAATGGAGAAAGGATATGTTGGCTGAATTTTCCCCCTCCTGCAGCTTTCTGCTCATTTTTATTATAGATTAATTTTCTTTTTATTTTAAATTTCATATCAGCCCATACCTGTAAAAAAAGAACTGTTATTGAAATGGAATAATACAAAAGTTTTAGCCTACTTTTTGCCAGCCTTCGCCCTGTCTGATCGGAGGCCCAAGACTATTGAGTTTGGTTGCTAGCAACTCCCATTCATTTTTGAAATTTATCTTATCGATTCCTTTGCTAAATCCACTAGCAAGGCAAGGTTTCTCTTGGAGAATTGACACTAAAAGCTCGAATTGCTTACTGTTTGTAATTTTCATCCATAAATATAAAAGTCAATTATGCATTTTGATAAAATACACAAAAAAAAACCTACCATACTAACATCTTTGCAGCCATTTCTCATCCCGTCGTCAACTAAATGGTGAACGACGAAAATCATCGTTTTTTGTGACGTTTGTCGCGACGTTTTTATTTAGAGAATACCAAAACAAACGACGTTCAACATTTCTGAACGACATCTGTTCTTTCGTTTCGTAAACCAAGGACAAAGGGAATACCGATTTAGTCGTGTCGTTTCTTTTAGAGTTGAAAACGACAACGGAAATAGGGGTAATTGTTTTTGAATTCGACGAACGGACGAACGGACGAACGGACGAACGGACGAACGGACGAACGGACGAACGGACGAACGGACGAACGGACGAACGGACGAACGGACGAACGGACGAACGGACGAACGGACGAACGGACGAACGGACGAACGGAAGAACGGAAGAACGGAAGAACGGACGAACGGAAGAACGGAAGAACGGACGAACGGACGAACGGACGAACGGACGAACGGAAGAACGGACGAACGGACGAACGGACGAACGGACGAACGGACGAACGGACGAACGGACGAACGGACGAACGGACGAACGGACGAACGGACGAACGGACGAACGGACGAACGGACGAACGGACGAACGGACGAACGGACGAACGGACGAACGGACGAACGGACGAACGGACGAACGGACGAACGGACGAACGGACGAACGGACGAACGGACGAACGGACGAACGGACGAACGGACGAACGGAAGAACGGAAGAACGGACGAACGGAAGAACGGACGAACGGACGAACGGACGAACGGACGAACGGACGAACGGACGAACGGACGAACGGACGAACGGACGAACGGATGAACGGACGAACGGACGAATGGACGAACGGACGAACGGACGAACTGACGAACTGACGAACGGACGAACGGAAGTTCGGACGGAAAAACGGACGGATGAGTGAACGGGAGATCGGACGGTCAGACAACGGAGTCTTAGTAAACGAGTTTCGTTGGCACCATTTGGGTACGGAACCCTAAAAAGAACATTTTCTATAGTCTCTCCTGATTTTGGTGGTTTTAACATGAATTTGATAAACCACTGTCTCTTCTTGGCTTAACTATTAAAACCACGTCCAGATAAGTTGCTTCCTGGGACCATCACTATCGCTGCGTTTATCGGAGTGCACATAAATGAGTGACGCACACGAACCACACTTTAAATATTGATCAACTACTACAGCGGTTCACTTTCTAGAAACGACTTACTCAGACTGTCACATCAGCTAATCACGAGTGTCATTCTCACCCTTTTATTTTTCGAGCAACGACAAATCGGACACACTTTAGCAAAATATTTTTTAAGCAACTTGCAATCTTAAAGCTTACCCAGCAAAAGGGAAATGGACATTTGCGTTTGATTTATGTCCAGTCTCATACCGACTCAGCACGATAAACTGCACATACTGTCGCCATAAATCATACGCGAGCTTTGACATTCACCAACTCCTCGTACGTGTAATCCGTGTTCCATATCACACTATGTCCTCCTAGTCCTTGCCCACATCATATCAATGATGTGATCCAAATGTCGAAGGTCATTTATTATTATTTTCTTTTAAGTCGCAAAAAAAAACAAAAACAACACCGACATCGACAATACTTCAACATCCATCCAACGTTAAATGGCCCCTTGAGAGGGTTGCCCCTTTTTTGTTGTACGCGTCAAGAGTATCCTCCCCAAGGATAATAAATTGAAAGCAATTGCCAAGTGAATGATGATTGTCATGTCAATGTTTGTTGCTGGTGCCAAGAAGAAGAACCGAACCGAATAGGAAATTAAATCCCTTCGCTTTTGACACGTTTTCCATTTTAACTGCAACCAGATCTTTGGAGATCCTTGTTATTATGTGTAGTACTGAGGAGCCGTGTCATTAAGTTCTCGGACGCAAATGTAAGGGAACGCAATTAAAAATTACCAACCAAAATGGGGCGACATCTTGTGGTGCGGAACTGATGCTGATTCTTGAATAGCAACTCCGAATTAGTGCCAAATTATCGTACTTGTAGGGTGTCCAAAGGAGATACAACTTGACGCGAACACCCACTTGGAGTTCACTTGAAAGAGCTGATGCTATTGTGATGACTGTCATCCGGCAGCGGCAAAGGGTTCATTCTCCCTGTAGCCAGGAAACATCACATAATCGTTGGATTGAAGTTGCAAATTCCCGTTCCCGTTTCCGTTTTCTGACACTTGGAAATATCCTTCAGTTGTGAAAGTAATTGAATGTACGCTTCAGGATGTGTAATAATGGTTATACACGTCCATCCAACGCTCCCATCGTCAAAGTGTAATTTTGCAGAAGCAACGAAAGCTCGAGGTACAGATGCAGGATGCGAGGATGCATTTTCATTTTGGAATAAAATTTAAAATTTCACCCGAATGTCCTGCAGCCACGGCAAAGCGGGTGTATTATTCGGGTTTCATTTGTCGTTGTCCTTGTAGCAAACGAAATTAAGCTTGCAAAATGGACATGATATGCAATCGACTATTCAAAGATTGGTTTTCAAGAATTTGATTTACATGAAAGATGAGCGGAATACATACTTGTAAGTTCCTTTTATGAGGACCTTTTATATTGGTCCTTTTACAATGATCCTTTTTTTCAATAAGTTTACTTTGATTGGTAATGCATGAATGGAAGATACTCGTCCTGAATATCAGTTTCCAGAGTCAGTCGAATTGGGAAATTATTGAAAAAAGGACGAATAGAACAGCCGCAGAAAGGGAAGATATTGAAAATCTTAAAAATGTTGTGCGGTTACGCTTGGATGCGTCAGCCAAGCGCAGTGAGCTCTTCCAGCCTTCCCTTTACACAAATCGATTACAAAGAATTCGTTTTCACACCAAAAAGCATTCATTTGAACTCCAATGATTTCACGTCCTTCATTGCTGTAAAGTTGATGACATTTATGGAAACCTACTTCTAGCAAGGCTTGTTTTCTTGTGAATCATGAGTTGTAGTTGAATAAGTTCGAAAAATATTGTTTTCACTGGTTTTCAAAAGTAAATTGCATCGTTTTAAACTGTGAGGTTTCAAAATGTCTAACTGGATAGATATTTTTCAAGACCTATCTTATGCATTTTTGGAGTGCCACAAGAGACCCTCATTGGTCCTTTGCTTTTTATTAATAGCTTTATGTGAAAATATAAAGTGAAGCTTGTTCCTTTTTTTTCTGTCAACCAGTTTACCTGTTGCTAGGTGGCATAGCGATATCGACCCTGAGGAGTAGGATATGTGCTTGATAGCCGGGTGATTGTGGTTCGACTCCGAGTAGGAGGGGTTGTGATCGCTAGGGAACATAGGGCAGTATCAAGTCGACGAGCGGAGTGAGCATTTTGTAGTGAAAGAAGCGAGATAGCACCTCTTAAAGTCTCTTTTTTTTATAAGTTCCATCTTTTCATATTATACTACTGTGTCCAAAAAATAAGGTGACATATGAATTTAAACTGCGCGCGTCGAAGGATTTGGAATTTTTTCTTTCTTTTTAGGTTGGTAGTACTGTCAGTGAAATCTATGTGAAATTTTATGTCAAAATATATTCATAGTGATTCAGATACGCGTCGTTTTGTGAGCTGCTAAAAGTGAGTTTTTCGTTTTTTGCGATGTCGAAATTTATTGAGCAAAGAATTTGCATTAAATTTTGTTTGCGGAATCAATTTTCTGCTGCGGATACGTTGAGGATGGTGCAGAAAGCCTTTGATGATGAGGCTATGTCTAAAAAAAAATGTTAACAAGTGGTATAGTGATTTCCAAGCCGGCCGTGAACGTGTGGAAGACGAAGAGCGTTCTGGGCGACCATCAACCTCAACCGATGAAGCTCACGTCCAACAAATCAAAGATTTGGTGTTGAAAAACCATCGATTAACGATTAGAGACCTTGCTGATGAAGTTGGCTTATCGAAAGGATCAGTCAATACCATTTTGAAGGATGCTTTGGGCCTCAAGCGCGTCAAATCTCGACTGGTACCGAAAACATTGAATTTTTTGGAAAAAAGGCGTCGCGTTGAAGTGTGTGAAACAATGCTTTCCGACTACCAGGATGTCATGAAACGCATTATAACTGGCGATGAGACTTGGATCTATGCTAACGTACCCGAAACAACCGATCAATCGAGCGAATATCGTGCCAAGGGAGAGCCGAGATCAAAAAAACCGCGCCAAAGTCGTTCAAAAATCAATATCATGTTGACTGTTTTCTTCGATTATCGTGGTGTTGTGCTTTATGAATTCCTTCCAACCGACCAATAAGTCAACAAGGAATATTATTTGAAGGTTATGCGTCGTTTGCAAAATGCTATCCGCCTAAAAAGGCCGGAATTGTGGAAAGACAATTCTTGGTTTTTACACCACGATAATGCACCATCCCATACCGCACTCGTAATTCGTGATCATTTCGCCAAAAACTCAACCCATATCGTTCCGCAACCACCGTGTTCACCTGATCTGGCGCCGTGCGACTTCTGGTTGTTCAACCGACCGCTCAAAAGACCGCTCCGGGGACACCGTTTTGATACGATAGAGGAGATTCAAGCCGCAGCGAAGACAGAACTGAAGGCCATCCCGGAAAGTGACTACAACCAGTGTTTCAAAGATTGGAAAATCCGTTGGCATAAGTGCATTGCATCGCGAGGGGATTACTTTGAAGGGGATAAAATTGATTTGGAAGAATAAATAAAGAATTTTCAAAATAAATACAATGTCACCTTATTTTTTGGATACAGTAGTATATATGAGCAATTAGCTTTGGTAAAGGTGAGGAGCTTGACTCAGGTTGACTTGGAAATGGCCTCTAATTTTTTGATGTTCTTTGGTCAAGTTTTTTTTTTCTCTATAAGTCGTGTCTGGAAAGCGAGGATTTACCTAATCGAGCAGCACAACACCTCAACCAAGAGGAGGGTCAAGACAACGTCTGTCCTACAGATCTCAAACAGTAGCCGCTTATTACCATCACGTTGTCTCCAAGCAGGTATAGACTTATCCTTTATTTTGGTGTATGAATATTCGCTCCCGGTTCCACCAAGTATAACACGGGATACAAAGTTAAAAGGTTTTAGCAGTCGGGGAGTAAACGCCAGCTTACATTGTCCGCACGGATTGCAATCAACAGGCGGACGTCGTAGCTTCACTGGTTGTCGCCGCATTAAAATCGTGTTAAAGTAAGACGGGTTCGAAACCCGATGTCTCGGAAGTTTCGTAATTTTTAATTTTTTTTTTTTTTTGTATAATATTCTTGAAGACGCATTCGATAATAAGAGTTAAGGTAGAGTTAGTTAGGTTAAATCAAATCTTTTTAGTTTTAAGGATACATTTTTAATTTGGATGGCGTATTTCGAACCGAGTGCGTTTTTTTTGTGTGTTTTGCAATACAATTGGTTGGTCGCGATTCCAATCAATCGCTCGGCTTTACCGAAGGGGGCAATCGTGTGGCGCCCATTTCAAAACCTCAACCCTCGGCCATTCTCCGCAGTTGGTCAGGCGCCTTTTCTATCAATCTTGCGGGGTGAAGAGGAAACGACGGTAACAATATTAGAAGGAACACTCTTCTTATTTTTCACTTGAAAGTACGCAGAGACATTTAATACAAATCAAATTTTTTGAAATGTTTTTTTTTTTGCCCTTTTATGGCTTATCGCATCAGATGCCTCACTCTATTATATTTGGTCCAGGTTGGAACTTTGGTCTTAATGAGTTAATTTTAAGAGGTTGTAAGTCAAATTCAAGGCAGTGTTGCAAAAGTGTGTTTTTGGAATTTTTGACGTAAAATTATGCGCAATCAGCGTTAATCTTAAAACAAAAAATAAAGATAGAGAAATGAAAGTTACACAATGGACAATTTGGGCTTGAAAAACCATTACACTTTCTTTTTTGGAGCTATGATGAGTCGCGAGACAAAAGTGAGAAAAATTCATAATTAGAAAAGGTAAAAGAAGGGTGGGTGATGAGTACGCTTCTCATTTTTACTCAAAGAATGTGAGGTCTAATTTGATTTGGCGTTGCTCTGCTACGTAACACAATGATGAATAGTAGGGTGTCCCTTATTTTTCAAAGTTTTAAATTTCTAACGCATAGGTCTTAGTTTTGTTCATTTGGACTCTTAAACACTCGGAAATAAATTTTTTTTAGGTTCAAGCTAAAGCTGTGTTGAACGCACTTTATGACTGGAACCTCGATGACAAAGTACAAATAATGTGCTGTGACACAACTGCGTCTAATACAGGGCGATTGAAAGGAGCTTGTGTACTTTTGGAACAAAACTAGTCAGGGAATTACTTCTCTTTGCTTGCCGCCATCACGTTTACGAACTGGTTCTAAAATGTGTGTTCGAAACAAAAATCCACCAAGTCACAATTAGCCCTGATATCCCACTGTTCAAAAAGCTTAGAGACAACTGGAAAACTATTAATCCTGCTGCCATTGAAACATACACCGATATCGTTACGCGACATTTTGTAATACGACATTAGAAGATTTGTTGACATTTTATAATCAAGAACTGCAAAAAACCATTGTACGTGACGATTATCGTAAACTAATTGAACTATCTTTTATTTTCTTAGGAGGAGACAGTAGACCTCCTGGAGCGATAGATCAAGCAAGGTGGATGGCTAGAGCTGTTTACTCTTTAAAAATATGTTTGTTGCAATCGCAGTTGAAAATAAGCGCCAAGGATAAACTAGCACTTCAAGACGTCTGTTTATTCATTGCAGTTATTTATGTGAAACCATGGCTTGGATATAGTCTGGCGGTGAAGGCACCGAATTAAGATTTGTGCTTTTTAAAGTGGCTTAAGGAATATGAAACTGTTGACAAATTGATCTCCAAAGTAGCCCTGAGCCAGTTTAGTCAACATCTTTGGTACTTGTCAGAAGAAATTGCAGTTTTATCACTCTTTGATGAAGAAGTTAGTGAAAAAACGAAGACGAAAATTGTAGTGAACTTACAAAGAGAGTGTTTGTATGATTCTGGGAAGAGATACAATCCATCTGAAGAAGATATGTCTGATTATTTGTATGGTAAGTAGGAATACAATACACAGAACTTTTTTTTTTACTGATTTTAATAAATTGATAATAAATCTGCCTTATTTATTGTTGCAGGAAAGTGAAGTGAAGTGATTTTGTGTCAATGAAGAGCAAAAATGTATTTTCTCGATTAAAAATCGATAAGAATTTCCTCCAGAGACCCGTTTCTACATGGGATGAAGATGTTTCCTATTTAGAGGCAAAAAGAAAGAGCAGTTAACGATACAGCTGAAAGAGCCGTAAAGCTTATGCAAGATTTTCATGGTTTGATCACTGCAAAGGAAGTGCAAAAGCAATTTTTGCTGCGCTGTGTTCAGGAGCATAGAAATCTGTTTCCAGACTGTAAAAAAGAGACTCTCAAAAAGAAAATATCCTGCTTGATCTGCAATTAAATCTTTGTTCACTAAATATTTTATAAAATTTAAATATTTCAATTGATTTCGCTACATAACGGAGAGGGTCATAAACAGCAAAATTCAAAATCTTCAAAGTTCTGTCGGCACGGGTTAATGATAACGTAGGAAGATTAAATTATGCATTTCGATATCTAAAATATTATATCTTTTCACCCATATAAGGAACACCCTAATGAATAGTCTCATCTTCATGACCATTACAGTCAAGCTGATTTCGATAAACTGATTATCCTTGGAAGAAATTAATCAGCGATGAGAGCATTTAAGAGTATGTTCTTTTCTGAAAAAAAAACTTCTGGGTTTTGGTTCATGAGAAGAAACCACAATTGTGGTTTAATAAACAATATTTTTCATTTTTCATTTTGCCATCTTTCAAGGATAGCGAAGGATGTTTCTCATCCGGCAGTGTTGCAGACCTCATCCAAAATTGTGTCTATTTGTGGCATTCACATTTCCGCAATATTCATGAGATAATATTTGGGAGGTCTTTCAAGTAATCTTGAGATGAATTATATTTGAAAACATTCCGAGGTTGATTGATATATACATTGAGGGACAAACTAGTGCAAGTTTGAAGTGGATTTTCGACTTGAAGAAGGATGATAAACGTATTTTTTGTTATTAGATAAACCTGATTTTTTAAATAAGCCTTAAAACGTAGCAATGGAAAAGCTATTTGCAATAATTTTTTTTATAATATTTCAAATAAACAAAGAGATAAATAATTTTGTATGAAATTCGCTGACAGAATTTAGTTTCTGCAAACTAATGAACGACACTGAATTTAAAACTAATGTAACTAGAATTGGAACAATTAAATAGTCCATTTTTTTACTTTTTTGTTATAAATTTGATATAACATTTCAGATTTAACGAATATCCTTTCCTCTCGAATCTACTGAGGTCCAAAAATAAACAGAAACGTGCAGATATGTCAAACATATTTATTTCCGGAAATCGAGACCATTACAAGCACTTCCACAAGTGAAAAATTTTACCATTGTTGATTTACAGTGACAACTTTTGTTGGGCGTTGGCACAATGGCCTCTACAGTATACATTTTCTTCTACGGTCTAAATTGTTTCAGTCTTATTTTCGTAAGCCTGCGAATAAAAAAAAGCGGCCAAGGGTGAGGATGACTCTCGCACAAAGGGTTCCGCACCACCCAACGGTCCGCATCACTTAATATTATTTTTATTTGAGATTTCTCTTCTTACAAGTTAACCAATTGACAATTGGTAGTGTTGTCATGAGACGCGACATCTGGTATTGATTTTCTGAAACCTACCCGACATGTATTGAAAATTCGAAATCGGTTAGCATGCAATTCTTATACGAGCAATGGAATAGAGCAATTTCTCAAGACCTCTTTGTAGGCTTTTAATTGAGTTATAAAAGAAGTTTTTTTGTGTGGGGACCCTCTTTAAATTTTTTAAATTTAAATTTTTATTATTCGTTATTTTAGCGGCCATGGTAGTTCACATTTTGTTGAAACCCCACGTGTTCAGTCCTCTGACAGACGAACGGAGAGCCGAGGCTTAGTATCAGTTTCCGTTGGCACTCTTTGGGTACGGAACCCTAAAAATGAGTCACTTAATGTCAGGTCCGGTGACTAAGAAGCCATGTGTATGTCGCTGTTCTAGCTGAAAAAATCTGCTGAAATAAAGCTCTTTTGTTGAACCTGGGTAACAACTGCAATACACTTCAGCATTGACTGTCTGTGGCAGGTTAAAACAAAAATCAGCTGATCAAAAATTTATAACCACATAATCGTGCTGAAATAATGCCATCGTTTTTTATGTCGTTCCTTGGGGTAGTCGGGATTCAATGGAAATCTGCATCATTAACGCTCATTGCGTATAATTTTGAGCGGAATTTGAACCGCCATGCTCTGATGTCGCTGCTGATGTTGATCGTTTTTCCCGCTAGAATAATGTTGATTTTCATCTCTTCTCATCTCAAATTTTGAAACTATGAATATTGAAATGGCCACAATGTCTCAACTTTGACTATTTAAAGATTTAAGATGCTTCGAAACACCATGAATTTTTTTAAATTCAAGGCTTTTATTCTTCTTAACAACTTTCAGCATGATCCAAATCCAATTTGGGACTTAAAACTAACAGCTCTTTGGACCCACTTTCAGCTGCCTTTTTTTTATTCAAATTCTGCCTCGATTTCAGGCTGAGATTTTTTAAGCCTTTTGGATGTCAAAATTATAAGAACCTTCTCTTCAACACTGTTAGAAAATAACTTATTTTCGCAACTTAACTGAATGTTGTGGTACTCGAGTTTATATCAATATTTGGGATTTTAGGTTCAAGACTTGTTTCTTGAAAAAGCAACAACGTAAAACGCTCCAAACTTCACTCAGTTTCTAAATCCGATGTGCTTGACTTCCGCATCTTTTTAAATCTATCCGAAAGGAGAGTACACCTTATCCTTCGCACCAAAATCGCTTGCAATTCAATAAACGTTTCAGATTAATAATGTAATGCTCTCAATATTCATGAGGACTAAAACATCAGAAGGCGGAACATGCCTTTGAATCAGGATTAACATCCTAATCTGTGATTCTTTTGCCACCCATTTATTTCACCCACTTAAAGCTACCCTTGAATAGCAACTCAACACTAAGGCTTAATTCCATTATTCCACAAGAGCTCTAACATTCGCCAAGGATCAACCGCGCGAATGTCATTCGAAACCATCCATCCGTACGCTTTCTCCATTTCTAATCGCTACATTCGCCTCGACGCCCAACCATACGCTAATCCAATTTGAAAACAAAACATTAGCTGGTTCTTCTTTAATTGAAATTCATTTTATTTCAATGCCAGATTCTCCAAGGATATGCTCGTACAAGAAAAACATAATCCCTCCGCCACCGCTGTTTCCATCCATTAATAGCGTAAAATTAATTCGATGTTTTTTTGGAAAAAAAAGCCAGTTCCGCATCACAATCAGGACATCTTTATTACCACCACCAGCCAATGACACTATTATCTCGTCCTCCAAGGACACGTTTCCTCCCAAAAAAAAAACACAAATTTAAGACAAAGAAAAGAGAAAAAAAAACAAATTGATTTGGATAATATCCTGGAAACAGGACAAAGTATATCATAAACGATTTTACCATCTGCTGTGGTTTTGTGTCTCCTAGAGATAACATCAATGTGTGTTTGATTTGTATGCGTATCGATGTTGATGTCACGCACTGTTTGTAAATATATCCCGTGACCAACAAGGATATTGCCAATAAAGCCGTTGTGTGTAGGATACGCATTTCTCCTCATTGAGCCGATAAAGCTAAGTTGAAAAAAAAAAAACAAAAAATACTTCCCGTTGACAGGATATGAGAGTCTTTGTTCGTGTGTGCGTTAAAAGGACTTTAGGTGTGGATATCCTTATAATGGCTGTAAATCAATGAGTTTCCCTCCGAGCAAATTTCATATCCTTCGGTCAGCCGAGGCAAAAACAAATGCGCTCCATTGTCTCAATGTCCTTGAAGCTGATTTAAATGGAATCTATGAATATTGAAGTCTGTCAAGCTTGTTTGCCTTTCCATCAATCTCTTTTCTATTATTTTCTTACAAACTTTTCGTCCTTTTATGTATTTTCTATTGTTTTATTAAACCAATCATTTATCGTCCAGGCGGCGCGCGGCGTCGATGGCCCCATTTGGGAACTTTTGAGTTCTCCCTTTATCATAGTTATTACAATTCGTCATCCTCGATGGTCCGCAAAAGCTGTGCCAACTGCCAAAAAAACAAGGACTTCAATCTACATACATACATATTTATTGTGGCGAATTATCCTCGTAATTCATCAATAAAACTGTGATTCCGAGATGGGTTCATGGTTTGGGTTTTAAGTGGATGGATACATTTTATGGTTTATTTATTTGCAAGGATTGCTGATGAACGATTTTAAATTGAGTTTAGTGGTTTCTTCTTCTTAGTCATTTTTTTTTCTCTTCTTGCTTTATTGAGGCTTGGGTGCTTTAACGTTTTAGGAGTCCTTGAGTGTGTGTGTTTTTTTTTAGTTATCCTTGTGTTTGAAGAGGATAATGGTTTTAGCGTGAGGATGTTTCCGCCAAAAAGGAGAATAAACAATTTGAATAGAATTTTGCAAATAGATTTAATTCGCTCAAGGAGGATCGCTTTTGATTGCCTCTTAACTAGATTAAGGTTACTCAACCGAATGTAACTTAAGCTCTTTCGAGGATGTTAATAACCGCAGCGGATTTTTTTTTTGCACAGAAAATACTTGTGGACATTTTTTTCATACAAATTGAATCTTTATCTTTGGAATAGTCCTGCAGCTTACCTTGGACGGGATTGTGAATAACTCTATTGGACAGATCGAGCATAAGGATTTGTCGAAGAACTGATAGATTGTGCAGTGGTTCAAGTCTCAGATCCGAATAGGGACGGAGAATTTGATATATCTTATTTTCATTCGTTCAATTCGCAGTTTTTTATTCGCGATTAGTTGATTTACCTTTAAGTCTAATATTTTGCGACATGACGCAGCCTTGAGTGTTATGCCTTCAAAGAAGAGCTTATGACAGATCATTTACACAAAACAGGTGAACTTAGAGCTCCAGCCGATAAAGGAGTCACTACAGCATGATACCCACGTATTAGAACTACTATCGCTGGTCGCCCATCCCAGTGATATTAAAAAAACAAATAAATTCTCGTAGTTTAATGCCGACTCAGAAGTGCTCTGTCTTATTAGATCCCAACGGCAAAAAGTGATTCGAATACTAGATTAATTTTGCAAGAATTGCTCTGGACTTCGAACCAGGTGCTTATCTATTAATCCAGTTGGAAGAAGGCGCTTAGCCAACTTCTTCAGGTGTAGGCCTGCAGACATTTTTGGAAATATGTCTTGTTCTGAAAGGGTTTCGATAGAGTCATTTTCTACTACATCATTTTAGCTGCACTTTTTGGATGACCTACTTTTGGAGTTCCTGAAATAATACAACTTGGTTCGTCTAACAGTCTTTCCTTAAAGTACGTTCACAATAATTCTGATATAGGAAAATGCATATGCTTTTGACTTGGTTTTTTGTACATCGGCCTTAAAATCAAAATTTTAAAGTTCAACTTTCCGGTTTATCAAAGATGTTTCTTTCACTCTTGTTTTCGAGGTAATGTCAAGAATTACTTTTTTTAATCCTTTACATATTTTTTATTTTGCTGTCCCACAAGGTTCTGCAGTTAGTCCGGTTCTGTTCATTCTATTCACAGTTGATTATCGTCAGGAGCCAGAATGTTTGAAAGTTATTTATCCTAATGGAATTGTTTTTTTTTGCAGAAGTCTTGGCCGGAGAACGGATCTCAAAAGGCAGTCATCTGTCAAAGTTGATTTGAGACAGACGATCAAGGAATGCATTCCAAGTTTTTTAATAGCTTCTGAAAAAATCACATGCCAATATTGGAATCCGATAGATGTTTTGAGTGGTTCTGATGAACTATTTTCGGATTCCTACTTGAACGTTTTTTAGAGTCATGCGAGCAACTTTGTAGAGATAACTTTTTTAAGAGCTTCTTGAAAACGTAGGCAACTCTTAAAAAGTAGGAATTCGTTAAAATGGTTGACTTCTCTGTAGATAGCAGGGTCTTTAAACAATCCCTCGTTTGTCGCCAAGTTTTCTATGACTTTTTCGTCAATTTAAATCAAGACAGTGATCTCTCTAACATGGCGAACAATTGCCAATTCTCGATTTTCTTTAAGAACTTTTCAACAAAAGAGATCAATAAAATGATCACGTCTCTCAAAATGTCTAATTCTACATCTTAAAATTTGATATCCGGCATGTTTAGAAAAATATTTCTTATCTTGTATCAGATATAGTTTGTTATTATTCCAAATAACTTAAAGTTAGCGATTTCGATGCATCAGATAAGAATAAGTATTAGCGTCAAAAATTATAGACAAATTTCGCTTTCGTCGGCTGTTTTTAAAGTCTTTCAAAAAGGTATGAAATCAGAAATGGTTTAATTTTTAGATTAAAAATACCTTTTTCAGTTATTGGCAGTCAAGGAAACGAAAATCTACAGAAGATGTCGTTCTAAAACTTTGTGATAAAGTTTATTCTAGTGTAAATGAATCTGAGGTTTCGGCTTCTCTGTTCACTGATATCACGAAGGATTTTGATATGTTGCACCATGCACTGTTAGTCGATAAAATGTATAAGGTAGGTTTTCGTGGGTTCGCGTTTAATTGATTTATTTTATATCTTTATAACCGCAGAGAAGGCATAAGAATACGAAATATATTAAAAGATGTAAAAAGTTTAAATTTATGTGTTCCACAGGGTTCTGTTCAGTGACCAATATTTTTTTTAGACAAAATTGACAAATTCGCTTTTTGCCAATAAATTGAAAGGAAAATTACAGCCTTTGTGGATGACACAGCAGATGAACTGACAGATGTACTCCTTTGAAACACTTTTTGATTTAATCATATCTGTCAAAAGGGATTTGAACACTCTTAGTCGTTGGTTTTTCCGCTATAAGCTTTGAATAAGTGAGTATTTCCGGATCTATCTATGAAGAATTGGAATTCCGATTTCACTCTCCTAGTTGATCTAAATACTTTCTGCAAAACTCTTATAAGCCTATTATAGATTTGAAAAATTATAATATAATAATAAAAATTATAGTGGCTGATGGCCTTAGTATTGACCATGTTGAAAGCTTTAAGTATCTAAGAGTTATTTTAGTTGTAAAGAAAATATTTCAAATCTTTTTACTTATTTCAATATGGTTTTGAAACATTTCTATCACCTGAGCCTTTATTATAGGCAATCTGTTTTAAAGTTAGTATCAAGACTTCAGTATGGGTTAACCTGCTGAGGTATTAATAAATGTAATATTCAATTGATTCGATTTGTAGGTCCCAGTTTCGATTCCTAGAGTGGTCAAGTTTTTTGAATCTGGTCCAGTCACCATTTGCCATGGGAGTAAAATTAATGGCACTATCACTGGATGGGTCGACCAGCGATAGTAATCTGACTAATGGTTTGCGTTGTTGTAGTGGTTGTTGTATTGGCTTAGTTCGTAGTTCGTGTTGTCAAAATAGTGGTTTGTGTAGATTGAGTGTAGATAACTCTGCTGTAAAGGCATTACACTGTTAGCTTGTTAGGGTGTTTAGCTAAACTTTCAAAGTACAAATTTCAAACTTATGCTGAATAAAATCCTACGAATTAGGCGAAAGCTAATAGGTCGATATAAAAATCCTTCGTCCCGTTTCGGGCTCCACCACGGAAATGAGTTGAACCAAATATAGTACATCTGAGTTTCTCAAACCACTACAAACTCTTGCATTCTTCCTCTCAATCTTCCGCTCGCTCTAGGCTACACGCATTGTAAGAGTATTCAAAAAAAAAGAGAGAAGATCAACAGTGTTCTTACTCAACAAAAGCAAGACCGAAGATCTCATAGCTTTGATTTATTTGGAAACCTATATTTTTCAAAGTCCCTAAGACGTATTTTTTTTTTAAATTCTGGCTTCTATATTTTACGTGTCAGCAAGCGTAACCTGTTACGTGTACATACTTTCAGAAAATCTCTCTATACGCTTTTCTATAAACCAACTGCAACGCGCCAATTTAATAATCTTCCTGAAAATCTTAGATTCGAGAATGTTAAGTCGGTATTTTTTTAAAATTATCAAACACTGGCTTTTTACATTTGACCACAATAAAATAAATTTGTAAATAAATATTACAGTTTAGCTAGATAAATTAATTTTGGCCATATATTAAAAGGTTCATTGCACGAATATTATCATTTGTTTTTTTTAATATTATTATTAATATTTTTTTAAATATATTTTTTTATTGAAATATAAATGAAATAAAACAAGAAAATTTAAAATTTGCCAATTGATCCCCATCAATTTAGTTATGAAAAAGATTTTTAGTTTACTAGACTCTTGCCGTCTGATAAGTGAATGCACTTAACTATTTTTTAAATTAACTTGGGCTAGTTTATTATTATATAAAATTGTTGGGTTAAGATTTCTTTATGAAATAAAATAAACAATTTATTCCATTATTATTTATTCTCTCCAGATGCATCTTGTCAAGTTTTGATCTTTGCTAGGATTTGCCTTAATCTTCATTGAGCACGTTGGCCGGTACGTATCCGTGTATTGCAGAACGCCTTAAGACCTTCACATAGAGTGTATAGATAAGATCTTATATGCAACATTAAGCAGTATTTAGTATGCCTCCGTAGTTAAGATGGGGTTTTAAGACCATTCCCACCATATTTGAAAACATCTTTAAAAAACAGTTTTTGCGTTACTGAGCCAACCTCTCGGAAACTGGGATAGAGATTGGCTTGTTCATTGATGCCGGTTTTGTTCTTGTCTACTCTTTTTACCTCATACCCTTTAAGAGTCTGTAAGAAACCTTCAATTTTCTGAATAAGTTTCAAAGAAGCTGGGTTCCGGACTCAACGAAAATCGCTGGGCGTTTCTAAACAACATTTCGTGCAAAGGCTTCAAAAGCAAACGTTTATTTTACTGAGCGGTTTCCAGTTTCTCTTCGAGTTCTGAGTTTGACTGCAAGAAAAGTGGTCAGAGTCGACGTCCAGACATTCAGAGTATTGGAGACTTGTCTCGAAACACTGTGAGATTCATTCTCTTGGGAACTTCTTAGTGGGTGCTTCCTACCAATTTGGGCATTGCAGTCGCTAAACATGATTTTCGGATGATTTTGAAATCAGACTCCGTCATGGTTTCTATACTCCGTCTCGAAGGTAACAAAGCTCCTAATTGAAAGAGTCTTCAGCTAAGTTATTGCGACGCTTACTTCAGTAAAAATATACCGAAATCGATGCGGCTTCAGAGCAGGAGTTTCCACAATTTCGGAAGAGTTTCCACAATGGTAGAGTTTCCACAATTTTCGGAAACACAAAATCTTGGTTTCATGTCGCTCTGAAACAACTAGACTCGTGCAGCTTTTGTCAAATAGAGGCTCCAGCTTTACTAAACATTGCAAAAATACTGAAAATGAAATAAAATCATGCTCGGATCAATCAAAAATGGACTTGAGCCACCAGTCTTATGCGCTCAGAACCGCGTCAGACTATCCTGAATGACAGGTCACAGGAATGAAGTAGGCGATAAACCTTAGAAGTACGTGATAAGCTCTGTCTGGACACTGGCTTCTGAGAAAACCCCAAGAAAGGCTCGAAATTTCGGACATGAATTAACGCAGATATCGTGACATTCTATGGCTTACATTGGACACGACACATAAATGCCTTTCACTGATGCGTTAGAAAACATTTTTGGAAATATTGACAAGTTAGAGGTGAACATATCTCCAAGACCCTTGCCTAGTGTCTTGCGTAACGACTCGAATTTGTCACTTCGAGGACGACCCGATGATCCAGTTGAAAAGTGTTTTCCAGTCCTTTTTAGGAACGTTTTTCAAGAGTTTCTCACAATTAAAAAAATAGACAGTAAAGAGTTTTGCTTAAGACCCGCGATAAACGACCCCAAAAACCCTTCCCTATGGAGATTTTTTGAAGCATAGAACTGAATTATTTTTCGAACTTCCCAAAGCAGATTTTTTAAAAAGGTTTTTCTTCTTTTCTTATTTTTTTTTTCAAATAAATGCAAACAAAGCCGAAAAAAATATGTTCGAAATCTCTTACGAAATGCAAATTTAAACCCCACAACAAATAAGCAGTCTTAAAACTTACCTCATAAAAGTAAAACAAATCTTCAGCACCTTTAGTTCCGTTCGCGCTGCCTCGCAATGAACCGTCTGTCGGCTCGTTGGGTGCCGAACCCTCGCCCTGTATCGACGTCGCAAATGTTGGCGCCAAAATAATTTGTGAAATAGCAGGTGTGAAATTTTGATTCTCTGCCATCTCCTCCGAGCTGCTCAGATTCGTCATCAAACCAATCCAACCCATATCGACAATCTCGAAGTGTGGCATAATGTTATTCGGTTTCATTTCTAATCTTGGTTTACGTTTCTCAGCTGGGATTGATGTAATCGACTTAAGTGCCCTAAGTTTGGAACAATTTCGACATTTCACTTCACTCAATTTGTAATTAAATCGTTTTTCCACTTTCCACGCGCTTAGTCGAGTGTACTTGTCAGAATGTTCGGCGTTACCAAGCCGATGTCCTTGGTATCTGCACATCCTTCCATCTTTGTCTCAGTTTTCAAGTAAACTCGAAAATTTTATTTAATCTCGCGGTGAATGTCCACCGAGTGGCCATGGGGGAATCTGAAAATAGAAAAGTTCAAACACAAAAAGGACATTAAACAAAAATACACATCTATTGGCAATCATTTGATTAGCATAGAAGTATAACAAAGGAAAATGCTTATTGTTATTGAATATCCTGTGAGTGAATATATATATATGTATGTTTATAAATATATGCATAGATTGCCGTTTGAGGTCGCACTCAATATCCTTAATGATCCTTAATAATCCCGGCCAACCATAATCATTTGACTCACCGTTGCCGTTGTGGGTCTCTGGAACGAGTATAATGTAATTGAATGAATTGTCTATTCGTGTTGTTGTCATATCAGGACGATGAATGTGAGGACATACGATCCTGCACCCTCCTCCTTAGTAGAGCGTCTTTACTTGGTGGCGATAGTGCGTTCACCTGTCTAATATGAAGTGTGCAAATGATTGCGTGCTCTGCGAAAAAAAGGGAGAATGGCTAAGCTGTGTGAATACAATCATCCGTCGCACAGTGGGGCAGCTGTAGGGGACCAGTGGCAAAAAATGTTAAATCCATTTGTTGAAAGGAACGGTTTTTTTTGTTGCTAATTGATAAACTGTAATCCCATGCACTCATTACAAGAAAGTAATTAACGGCCTGCACTTTGGTAATTCAGTGATTGGAGTTGAAAGTTGACTGTTAAACAGATCAGATTTTTTTTTTTACAAAAAAAAAGAAATTCGAAAAACTCGTAGTCTTTTAGTAAAAAGTAGGGCAAGGTGGGGCTAAATATACAATAAAACATACAATAAAAAAATTTCGATTTTGCGCCTTTTTGTGTAGAAAAAAAAAAGAAAAAAGGCTCGAATTACGGCTTATTTGATCTCTTGCTATATTTTTTTTCATTTAAACTCATCCGCCAATGAGGTCGTATATTCAGGACAACAATTGTGGAATATAATGACAGCAAGTACATTTACAAAAATCGATGAAAAAGTTCAGTACTTACGAGATTTACTAGTTACTGCAACGAAATACTTCGATGATTTATTTCGTGACAAAAATCCCAAATTTAGATATTTTATGTCGGATTTAAAGGAAAAGTGAGAGATTTGAGTTAAATAATAGAATTTGGCCTCACAATTGCAAATACTCCTAAAAAAAGAGGGCGTCCAGAAATGGTTCATGCAACATGTTCTGATCGCGCTAAACGTAAAAAATCGCTGAGTTAATGGGCAATATACCTCTTCCAATCCTTACATTTGCTACCCCATTGCTAAACTCTCATCCATCCCTAATCTCTTTGAAAGTATTGTCTATGATTCAGTATACTTTCACTGTAAATCAATTCTCTCTACAAAGCAACACGGATTTATAAAGGAAAGATCCACTACCACAAGCCTTATCGTATTTACATCCCCCCCTCTAACTTCATTGATTGGATAAAATCATACCTACAATGTCGGCAATATATGGGCCTTTTCCGCTCTTCACTATCCAATCCTTTCGCTGCTTCCTCGGGTGTTCCACAAGGCAGTCACCTAGGCCCAATTATTTTTTAATTAACGATTAACGACGTTGAATACATTTTAACTCACTCCGATCTGTCCATCTATGCCGATGATATGAGAATCAGCAAACATAGATCATCCCCTTCCGATCCCCTCGAACTGCAATACGATCTGAATAGCTTTTACATTTGGTGCAATAAAAACCACTTAGAGCTGAATGTTGCTAAGTGTAAGACCATCACTTATTCTCGGAAACGTCTTCCTCTACCCCCTCGTTCTTACTTTTTTAACGGCGAACTTATTCCCTCTGTTAACTCGATGTGTGACCTGGGAGTTCTTTGTGATAAAGAACTCAATTTTCGTTCTCACATCCATTCAATCTTACGCAAAGCAAATTCTATCCTGGGCTTTATTAAAAGATGGTCGAAAGAATTCTCAAATCCATATGTTAGAAAGTCCCTTTATATAACGCATGTCAGACCAATTCTTGAGTACGCTAGTTCAAGTTTGGTCCCCCTTTTACGACACCCATTCCCTTAGAATTGAAGCAGTCCAACGTAGGTTCATTCGTTTCGCACTTCAATGAACTGACAATTATAACTTGACACCCTACCAGGACCGAATTAAACTGGTTAACCTTCAAACTCTTAAATCACGTCGGGATGCTGCCGATGCACTATTTGTTCAACAAATTCTCTCCGGTACAGTTGACTCTTCTTCTCTCCTACAAATGATCCACCTCGACACTAACCCCCGTAATCTTCGATCAGCGCCCCTTTTTTGTCTCTCCAATCATAGCACAAATTACGGTTATTTCGAACCAATGTCCAGAATGCTTCGTACGGCAAATTAAGCTCTGGACTTCCACCTTTCCAAATCTTCCTTGAAAAAGATATTATTAAGTGATACTTTCAACAAATTTCTCCTTTCCCTCTCCCTAACTAAACTCTTAGTTTTTGAGTAAAATGATGTAAGTTTTGCTTTTATTAAGTTAATAAAGATTTCCGGGGTTGACCCCCGGGCGACTAAGGAAAAATGAATACCCGGATGTGCTTGAGCTGGACAAACAGCCTCTGGATCACCAAAAAGGGCTTCGAAATATAGGAAATCGTTCGCTTCTTCCCAAAAGGCTACACCAATGGAAAGAGATGAAGCATTGGTAATGATGGTGGAAGCTAAGCTAACAAGGCATCAGTATGAGATAGTGAGGAGCAAGAGCAAAGCTGGGTTTCCATCTTATAAAATTGTCCAAAATGCAAAAACTCTGTGCTATCCAAATCCAGCAGCAGTAGAAGCGGAAGTAAATCTTCCATTACAACTAGTCTGTGCAAGTCGGGGTTCAGAAAACCAACAATTAATTCTTTGGCAAAATTCACGTACCTTAGAGTGGTTAAGCCAAAATGGAAGTACGGGAACACTAAAGACGGATACATGGCCAGACGATTTTTTGAAAATTATGAGATATCGACACGCATTACTAAACTATTTGTTCAGAAGTATCCATGGTATTGTATTGTATTACAAATTTCTAACTTCCGATTGGCCAACTATCAGAAGCGGCTCAGGAGACAAGGAACAAGGACATAAATCAATATAGAGAAAGTTACTCTTGGAAAGTTTCAAGAACAAAAACCAACCGGGATGTACAAAATATGCTTCTCATTTCATCGGATCCATGGATTAACAGTTTTCGCCAGTTGCCAAAAAAGAAGTTTGAAATGTTTGATTCAGAAGCCTTTAAAATGCTTCAATAGCCCGCGGTGGCAGGAGCAGACTTAGAAGAAGAATCTTGCGAAGAATAGTTTTTAAAGCAAACAATATAGTATACAAACATATTAAGACTTGGTTTTCCTTTCATTTGTATTTTGATCTAAAATAAATCTGTATGTTAAATTTTCAGTAATGTAACAACATAAGATCAAAAATAAATGTTTTCACACGTTTAAAAAATTAATGCCATATTTTGATGCATTCTGCCCCACTGTGCGTCGTCCTGAACGTGGGTGTGTCGAGTGCAGCCGTGTCGCGTATGAGGGATGCTTGCATATTTATTTCTTTGTCATGCCCGCAAAAGGAAGTCGGAAAAAAAAACATTAGACTACACTTTGTGCCGGTTTACAGATTGCCATTGGCCTTGATGACTTGATGGGATACGTCACTATTTGCAATAAAGTTGCCAGGACTCTTAAAATAAAAACAGCAGAGCCGTCTGCGTTGAGTGAAAGTTTCACGATGCGACTTATTGTAATATTGTTGAATGGCTTTGGACAAACTATTTTTTGCTCCAATATTTTTTGCGTAAATTCATCGTTCATGACTTAAACAAAAGATTTTTCATTCACGTACCGTTTTATTGTTTAAAAGTCCTTGATGAAAAAAGCCATGAGAACAAACTGCCCACGAAGATTTTCCGATCCAAAAGATGTTTTTTGATTTTGTATTTAATTTGGATTCATTATATTTCGACTAAAAACTTATTAAGTAGAGTTTTGGTCAACATTACCAGGTCAATCGAGGACAAAATCAGTTTTTCGAAAAACTGTATACCTTAGTCAAAATTGACCATTTCGCTACATTCACGTTGGCGTAAGGTGAAAAATTAGGTCACTGTTCACTACTTTTTTGTTATACAATAGTTACTGTAGTAACGAACGGCCAAGGCACATATTTTTACTAAGGTATAGAGTTAAGGCGTGTAGCGTTAGAAGCTCGGGTCTATATGAGATCATGAATGACTCGTCTTGACAACACTTTACATAGAAATGTTCTTGGTGGAATCTCATTTCTTTTTTAAAGTCGTTTATAACAACATTTTTTTATTTATTTTTCTTTTTTGAAGTGTATTTCTTGCACGTCAGAGGAGCCTTTTTTATAGCCCACTCTCTATCTTTGCCTTTTTTCTTTGTTGGTTTACTGTTTCTAGAAAATGATAGATCGAGGCGATACTTGGCTCTTAGGCGATTATATTCGACTATAGCTGACTGTTGTGCTTTAATTCTACTAAAGTCAATATTTATAAGGTCAACACCTTGTAAATTGATCACTCTAGACAGTGCTACATAAGCCTGCCCACAGGAGAACGTGGATGACCCAATATCAATGAGAGCATTATTTAAACTTAGACCTCGGCTTTAGGCCTGCTACATCTAAGTATATAAGATGTATATCGAGGACAATCGACAATCGAAGCGTTCGCTGTCAAGGACAATTATTTTTTATTTTTATCTTGTGCGTAAGCGAAAGAGGAAGGAGTTGGTCGCGCACTACTATTTATATTGGGTTGACAACTAAGTAATTGCAAATTTCACTCATAGATGGCTTTAGTTGAATTTTTAGGTTTGCTGATGTAATCGAAATGTCAAACACATTTTGTTATTTGATAGTTGGTACTTCAACTGTCAATCAGTTTACAAAATTTTTGATTTGTTGTGTTGTTTTTCTTTGTCTGTCTGTTGAAAAATGGAAAATCAAAACGAACACTTTTTGCTCTTTTATTTTCCTGGAAAGGAAAAAACGCATCGCAAGCTCACAAAAAGTTATGTGCTGTTTATGGCGACGAAGCTTTTAAAAGACCGACAGTGTCAAAATTGTTTTGCCAAATTTCGTTCTGGTGATTTTTCACTCAAAGATGAAAAACGCTTTGGTCGTCCAGTTGAAGTTGATGACGACCAAATCAAAGCAATAATCGATTCGAATCGTCACAGTAGAACACGTGAGATTGCACAGAAGCTTCATGTATCACATATATGCATTGAAAATCGCTTAAAACAACTTTGCTACGTACGAAAACTCAATATATGGGTTTTTAATGAACTAGAAGAAAATCATTTAACACAACGCATTAACATCTGCGATTTGTAAAGGAAACCTAATGAAAGGGATCTATTTATAAAACAATTGATATCTGTTCATAAAGAATGGGTTGTTTGCAACAATGTCAATCGGAAAAGCTCGTGGAGTAAGCCAGGTGAACCAGCTCAAACAACATCAAAAGTTGATATTCATCAAAAGAAAGTTATGTTATCAGTTTGGTGAAATTACAAAGGAACTTTTACCACTTAACGATCAATTCAGAAGTCTAAATTGAACAACTAACAAAATTGAACAATGCAGTTGAAGAAAACCGGCCGGAATTGACAAATCGAAAAGGTGTTGTATTCCGTCATGACATCCTCACACATCTTTGGTCACTCGGCAAAAATTATTGGAGCTTGTTTGGGATGTTTTGCCACATCCATCATACAGTCTTGACCTTGCACCATCTAATTACTTTTTATTTCGATCTTTGCAAAACTCCTTAAATGGTACAAATTTCAATAATAATGATGATGTCAAATCGTACCTGGTTCAAGTCGTAGAATTATGAAGCTGCCTTAAAGATGGCAAAATGTCATTCCTCCAAATGGGCAATACATTACAGAATGAAGATATTTCATACCATGAGAAAGTTGTCTTTTATTTTCTCTAAAAAATCCGCAATTACTTACTTGCCAACTTGATATTAATATGTCTCGATATATGTCGATAAGGATAAGATTTTTTTTTTATAACATTAGTTTTTAATTTATAATAACAAGGAGTTACAATATATACCTAAACATATAAATATATCTGTGGCTATAAATTTTTAGATCAGAACAGACCTCTATCGACAAAATTGCAGGTCTCATACAAACTCCCATTCCCTATTTTAAGGGGTTAGGGGATGAAAGGTACAAGTTTTATAATTTTTTTTTGTTAGTTGTGCACTGATACTAGCTTACTTTCAAAATTTCAGCTTTATAGGACATTAGGAAATACCCAAAGAATTTTGATGATCATCAGTGAGTTTGTGACGAAAACAGGTTTTTTTCAGATATCAATAAAATCGAAAGTATAGGAGCTATACAATTTAAACTTTTTATGTTTAAAAAGTCGACTATTGACAACATATACTGAAAATTTGTTCGATCATGCATAATCCAAACCCAAGTTATAAGGGTTCAAAAAACGACGAAGGACTTCGAGAAAAGGTAGGTTTGCGGTGATGATTTTCTATTTTGCGATTTTATTCTTAAAACCTGTTTATATTTAGCATAAAAAATATTTCAAACGCGTTTTAGATAACACCAGCAGGTCATTTGAGGAAAAAATTAGTTTTTTCGGCAAAAAGGGGCTAAAAAATCCTTGAATATAGACCACGAAAATTTTGGGGAAAAAAACATGATATTTTATTTTGTATTTTAATTCTATTAAATTGTTTATTTTTCCACTCAAAACAAGTTTTGGATCGTTTTAGTTTTTATCAGCAGGTCATCTGGGGTCAACATCAGCTTTTCGAAAAAAATACGTGTTAAAAATATCCTGAACCCATGAAAATTTTGGGAAAAAAGAAGATGAATTTTTATTATGTGATTTTAAATTTTTAAATTGTTTTTATTTCGAATAAAAAAAAAATATCCCCGGACCATAGGCCAAGAAACTTTTTTCGAAAACAATACGATTTTCGGTTTTGTAATTTTAATTACTTAGAATGTTTATTTTTCGACTAAAATCTGGTCAAATAATGTTTTTTTTAAACATCACTCGGTGTCAAAATCAAGCTTCCGAAAAAAAACGTGAAGTCTTGAAAGATCTCCATTTTTAAATGCTTCGTTTGGAGTTTTTCTTCTCAATTTAACAACAAAAAAAACTCTGTTGTCCTAAAGAAATTTCATTCCAAAGTCAATGTCAAAGAATCTTGCAAGGATGCAATCAACTGACTACACCGTCCTTAAAGCGAAAAACTTCCCATTCACACATTTCAACTTCAAATCTTTAGCAGATAGAAAAAAAAAATGCAATCCGAAACTCTATAAGTGAATTTTACCTATCTATCGATTGAATCTGCTCCACCGACTTTCATTGTGTCAACAATCTCACTAGGGATGATTATTATCCTTATCATCCCCACTTCGATGCCATCCGAGATCAATGCACCAGCATCCGTTACAGCTTACACCATCAACACATTGGGTATCGAATCAAATCAAAGAAAAAAAAGTATCTACAAATTGAAATCTGTTCTTCTTCGGTATTCAATAATAACATCAGAAGAAAAGATTTCATTGAAAGGTACACTGAACCGACAATCTCGTAAGAAATCAAAGAACGAAAAGATGGGGAGGACATTCATACGTCTTCTACTCGTACACTTAGGCAAATTAATTGTTTCTTTTGGTATTGCCATAGAAGCTCAGAAAACTTAAATAACGTCTGGAACTTTTTCCACTTCTCATTTCATTTATTGTGTCGGATTTGTTTTGTTCCACCTAATCGGCTCCATCATCGTGCCTAAGGACTTTCGTTCATCTGACAACTAGACTGAGTTTCATTAATCGATTTTGGAAACCTAATAATTGATTAGGTTCGTCGACGGATCGGTGTCATTCTTTCTGTGAGATTTGCACATCATCTACATCAAAAAGGACATGCCGCGGGGGGGCTAGGACTTTTGCGAATTTTATGCACTTGGCTTTTTAATTACAGATTTGGATTTGTTTTGCAGACATTGGGAATGAACGAAAACAAGATTGAACTTTCAATGGACAGCTTAAGACAGATTATTGCGCAGCTCTAGACACGATGACAAATAGTTTTCAATTGTATGCATTCTTTTCATTATTTTTTGCATATTTCCCGTGCGTATGAATCTTTCGGACAGCTCACACCGACCCATGGTGCTAAATCAGTTTCAAAGAAGACAACGAATGCAAAAGAATTCAAGGAATGCAAAAGAATGCAAAAGGATTCGCAAATTTGCCAATGATTGTAAGTTAGCTCGCTGATTGCTTTCAATTTCGTTAAATGCTTAATAAAAGGATAATGGATTTAATTGTTAAAAGTCCTTAAACAATTATTTTAGAATGATAGAATGTGAGTTTGCAATATTCACAGATGACACATGTATTTGCTCATCAGATGCTGTTGCTTTCAACATTGAAACCAATTTGCAATCTGGCTTGAATATACTAACTTCATATATCATCGATTTAAAAACTCAAGCTGTATTTTTCACACGAAAAAGAAGAGCTCATTTCTTACCAAGCAACAGACTTATCATCAATGGAATACAGGTAGAGTGAGGTCAAGTGGTATATATTTAGGTGTGCATCTTGACAAACCTCCAAATTAATAAATAAAAATAATTTTATCATAAAAATACTTTGCCCGTTTATATACCGAAAGTCTAAATTGAGTAATGGAAACAAAATTTAAATTTTCAAAGCAATCTTCCAAGCCATCATGTTTTATGGTTCACCTGGGAAGCGCGTTTGTAGCCACATTTTTAGACTCCAAAGAATTCAAAATAAGGTCCTTAAAAATGATGTTGAACTTACCAACATTCTATATGTAATATTGAAAAAGTACACACAAAAATAAATAAATTGTCTGACCGCTACAACACAACGAACTTGACTCCAATCTTTATCTGTGTAACCTGATTTCTTTTAATTATTTATTTAATCAAATATCTATTTATTTAATTATTTGTTTACTACTTATTTTATGATTTTTTATAATCACTTATTCATAAAATTATTTATTTATTCATTACTTACTCATTTATTTACTTATTTATTTACTTATGCGTTAACTTAGTTAAATATTTTGTCTTATAATTAATCATTTATTTTTGTGTTGATTTATTTATATATTTATTTATTAATTTATTTGTTCATTTATGTGTTGAATTATTTATTAATTAACTTTCCATCAGGAAGTTCTTGTTTAATTTTGTGTTAAATTAGTTAAATATTTATTATTATTTATTATTATTCACATATAATTTAATCCTCGTCTCTCTGATCTCATCCATTTTAACATTTGCGAAGGCTTTTCATGTAGCTTTTCGTTCGCTTAGAATTTAAAAAGATAACTATCTGTGATAATATTTGTGATTATAATATTTTTAATAGTGCATGACTATAATATTTTAAGTAGTAGTAGTAGAATAATAAATATGCTACAATAAATCAAATACAAAATATATTGCTTTACAACTTTTACATAATTCCAACATTCTAGTTAACGTGGACATTATTTTGCTATTCTGCGGAAACCGAACAGCACTGACACCAGCACCTCTCCTCATGGCATTCAGATTTCACGAGTACAATTCCATTCTCTGGGTCATTTTAAGTACATTTTTCAGTCACTTACTCACTTTTCCGTCCAATTCGACTGATGATTAATGTCGTAACCAGAAGCGACTTAAAAATCGACGAGCTTTTAACTGTGACAAGTCAATGCAGTGCAGTCAATAGGCTTAACCTGCCAACTCTTATTCTTCTAGTAGTTGGCAAGACTGTCATTTTCCCATTCCACAAAACAATTCTCCTTCCAAATGAGCTACAGGTGCCTCTTTTAGCAACTCAGTTCGCTGTTTCGCTGTAAAATCTCTAAGGACTTTTGCTGTTTTTGTCCATGTTTTTAACTCAAGCTTTTCGAATATCGTGGGTGATAATGCCGGTGTTTCAGCTGAAGATATGATCAAAGGACCCCAAAACTACAGGATACCAGACTTGACTGCCTGATGATGGTCTTGTGAAATTTTTGTTACTCCAAGCTTGTGTCTTCCCAATCGTAATTTCAAACTTTCTAGAGAAATTTGAAAGTATGAATAAAGTGTTGCTGTAGGGCACATGTTGACAGTAACCGATGCAGCTTACTTCTGCGCTTTGGCCTATTGTGTTTCGGTCCACCGTGCTAATGCTGCAAAATTGATCACTAGATTCCCAACCGTGACAAAGACAAAAATAATCGATTTTGATGACGCAGGCTTTACTTTAAATCCGCCCATTATTTCTTTTTTTGGTAGCTTGCTCGGGTTGTGTATTCCAGTTTTTTAAAGAGGTTGAAAGAGTTTCAATTAACTAAACTTCGAAAAACCGTCTATCCAAGAAATGCATGGCGACTTCAAGGGAACA
This sequence comes from Orthonevra nobilis, assembly GCA_963555765.1. Classification (NCBI taxonomy): domain Eukaryota; kingdom Metazoa; phylum Arthropoda; class Insecta; order Diptera; family Syrphidae; genus Orthonevra; species Orthonevra nobilis. Next base: position 69,590,407 of record OY743227.1, on the reverse strand, counting down.
TCTGCTCCTCCTGGGTAGAATATCCGCAAAAGACGAGCCTCAGAAATGAGAAAGATTGGAAAAAGCCGAAGATCTTGTGTAAGCTGACCGACGTGTGGCCAGCAGAGATATAGTTGATATATAAGGAAACCCACATATCAACATCAACAGGATTCATATCGAATTTGTTAAACCTTTTCCTGACCATGGTCAAGATCTGGATCTATCACTTCGATTCTGAGAAGAGACAATAACCAATAAACTGGAACAGACGGTCTTTCAGATACCGAAGAAGTTTAAAATCGCAAGTTCTGTGCAAAAAGTATTTTGGAATGGCATGAGAATTGAATTGACTAATTACAGGGGTTGAAAAAAATTAGAATATTTTGGGAAGCTGCCACGGAAAAGAGGCGGGAGTTCTATTTTGCCAAGACAACTTACCAGCGCACAAAGTCGAAGCTGCTAAGGCTACCGTTCGAGATGCGGTCTTCGACTTATCAGTAAATCCACCCTATTCTCCTGATGAAGAACTTGACCGGTGCGCATCTAGTTAGATTAAACTTCCAACGAAACCCTTTTACTAAGGCTTTGCTGTCCATTCGTCCGTTCGTCCGTTCGTGTCCGTTCGTCCGTTCGTGTCCGTTCATCCGTTCGTCCGTTCGTCCGTTCGTCCGTTCGTCCATTCGTCCATTCGTCCGTTCGTTCGTTCGTCCGTTCGTCCGTTCGTGTCCGTTCATCCGTTCGTCCGTTCGTCCGTTCGTCCGTTCGTCCGTTCGTCCGTTCATCCGTGCGGATTCAAGCCGGGTTCCAAATAAACCCTATTACTTAGGTTTTGCTGTCCGTTTGCCCGTTCGTCCGTTCGTCCGTTCGTCCGTTCGTCCGTTTGTCCGTTTGTCCGTTCGTCCGTTCGTCCGTTAGCCGGTTCGTCCGTGTCACATGGTTTTATCTTCTGAGCCGTAATAGAAAGAAAGACACAACAAATAAAAAAATTATATAAAGAATGGTCCCCATTCAAAAAGACCTTTTTCCTTTAAAAAAATCGATTCAAATTTCGTGCAAAGAAGTAGGCTTTAAGAGATTTAAAACAAAAAATGATTGTTGAAAAAATGTAAACCTTCATTTGTATTTTTGACTCTCACTTGTTTATTACTTGGAAATATCTCTTCAAATAACGTCCCTCCAAGCCTATGGCTTCGGTAAATGAACACTGAGGGATAACACCGTGTAGCACTACAAATAGTTACCTCAATCGTTTCCCTTCTATTTTATTCAAAATGTATGTACACCACACAAACTGTCAAACTGACAGCGAAGAATAACAGCGACATCAACAAACTCATCACTACAAATTAAGCATGTTGGCGAAAATGCTTAACTGATGTTATCCCATCGACACCAAATATCAATTTGTTGTCAACAGATTCTGGCACCTCTCCAACAAACACTTCCACTTCTAGCCACGAAGAACATCTGCAATCAATCTAAACTAACAACACCCGCCTATTCAAAATGAGGCCATCGCATCGTTAATTACTGCGTTGAGGTCTGTGGTATTCATTTAGCCGTTGCGATGGGGTGGTCCAATACCTCACAAGTGATCCCACATTAGGGAAGGGTGATGAGGGAGTCTCTGACAAAAGCTATAGAAACGGATCATGTGTGAACTGAGTGTTCCACAGAAACATGCATCAGAGAACATAATAATCTGCACAAGTCCATTGGAGCGAGCGACAGTTGATTTGAATTCAAAAAGGAAACGTTCAGAGATACTTGTGGTCCTTTTTTCGATCGTTACTTTTTTTTTACCAACCATTTATCCAGCCACCAGATGTGGTAAATCCATATATTATTTGCATAGGCAAAGTTTACATATGCGGAGGAGAGGGAAAAGGATAAACAAATGCTCTTCGAAGCGAAAGGATGTAAACATCCTTTTTCCTTCTGCAGAAAACTAAGTTAAGTTTTGTGAAACGAAATGAAGGATATGTTCGCCATGGACGGGTATGTAACAAAAGTTGGGTACATCGTACATTCCAAACAGGAAGCTATTTCCGTTTTATTTATGAGAAAGTTTCCATGGAAGTTTTAAACTAAAAAGCGGATTAAAGGTCAAGCGAAACAAAGTTGAAATTATGGTTTGTGTTATAAGGACTTCATCCTCTTTTGATACATATCGTCTGACGAAAAAATCATTAAAAAAGAACTTGTCTGGTGCAAAAGTGTAGTAAAAAAAATATTTAAAAAATTCATGATAGACTAGTTGAAATGGGTTTGAGCCTTGACAACTTCTTGACTCAATCAAAACATTCCAAAATAAAGGAAAATGAGGAAGGATAAAAATGATCCTTTGTGTTTTAGATGTTTTTTTTTTTTTCAGATCGATTTTGCCATTCAGTTCCTTTTGCAGCAATTTGGGTTGTGTTCCTCGACAACGTGGAAGATTTTTCACAACGAAACTTGGCAAAACGAAAAACTTGCCACAGCGTCGAATTTTCGTCAAGTGGACATTAGAAGAGCTGTAGCGGAGATCGCCTTTTTTATCGAAAAATTCTATTCAACGACGAAGCTCATTTCTTGTTGAATGCCTTAAAATCTTCATCTCCAACTAGTTATTAAAATAAATATCTGTCTGGAAAAAAAACAATTCAAAAATCGCAAGATTCGGACCACAAGCAGTGCCTAATAAGTGTCACCTACTTAAGCTGCCTTTCTAACCTTTTAAGACTCAGTAGATACATCGTTTCCCATCATTGCTTGGACACAACCAGAGCTAATTTTTTTTGCAAGGTTTTGGTTCTCCGAAAAATCATGTTATGTCTTATTTGAATTAATTTATTTTTAAGGTTCCGGATCTCAAATGGAAAAACGAAACGGTATAGGATTACTTCGTTGTCCGTCTGTGTTTTCTCATGAAGGAGTGAATTTATCCAGTTGAAAAACAAAAAATAAAATACCAAGTAGCAAAGACTAAGGCATCTTAAAGCTGTAGAAAAATCAAGATTCTAAACCATCACAGTCAAAAAAATACGGCTTTTTATTCCGCATATTTTTTGATTCTCGCATGGGAATCAAAACCAATGGGGTATTTTTTTCGAAGACCTAGAATCACGAAATTTGGTCAGAAGCAATGTCTTATAGCACAACATAGGACAAAAATTCGAAAACCTTACATTTTTTAGTTACATCACATCGTTAAGAAAATATGTTGTACACTGTTTGGTAGTACGGAACCCTTTGTCGACTTGCGCTTGACCACTTTTTTTTCTGAGTTCTTTCTTTTGAATAAAGAAATAAGTTGATTGTAGATTATCAAATTTAAATGAACTTTAAGGCTCAGAATCAAGAAACCTGCCGTATTTGATATGATGAACAAATTTAGACAGTACAAGAGTTGCCAATGTAAGCGGAAAAATTCACTGCTGGATGGAATTTATGGCCCGCCGAAAAACGTTGCTGTCAATGGCGACCGCTATCATTAAATTTGTTCAAAACTGTTCGTCGTACGGACCCTGCAAGACAGCGCTTAATGCCACACAACTCGCAAGCCGATGGACCAATTGAGAAATGATCCCGGTGAGGAATTTGTCTCTCGTTTTGGACCTGTGAGTTGGCTGGACAGACAATTTAACGCCTTCAGACTTCTTTTATAGGGATGCGTAAAATAACTCGTCTCTGCCGATAAGCCAGCTTCAATGGCAGCCTTGGAAGAGAGCATTTTACCTGTCGTTAGCGAGTTATTCGTATCAGTTAAAATACTATAAAAAGTGATTACTAATTGCACACTTCGTATGGACCGATTAAAAAATAGTCGGGTCAACGCCGGGCTTATAATTTTGAAAGTTTTTTCTTAAAAAAATATTATAAGCAGTTGGAAATATATAAGAGTTTTTTTCCATAGCATCCATTTACTTTTGAGGTGAGACCGTCCCGTAAAAAAAAAAACTAAACAATCTGGCAGCGGCATAAACTATGATTTGATGGATGGAGTCGCCTTAAAACTCCATATTCCAACGTTGCACGCTGGGCCAAAGAGTTTAAACTGGGAAGAACATCGACTGAAGATGAGCACGCTAAGGACGTGCTTCAAACATCTAGTTTTGGCAGATCGAAGAGTGATCATCAAGCATGTAGCTGCGGTCACAAGGATCTAGTACGGCAGAATTTAAAGAATCCTTGCCAGCGATTACCGATAGTGAAACCCGATAAGTTCCAGGCAGACAGGAAAATTGTTTGATCTTGGACGACGCTCTTCACCGATGTCAAACACGGGAGGCTATTATGGGGAAAAAAAGCGCGGCAAACCGTGAGCAGAATGCCGTTCCGAGTTCACGAAACAGTATCCGAAAATCTGGAACACCCAACCTATTCACCAGGTCTAGCTCCCAGTGACTTCTACTTCTTTCTTCGACTCAAGGAACATTTTCGGGATAAGAAATTTAAAGAAGAAAGTGAAGTGAAAGCTGCTTTTGAGGCTATTTGGGAGGATCAGGACAAAGAATGCTTTTCTTCGGATATCATGGATTTGGAAAAAACGATGGTGAGAAATAAACGTATTTTTTTCAGTTCAATCACTTTGGTTTATAGTATATTCATTAAAATTTACTATTCGATCACCCTTGGTTCAAAAGAAGCTTTAGAAATTCAGTTTCCTTACAAAATTTTGACGACATAACAATATCCAATGAAACTGAAAATGAACAAAAAATGGGGAATTTATTGATGAAGACGTTTTTACGACTCGTTTACGAAATATACTTTACTTAAAGAACTTGACATTAAATCTTATAACGATGTGCGACGGTGCGTTTCCATAATTCAAAACCTTGCTTGCTAACAATTTCGGTCTTTCTGTGGGGAATTACTTCACATAAATGTCTCACAATGCTTCAGCCTAGAAGATCAGGGTTCAGAGGAAGACCGAGTCCTACGTCTCGATAATCGTCATCAACGTGCTCATGATAGAAGAGATTTAAGGGCCGCTGTGTCTCCGGAATAGCCTATCCACTGGTCGGGAGCTCGTTAATTAAGTTTTAAGAATCAATCAACTGGATATCAATCAATCACAGTTCTGCTAACTTTTACGAGCTTATGACTTCCCTTGTCCATTTTCCACAGAGCGAAAAGAACTAAAATATTGTTTGTGCTTTGATACTCAAGTGTATTTCGTTTTCAATAGCTCCTTAAGTGGAGGCCGAAACCGGAAGCAGCAAATCAACTAATTTGCATTCACTTAATTCGCAGAATTCGAAATAAGTTAATTTTCTAGAAAGTTATATGTTAATAGATTGGTTCATCACTCTGCTGTTCTGCATTCACAGCAAAGCCAATGACATATCATATACCCAAACCACACGTTTGGTCTGTGCCTAAACCATTATTTTTACGACACTACAGGAACATTCCAACCAATGGAAAAAGGTGAGTTAGTTTAGAAAACGCGAAAAAAGTTCAAGATCTACACCCGAATTAGATCCTTTGACCTATCAATCCATCCAAATGAAAGACAGGCACTTTACACCCTGTGCCTCAGCGCCGTTTGACGAAGGGGTACCATGCTGGTATCTCACCCCGTTCACCATACCATACACACACAAAAAGAAGATGTTTATGCATTTTTGATTAAAAACATTGTTTACATTGATTTTTGCTTTTGATTTAATCAAGAGCTGAATTTCGCTTACTCGTTGTATGTATCCTTTTTTTATTTCAAAAACCTTTTCATAACCGTAAGGAACCTATTTACTTATCCATATAAAAATTTATATACCCACCTTTCATATGCTAAGTTGATTTCCATCAATTCCATTACGTAAACGAATTTTACGGTGACGAAAAAAGGAATATTTTGAAATCCTTTTGATAAAAAAAAAAACGTTTATTATTTCGCATGTGTAATTCAATAAATAAAGTACGAGTGCTTTCAGGATGAAGGTACATCCTTCTCGCATCCTAAGGACACCAGAATGAAGTAAGAACTCCCCTCCAACCAGAGAAGGATGCACGCAGAAAAAACAACGAAGTTAATGCTTAAATGTTTGCATCTCGTGTGCGAAAACGAAACGACTTTCGTCCTGAAATTCCACTCGAAGGAATTTATTCCCATCATAATTGATGTTTACGTAATTTAATCGCTCGCATGAGTTTTATCTCGATTGAGCTTAAATAGGATCACATCCTTGTTACCTTACATGTTCCCATGCAAATAAGCTTTCAATTTAAGGAAGGCAAAGAACAGCATGCTAAACGAATAAACCTCTTATCCTGGATGATAAATTACTACCTTCATTAATCATCTTTGCTTTTTGGGCACCGTTTTGCCTCACCTGTGCGCTTTCTGATCGCCTCCAAAAATGGTTTTATTTTTCTTGAGTCCTCAATATTTACGTCTTTGTGAGCGGCAATGATTTTTTTTTTGCAAAAAGGGATCCTTCTCAATTTGGTTGACTTTGGGTTGCCAGGAAGATGAAGCGATTGATTTGAATTGAAAACGATTTCTTTGAATAAAAATAATGGCATGTCTTAGGTACGCAATTGAACACATGGAGAAATATTTTCCAGTGAATGAAGGACCTTTGTCACCTTCTGGAGATGGGATACACCTACTCGAAATTATGAGGTTTGGGGTATATGTAAATCAGGCCATAGTTAATGATCCCATTGAGGAGGGTTAGATCTGATATAGGAACAAATTTGTCTTTTTCCGGTCACACAGATTCGGATTGTCAAGACAGGTGGGTTAAATTAATGGCATGCGGAGGGAAGTCCTAAGAAACTGTAATGAGATAGATCAAGTGCTGACTGGGAGCAATTAAAGCTCTAACACAAGCTTTTCGAGTTTATTGAGATTGCTAATGACACTGGAGAAAATCTTGCCGAAGCTCATTGGATTTTCATGATTTTGGCGGGTTTCGAGACACTTTCACTGAAGTGATTCTGATGACAATGGAAGAAAAGTCACAGCCAATAGAAAGCGGTACCGACTCATTAAAAACCAATCCTTTATGACCAGAAATTGATTATTAAGGCCAGTAACGTTTTTAGCATGAAAGAGTCACATGGGCACTTAGTTTGGCCCAGAATCAAGCGTCATCTCTTCGACATCCTTTAAATAATTTGGATATTATTTTCAAACCTTCACATGTTTTTCGCCCTAAGCAGCTCCTCTAGAGCATTTCATATTTCTTTATGGTTTTTCTTATATTCCATAATTGGCTCGCTCATAAAGGAGAGCGATAACATGGAACGAGCTTATGTATCAAGAGAACAATTGATAATTTCAATTGCTTCATAGATGGCGCACTAAACATCTAAACAAAGGGTTCTTTGCATTCGCTCAATTCGCAGTATTTTTCTTCTCAGTACTTTACAAGACTTGGCATTCTTGGAGCTCTATCGTGATAGGGTGACAGAGTAATGACTACAGCACAGCAACCTTCTTAGTCGCTCCAATGATAGCGCTGAAAATTTGGTCCCAATGGCAAAGGAATCCCTTCTGAAGATTGAAGGAAGGTGTCGAGCCATTATCTTGCATAAATGTAAATTCATGTCCTTTTAATTCTAAGCTCGATGGTTAAGTTTGTTCTTCTAATATTGGTCTATACTTTCCCTGATTCATTTATATATCGAAAGAGCAATATCTTCAAACTAACGAGACATGTTTTACAACACAGCTGAAAAGGATCTTCAACAGACCGAACGCATGCCAAATTTTTGTGTCGAAGAGGCTGCGAATTTCAACTCGTCCAGCCATAAAACTTTTCAGCAGGCTCAGCTCGATTGATGTCTGCTTTGAATCTATTTGGCTAATTTTTTGTTTCAAATTTGCTCTTTGTTTTTTTGTTCCGTTTTTGTCTTAATCCTTCTTCGTAAGCTCTTTGCAAAAAACATTATATATAAGGGTAGTCATAATCCCTTAAAAGCGAGTTAATAATGAAAAAAAAAAAATACTACTACCTACTTTTGAATGGAGTATCCCCGTTGTTTGGAAAGTTAATGAGATTTTTTGTTTCGTTTTATTAGATTCTAATTCAGTTTATGCCATGAAAGACTTAAGGCCATTTAAACGGGATGACGATGGAGAGCTCATGCTGCTCCATTAAGTTTGGCAACTACCTCAGCGAACCCTTTGATATCCAAAATGTTTACTGCAAGGTGATACGCTCTTACGAGATTTCTTCATCATCGTACTCCCGCGTCAACCGTAGAGGGATAATCTTTCAAAGGTCTGTTCAACTACTCGCATAAGCCGATGATACTGACATTATCGGAAGAACCTAACGTAATATCACCTCCTCCTACTTTGTTATGCTCCTTTTTGCATAACAAAGTATATGCTATCATGAAGAATGGGCACACCAAACATCGACGTCTTCATCAGAACGTCAACATAGAAACCTGTAACTATAACTTGGTACTCGTAGAATATGACATGTAAATCGTTGCATGCATATGCGGCTTTTACGTAACCACAAAATCCTGCATTTTGGTCAAATCTTCCTTGTGATCGAATTACGTGGTATACAAAAGATCTTTGTAGTACACGGCATGTAGAATTTGTACCAAAACGTCGCATGTTTCCATGCTTCGGTGGCCATCAGACGGAAATTATTTGTATGTATTTTTTGCATGTGTTTCGTGCACATGCTAAGTTAGTACAGCACTTGCACGACAGTTCGCATGCGAAGCGAGCAAGAAAAAAAAAATTCTGCTACATTGGTCTCCTAGTACACGACATTTATCTATGTGTATATATTTTTTACTGTCATGAGTACACTTGAAGTTCGTTTCAGTGTGCCTTTTTGTAAAATTATATATGTAGTTCTATTTTGGCAACAAATCAAATTGAAAATGCCGAAAAAGACCAAAAGCGAGTAAAATAATAAAATGAAGAAAACCCGAAGAGCAGGTGAATTTGGGTGAAAGGGTGGCTGAACTATCACTCTATTTATAGCTTCTTTGCAAAGTTGTTGGTACAATTGCTTGACGAAGTACTAGCATTGAGCAGAAAAATTCGATTACTAGCAAGGGACTCCAAAAATCTGATGCCATTGTGTGCGAACGAGTAGTTCTGCTTCAGACCGTCTTGCGCGGATTTATATTTTCATGCTTTTGGTCGATTTCTTGTGGGCTTGTTGCTCAGTCAAAAAATTTTTTATTGTAAATTAAGTTTTTTTTTTGTTGCAAAAATTACAATTTTCAAACTTAAAATTTTACACATTAACAGATATATGGATTTGTTGTACCTTTCTCATGCAGTATACTATTTATTTAAAATTAATATCATAGTAAAATGATTTTTTTAAATCGAAGGAAAAGCCGCTAAGAAATCCTTCATTAAATAAACGACCCAGATTGAGCTAAGGGAAAGCGAGAAGAGAGGAGAGGCATAAACAAGAACATGGTTTCAAATGGTTGAGAAACATTAACATGAATGATATAATAAACGATTTAAAGGAATTAATATATAAGAAATAAATAAAAAAAAATAAAAAGTCAATAATAATAAAAAAAAATTAACGAAATTACAAAAAAAATTGTTTTTTTATGTTCGATAAGATGAGGACAAAAATTGTATTTTCGTCATCTTGATTTGTTAAACCAAGTCTACTATTTTTCCAACACCAATTAGAAATACCAAGCGTTGAAGGCCACAAAACCGTATCTGACGGCAGCAATAATCAGTAAACATAATATTTTCATAAATATTTACAATTTTGATATTATTCTCTCGAATTTCATAGGTTTGTGAAATATAAGGTGTGTGAACCAAGATAATTTGTTGTCCTATTAGAAATTCACTTAGAAAACTTCATACTCTGGTTTTTTTTTCGCTTCGTATATCCAAGCCAGCATTCGTACTTCTTAACTACCACATGTAGAGCAAACAATAAATTCGATTATGTATTTACGACTGACACAATTGAAAACCACCATATACGATTTTCACTGCCGTCACAATTGAAAACAAAACGGGCTATCAATTGAAACTCGTTGGTATTAGTTTGAAGATAAAGTTTCGTTCTGAGCATCATATCGAAAAAAAAACCTTAAAACTGCTTTATCCTCTTGTGGGCTCAAAATTTATTTAAAAAAAAGGATATAAGACAACAAAATGGAAAACTGTATAATATTTCAACAAAATAAATCCATTGTAGCTACGTCCTTATGCTTAAAACATGTGGAACATATGCAACTGTAGGAATTCGTGCACTCACATTCTTTTTTTATGTGATGTTTCCAAGTGTCGCATGTTATCACAAACCACATGCTAGTACGCGACATGCGAAAATGTCACATGTTTTTTATGTGATTTAGTAGTAACATGTGCATGTATTTATTGAATACTATTTTTGTAATTACGTATTTTTTTTCCCAAATTAACTTTGAAAAACTTTATAATGGAAAGATTCAGCACTGAACAAAGAACCAAAGCAAGCGGTTCAAGCGGTATTTTGAAAGTCAACATTCAATCATTCAGACACAAAGATTATATCGAAATTTCTTTTATGTTCGAAATGCACAATCCAACGTTTTATCGATTGGTTCAGGGTTTTCAGCAACAAGGGGCTGCCTGTGATCTTCCGTTTACTGGAAAACCACGAACAGTTCGAAATTATGTGAATACTGCTCGGGTGCAAGCAAGTATTTAGGAAAACCATGAAACTTCAACCAGACGACGTTCTCAGCAGTTGGTGGTGTCTAGGCGATCCTTGCAAAGAATTTTAAGGCGGTTACAACTTTTTTCATACAAAATTCAATAAGTTTATGAGTTAAAAACAAATGATCCACAAATACGCATTCAATATGCTTGGCGTTTTTAAGCTATGTTCCGAGAGAACAACGAGTTTATTCACAAACCTCCAGTGAGCGATGAGGCCCATTTTCACCTAAACGGTACCTTGAATAAAAAAAATATAGAAAAATAAATATTTAACGTCAAATGCACCCACTTAGATGAACAGTATGGTGTGGAATAACCTCAGAAAGAATCATTGGACAATATTTTTTCGAAAACGGCTTTCAAAAACGATTTTCAAAGCCGGGCAATGATTGCACAATTTCTAAGGCCAGAGGAAGGAAAGTATTCAAAATTGTGGTTCCAAAAAGATGGAGCAACAGCTCACACAGCTTAACCAACTACTGCTATCCTGAGCCAAAATTTTTGTAATCGGATAATAACGCGTTTTTCTGATTTTAGCAGGCCACCGCGTTCGCCCGATTTGACGGCACCAGAGTTTGTCCTTAGGGGCTACCTAAAAATTAAAATATATCCCAATTTGCCAAGAATCAAACAACAGTTTTTGGCTAAAATTCGAGAAGAGGTGAGTAGGCCGAGTAGCTAGTAAAGCCTTCTCTCGAAAAACTAAGGTGTCGCTCTACAAGACCCCTTATCATCCTGGTCCTGGACATGCGTGGACACTTTCAAAAGCGAATAGGAGCGCCTTAGGTTGTTTCGAGAGAAAAATTTGGCTTGTCATCTGTGGTCCCGACGCACTTAAAGGATAAAAGTCCGACGGCTTAGATGGCTCGGTAATGGAGCGTATGGACATCAATGCTCCGGTCCGCATTAGAGGAAGACAACGGCTCAGGTGGCGCACACAATCGGAGAGGGAATTCAACCAACCTGAAGAACCGATCTGGCTGGAGAAGCTTGTTGTTTGAGGTCCTAGTAAGTAAGTTATAGTCCAACAAACGTAGCATTGTGGAGAAATTTAAATTGTTCAGAAAACTTCATTGTACATCTGTCAAAAAATAATGTACACCCTCAATTTTGTTTAACATTTTTGTCTAGCTATTTTAAGACTCCTATCGACAATCATCGAGTTACCAATGACCCTTCAACTTTAAGATGAACCCTTCGTAAAGAGATAATCACACTGTTCCCGAACTCGTTGTCTCTTCCACTTCCACCGTTCAAAAGTACAATTAAAACTTAAGATCAAAATACCAATATCTTGAGGGTAACAGTTTCTCATTAAAGTGTCATTGCCCTAACAATAAAAAGATTCCTTACATTTTAAACCTTAAATAGAAATGCCTCAATTCCTCGTCAAACACAACTCCAATTCCATTCATCTTCTTTCGTGGAAAAACAATTTCAAACTAATGAAAGCTATTAGCACCTGGCCAGCTCCCGAAACCATCCTCCTTCAAATCGTTTTCACTGCAAACAAGCAATCGACAAATGACAGCACGGTCCTTCTTGAAAAATAGAGAAAAACGATTCCTTCAAGACAGAACAATAAACAAAATCCTTTTCAACTAAATCTACTCCTCGAGGTGTTTTCAAAGTTCGGTTCACACGAAAAAAAAAACAGAACGAAAATTGAATTCCCTTAATTATTTTTCACTTTTTTTTTTGCTGGTCCAGTGCAACTGTCAGGTCCTTCGTCTTGGTCCTTTTCGTTGTTGTTCTGTTTTTTTTTTCTTTTTTTCCATTTTTAAGTAAAATGAAAAGCAAGTTTTCTGATCTTTCTGGGCAAAGGGACAATAAATCATGAATTAACAGTGCGAAACTACAACAACAAGGACACTTAGTGGTGAATATGTTCTGTGAGGGGCGGTCCTTCTTTTTTTCTAAGCCATTAGCCCCCCTACAGCCGTTGTTGGCTGAGGAAAACAACGATTTAACACAGGAATCCTTTTGCCAATGACCTAAAAGAGGTTGACGAACCATTTTGGACAACACAGAACGGAATTCAGATTCGGAATATTTTTTTAAAGGGTGCGCGGCGCGGCATACGATGTTCTAAGGACAAACATAATGCTCGAGGTTTTTTTACGGTAAGTTAAATCGAATTTCGTTGCGGGCTTGGCAAGGCAAAGTTGGCGCACTAATTTGGTACTCTGGGGGTTGGAAAACTTTTCCAATGTTAACACGATTAGAAATGTTTTGTTCATGGAAAAATATGAATCAGTGAAGACGACACAGTAATTTCGAAACACATTGTTTTCGAGAATAATTCAAAAATAAATTTTCTATTTATTGCATTTGTTGGTAAAGGAGGGAAAGTTTCTGCAAAGTTAGAAGAGAGATTTTTCAATTCCCATGAAACCGATTTTTTGTTGGGGGAATTACGAAAGGAATGTGAGAAACTGGCCATAGGATCAATTTTCGAATCATGTTCGTAGTGCTTCCTGGTTCTGCGAAAAAAATCTTTCTGTTGATGCCTGTTAGCATCAGTTTTGTAGTTTTGAAAGTAAATTCAAATCAACAATTTGTGCCAACATTTTGATTGGATCTTGTCATTATGAATGTAACCCAACATTATTAAAATGTCCTCCATGGGGGTTCTTAAAGGACTCAATTCTGACAGTGTAATTTCCAATGACTTTTTGACACACATCAAGAATAACCTCGGCTCTAGCCTGACGAATATTCATTTTCAAAGCATCAAACGTTTTGAATTGTGTTTAAAAACACGATCATTTGCATAGCCTCTAAACAAGAAACCTTTAGCCAAAAATTTCCACGATCTTAGTGGGAAGTTGACATTTCAAAACAGAGGATTTAGCTCGCCTTTGCTTATTAACAAAGCCAACACGTGTTGTGTTTTATGAGATGTGGCAATGTGTTCTTGAAATCATATGCCTTCCACTTTCCAAAAGGATTAAATTACCAAATGGCTAAAGCGATGAGAATTGACGGAAACCATACCCATTTTCGAAGACGCTACTACCATTCACGGCACAATTTCAAATTTCATACCATACATTGAACTCCTGTGGAAACAATACTTTTTCGACACTTTAATGTAGATTTTCACGTCTTCACCGAGTGATAAACGAGTCTCAGCGCTGAGAAAATGTTGTATGGAAATTGGTCCTCTAAACGTGGTCTGATGGTTTCAATTCTTGAGTGACTTGAAATTTACATACACCTTCTATGTGCTGTAGTCAAACCCAAATGCGGTGCTCTGTAGTTTACAACTATTCTGCGGAACGTGCGTTTATATATGTAAAGGTTTATAAAGGTTTATAAAACATCTGTTAACATCTGGCGTTTGTTATTGAAGCATGGATGTCACATCCCGAATTTACTTCAGACTAAGCGATTTCAGCGGATCTTATATTTCACCAGTCATATTTTGTTTATCTTAAGCTACATCACTTTCTCTATCGGCTGTCTGACTATTCGCATCTTGTCAAGTCTCCTAACATTTCATATGCTAATCGTTTACCTGGATCGCGATCAGTCAATTATCCTTATCTGAGACTTCATTCTCTTGTTTATAAGCGTGGCCGTTTTGTTTGCGATTTGGCTTGACTTGATACTGACGACAACTTGCTGACGCATATTTCCGCCGATCGGAACTGTAAAACCTTTTATGCACCACCCTGCAAATGTTCGTCTCAGCTACATCCAGAGACGCCCTTTTTTCAATTTTTCAATTTTAATGCATTTTTATTATTTCGTTATATAACCTTACATGCTAGACAAAAAATGCTTAAAACTAGCTGAATTAACTTAACTATGTCTTAAATAACTTACTGGCTCTCTGCGGGCGCTCTTAGATAAACTTAACAAATTGAAAATGTGTCTTTCGACCTAATACTAATTTTATATATTAACTTTAACAACTAATAAGAAACTAAGAAAAATATTTAAAGAGAGAAAAACCTAGTAAATGGAATTTTATGTTTAAATTAAAATTAGACTTAAATACTAACTACAAACTAATCTAAAAAATTAAATATTAATCTAAATTACAATAAAATTAAAACTACTTACACTAATTAAACATAAATAAGCCGGCCAAGGATGACAGAACATGCTATTTTGCTTGCCTTAGGGGCACTCATTAGAGACGCACTTATTCAGTCTGACATTCACAACCCTAATTCCAAGTCTAATTTACTGAAAAGACAGTCGAGAAGGTAATAGTCTAAGTGGCGTTGTGGTAGTGATTTTTGTATTGGCTGCTAGAATTCGTGCTCGTGTTGCCAAACATGGTGGTTTGTGTAGATGATTACTTTCAAACTTTCAAACTAACACTTTTGTTTAATAACCGAGACTGATGCACTGGATGTATAGAGCAGTTGTCAGACTAATCGTATCATGTTGTATCCTCGTATGGTGGCCAGCAATTAAATCTGAAAAAGATAGGCAGAATCCAAAGATCGACGTGTATATGCATAACGGGGGCACTTCGTTCCACACCTTCAACCGCCATGGAAATAATGCTACAACTGCTGCCCATGGACATATACGGGAAACTGATAGATACCAAGGCAGCAATAAGGTTTAGTGAGTGTAACAACTGGAGCAGAACACATAGCCTAGGTCATATGGAAATAATCAAGAATGTGAGAATTCCGAGACAATCGGAATACAAAATACTGATCCCAGATAGGGAAGACTGGACAAAAGATATGGTCAGAAAATTTGCCAAGTTTACACGGACGGTTCCAAAACGAACGAAGGTACCGGACCCGGAGTATTCGCATTCTCGCCCGAGATCTCCTTCTCTCTGTCCCTTCGATTGCAAAACCACTGCAGTGTATTCCGGGCAGAAGTTAAGGCTTTCCAAGAGGATGCCGGCTTACTTTCAATTCTGTCCGATAGACAGGTTATCTATCGTCATTTACATAGACGGCCAGGCGGCCATTAAGGCCATGGAAATTAAATCTAAGATAGAAAAACTTTGCCGTCTTTCTCTCAAGGAGATAGTAGTCAGATATAACCTGACCCTTCGCTGGGTCCCTGGACATAGTGGTATTCCAGGCAATGAAAGAGCCGATGAGCTAGCTAGAATAGGGGTGAACTTGCCATGCTTAATTCAGATGCCATCAGTATCACCAATAGAAGATGGGTGGAACCAGACACTTGCAGAACTTCGAGGCAAATTTAAAGGCTGTTTCAGCTGTGACAATCACACTAATCTACCTACATACCTACATACCTTCGTTGAATAAAATATTGCGAATCAAGCGAAAGCTTATCAGTCGATTTCAAATCATCCGACCTTTTTTGGACTGCACCCACGGTATTGGGTTGAAACCAAATACATCTGAGTTTCTTAATTTCTTAAACCACTACATAATCTCATTCTTCTCCTGATTTTTTCGCTCGCTCTGTGGTTTATAAAAAAAGTCACTGTCATTTAATGTTCATTATGACCGGTATTATACCCAAGCACCAGACTATGAAGAACTGAGTGTATTGATAGTAAAATTCAAGCTGTCAAGAACTGTGCATGAAAAAAATTATGCACAAGGTATGATCAGGAACCTCAAGATCGTTTGCCAGATTTTCAGGTATGAAGAACTCCAAAACTACGCGAACGAAGAATTTATAAAATTCCTCATCATCATGTTAGTTCTCAAAACTTTATAGAACACAATCATAGGGCGGCAAGGGCATGATCTATTTGCCGTGTTTGGTCACTTAATTGTAAAGATTGCTGGTCCGCAGGCTCACTATTGTTGATATTATCGACGTGTCGGATGTTCAGTCTTCATGGCTAGGATTTCAAGAAAATCTTACCTGGAGCATTGTTGTCCATTTACTTGATGTGCGAGCCAAAGTAATAAATGGATTTTTGCTTTTCAACGCGAGTTTTTTTAGCGTTCTGCGTCATAACTGGTTCGGCTTTTCTGTGATCCCGAATAAGGCCAAAACTTTGTATAGTTAAGTGCGTCTCTTTTAGTCTCTTTTACGATTTGGTATTTATGTTGTCAATCGTATTTGCAGTTTGGGGGGTGTTAAAAAAGGCTTCAGACCTTTACAAAATACAGTGGACAGAATCTTGTGAATGACATTAAGCAAGGAAATGTTCTAATCGGTCCTGCAATCCGCAGCTTTCCTGTTCCTACACTGTTTTACGGATCCATTTTCATCTTCTACAGTGGGTGAGAGAACTACTTAATCAGATGAAGTTGGGTTTAATTCTCTTGGTAATTGTTGTATTCTGGAAAACTTTCATAAAAGTTATCAAAAAATATCGATTGATTTCGTGGCTCAAAGTCACCTACGAAAGAGCAAACATAAAAACCCTAAAACCATTCTGTTGATTTTTTTTTTTTGTTCAAACATTTTTATTTCACTCGTTCTGATCCAAAAAAAAAAGAAAAATAATGCTCATTATGTGAACTGCGGATTAAAATTAAATTCACCCCCGCAGTAGTTGCGGCGAACGAGTCTATGCAAATATTTATCTCCCAACAAAGAATTGTGTACTGCTAGATAAATATTTTTTTTCATTCTTCAAAACTTCCTCTTAGCTGGTTGTCTAATAAATTCCTCGTCATTTCATAATTCATTTGTCATGAAGGCAATGCTTTGTGACACATTTGTGTTTTAAATAAATATTTAATTAAACGCATTAATTTCTTCGAGTCGCATCAGAAAGTCAAAATACGAGTATGTACATTGAGATACATTTTTTGGCGGATAAAGATACAAATAAATAAACACGTAAAAGCTTACAAAAATGTGTGAGGCATTTTTTCAACTGTCTAAATATAAGCCAATGAAGAATATAAGTCAATTCTCTGTTTTTTTTTGTTTTTTAAATATAAGGGATGGAAACAAAATTGTTAAATTATTTGTTAAGTTAGCGATTTAAGGTAGGTACCGGCTTCTTTCTACATCACCAGCCATTCTTTCTATTCAAAATTGTGAAAGGAGCAATTTTTTTCATTTAATTTGATTTCATTTTAATATAAAAATTCCATTTGAGAATGTTCAACAATTCTTCAAATTGTTTAACAAAAATTAAACGAGTTAGAATTATATTAGAAGTGTGTAAATATTTTATAATGAACATTATAATTGTGCTAACCACATTGAGAAACTCAGGTAAATACAAAATTACAAATATACATGATGTTTAACCAAATTAATATGAGTAAAAAGAAACACGAGCGATCAAGATGAGCTTACAAAACGGAAGAGTCTTTATTTACGTGTTAAAGACAAGTAGTTTGGATTTGTCAAAGTGTAAAATATCTTTAGAGGCGGTCTCATTTTGAACACCTTTTTCTAGTCTAGAAATTAAAAAAAAAAAGATTTTATTTTTATATTTTTAAAGTTTAACTGTTCAAGAATTCAAGAGGATTTTTCAAAATTCAAACTATTTTCGGAGATATCGGTATTTTGCTGACGCGGCATCCAAACTGGTTCGGCCGGAACCAATCGAACAAAAAACATTAGGGACTCTCATTGTTCCTGAATCCATATTTCTGAGTAAAACCTTTTGTCCTTTGTATATATTGTAATACAAGAACCCAAGATGACTTGCATCTTATATATTTACGTCCAGCTGCTAACAGTTGAATTCTTACCTTCAAACCACGTGGACGTACGTGCTATGAGTGAAATAAAAATATTGTGAAATTTATTTTTTAATAAAATGGTTAAAAAACCTCAGCATAAAGGATTACGCGTCCAGATCGACAAACAAAAAGGCCATTTCAAAGCAATAGATTCACGGCACAGGAAGACACCAGTTTTACGAGTGCATCAAAGAAGGCCAGAACTGCTCGACATGAAGAGAGAAACGCGGAAAATAGTTTTTTCGAAGTCGAGGAAGGTCCAGTATATGAAGCAGGAATGGTAGATTGAATAAAATGTAAGTCTACAATATCATTTCATGACTAAGACTGCGAAAAACTTGACGCGAAACTTTAAACGCGTTTTTCTCGAAACTGTCTTTTTCAAAACAATACCCACGATATCTCAGGTTCTTCTGGACCGATTTACCTGAAATTTTTAGAGAGTCTTCTTTGTAGACTTGTCTATGTCTGGTACTATCCCCGATTTCCAATTATTATTCTATTACTTTTTTTTTATTCGAAACAGTCAAAAAAAAAGTGGTACAAAAATTGTTTTTTCAGGCAGTTGGCATTTTGTGAAAAAAAAAAAAATCTTTCCAACTTTTCCATAGTTCCAGACATTGCGACGTTATTCTAGATTAATAATCTTTTTTTTTTTGGTTTCAGATTGCTAAGAGGGCCAATTTTTTGAAAACCCATCTTTATCAACTGCTAGTTTTTGAAATTTTCAATTTTTTTATTTTTTGATTTTTTTATCTGTATTATTGTTATGATAATAAATAACTACTAAAAAAGTGGATATTAAAATTATTAATTGGCTTTTTTTATGACACTTCAAAAATTACATGAAGTTAGAGCAAGAAAAAGTATAAAAAATTTAATTTTACGTTTAAATTCATTAAGAGCCAGTTGAATACAAAAATTTGAATGTTTTACTTTCTTGACTCTTTTAGTCAAAAAATCAGCTAACAAATTATAAGTTGAAATTTAGTCTAGTTTTATCAGTCCACTTACAATTTTTACAATTAATACAATTTATAAGGTCAACATATTTAGTTCGGTCAGGATACGAGTTGTTCGTTGCTACATCCATTGTCCCTTGTTTGTCGCACTGTAACGTGACGTGACAGTTTCGATGAATTCGGAAATATACCATTAACAGCATCTTTGGTTGCTGAAACCATTGCCATAAACTCGGATTCGGTAGATGATAATGCTTTTTTTTCGCCGCATTGTTGCCCATGAAATTGCGACGCACTGGAACTTAAACACGTAGCCGGTTGTCTAGCTTCGTTTATCCAAGTCACCAGCCCAATCAGCATCACAAAAAGCTTCATTGGTGTAAACCAAATATTTGTTTATGGTTGAGATTTGGGAGAATGCACTATTTAGCATCCCAATGTGCCTTCTGCTCAAAAAATGTACTTCGTAGTAGATGGTCTGGTCGTGAAACTTGAGCGGCGAATAAAAGATATCCTATCAATTGCATATAAGATACCTGTTCCATGTTCTCCTCCTTATTGTCATTTGTTGGACACAATTTAAATGAAATCCTTTGATTCAAGTCGAGTGGCGTTGACACTGGATTGCAGTTGCTCATTCCGAAACGCATAAGCACGTCATTGATGAACTGAGTTTGATCGATGCTTTTCTGTCTCGAGAAATATGTAGTCCCAAGAAAAGTTATGCCTTTCCCAAGTCCTTTATGTGAAAATATCTCGAAAGGTCGCTTTATAACGCAATTACCCAGTGAAAGTCATTGCTTCATATGAGCACGTCATCCACGTAGATGGTCATCAGAATTATCTTCGATCCATCAACCCGTCAGTAAACACAGAGATCAGGGTTACTTCTTTTTGAGCTATGTTCAAGCAGAATAAGGTTAAGCTTTTCATTTCAAAGGCGGATGGCTTGTGTAAAGCCATATGGCGATTTTCGTAGTTTGAACACCTGATCCGATCCGTCATTGAATAACGCTGGCTGTTCCATGATAATATCTTATTTTTAGTTAGCGTTCAAAAAATCAGTAACTGCGTCCATTTGCTGAATATCTAGATCGTGTCTGGCGGCTTTTTGAAGACATCTAGGCGAGCTTTGTATTTCGTTATGTTTCCATGGGTACATCGCTTAGTTTTGAATACCGACTTGCACTTAGATGCTTTTTTCCCAACGGTTAGATCAGTCAAAAGCCAAGTTTCTTTTGTTTTAAGTGCGTTGAGCTCTTCCAAAATTGTGACTCCGGCCGGGAAAGTGCTTCTTCCTGCGTTTGCGGATCAGAATTTAGTTTTTCAACTGCACTTACAAAACTATACTTTGGAGGCTTATAGGTGGGCTCTGAACTGCTAGCTATTCGATTTGACTGTATCCTTACTTGAGTTTCACCGATGCTTTCCTCTAAGGAACTCAGCGTGTGGGTATCGTCATAAGAGTCATCATCATAGCTAGAAACACGATCGACTCGTCGTTCAAATTTAAGATGGATGTTAAATCGATTTCTTTTTTTTTATCGGCGAATTAACTTTGTTATGTATATGTATATGTATACCTTCAATTACCTCATTTTTTACGAAGAATGCAACGTCACGGCTGATGATCACCTTCTTTGTCGATTTTAGTTTCGTCACTGTTCCCAAACAAGAAGCATTCGATTGATTTAGCATCTAACAATCATGAAATCATGCAATCTAAGAATGACATGAAATCGGACGGTCCTGGTCCATCCTTGCAATGACAAACCATGTCAGCAATTCAAAAGTTTGCATTATGAAGTAGAAAGAAATTCAAGAACAGTCTTCAGTTTTTTTGTCAACCGAATTCACTGCCATATTGTGACATAAGCCATGTTAGCTCCATTTACATGTTGCCGCCTGTGTTGTCCTACGAAAACCAAAGAGCATCTACAGCTGAGGATTGCTTCCACCAAGCCTGCTCATCGCCTCTTGCCAATCTGTGTCGAAGGCTTTTCCATCGCCTCTTGCCAATCTGTGTCGAAGGCTTTTCCAAGTCAGCCGGACAAGCAATCTCGCATTGTGATACCAGTTGAGACGTGGTATCTTATAAGGTACAGCAAAGTGGTGAGTTCTTTTAGGCCAAAGTCATTTGTTGTGTCATCGGGAAATTTGATTTGAAGCGGTAAAATTGATTAATAACCTACTCTTGAGAAGACGAATATTTGTGGTCGTCTTAGGATATTCTTAAGTACTGCTCGGAAAACATCTGGCTCCAGGTTAGCATTCAAGACTTGATAGTTTTGCGGTTTGTTGCGGTAAAAGCGGGATTTCAGAAGAAGAAAGTCTGACGACCGTTGCCCATTGTTGGCGCCAGCGATACTCAATCTGCTCCTGTGAAAACAAAACCGCTTAAATAACATAGAAGCGGTTCTTTAGTCATTACGATTGTTCTTCGCTCGCTAGTTTTAACAGAGCATCTGCTTAATGCCCGATTCACAATGCAGTGCGAGAGCCAGGGTAGAAATCACTGTTGTCATAAAATCGTTTCCCGGTGCACAATGAAAGCCAAATTTATGACAGCGAGCTCATGTATAGATTACATGTCTAAGATGAACAAGCTACAAGATCGAACAACATCTTTCTCTTTCTGGCTACTCATATCAGCCTGCTGTAACGCTGCCTCGCTGTAACGCCGGGAGAGTTTTTTACTACTTTTTCGAAAACAACGCAATGCGATAGAACGAGTCTCGCGTCAGTGTGTTTTGTTTCATACGTTTCCATTGATTGTACTTTTTTTGACAACTCGCGCTAGACTCGTCTCGCTTCAAGATCAGCGTGCAGCAATTTGTGAATGTCAGTCCTTTCATCAAAATTCGACTCAACGTATCGTTTTCTGGTCGACGTTTGGTGACTGTCGGACGTCCTAACCTAGAATTGGTATTCTCGACCAAATGGCCACTTCTTGGGACATCTCTAGTAAATTATCTGTGCTTGAGATGCCCATTCAAACGCTGAATTGTTCGCTCACCCACAAATAAATGTATGCTGTTTTAATACAGACCCCAAACAGTCAAATAAGCAGTAACAATATCGCTCGATTACCTGCTGTCAAGTAAATGTCAAAACAAAATGACATTTAACACAATTTGCAAAAATTATGAAACATTCAAATTATGACATTACTTTTTCCCCACCTTTTAAAATCCATCCACTTCAGACTCCGAAAGAAAGATACTGCCTCATATAAGCTTCCATCGCCACTATCCCATCTAGAAGCAGTCACCTTCCTCAGAAGACACCTCCTTAACCTCTTTTTTCGTTGTCCTCTCTTTGGAAAATAAAACAAAAATCTCGTCCATTTCGAGTTGATTTTGATTCGTGGCATGGCCTCTTGTTTTTGCATTCGGGAAAAAAAAGAGGAACCATCTAAGCGCCGCACATAAATGAAATTCATGCCACCCGCCGCCCCAGAGAGGGTGTAGAATGCACGTTCCAAGTGAATTAATGGTCGCGTAGCTTGTCCATTAAAATAATTTATTCGTTTGCCAGCATTCGTGCGTCTGTCGTCGGCGTCGGCGTTCCTGACAGTAAGTGGTGACTTTGGTTTAATGTTTCAACGTCCATCCGTCCGTTTGTCCGTTTGTCCGTTTGTCCCACTGTCTGTCGCATTTCGCATCTTTTCTGTTTGTGTTTCCATTCTTGGAGCCGACAAATGACACAGTGGTGGACATGGACAGGAACATGGGCATAAGTGACACTATATCCAAGCGTAATGGGTTTACGCGGGGGCAGAAGAGCATGACAAATTTGTATTTTAAGGATTTCCATTTTAAAGAAATTATTTCGAGTGCTACGAATAATTTTGTATCTTTTTCTTTTTTTGCTTTTTTTGGTTGTTTATCTGCGAATATGGTAGCTTTTTTCAATTAAGTTTTTTGGTCCGCGAAACAAAGTGAAGTGGAATCTGTTTTATGGCTTAGATGCATTTAATTGATTTGGTTCGGCGTTTTGCTTTTGTTTTTTTCGATAAGAAGAAGAAGGGAATGAAGAATGAGGAATGTTTTAAAATGAATTGAATTAGCTTTAAATAAATTTTTGGAGGCATATAGCAGAAGAGGGGTTTTTAAGTTGTCAAATAGTTTAAGGTTTGATTAATTTCGAAAAGTATTCACGTTTCTTTGTGCCCAGAGTAGTAGTGAAGAAGTCCCATAAGATGCTTCCTTCTCACATTCTAGAAATTATTAAGCGCAGGAATGTTCGAAAGAGATTTTGGCAAAGATCGAGAGTATCGAGAGAAATTGTTCGTATCTCTAAAACAATTAATTTCAAAGTTCATTCTATGCGAACGTCATAAGGAGTGGAACAAGAAACTTGAAGCTCTAGAATAAAAATGCAAGACCATTCTGGAACGTAGTCAAAATCGTAAACAATAAAAATAGACGAATCCATGGGTTAAAAATGTCCTCCAATTTGTTTTTTACTGATATTGAAAAGGCTTGCGTACTTTCGAAAACTTTTTCGAATAATTTCTGTGTTTCAGCTGGTTAAGGTGACACGCATTTTGACACTCGCTAGTGAACAACACTCTTACTGCGTTTAATATGTTGACCGCTGAGACTCCAACTAATGGACTTATTATGGAGGCAGATATCCAATCTCATGTCGACAATTTGAAGGTAAATAAGAGTGCAGTTTTTGATGGCATAAGAATATAGATCTCAAGCAATTACCTCGAAATAAAATAAAGTTTTTGACAAGAATTATAAATGCGTGCCTTAAAATACAATATTTTCCTGATGCTTGGAAAGTGGCCAAAGTTATAGCAATACTAATACCTGAGGACCCTAATAACTGCAGACCAATAAGTTTGCTGAGTAGTATAAGTAAATTATACGAAAAAATCATTAAAAAAAAGATTACGAAAATTATTGAAGAAAGTTTTGTGTCTGGTCGTTGCTTTAAAGTCTTTGTCAATAGTGCGTTATCTAGTCTTCCTCAAGGCTCTGTTTAAGGATCTCCTTTATACAATCTTTTCACATCTGAATTTCCGAATCTGAGTGAGTGTGAGGCGGCTATTTTTGCAGATGACATCGCTTAATTTTCATCTCATAAGTTTCCTCAAAACGTTGAGACAAACTTAAAGGATGCCATGAAAATTATCAAAAGCTAATATAACAAATGGAAAATTAAGCTGAACGGTACTAAAACGCAAGCCATATTTTTTACCTTGCCGCCTCCCGAACAGCAGCATACAAATGTGTGGAGCCGCAGTAGAATGGAGTAACTGTGTGAAATATTTAGGAATTAATCTTGAACAAAGTTGGAATAGCAACAAAAATATTTAACCCATTTATTAACAGGAAATCTGCGCTAACAAATGAAAATAAAATCATATTACATAAAGTCATTTTCCAATCGGGTAGTTATGCACAGTGTCACATCAAAAAATTACAAGTGTTACAAAACAAACTACTTAAAATGATGCTTAAACTTCCCTGGCATCACTCCACGTTTAGCCTGCATAAACTGTGTTTTTCCAGTTGGCTCCATTAAGAAATCTGCACAGAATTTCACACCGCCGAGCTACTCAGTAAACAAAACGTAAATAACTTGCTCCCGGACAATTGTTATGCGATCGTTGATGTAGCCCAAGGAGCAGTTACAAGTCCTGTCCTATATAATATATACACGTCAGACTTCTCAAGCCTCACGAACTGTGAGTCTGCTATATTTGCCGATGACACATGTATCTATTCTTCAGATTCGGTTGGTTTCAATATTGAAATCAATCTGCAATCCGCTATCAACGGCAGTGGGAAATATTTTTATGATTGGAAAATTGAAATAAATGCATTAAAGACTCAGGATGTCCTTTTTATACAGAAAAGGAAGGCTTGTCTCTTGCCAAGCAACATATTACAAATTAATGGTGTACAGATCGATTTGGGGTTAAAGGCTAAATATTTTGGGGTGCACCTAGACAAAACTCTTACTTACTCTCTACATATAATCATTGTTACAATCAAAACGTTGTACCCATTGATCAATCGAAAATCGAAAATGAATGAGGAGAATAAAATAGTAATTTTTAAAATGATCTTCCAAGCCATAATGTTTTACGGCTCTCCCGTCTGGGGAAACTGTGCTTACAGCCATATCCGCAAGTTACAAGTTGCCCAAAACAAACTGCTTAAAATGATAAACAATCTTCCTTGGCATTTCTCAACCAACGATATACACAAATATTGAAACTGTCCAATTAGATTACAGAAATTCGAACGCTATTATTTTATTATTGATAACATATATGTTTATTTATTTATGTACATACACATTTATAAATATTGTCCTTAAATGCTTATTTATATATTTATCTATAGAACATGTATATATTTACATTCTATTTTTTTTATTTATATATGTATTAATTTTTCTATGATATTTACTCATTTATTTATTTATTTAATAAAGTTATTTATTTATTTATTTTTATTTTTGTGATTTGTTCATATGATTATTTATTCAACTTGTGTTTATTTATTAATATTGTGCTTCATTATTTGTTTATTCAAATGTAATTTATCCACATTTGTTAAGTCGGTCTGATTGTGTTAGTGCTGCTACCTCGTCTTCTCTCTAATTAGAACCACTAGAATAATAACTTCTGAAGGTTTTTGCCAGTTGTAAGGTAGCGTAATACCAAATCAATGTGCAATAATTATAATTAAATGTGACTGTGTATTCAATGCTGCTTTAAATAAAGAAGATAATGTTAATCCCGGCTATTCTGCAATCTGGTGCAATATTCCAAGGCCTGTCGCCTTGAATATTAAATTTTTTTACTTCACAAAAACCGATACAAAAATTAGATCTTCTAATACAGATATTTAACGCAACCTTTAACCAGATGCTAGTGAATCGTTTTGGGCACATTGCAAGCTCAGAAAAGGAAACAACTTTAAATCCGAACCTGCTTTGCGCGCTTAGATCGGATTGTCGACGCTTTGTTCTTTCTGTACCGCATGAAATGAAGCATAATTAGGAATGAACCCAAAAAGTCTATCCTCTTCATTTGGCCGAACTTTCTCGGAAAGGATAAAATGAAGATATCTATAAAATTCTGTTCTCGGGGTTGAAGCACCTTAAACTCATTTTGCCTCTATTTTAACAGTTTTCTCGCAAAATTTTAGAATCCTTAAGCCACGAATTAAACTATCTTCAACTTTGACCAAGTATTTTTTATCGTTAAATCTTCATTTTCACTCTTATATTATTAATAAATAAAGTTTGTTTGTTTTAGGTAACCTTCCAAGCTGCTAGTCCGATTTCAAAAATTCTTTTACCAATATTAAGAAAGGACCTTCAGGCTGAACAAAGGTTATACTTATACTATCCCAACTTTTGTGACAATCAATTTGGTAACTAGAGAATGTTGAATGCGAACGCAGCCTCAGCGGTAAGAGATGTTAAATCGCTTTCCATAATAATACTCAAAATGTTCCATAATAAAGTATCTCTTTAAATTAAATTTAATACACAAATTGTTTAAAAATATGTCAAAAAGACACTTTATTTAAAGTGAATTTCATCCTGTCAAGGGTTATTTAAGAAGGTTTAAAAATATTATTCGCTTTAAATTAATTTTGCTTAGCGGTGAGGAAATTTTATGTTTAATATATTAGAAAAAAATTACATTTTACACAACATTATTTGAGCACTTTATTAAATTATTTCAATTTTTAATTTAAATTTACAACTTGAATTTCAATTCATATAACTTTTTTTGTATTGCAAAATTTCTTTAAAATATTATTTTGTTCAAACAATTTAATTTTTTCTTCTTATACTGCGTCGGCTTTGGACCTTGTATCCTCGGCTTTCCCCTTCTTTTATTTCCAGCCCTTGGTCCATCTGTCTCGAGACATTTGACTATCTAAATTATCGATTTTTTCCTGCAACTTATAGCTTATCTGGCTTAGATTTTTTTAATTGGTTACGATGTAATTATCTTTTATAACCATTAATACTTATTATATTATTAAGGCCCGGGGTGCACCCAGACTTTTTATTTAGCTTAAACTAAAACTAAGAAAATGCAGGGGAATGGTTAAGCGAGTAAAGGGAACTTTTGCGAGAGGCTTTCGAGAGATGGAAGTCAAAAGAGCTTCTGGCTGTGCGCAGAATTCTTGACATAGGTTCAAAGTAGTCGTAGTTTGTGCTGTGAAGAGCCACACGGAAGAGTGAGGAAGACCTTAGGGAAGGGGAGTCATTTGCACCGGCTAACAATTGATGTATGAAGAGTATATCGGCAACTTCTCGTCGTTTTACAATGGTTTACAGATCGTTCAATTTAAGTCTTAAGATACAAATTCGGTAGGATTTAATACAGTAGATTTACCTTTTACGAATCCGTGTTGTTTTGAGGAAAGTATGGATTTACTGTGAAAGTATAAAGAGCCGTAGACAATACTTTCGAAGAGTTTGGCTATCGGACGGTAATAAGATATATCAAAGAGCCTATTTTTTGTCCCTCCAAAGAAGGAAAGGGAAGACAGATTTCTTAAGAGACATCTGAAATAAGGTTGTTAGTGGTAAGGATAACGCGTTCGCTCACTTTCCGAGAACTATTGCAGGTAGTCCATCTGGACTTGACGAATAGTCATCCTTTAGGCTATTAACCATTTCAATCACGTCAGAAATAGATATATCGACTGATACTAAGGATGTTTGCGCGCAGTTGTACATATAGGAGAAGTAATTTTATTCTGGAGGCAGTACGAGGCTTGTGAACGATTTGATTTAGAAGTTCTCTTCGCGAACTTTTGGGTCTGGGGAAGATGTGTGCCAATATTTAAGGATAGACTGGTAGCCATCAGTGATTCGTTTTGAGTTAATAAACCGATAAAACTGCTTGGTGTCGAAATGAAAGCTGACCTGAATTTGATCAAGATATTTATGATAAGGAGCATTTACAATAAAAAAAAAACACTGATCGAGCGTAGCTATGTCTTTTTTTCTACCTTTTTCACTTTTCGTTTAACTTCCCCTAAATGGCTAAATGATGATAATCCGGCTGTCCTTTAATTGATGGACGCATTATTAACAGACCCAAAAATAATTAATAATGTCTTCGCTTAATTTTTCAGTCAATACTTTGCTAACCATGTTCTTCGTGCCAATTGTAACTTTTTCTCTTACATGAACGTACATATAAACATCCTTTGTCTGAATAGAAGGGTACTAATATCGTGAAAGACGAAAATGCCACAGCTACTGATTACTTGCCGGTAGAACTCAGAACACCCTTTAATGATGCGGCAGCTTTTTACAAATTTATTCAACCTTATTTCTGTTGTGCCTTTCAAAGTATGCAAGGAATCATTTTTTTAATCTCTCATCACAAAATTATCTTCTATACCCAATATCTTTTACACCAATGTCAACTACTCCCTTGTACATTTTCTGCTTGTATACAATTTCCCCTAAGCGCCACGAATTTTCAAAATTTAAATCTACGACGACAAACCTTGCCTAGGGAAGAAAATATATTATTTTACTAGCCGATAGCCCTGGTAGCTAGTGCTATTCCTTTATATTATTAAGGTAATTTAATTACTTATTAATAAAGAATTAATAATAATAATATTATTTTAACCGCTGACTTCAGTAAAGCTTTCAATAAAATTTCCTACTATTGTATATCTCTGATTGGAGTCTTAAAGCCGTTTTCATATTCCTATACCTATTGGATAAAATCTTACAAGTTCTTTTTGGCAGCGTCCCTCCATATTGTCTCCATCTGTGGAGTACCTCAAGGTAGGCACTTAGATGTTATTTTTTTTCATTAGCATTTTAAATAGCGCTGAGAACGTCCCTTAAAGTTCTTCCCCAATCGATGGGTGTTGGCAAAGTAAATTTAAAAACCTTTTCTTACAAGTGTTTCCTTAAAGGAATCTCCTGTTCCAATATTAGAATCGAAAGCTTAATTTTCGGTCGCACAATCATCTAATCATAATTAAAGAAAGGTCTACCCATGGATTTATTAAACGATGGTGTAAAGAGTATTCTAAATCGAAGATCCTTATAACAGCTTTGTCACTGCCTTCCAAGTGTAGTCCTTGGGTTAACCGATACATCCTGCCACCTTATGCAAACCGGCTTAAATTGTTCACTTTAAAATTAACGCCCCCAACATTCACGACTGAACAACTTTCGAGTACAATTAAATGACAATTAAAGCAAAGAAGCAACCTTTTAGAAGCTATCTCTTTGTTTTTATGTCAAATTGTTACCACAACTTTCTGCAAAGCAACACCCACACGCTAGAGAGTGAACTCCTTCAAGCAAATTGAAAAGGAATTCAAACAAAAATACTTTCAATTTGTGCACTCCGAGGGGAGTACAAGTGCAATGTCCTCGCAGGTGTCTATACACCTTAAATTTATCAGAGGGCATCATTCACAGCGTAACGACCTCCTTTAAGGCACAACAAAAGAAATGAATCTTTCGGGAATTCAATTGGGAATTAATTTTTGAAGGCATCTATTGAAAATTTCAAGCGATATTGAACCAGGTCCTTACGATTATTTATTGTTTCCCTTTTTGAAAGTTCGCTAACACATTTGTGAATTTTGTTTTTAATGAAAGGACATTTTAAGTGTTTGATTGTGATTTGACGGGCTAAAGGGGCATATTTTTGCTGATGATTTGACGTTATCTTGACGCTTTGCAAAGCAATCGGAGGTTCCAGAATTCTATCTTAGGAAAACTGACTAGGGTATATTAAGCTGGTGTGGAAGAACCCATTGTGGAGCAATGTGACTCCAAATACTAGGGAACTAGGCACGGAAGACAAGGAGCAGTCGATATTGAAGATTTACAGTAAAAATTGTATGGAATACTTTATTTTTAACTCAGCTTAAGCCACAAGTTCCAAGATAAATCCATCTTAATTGAAGTCCTTCCTAAGAAGTATGAGATTTCTTAGAAGCAATCGTTTCGGAATTCATTTGATGGCTACTGAAGGCATTCAAATGACAGTACTGTCACGATATTTGTGTGTCATATCTGAAAGATCCACTGTCTACGAAAATAGTAACTATGACAAATCAGGACACATAATCTAAGTCGCAAGTATAGCAAGTGTGAAACTTTGTCAATTTTCTGAGAAAAAGAAGGGCGTCGTTAAGAATCGTTCGAAGTTTCTTCGGCTTGATCAAAATGGTTTGCTGGGTGCAGTCTGTTTTCACTTCGAATGGCTTTGACAGTATGGACGGACATCAAAGAAGGTTTCGAAGAGAGGAGTTCTGGCAGTACAAGACAGACAAGTGGGATGGACTCAACAATTTCTTTAGGAACTTTAAATGCTCGCTTGCTTCATCGAGAACGAAGTGGATGCCGCAGCCGATATGGTCACAAAAACTTTTCTCTTCGGTATGTTAACTTTATCATTGTCAGGGTTATAAGTATCAAACCAAGGACATAAGATTGGTGCAACTTGAGCTGTAAGGAAGCTGAGAAAGTTAAGTCATCGGACAATCTTAAGAAACCCCAAAAAAACTATCCGC
This sequence comes from Orthonevra nobilis, assembly GCA_963555765.1. NCBI lineage: Eukaryota > Metazoa > Arthropoda > Insecta > Diptera > Syrphidae > Orthonevra > Orthonevra nobilis. The sequence continues at coordinate 69,559,635 of OY743227.1, read as the reverse complement.
GAACAAAAATTGAGACAACAATTTGCCTCAATTTCCCATGGGTAGTTATATTAAAAATTGAGTCTCATCCTTGATCTTGTGTGGTCCTCTGTGGACAAAGATAATCAAATTGCTAAATTATGATATGCCTCCTTCCGTACACGAGTTACTTTCGCATTCGTAGAGTAGAAAGAGTATGAAAAGATCTTGATATCCAGAAATCTGATGGTCCAAATGGAATTCTCCCTCAATCTCCTTAAGACGTTTTCTTCTGAGTGGACAAAACCATTTTGTAAGCTTTTTCATTTGTCCTATTTTTCTGGTATCTTTCTGGGAAGATGAAAAGAAGCATTTGTCCACCCTGTCCCTAAAATCGAATCTTCTTCTCCCTCCAACTATCGACCCATTGCATTAACGTCCCTGTTTTCCAAGGTCATGGAAACGCTGATAAACCGTCAGCAAATGAAATATCTCGAAACATGATAACACCCCAATGACCGGCAGTACGGTGGTATGTCTCACCGAAAAGTGGAACCACTCTCAAAATCTTTCTGGAGTAAGCAAGATTGTAGCCCTTGATATTTCTAAAGCATTTGACAGAGTTTGGCACCAGGCTCTGTTGTCGAAAATGCGTGCATTTAGTATCGACGAATCTCTAATTCAGTGGATTAGAAACTTTCTCTCGGATGGTGCCAAGACTGATATCCACCATATAAATGATGGTGTCTCCCAGGACTCCGTTCTGTCACCGACTCTCGACTCAAAATCAAGCGTTAAAACAGATAGGTGACAAAAATATTACAAAATCAATTGGCTTTCTTCACCGCCGTCTTAACGTCTCCTGTCTAACCACAAGCATACCACCCCCTTATCACTTCCACCGTAACACCCGTCTCGCCAGGAATGCTCATCAGTTCACCATCAAGCCCAACTTCGTTCGTACAGCCAAGTAAAGAGATTCGTTTATAAGCCGCACAACACGAATGTGAAACGCTTTACCATGCTCGGTAATCTGCAGAAATTGAAAAACAAAGTGCATGAGTACTTATCCCTATTTCCTCCCTGATCCCTTCCACTCGCGTTATGTACCAACTTTTTAAGGGTAGTCATAACCCCTTGTACGCGCGTAATCCTTTAAAAAAAAAGGCTCATTGACGGCTCGCTGAGGTCCAATCACGTCAATATTATCCTAGCTAATAGTTGAACAGAGTTTTGGACGAGTTTGCACGATCTGCTCAAGGACGATGTTTAAAAAGTCACATGACAGCGCGTTGCCTTACCTAGAACCTTTTTTTACATTAAGGATTAGTTCCTTACTGAACTTGAAGGAGCAGCGAGAATTCACCATCGTCATCCTGCACAATCTAACAAGCTTGGCAGGGCTCGTCTCAATACACGCTGTCATATGCGACCTTGTATCGGTTTGCATTTCCTGAGTCTTTTCCATAATCTGCCCGGTTTTGAATATTTCGTCTAATGTGGACGACCCTTGCCTAAAACCACACTGATAAGGACCTTAGTATCAGATTGTTGACAAAAGGTTTCAGACGCTCACCCAAAACGGTAGAGAATAGCTTGAATGCGATGTTAAAGAGACTTAAAGGCAATCAAAACGGGGTCTCCTTACTTGTGAATCGGGAAAACGATAGCATAATGTGAGATCTTTTAATTATGTACCCACTATGCTCATTTTAGCGGACAGATAGGACGACAAAAGAAGCTCACGTTCAAGTAAATCAAGCTGTGCTAAAAACAGCTTCTTGTAAAACAAAAAAAACAAAATATTTCAGATCATAATTCATTATCGCAATCAGAGTTTTGTTTTGATTATAAGAAGAAACAAGATCGAGAAGATCTTAATCCTCATGTTCCTCTGCCAGCATCAAAGGCGATGAAATTCATGATACACCGTAAGACGTGCTGAATGGCTTAAGCCACTGCAACCCATTACGTGATCAGTTTATCCATATTGAATATCTTCAAGTTCGTGTTCAACAACTGGAAACCAAGGATAAGCAACTAAGAAACAAGAAGCATCCAACTCATTCGACCAAAGTCTGAAAACTACTCCCCCGGTAAGTCATGATAAAAGATACCGCGCACTCTTCGCGGAATCCATTCGAGATCCAGTTTCACAAGTTAAACACAGATTGCCTCTCATCCAAGTCTGCATAACTCTCGCCCAAATCAATTTGGGGCTACCTCCGATTTATCAAAAAACCACACCACGCACTGCTTAGCCCAAAGTACTCTGACCTGTTATCAAAAAAAAGGAGAATGAAAAACGAATAACTCCTGAACCTAATGTATTCTTGTAAAATCTGCGCCTGGCGACTCACGCTGCGACGATGGCTACTCCCGCAAAAAGGAATTCACAAAATGTATGCAAATCAAGCGTAAAGTTATTTTTAATGAATCCACCAGAGCTTCGCCGCATACTCCTCCTGCAGTCTCGGATATGCATAAATCTTGTTAATGGCGATAACCGCAGGTGCCACCATCCAGCACAAAGGCGACTTGACGTCCCATAAGTCCTCGCGACAGTGAGTCTCTTAAGAACTCATTCAGGAGTGATGAATAACTTTTAAATTAGCACAGAAGTGGCCCGACAGATCCTTGCATCAAATCAAAAAGCCTGAAAGTGACAGGACAACTTTCCTTTTGCAATTATTGGAACTTCAGTGTCCTGTGGGGAAACTTTGATTATAGAAACTTTTTCAATATCCATATGTGAATAGTTTGGAGTGGAGGTGTAACTGATCCAGGAATCCTGTGTTTACTGGACGACTATTGGAACTCCAATTTGAGGACACAAAGTGCCAGCAGCACTTAAACTAATTTGAATTAGATTTTGTTATTTGAAGTTTGATGCTTTTTGGCAACGACAAACAAAATTGTCCATCAGGAACAGTCGAGTTGGTTAAAATGTCGTTTGGGGATAAAATTTACGACAGGAATATGTGTTTTCATTTCATTTCATTTTCATTTCTTTAATTAACAGGTTTGTACATTAAGATTATTATCTTTTATAGTACCTAGCATGTTGGCTTCAGAAAATAACTACAATTTTTAAAACAAAAACTAACTTACAATTATTAATGAACAATGTTACAAATGAGGATGAGACCCAGTGAGAGTGACCTAATCACGATCATAAAACAAAATATCAAGGACAGAGTGTCTTCCTTGATATTTGGGGTCAAGACAAGAACGATTCAAGAACTGAGAGACATATGTAGACAGGCAGAAAGACATTTAGGTATCAGAGACGCTAGGGCTAGACGAAATATTAACGAAGTGGTAGGAGAACCGAACGAATTACGAATTATACAGGACGAGAAACAGAACGAATGACTACGATTACGATGACGAATTAGACCTAGAGGTGGCCGAATTCCGGGCAAGGCCACAGATAAAATGGCCACCATGCTCGAAAAGAAACCAAGGGGCGTCAACGCAAACTGACTTCCGACATTGACAAAGTACGGACGAACGACAACATACATGCCCTTCCACGTTCCACCACATGACGTGTTTCAACTGTGGAAAGGGTACTGTAGCATCGACTAAAAGAGACGAGGAAAACTACAAAGTCGACGGGGAGACCGGGAACGAACCGTCGACAACAAAGTTCATCCCGGCTCCTCAGGATCCGAACAGATCCAAATGCTAAAACGACAGACCACTGACGAAATACCAACGACAAATACGAAGACGCCCAAAAGAAAAAGTTTACACAGACGACTGCAAGAGTACGAAGAAGCTAGACGACGAATTTTCGGAGAAGAATTGACGACTAAGAATAGGAGAAACTATAATAAAATGTCTAGGCTAAAAGAAAAGTGTGTGCAATAATGGGAAGCCCGTCCATTCTCTAGACTAGGATATTCCCACAGGACAACGACAAGGACCGAGCTACGAGAACGGACGATTACCTTTGTGGGATATGTCGCCTTTAGGGGCTATCGCCCGAAATCCCTGGCCAGGGAGATAGCAAAGGCCGATCCAGAAATATCATCTCCTGGTTGATCCATGGGACAGTTCGACCCTGGGTGATGGGCTCGAGATATAAGAACGGGGACAACTTAGCTAGAACACCTTAGGTAGGATTAAGTTAGTAAAGGCTCAGCTTAAGTTTATTCCATTTTTTTTAGGTTTATTTAGAGTAGGGAGGTTAGTTGGGCTAAGTAGCTAGGATATTTTTAAGATAGTGTAGGATTAAGATAGTTTTTTTTTTGGTTTAGCATAGGTATAGCTTTAGGGTAGTTAGGGTAAGTCGGTCCCCGATTCTTTTATATTGATCCACACTCAGCAGGAAACCCTGAACACAGTTTTCCGCTTCAACCCTATCTCTTTCTTCTCTTTCTCTCTCTCTTTCTCTCTCTCTCCCTTTCCCAGGCACGATTTTTTTGTTAATGAGAAGGAGATATATGGAAAGGAGGACAAGGACTACCCCGTCCGACGAGCTCAGCCGAGCATCCACAAGCGTGCCGCCGTCCTCCAGTCCTATATGAAAGATGCCTCCGTGGCCTTCCTTAGCTCACAACAACAAATCTTAACTTAATAAGCGATCTTTGCGATCGACCAGATAAAAAGCTGCTTATTAATTTAACTGTCGTCCCACTGAGACCGAAGTTGTTCTTAAGTTTCCAGCATAAGGTTTCATGGCTAACCTTGTCGAAGGCCTTCGAGAAATCAAGCAAGCAGAGAACCGTAACATAACCCTTATCGTAATCTTGTCTTATTCCTTCGAGTAAATTAACCATAGTTGTGGAACAGCTCTCGATATTGAGAGGAATCTAAACCATGCGATGGAAATATTAGAAGCTTATTTTTCCAAGTGGAAAATAAAATTGAATGGTGACAAAACACAAGCAATATTTTTTAGCCGAAAAAGGAAATCTTGTTTTCTCCATAGTAGCCAAATCCAGGCTGCTGGAAAAAGTACTGAGTGGGAGAGCACGGTGAGATATTTAGGTATCTATCTTGACACCAGATTAACGTTCAAGGAACATATCTCTAGATCGCTTGGAAAACTGAAAATAGCCGTTAATTTATTATATTCATTTATCAACAGAAAGTCAAAGCTAAGTGTTGGTAATAAGCAAATAATCCATAAAGTGATTTTTCAAGCTATTCTCATATACGGATGACCTGTTTGGGGGAACAGTGCAAAATCTCACATCAAACGCCTTCAAGTGTCCCAAAACAAAATTCTTCGAATGATAGGGTAGAGTGGTACCAAGGAAGATTAAGCCTTGGTACCACTCTACCCTAGACCTAGAAGAAAGAGCGAATGTTGAAATTATTTCGGAACGAATACAGAAGCTTAATAACAAATTTAACTTAGGCTGTACTTTTGCTGATAATCACTTAGTTAACGAACTATACAATTGATATCCCATGTTTTTATTACAATATTATTTACTTGAACTTTATTTATCTATCTATATTAAGTCACATAGTTATTTTGTCTATTTAACCAATTGTTTACTATTACTAATCATTTATTTATTTACTTTTATATTTATATATTTATTTATTTTCTTATTTATTTTTTAGTTTATACATTTATTTATTTATTTATTTATTTATTTATTCATTTATTTATTTATTTTTTTCGTTTTAATTTATTGAATTCGTTATTTACATATTTATTTTTTTTTACATTCTTGTTTCCTTCATAAAGTAATTAAGGCACTTAAGCTCTAGTCATTAAAATTTTAAGCTTATACTACTGTGTCCAAAAAATAAGGTTACATTGTATTTATTTTGAAAATTGTTTATTTATTCTTCCAAATCAATTTCATCCCCTTCAAAGTAATCCCCTCCCGATGCAATGCACTTATGCCAACGGATTTTCCAATCTTTGAAACACTGGTTGTAGTCACTTTCCGGGATGGCCTTCAGTTCCGTCTTCGCTGCGGCTTGAATCTCCTCTATCGTATCAAAACGGTGTCCCCGGAGCGGTCTTTTGAGCTTATACGGTGGTTGCGGAACGATATGGGTTGAGTTTTTGGCGAAATGATCACGAATTACGAGTGCGGTGGGATGGTGCATTATCGTGGTGTAAAAACCAAGAATTGTCTTTCCACAATTCCGGCCTTTTTAGGCGGATAGCGGTACGCAAACGACGCATAACGTTCAAATAATATTCCTTGTTGACTGTTTGGCCGGTTGGAAGGAATTCATAAAGCACAACACCACGATAATCGAAGAAAACAGTCAACATGACCTTGATTTTTGAGCGACTTTGGCGCGGTTTTTTTGGTCTCGGCTCTCCTTTGGCACGATATTCGCTCGATTGATCGGTTGTTTCGGGGCTTACCACCCATAGATCCAAGTCTCATCGCCAGTTATAATGCGTTTCATGACATCCTGGTAGTCGGAAAGCATTGTTTCACACACTTCAACGCGACGCCTTTTTTCCAAAAAATTCAATGTTTTCGGTACCAGTCGAGATTTGACGCGCTTGAGGCCCAAAGCATCCTTCAAAATGATATTGACTGAGCCTTTCGATAAGCCAACTTCATCAGCAAGGTCTCTAATCGTTAATCGATGGTTTTTCAACACCAAATTTTTGATTTGTTGGACATGAGCTTCATCGGTTGAGGTTGATGGTCGCCCAGAACGCTCTTCGTCTTCGACACGTTCACGGCCGGCTAAGAAATCACTATACCACTTGTAAACATTTTTTTAAGACATAGCCTCATCATCAAAGGCTTTCTGCACCAGCCTCAACGTATCCGCAGCAGAAAATTGATTCCGCAAACAAAATTTAATGCAAATTCTTTGCTCAATAAATTTCGACATCGCAAAACACGAAAAACTCACTTTTAGCAGCTCACAAAACGACATGTATCTCAAACCCTATGAATTATTTTGACATGAAATTTCACATAGATGTCACTTACAGTACTACCAACCTAAAAAGAAAGAAAAATTTCCAAATCCTTCGACGCGCGCAGTTTAAATTCATATGTGTCACCTTATTGTTTGGACACAGTAGTATGTACAAAACAGGAGGTCATGATCAGAAACATCAAATGTTAGTTGGTCAAAGAGAAGAACAAGCGACGGATTAGAGACAACAATAAGATCAAGTAGACTGGGAGAGTTATTCTTAATAAAATGTGTAGGGTAAGTAACATTTACTATTGCCAGACCTACAGAAGAAACAAGATCTTTCATTTGAAAAGCGAGCGAGTCATTTTTTAACAAATTCGTATTAATATCACCACAAATGATTATGTGTTCATATAGTGCACAATATTCAGAAATGACTGAAAAAAAGGCATTGGAGAGCAGCTTCTGTTATTGCTATAGGCGCAAGCAACAACACATTTAGTGTTGCAGTCGCTTAACTCAATTAAAATAAATTCAATTCCACTACCACTCGATTTAGAAATAATATCACATTTTATGTTAGATTTGCAATAAATTGCTACGCCACCACCCGTAGTATTAGTAACTCTATCGTTCCTGAAAACTTCATATTTTGGTATTTTGTAATATTAGTCAGATATATTTGGCTTAAACCAGGTTTCACTTATACTTATACTTATACTTTAAGTAGTCTAAACGAGAGTTTAATGTGAATGTCCTTGTCAGATAATTTTACTTGATGAATGGTCGAATAATGTTACTGCTGACAAATGGAATGGCATCAAAATTCAATCGGAATAATGTTTTTTTGGAACTTTTTTCCAGAACTACGTCAAGTCCTTAAAATCAATCAAACCAATCCTTGACCTCAAAGTCGCATTTGGCAGCATTATTGGCACAGAACCATACAAGTCGTTGGCCGGATTCGAAATAAGGGGAGCCAAGGAATCCATCCGTCAAACACCGGGCATAATTGACAGCTATCTTGTATCGGGACAAATATCAACGCCAGATCCAGAGATCCAAAAGACGACTAGTTGCAGGTCATTGATGCTATTTTGTCGAAACAGCTAAGATGAGAAGTCTGAGCTCGAAGGACCAAAATCATGCTCTACCAAACTCTCATTATTCTAGTACTCACATATGGAGTCAAAGATTAGACGATGAGCGCAGACCTTCGAAAGAAAATTTTGCTCTCGGATATTCGGTCCGATCAACGAGGTAATCGAATAAAGGAAAAGCTAAAACCTCTTAGCCTACGGGCTAAAAATACTTGTAAATCTCGTCCGTAAGGCACAAATCAGTAGACTCAAATCAAAAACAATACTCCAGCTAAGAGTGTCAAAAAATCAAAGCCACAAGGTTCAATAGGAAGATGCGTGCCCACATCTGTGAAGAATAGAAAGCAGCCTTAGATAACCGTAGATAGCCTGTTAAGAAACAAAGACAAATTTAAATCCTTCAAGACACAAAAAAGTCCTTTGATTGAATTATTTTAAGGTTCAAAAAACCGGAGACTAATAAACTCAATCCAGCTGCCTGCACTTTCATTACGATAAAAAGAAAAGTGAAAAAAAAACTACCAACAAACAGAGAACGCATAACTTTATTTAATTACTCATCAGGACACGGAATAACTTCGTAGAGAAATGGAATCCGCGAACGAAGCATCGTCTTCTCAGTTTTTATCTTCAAAAAACCATAAATTGATGGTGAACAAAATTAACAAAGGTCCCTCATCCTTTGACTGCTTGTTCTGTAAATAAATCACAGCTAAAAGTGGAGCCTTCTTCAGACAATGACATCCTTTGGAATTTTTAAGCATTCCTCCAGTATTTTTATTTTTCTTGTGTTGTTCAGTTCCTCTGGCAACGTAACTTCACGATAATCCTGTTAACTTTTGTATTTTCAGCTAAAATCCTAGACAGGCTTCCAGCTGTAAGTGAAATTGTTTTGGGTGTTCATTTAACGAGTGATAATATAAAATTTCATCTTTGTGAGTTTGGCGGACGATGGGGGCAATTGCCAGACAAAAGGAGATGCCATTTTATGCCATTACCCCTTTTCTAGCATCTTGATAGTTCGCACGCAATTTTGATGGCATTTTCAAGGGCAGTGTTTTTGGAAATGTTTGAAAATTTATTTGCGCCGATGAGACTTAGATTTTATTTTTTTTATTGATGAAGGATAATTTCAAGAACTACGTGAGTACAAGAACAAGTACGGCCTGCTTCGACTGGGACGAGTTAACTTTAGTCAACCTAAAACGCATCTTTATGGACCTGCAAGGATAATGTCTGTCATCGGAGACGCACATGCAAATCATCGTTGATCTTCCTGGACTAAAGGATGATTTTCTTGTGAATCGAATAGGGGCTCAGATGTATCGAAACTGCCAAAAATAAATTGATTGGCCCAATGCTTCTTGGCTTTCAAACTTTACAATTTTTTCGTCCTTGAATCGTTAAAATATGCCTTTTTTCTAACCACTTCCAATAACCCTTAATCGGAACTCTTATAACAGCCTTTAAATATCCTTTTTCGGAGTGTTGAAAACAGCTTTGTGACTTTTTTCTTGTATCTCATAGTGAAATAAAGCGTGTGCCATTTTAATACAAATTTTTCAACAATCGCGAATTTGTTTAAAACACGTTTTTTACGGGGACACCCCTTGATTTTTATTTGATATAAAATTTTATATATTTTTCTGTTACAGCGGCCATAGAAGTATACATTCTGTGAAAATTGCAAGTGACTTCCTATTACGGTTCGGAAGATACAGTCTATTAGACGAACGGACGAACGGACGAACGGACGAACGGACGAACGGACGAATGGACGAATGGACGAATGGACGAATGGACGAATGGACGAATGGACGAATGGACGAATGGACGAATGGACGAATGGACGAATGGACGAATGGACGAATGGACGAATGGACGAATGGACGAATGGACGAATGGACGAATGGACGAATGGACGAATGGACGAATGGACGAATGGACGAATGGACGAATGGACGAACGAACAAACGGACGAATGGATGCTCGAAAGGGCGGCTACGTTGGCACCCTTTGGGAATGGAACCGTAAAAAGAGCAAAAGGAATGCTTAGAATTTCCGAAAATGTAAGGAACGTCCAAATCCTGGCTTTGCATTTAGTGGCCGTGTGTTATTGTTGACGAATAAAAGGTTAACACTCCGCTTGAAACAATTTCGCAATTTTTGGGGCTTTTCACACTGTCCTAAATGGACATCTTAACAATTAGCCTCATTGTTTTCACGTGTACCTTTTCGGACAATTAAATTTGTAAGGACAACAAAAAGGCACTCCTACTCACAGGATTAATTTGTGGACAATCAGCAACGGTAAGCCGCATAAGGACCACCATTCCTTTCTCATTTTCTGACAGGTGCTTCTCTCCTCAATTTGAATGACCAGCTTACTGGACTAGAGAGTTGGAATTGGCTAAAAAAAAAAGAAGTAAGCTGACCACACATCAACCGCACAAAAAGTCCATTCATCAGACCCGTGCCTGGGTTCGATACCTTCATTCAGGACAAATAACACTCGAGCCAGTTCGAAATTGAACATCATCCAAGGGATAATGATGAGGATTTATGTTTCACTAGCCAATGCAACCGAAATGAAAATATTGCTCCATTCACAGGAAAAAGGACACAAAAGAATCAAGACCGTCTGAGCTGAAACAATAACAAGCATTGGAAGACCACCTCACCTTCCAATCCTCCCGAATACCTTTCATTTGGATACCCTTCAGTTTGATTAGGGCTTAAGTGGAATTCCATCAGGGATGCAGGGGACAGAGGTATTGCGATTATAGTAATAGACACGACGAGTCTGCTGCTGCCGCTGCTGCTTCCCTCCTTCAAAAGCACGACCTCATTTGATTGTCTACAATTAGGTTGCGTATGCGGGGAGAGGCGCATGAGTATGGATTTCGAAATATCTAGTTTGCGTATAAGGAGGGAGGGAGGTGTTGATGGTTTGTCGACCGACGACGACGACGACGTCTCGAGAAATGAAACCAAATCCGCTTGTGTTAAAAGCTTCAAGGTACATTTTCAGTCTCCAAGAATTACCTCCTCGTGCTGTTTGGTTTGGTGAAGGACGATGTCTTCTGCTAACCACTGACTGACTGACTGCCGCCGTAGGGTTGATTGGTCTAATGAAGAAATTATTTCAATCACTATACTCATGGCTGATTGACTTTAATGGACTTAAGGACGAAAGTGTGCTTAGAAAGTTTTATAGATTCTTAATTGCTTCAAGGCGACTTTGTTTTGTTTTTATTTCATTTCTGGTCCTTTGCGCTTTTCAGTTTGAGTGAATGTTTGCTTAACAATCCTGATGAAGTTTATCCGTACTTGGTTTGGCACCATTGTTTTTATTTTTTTATTCCTGCCTTTGTTGACCTACCATGACAAGGTTCTTAGTCACGGAGAGTTGACTTGTTTGATTTAGAAAGAACAACTTTTCATTTCCTTCAGAATCAGAAAAACGGAACGCGCCTCCGCCAACGCATTTCTGTAAAAGAGTCTTGCTTTTTTTTTCTCGAAGGTCCTGTGTGATTTCTTCCAGAGAAGATTTTGTGTTAGTTTTGCCATAAAGGACAAAACAAGGAACTGCGATTTTAAGGAAGATGTGTGCGACTTGAAAATATAAATCTTGTTTTTTTTCTTGCGTGGGTTAAAAGGACTCTTTTTCATTGGATTTTTGAAAATATTAATAAGCTTCCATCGTGACGATTTTGACTGTGTTTGGGAGGAAAATCAACTACTTCAGGGAACTTATCTGACATTTTGACATTATTTTCGTCTTATGATTCAAATATTGAAACCAAAGTTAGTTTCGAAGTTGAAGTTTAAAAATATCGAACGTAAAAAATTGTTTGAAAATTTCAAGAGCTCTAAAACCCTTAAACCCGAAATTCTATCGATATTTTAACTTTTCGCATTTACTTCATCTTAATATATGCCAAGAATAGATCAGACTAGAACACGCAATGGACGGTAAAAGTTTTCAATCTTTTTCAGACTGATTTGGTACCCCCTTCTTCTCCAAAACTTCCTTCCTTTCAACGTGCTTTGAAAAATCAGGACTGCTTGAGATATAGAAAACATCATAAGACAGGCTGGATGCATTATATGTAGAATGTCACTTTGGTTCTGGACTTGATTTAGTCTTGTTCAACATATCCACGCCCGCAAATGTAATCGGATGGAACATCCTCCATGCATATCGTCCCATTATGAAATTGTTTTTTTGAAAAGCTCTTTGTGCATATATTGAAAGCATGGAAATGGCTCTGTACGTCATTACTGGCCCGATTCTTTTTTACGACCATAGGCCAAGACTATCACCTGAAGCGGCTACTTCTGCCACTCAAAAAGATCTCTTTTTGGATCCTAGACATAAGAACTTGGAATTCGAGGAAGACATGTGCGTAGAAAACTCTATGCTCATCGAGAGTGGAGAAGTTGTAGTTGAAAACAAAAAGTGCAGTTCCATGAATTTTTATTAGCAGATAAATCAGATGTTGAAAATGTTAGTGAACCACAGTTTTTTCCTGACTTAATGGTGGAAAATTAGTGCAAAAAAATTTCCAAACCTGGCAAGGCTAGCCAAAAAATATCTACATATACCAGCGACATCGGTATCTTCAGAACCTTATTCATATTCTTGAAAACCAATCAAAAATTGTTACAAACAAGTAGGGAAACATATCGTCGTTCCAAACACGAAGTGGCGTATGTGCAAAATCTTAACTTTACAGTAGAGCCAAAACAACAATTACCGAAATTTTGTTTTATTTTTTTCCTTTAATTGAAAACCTTCAACAGAGCTAACCATTATTTCCAGGAAGTGCTTTTTATAATGGGTTTAAATTATTTCTTCGTAAATATTTACCATTTTTGAGTTAATTCTATTCCAAGAAAATAAGATTCAGATGCGCCACTTCGTGTTTGCAACGACGATATTTGTACTCTGTTTTCTACATTACCTGTGAATTCAACTGTGTTCATATCATTTATATATTTTGTTGTATGAATTAATATTATGCTTGAATAACGTACGAGTAAATCTGTTTTTAATGTTTTAAATAAACGAAACGAGTATTTTTTTTTCTGTGAATGAATCACAGTTTTTTTGTTGATGGCATTTTTGTTATGTGTTAAACGTAAAGTCGATTTAGAATTAAATGCTTTTAAGTTTTGGTTTAATCGTTTTATTCTTCGATGAAAAAAACACGCGGGTACCCGTAACCCACAATCCTGCGGGTACTCGATATTTTAACACCCGGGTAATACTTGAAAGTGCGTGTTCCCGAGTATCAAGAGCCCTAGACTTATATTTCACAAATTAGAAAGAGTGGGATTTAGAAAATGTATGCTGAAGTGGTTTACATCTTTTCCAACTGGTTGAAATATCAGACAAATTTACCGACTGCCGCGATATTCATTCTGTGTGCCTCAAGGTTCGGTATTTGGTCCAATCCTGTTTTTATCTTTATCAATTGCATTTTTAATATTAAGCTGAAAACGAATAACATAGCTTGCTCGGATTCTTGATCTTCGGCATTAAAGCTAATCACTTATATAGTATAAATCACAACTTAGAACACCTTAGACACTGGTTAATTATAATAAATATAACCCAGGTCATGTCTTACCTGAAGTGAATTTACAATATTCCGAGTTAGTTTTTCATAGCCATTGTTGTTAAAAAACTTTTTTTTAAATAAAGACACGTTTAATGAAAGCAGTTTTTTAAGAACGTTATCTGAAAATATGTTTAATAGTTTCTCACTTTTCTGCGATTCGGGAATACTTCCTTTAAAACACCTCTACTATTTTAAAGTTGAAAAAATCTTTTTCTTAAGAAGAAGCTATTCTCTCAATCTTTATTCATCTAAATATGGTTTACGAAGTATTTATCATGACAACTTTTACAAATCAGTCGATCCTCGACTCTAAAATAAACTGTCAATTGAACTAATGCGCCGAACTAAATCTCTATCGTTATATCGAGAGATCAATGAATTTTGAAATATAAAAACTGGCGCTCATGAGTTTTGGGACAATTCATTCTGTCAGAAAAATTGTTAAAATTTTCTGCGAATAACTTCCTAAGAGCCTTCGGACTCTTTGTCGTCAAAAAATACGCCCAATGCTTTCTTTTGATCTCTAGTCTTACTGAAGTATCTCCTTAAGTTTGTCCTTCGATTTATGTATTTGCAGAACTTTCGAAAAGCTCGCCGATACGGCCGAGTTCTGTAACACTGACGCACCAGTTACATCCTTAGACAATTTTTGAGGTATCTCCTTGTGTGTCTTTTTTGATTATACAGCTGTGGAACATCTTTACTTCAGCAAGACTTTGAGTTCCAACTCATCTATTTATGAGGCTTTGTTGTTCATATTTCTGTCACAACTCCTATTCTCAGGAACGCATGAAGGTGTCAATTTGAAATAAATTATGGCCGCGGTCCCTTAAAATATAAAAAAAACAGGTTTCTAAATGGATGCAGTCAAAAGATAAGTCTTTTTGTGCCATTGCTGGAGTTGATATTTTCATCTTTTGCACAAATCTGAAAAAACCACCATTAAGACATCATTGATGCCCTACAATTCAACAACACCTCAAGCTATGTGATTCCTTTCGATCGATTCCATCCACTTGAGTTCTTTCTTTGCGATATATTTTCGCGAGCGTTCCACTTGAATCGATGACGCATGAAGCTACGCTGATAATGATGATGGATTCAGAACTGGCTATGATGACAATCCGACAAGACGAATCGAAACGACGACACAACCCAAGTTGACGAATGATTCAATGGAATGTAATTGAACCAAAAAAAAGAAATATTTATATCGCATTGTTTGGATGGATGAGTGCAGTTGTCGATGCTTTAATGTATCTTTTGTCGCACTGGGTTGAGGCTTATGGCTTGTTCAGGTGAAAGTCTGTGATTTCACCCTCAGCAGTTATGGGTCAATGTGATAAGATTCGATGCTCATGAGGCCATTGTACGTGACTTGGCATGAGCATGCCCTGAATCTAGCCAAAAACAAAAAAACACAAACAACAGGTGTGTGGGTGACCTTTTTTTTGAACTGTTTTCTGTTTACTTTTTGCGACTTTTGTCTAAAGCAATGAAGCCAGGGGCAAATGTAAGTTAATTTATGACTTATTTTTAATCCATGTGGGTGAGCTAAGCTGAAAGGGCAATGTGAGGTGAATGTTTAAACAGGAGTTGGTGGATGTGATGACATCCAAACAATATCATACTAGACTGATGAGCCTAATGAGGACTGATAAAATTATCTCTATTTTTGTTATTTTGTTGACTTCTTTTTTGTCAAAAAGATTTTACGAAGTTACGCATCCAGGGATGATATGAAAATGTGCTTAAAATTAGAACGGAGGGATAAGCGCAATAATTCCGCAGATTAAATCAAAAATTGGACCTCTGATAATTAATAAAGTCAGAAACAAACAGACTTTTTCTAATTATATTTGGACCATCAAGATAAGGTTTCGATTCTAAGGTTACTTATGTGTGCTGTTCACCGAAAAATCCTACTCGTTTTCCAACTTTTTCGAAATTTTATATTTTTATTGATCTCCGACAAATTGTTTGTCGATGTTGATCACTGTGTTCTAATCTCTCTGCGACTGCGTTTGCACAGAGTGAGCAGAAGGATGAAGAAAAAAACAAATATTGGACGGTGTGAAACTTAGGTTCATTTGGGTTTGAAACCGACTAATTTGCATTCACCCAATTCACAGTATTTTATTCACCATTAATTTAATAAAAGCAAGTGCAGTTTACGTTGTTTCTTTTTTTTGTTTTTGAGTGTTTTGGAAAATTGTACAGAGCAGATCCAATGACACATCATTTACACATACCATTTATTTTGAGTATTTGAAATGCCGAACAATGTAGAACTGTGGTTCTTACAAGATGCAGCCACAGCTCGTCGAAAAGCTCGTCAGACAATGGAAAATTTTGGGCGATCGGCAAAGTTTGTATCATAAATCTTATATGACTTCGAGAAAATTATTTGCCGACAACGATATCATGGATGCCACAGGCTTTCTGCCAACTTTAAATAATTTTTGAATCCGCTCGAGATGTCCATATAGACAACCAGAGAGATAAATCTTTTTAAAGTCGCCTTAAAGATATAAGCTGCCATACCGTGTGTGAACGCTCAAGGCCCATAGTCAATAACCTAAGCCATATCGGTGCAGTAAGGCCAGATAATTCCATAATCGTTCAACCCTTTGCAAGTCGCCAATGATAGAATTTTTAGAGACGAGCTGTACACAGCGAATTCGAATTCGAAGAAGAACTCATACACTAGTGGAAAATATGTGTAACAGAGAATCACTCTTAAAAAAAACTGTTTTTCAGGGCTGCAAAGGCCATTTTAAGGCGGTATTCTACTCTAAAGGCATGAATTTCATGTAATTCTTGAAGCGTCATAAAAAAAAGGCAATTAATATTTTAAGTATCGATTTTTTTATTAGTTATATACAAACAAGAACTCAAAAAAATCAAAAAATTAAACAAGAACTTCTCCTGATGGGCAGTTAAAAAGTTGAAAATTTCAAAAATTAGCAGTTGATGAAGTGGGGGTCTCAAAAAAAAATGGCGCGTAACCATATCCACGATTTCAACCCTCCTAGCAATTTGAAACCAAAAAAAAAAGATTATTATCTTGAATAATGTCGCAATGTCTGAAACTATGGAAGAGTTGGAAAGTTTTTTTTTCAAAAAATGGCGACTGCCTTAAAAAAAAACATTTTTGCACCACTTTTTTTGACTGTTTCGAATTTATAAAAAAAAAGTAATACAAAGTTGGGAATGGGAATAGTGGGACATAGACGAGTCTATAAAGAACACTCTCAAAAAATTTCAGGTAAATCGGTCCAGTAGAGCCTGAGAAATCGTGGGTATTGTTTTGAAAAAGATAGTTTTGAGAAAAACGCGTTTAAAGTTTCGCGTAAAGTTTTTCGCAGTCTAAGTCATGAAATGATATTGTAGACTTACATTTATTCAGTCTACCATTCCTGCTTCATATATTGGACCTTCCTCGACTTCGAAAAAACTATTTTCCGCGTTTTTCTCTTCATATCGAGCAGTTATGGCCTTCTTTGATGCGGTCAATCCGGGCATTGTCTCTTTTCACAGCAAATGAATGAGCCTCCAGGTCAATTTTCATTCCCATAAGCTCCATCATTTTTAAGATAGGAATGAAGCCTTCATTAGAAATACAAACAGCAATAAATGTCACTATCTCAATCATCTTAGGTCCGGAATGAATATTTTTTGGATCGAAAGTCCAAATCAAAGAAATTGGAGACTCATTATTATTTTGAGTTTCTGAACCTAAACATCGAGTCAATAATTCCTCTGATGATAAACTCTCGTAAATTTTGCTGCTGATGCACTCGTAAAACTGGTGTTTTCCTGTGCCGTGAATATATTGCCGTGAAATCGCCTTTTTGTTTGTCGATCTAGACGCTTAATCCTTTGCACTAAGGATTTTTTATCCAAACTCGAAGGATCAAAACCATGCCCAAGAGACCTATTGGACGATAAGCAGAACAAGGCGAAGAAAAATTCTCTTTCGAATATAAGAACCCTTCTGCTAGGAAGTCATGTTGAGCAAAAGGCTGAAAATCCAAGCTCGACGATTTGTAAATAGATGTGGATCTTAAGGCAGAAATCCATTGACTGCTACAAGAGCAATGAGTATCATCGAAGCTCAGTCTCAAGATAGAACTTCGGGCTCTGAATCAAACAAGCCGGAAGCAGTGTGCCCGGGACTGTCAGCAGTCGAAAGCAGTCAATTCCCGCTATTATCCTCTAGGCAAAAAAGTTATTAATACTGTAGAAGAATGTCAACAATGGGTATCCAGTCTTTATGTAAAAGCACCTGCTAGAATTTGAGGTCTCCGTTTTTTAATTCCAAAATTCAGTGATAATCCATTGCGATCAGTTATTAAGGTATAATTTTATTTCTTTTTCTAAAGACCCAAAATTGTTTATTTAAGTAAGCCCGGAAGCTTTTCAATCGAATCATCAAAAAACGTAAAAAAAAAATTGTGTTAATTAAAAAAAAAACTATAAACATCAGACTACCTTCATCCAAAACTCAATCAATCGCAATCAACGTCAGAATGCGAAGACTTTAATCAGCTCACTGCTTCTGAATGTTATTTATTCAGTTGTTCGACAAAGTAAATAAATTTATGGTTCGCGGTCTGTCAAAAATTAATCAGGCCTCCAAAAATAGCTCCTCCTCCTGCGGGACTCATCCGCTGTCGTAAAAGTCTCTTTTTTTTTGTACATCGCAAGTCATAAGGCCAAGCAAATTGCTTTGCCGCTCAGCGCTGCTTTACTGTGTCGTCGGGTTTGGCAAATAATTTTTTGTTGTGCGCAAATTGGTTTTTGTTTATCTTTTTTCTGATTTTGAATGATTTTTGAATTAGCATTTTATACACCCACTTTTGGTTTGGCTTTTTCGATATTTTTTTTTGTATGCGTCGACGCCCCTCCAATTAACCCGTTAATCGATTTGAGGTCGCATAATTGATTCGAGTGTCATATTGGAGCATTCAGCATTCAACGTGCAATAGATGCATACATGTGGAAACACATTGGAATATAAATGCCCCCTTGTGGGGAGGGCTTCCACGGCTAATAATATTTGGGCAGCGCAATTTTTTTATAGCTTTTTTTTGGTTGGAGCTCCTCCGAAGTTCTGGTCATAAAAATCCAACAAATTGTATCTGGGTGTTTTATCTGACGAGGGTACCATGTTCATTTTCTTCAGCAATCCTATTGATAAATGTTTGAAGGGGGCCCTTTACGGGCAAAATTTATGAAGACATTAGAAATGTGGGGCGGCCGTTGAACCTAATCTTGTTTATGTTTACTCCAAAGGTTATTAGGATTTACTGTGAGGGCCGCAGCAGATTAGAGGATTTTTAGCGCCTTCGACAAGAATAATATTTCCCCGTAACAAATCCTTGCGTCATTTATGGCGTTATTTTTTTTTTTCTTATTTTAGGACGGCTTACAGTTAAAAATGTGTCCAAAGGATCCATCGTGTGCAGTTAACAACTCGATTTCCTTTTTATATTTTGTCGTAAAATTGTTTAAAAAAGCGACCGTCAGTTCACAAAAAACAAAAACAAAAAATATTACGATGGATGTTTTTTCGTCCAAAATCGATATTTCTGTTTATATTGATTTAAGAAAACATAAATAAACCAAGAAGCTGTAATGAAAACATTCTTGGAAATTTATGTTAGCAAATTGCTCATGCGTTGATTTTGTTTACGCAAGTTAATCTCTCGGATGCAGTTGTTTGTTTTTTTTTTGTTCAAGAAAAAACAGCAATCAAATCGAATGTTAATTTTTAATGCTGCTTTTGAACTTTTATGAGGCAACAACTGGCAGAGAATAATCGTGTCATATGATTTGAAGACGGCAACTGTCAAATGGCGGAATGTACATTCGAAAATAGCGCGCAATCGACGAGTTCATAAAGAGTACATATTTCTATTTTTATTTTGTAACGATAGTTTTAGTTGGAATAAATGTCGGTTAACAAAAGGCAGAGTTAAAAAAAGGTCTGCTTTATAGGGACACAGGGCACTTCTTTCCGCATAGTTCAGAGAATGGTTTGTTTCCTTTTGAGTTGGTCTGGCTGGTCCGGAATCACATCAGTGATTCCTTCAATTTATTGCCACAATTTATTGGCAGTGGACTGCTTCCCCAAAGGATTTGCTTCGTTTTTTCGTCAATTTCTGCCTGCTTAGAAGGCGTTTCAAAAGAATCGAACTGCATGAATTGCCTATACATTGCAGCTAGCGAACTATAGGAGGAAAGATACTGTCACACGACTATAATGTTTTAATTTAGTTGATTGAGGTCTCTTTCTTTTTGGTCTCTCTTTACCGCAGTGTCTCTATGGTGAATATTGACAGACTCTTAAGGCCGGAGTGTGGATGTCCATGCGTTTCACTTATCCACTAATAGCCAACTGATTTGTTGTACGCAGAACCTTCTGGCTAAATTCATGTCGCTGTAAAATCGGTAAAGCTCTTGATTATCTTTCTCTTTGGACTCCAGGTGACCAAAAATTAATCTCTCAGAGCGACGATCATCTCCTGCGCTTTAATCTATGATCGGAATGAAAAGGATCTCTTATTATTTGAGTTTTGACATTCAGTAAAACCTTTTGTCCTTTGTATATATGATGAACTTTTGAAAATTAAAAAAACAATTTACGAGAGTTTATCATCAGAGGAATTATTGACTTGATGTTAAGGTTCAGAAACTCGAAAAAGTCTCAAAGTCTCTTTGATTTGGACTTTCGATCCAAAACATATTCATTCCGGACCTGAGATGAGTGAGATAGCGACATTTTTTGCTGTTAGTATTTTTAATGAAGGCTTCATTTCTTTTTTAAAAATGATGGAGCTTATGGGAATGAAAATTGGCCCAGAAGCTCATTCATTTGCTGTGAAACGAGACAACGCGGGGAGTGACCGCTCCGAGATACGAGCATCAAACGCATCAAAGGAGGCCAGAACTGCTCGATATGAAGAGAGAAACGCGGAAAATAGTACGCGAAACTTTAAACGCGTTTTTCTCGAAACCGTCTTTTTCAAAACATTACCCACGATTTCTCAGGTTCTACTGGACCGATTTACCTGTAATTTTTAGACAGTCTTCTATATAGATAGTCTATATACTATCCCCATCCCCAAATTTCTATAATTTTTTTTTTAAATTCGAAACAGTAAAAAAAATTGGTGCAAAAATGTTTTTTTTTTAAGGCAGTCGCCATTTTTTGAAAAAATAATCTTTCCAACTTTTCCGTAGTTCCAGACATTGCGACATTATTCTAGATTAATAATCTTTTTTTTCGGTTTCAAATTGCTAAGAGGGTTGAAATCGTAGGTATGGTTACGCGCCAATTTCTTTGAGACCCCCACTTCATCGACTGCTATTTTTTGAAATTTTATGTTAATAAATAACAAATAAAAAATTGGATACTGAAAGTATTCACTGCCTTTTTTTATGATACTTCAAAAATTACATAAAATTCATGCCTCTAGACTTGAATACCCCCATAAAGACCAACTCTTTTGGGCCCTTTTTTTGAGCCCCGTTAAGGCTATCCAAAACTATTAAGGCACTCAAAAAAAAAATAGGGGCCAATCCTTTGAAAACTTATTGAAGAATCGTGTTGAAAGGATGGACTACTACCAAGTCGAGGTAGTTTTTTATATAAAATATGACTTAATATTATAAAACAAAGTTTCCAAGCCTGTCTATTTGAACGCGATAAACCCAAAAACGACGAAACCAATTTTCATACGATTTTCACCGTTGGAAAGAGTGATTCAATAGGAAGGTTAAGGTGCATTCCTTATTAAAGTTTGGTGTAAATTTACTGAAATGTGACGATAATTGTAGCCCAAGCTTTCAAAAATTCACCTTTTAAGGTCATCATTTGGAGGGAGTTGTGAAACTATGAATGATTCATAAAATGAAGGACTTCATCTGTTTATTACGCATCGTTACCCACAAAAAAGTTAGTGAGACCACATGCGTAACTATTTTACTTTAGTCACAATAATTAATTTTCATTCAAATATCCACTCAAAACACCGATAGTAACAAAAAAGATAATAACACTCGTAAATCATTACATTAATATAATTTAATTGGACCTTTTGTTTAACAATAACGACACGTATAAACATTCTGTACGAAAAATGCCGAGGTTTGAATGAACAGTTCTACGTTTAGAGTAAGTATTCAATTTTTTTAAAAACGGCTTTCTAAAGCAGAAGAAGTTACATACTTACATTTTCTAAATATTGTGTCAACTACTTTATAGGTTATCAAAAAATCGAATATCGAAAAAACGTTTAGTGAACTCAAGCCAACATTTGAACAGGACAACGTTTAACGTTTAAACTTAAGTTAGGTAAAGTTTCCTCTATGCAATAAAGTTTAAATAATTCAAAAAAATATTTTGAAAAAGTGTTTTGTTGTTTTGTCTGCTTTTATTTATTCATTCAATAATCTTGAACTAAAAACATTGTTATAACAATTGAAGTTGAATAATCGTGATCAATGTTTAATTAAGTAGATTTTATTTAGGTGAATATTTGATATGGGGTGATAGTCACTGTTAATATAATTCAGATTTATGCTTTCGTTTTTAAATTTAAATCAAATAAAATAAGAAAATCCATGAATGATATAATTTAATTTTATTTTGATTAATGTTAATATATTTGGGCTGTTGAAAAATTAAACAAAAGACTCAATACATTTATAGCTTAGAGTGAACAACCGGTTTTTGACCTTTTTGTGAAATTATATAAAAACGAAGTGTTTTGGAGCTGTGTACGCTCTCTTAAAACTTTAAAAACATATAAATATCTTACTGGTTAAATATTTAATTTTATTTAACAAAGTCCAACTTCGAGTTTAGCGATTTTTGTTGGTTATGATTCGCATCAAATATGTTCGTGCAGTTAATAAGGGCCTAAAAAAAGGGACTGCCAACGCCCCCAGCTTGTTATGCCGTATTGGAACTTTGAGTATGCAAGACCATATTAAATAAAATTGTTAAAACTTTTTGAGTACAAAAAGGCTTTAGTAAATATTTTTTACGTGTGATCAACAACACATACGATTTAATCGTTTAGTCTTTCCAGTTAAAATCAATAACTACAGATTCGATTCTAAAGCATTTTTCGGAGGAGAGCAAATTAAGCTTTAAAATTATTATTTCCACACTTATGAATACTAATTACAATCGTGAGCATATAACCATAAATTAAAATAATATAGGCTTTTTCCGGTTACCTTAAAGCACATCAATTGAGTTTTATCGCTTAACATCAATTTATGATAAGTAAACCACAACCGTAAAATTTCAAGATCTTCATTTAACATTACAACGCTTTGGAAAACAATTTTAAGAACTCTGTCATCCGCAAAAGCAGTTGAAGTACCATTTAACTTGAGTTTGGGGAACACCGTTTTTAATCGGCTTGTGAACCCATTTATGAATACTTTCTGTATTCTATTTTTTAAATTTTATTTAAATAATACCACGAAAACTAATGTTAAAAAGTTTGATAAGCAAAATGTCGTGGTTCACCAGATCAAAAGCTTTTGTCATATCAATAAACAGTCAAATAGTTGTTTTTTTTTTTCTATTTAAACTTCCATAAAGCTGTGTTTCTGTCATGTACAAAAATAAACATTCTTGCATTTGCAAAGAACTAATTAAATCCCTTTAAGCTATTTAAAGATCTATTCAATGACCAATTTTTCAAAAACCAATTGTAAGATTTTCCCCAGAGACATAGAAACAGAACTGGGCTTAGCTCAGAGCGTCGGAACGAAAACGATGTTACATAAATCATTCTAATGGTTCAAAATAAGAATGCAGCAACAATTTCTCCACCAATCTCAAAGTACTCGATGACTCAATGAAGTGTCGACTCTACTTCATTCTTGGCACTGAACTAAACAGTAATAATCGTCCCCCTTTTGTGTATTTCATTTGGGTAATTCCTCACGTACTTCATCACAGAGATTGACCCTGTTCCAATTTTTCTTCATATTTTTTTTTTATTCTTCTTGTCCTTCATTGAAGAATTTCCTCTTCCATCACAAAGTACGAGTATTCTGTTGCAAAACATTCGCTGCACATTCCATTATACAAATTGAAAAGTCACTCATCCAGATTAGGGATCAACTGCACCAAAATCTGACATCAAGTGAAATAACATCTTCCATCCCACCTGTCATTCTCTCATGACCTGAACGTCGAAATAAATTATCGCTGGCTTCATCTCGCATATCGCCTTCCCCAATCGGATGCATCTTCCGATGCGACAGCCAACGACACCAACAAACAACAATTCCTGATTGCGATAAACAAATCTCGCACTAATCATCGTGCTGACAAAACAGATCCAGATACAAAAGTAGCGCAACGCCCAAAGGGGGAAACCAGCAAAATGTGAAATATCTGTTGACATCCAGCTGTGCGTACTTACCGCATTAATCTTTTGCAGCTCCTTGTCATTCGATGCGTCCTTGTTATCCCATGTATCTAACTAACAACTGACAATGTCACACTTTCAATGATATGATTTTAACGCGTTCGAGTATCCGCGCGCGTCGGACCGTTTATTAACGCTTGGAGCCCTCTCGAGGGGTAACCGACACCACAACGTTTTGACACTTTTCAATTTGTTTTCACAGAACCGATGACACTAGTCGGAATGTATTAATTTCTATTGGATCCACCTGTAGACCCTCGGAAACCGTGTTCCGTCACCTGCCAATGCCTAAAGGGGGAACGTATATTGGATGTCAAAAATTCGGTCAATTGCGTTCAGATTGATGGGTGGAAATATTTGACACAAATTTAACCGCGAATACAACCGGCAATTATTTCGTTTTCCAATCAACAAATTTTAATTGAAAATTTTGCGTGTACAAGTATCTCAAGCAACGTGCACCGTCGTATGCACTTTAGATACTTTGGTATTCACGGTGATGCATCCGCAAAGTCACGGACTCTAACGGCGCGTCTAACAATGCACAACGAAAGAGAATGACCGAGAGATACTCGCAGACCACGTTTATCGAATAAAATGCGAAAAAATGCTTAGATACTTTTCAAAATTTTGCAGTCGCATTGTTTGTTTTTTTTAACTTCTTTGAATGCAAATTTTTTGGGAAATCAGACGCGTAAGGAAAAGGGACAAGTTTACGAGTGACGCAGATGCGTGTGCAGTCAGTTCGCGATGTGATGAAGAACTAAACGGAAGGTTGTTCTGGCAAAAGATACATATCTGCTGGTATGGAACAAGACTCGCTGCTACTGGTGGTGCTGGCGACGAAATTATAGCAGCAGGTTGAATGGTCTTGTAAATGTTGCTGCAGAATGTTTTTCTTATTTTTCCTTTTTTGTTGCAGCAGAAACTATGAATGAATGAATGAAAATGTTGCTGGACTGTTGCGACACGGGGTCAATCGATTTCATTATGAAGTTGCTGAACTTGTAGCTTGCAAAGAGTTTTTTTTGGACATGTTTAATAAACGACTTTAGTTACTTGATACTTGGCTGGCACAATTAAATTTCGCATGTTCACATGCTCTGGAAAGTGTCTCTTTATTGTTTCATAACACAAAACAGGGTTGCCAATTATCAAAATAAAAATGAAAAAAATTCGAATTGCACTCAACGTCCCGCCTGAATCGTGTTTCAGTTTCGGTTGTATTCAAACTAAGACTTTTTCAGTTTGAAAAACACGTAAAGTCATTTCTTTATTTTTTTAAATTTAAATTACTTGTTGGGTGGTTGGATGCTGCAATAACAGGGTCGGCACTGATTGGCATCAACCTGACGATGCCCAGTGCTGTAAATGTTAAATACACATCAAGTGGGCTTACTATATTTTACCTTTCCGTGGTAGCCATCGGCTACTACTTGGTATCCATTTAGGCCCGACTTGCTCGAAAGAGAAAATTGCGGATGAACTCTATCGATGGAGTCAGCGATGCCGTCACAGCTTCAGGTGAAAGCAGAATTACACTTTATTTCGGCTTAGGCAGAAAAAGATTTCCAAGAATAATTCAAATTTTTGGAAAAGACTTGGTGGCTCTAGCGCTCTAATTTCCGAATCGGGTGACTGACGTTTAAACCGCCCTAGGGGCTTTAAAAAACAAAAGGAACTGGTCCTTCAGATTGGGGGTTATGAGAGAGACACGAGCTTCGGATAATGATGGACACGACACTATTTAAGATCACGACCCGGAACGTCCACGGACTACGAATTGAGTGTATGCACCTGGAACGTACGGACGCTGTACACTTCCTCAAAAGCTTGAATCTGTCCTCACGCGGCATAAGGCAGATATTACAGTTTCTTCGAAGTATTGTAAACGTGCGCCGAATTTCGCCAAGGAGATGTGCTATCATGTGTTTTCTTCAGTCTCGTGCGAGAACAGATGTAAGCACAGTGCAAATCTGTCCAGCTGCTGGAATATGCAGACTATAGTGACAGACGAGTGACAGACGAGGACAAAACCAAATACATGACAGAATCATCGTCGTATAGGAGATAACGTTGGCAACAGTTATCTTAAGGTGGTTAAGAAGCTGACTTTCATCGGACTAAATATCAACACCACGAATGATACCGGCGAAGACTCCACCTACTTAACCGCTACTAATACGATTTGGCGAAACAAACTTGTACAAAACTCCAAACTCCGAAGACGAAATGTATGCTCTACAAAACTTTGATCCATCCAGTACTGCTACAAGATTTGTATGTAGTCCAAAAAGCCAAAATGCGAAGACTATATTGGCTCGGTCACATCGAGCGAATGGAGAATGGAATGGATCCAGCAAAGAGGATCTCCGAATCACAGCTCCCAGCCTAAGCGATCGCAGATGCCACAGCACTTTGTCTATATAACTGCAAGCAGCATGCCCGATGGTGGACGTCTCATGTAAAAACTATTCACAGGTCGGGAGCCCGTTAAGTAAGTAAGTTAGCAATAACTTTTTAGTTATAGAAGCTTTACGGAAGCTATTTTTTTCGAATCTAGTAAATGTTCTTTAAGTTCAGATTTCTAGGTTGTAGGTTCGTATCCGGATAGAAGACCCGAAGTTACATCTAGTTTTCGAATCCGGTCCACTCGCCATCTGCGATTGGGATAAATTAAATAGGGATATAGATGAAGTGGTCGATAGCAGTTGGATTTAGTGAGTGGCCATGTCGAAGTTATGTTTTTCTTATTATATATTCTTATCAAACATTCAAAAATTGATTCGAGAAAATTATCTTCTTTAATATTCTATGAGAACATAAGACTCACATCGTCCAAAACAACAAAACATACAAGTCGATAGGAAAAAATCTTTTTTGCCCACTCAAGGAACATCTTAAAGAAGAATTCAAAACCGATTCCATCTGACTTTGAAACTAACTGAACATATCGAGCCCAAACTAGCTATTGACCCAAACACAGTTCGACCACTAAACACTAACTATTCATACAAATTATAATTCTTGGACCGATACTGCGACGTGTAGATGTCAACATAGAAGGGCAGAATCTTTTTAAAGCCTTTTCGCGATAGGGTTACACAGACGACGGTATCGACGTCTAAGGTCGCAACCAACGTGCCATTATCGAAATGCTTTCGAAGAATTGAACTTGCTGAGATAAACACAATCGACAGCTTTAGCACAGGACCTTTATCGGGACCTTTATCGGGACAAATATCAAGTCCGCAAACGGAGATGCCTTGGTGGAGATCAAGAAGACTAATCCATGGTAACCTATTGAGTCCAAACTTAAAGGCAACTAGAATGCAAACGATACTTAGCATCAGTCCAGGGTACGCATCTTCCAATTAGTTAAATCAGACCTATTGGTATTCGCTGTTGGAGCATTATAGTATTGGGTTGCTACCTCTAGATCCACATCATTTAACAGTGCGAAGAGTTCGCGGTTCTACCTTCACCTCCGCATGCTCTCCTTGCAGACAGGACAAAAAGTAAATCCAACGGACGGTTTTTATTTCGAAGTTCCCTAAAATTTGTTCTGCTTTTCTTTTTATTATCGACCTACATTCGACTCCATATATAAGAACAAGATGAATGAAGCATGATGCCGATGATGCAACATCAAAAGCTGTTCTTAAGCCCTCCATCGGAATATGGTTGAAGAATTCAGATGACAGTGTAAATCCTTGAATACTTGTTTTCTTCGCGTGTTTTCGATTGTTATACGAGTCAAGTTTCCTGGGATCCCTTATTCGATCATCGCTCTGTAAGGACAACGAGATGAATGCCATCTTATGCGGCCTTTAAGTCAATGAATCCGTACAATGACTTCAGGCATGATATTGTAAACGAAGTTAAGCAGGATGGTTGTAATGAGAGAGAGGAAATCATTTTTTAAGATGAAAACGATGCTGTTTTTCAAGTCGTAAAATAGGCTTTCGTATTTTCAAACATGACAGATGATCTCGACTTTACTTTCCGTCAGCTTCTCTCATTTCTCGCAAAGGCTTCGTGGCGACAGAACAACTCCCCATTGGTTGGATTCGGGTCTTCTTCAAACCCCAATCGCTCTCGCTTGTTTTTTGCCATTTATAATCTGCAGGAATCCGCCTCTTGACTATCTCCATAATTCCCTGCAGATCGGTGGCAAAATAGTCTTCACAAGTAAACAGAGACTGGTTTCCTATTTTGCAACCTGCAACAGAGGCTTTGACTTCTTTCTCTTTTCATTTCCACAGTCATTTTTTCTAACCTCCTTGACAAGCTTTGTACGCTTCCTTAACTGTTCAACACATTTCCTGTGAAGTGTTGTGGGCGAGTCAAGTTAAATCACACATTTTTAAATCAAAAAAGCAACTGATTCGCTCAAAGTTTGTACAAGAGTTTTTTTTTTTTTAATTATTTGCCCGCTCTTCAAGAGGATTTTAAGACTCTTATAATGCGTGTAGTACAAAGCGAGCGGAAGAATTAGGAGAAGAATGAAAGATTATGTAGAGGTTTGAGAAACTCAGGTGTAATTGGTTTCAACTCACTTCCTTGGGTGGAGCCCGAAACGGGACTGAGGATCTTGATATCGACCTATTTGCTTTAACCTAATTCGCAGGAATTTAATCGACATTAGTTATGATCAATGAACTTTTTGAGTTTGGAAGATTTAGCTTAAACACCCCGCTGTCAGTGTTATGCCTTCACAGCAGAGCCATCTACACACAATCTACACAAAACGCTATTTTGAAAACACGAATTAGGAACTAAGCCGATACAACAACCACTACAACAACGCCACCCATTAGTCAGACTACTATCACTGGTCGACCAATCCAGTGATAGTGCCATTAACTTGATCCAAATGGCAAATGGTGACTGGACCAGATTCGAAAAACTAGACCACTACTCTAGGAATCGAACCTGGGACCTCTCAATGGAATCAATTGAAGGGCAGGCGCTCTACCAACTTCGCCACCCAGCTGTTTTTAAGAGTGCGGTTTTATGAATCTCCGACCGCAAATTCTTCGATTGGAAATGATGATGGGTGCTCGATTAATCACCGTCAACCTTTTTTTCAAAAAACAATTATGATCAATAAAATAGTCGCATTCAGTAGAAGAATTAAACTGTTATACAACATGTATCTAGCAACATGTAAACTCTACATCTACTGTTGCGAAAGCTTTCTCTCGCGCAAGCTCTCTCCCCCAACATATTGCTTAAGCTTTCTTGCAACTTATTGCACAAAGCCGGCCGGCCGGCATGTGGTAAACACACCAAGTTACCACCACCCCCCAATTCACAGACACAGTGTTCTAAAAATGTTTCTAAACATGACCTACACCCTGAAGCAAAATAGCACCATGACCTTCCTCACTCTCTCACGAGTCGCTGCTCGGTGGTGCGGAAATTAATTGCTCTTTTCTTTC
Source organism: Orthonevra nobilis (assembly GCA_963555765.1). Lineage (NCBI taxonomy): Eukaryota > Metazoa > Arthropoda > Insecta > Diptera > Syrphidae > Orthonevra > Orthonevra nobilis. The sequence goes on along the minus strand of OY743227.1, from coordinate 69,530,176 downwards.
CGTCACTACAGATAAAGTATCTCTGACAAAATCCAGCGCCGCCACGGACGGGTACTCACCTGTTGCGTACGACATTCAAACAAAAAACCAATACGAAACGTGTGTCCCGCTGGTAATTGTTTAAAATTTGTTTAGATGACACTTTGTCACGTCAACTTTTGTCATCACAGCGCACAAGTTGTCACTTTACAACTTGCAAGTGGAGACTTAACCAAGTTCGGTGGAGGACTCTGGATAACATCGCCTCGTGCCTTCGAGTAGGGGGACAAACAACAAAACAATTCAACAAGTCCAAAAATAACATTTATTATTTATCGGAAAAGTTTACTCAGGTGTGGGAGGGGCACACACTCCAATCTAGGTGAAACAAATTATGACGTCATAGGAGGCATCAAATGCGGACCAGACACAAGCGACGAACTTTTGTTTTATTTTTATGAAAGTGGACTTTGTTTGAGCCAAAGTGGGCGAGAGGGTAAGACATTGAGTTTGCAAGCTGGATAATGAATCCTTAAAAGGATTTTGTCCACAAATACGGGAAACTCCATGCGATGGTAAAATTAAATTGATGCAGAGAGATTAGCAAGAAGGCGAAATGGAACGTCTATAAACGTCAGGGCAGATCTGTCTTGTTTATTTTTCAATTAGACCTTTGGGTTTGGGAAAAAAGAACCACACAATGAAGTGTTTTGTGAACGCGATTTTGGACAGTTTGGTTCGAAGTTTTGATCCTCGTTCTGTCTTGATGAGTCTTGATGAGTTGATATTGGCCCGAAGATGGGCGAACTCTCTTTTTCGTGTTCCGTCCAAGCTGGTGTTCGACGGATCGATTTCTTGTCAACAGAACAACACTTCTTGCTACGATGCATGCGGTCCAAGCAGATTCCAATATCGTCTGCGTATTCTTACAGCTGGACAGGCTGTCAGCGATGCTGGTAGGTTCAGAGCCTGAGACCGAGCTGCCCTCTAGCCCTAACGGGCCTTAGCACGCTGCTGAAACTGGTGGCTTGGATTCGAAGACTCTGTTTTGGCTGAAGCACTGTTATCGATTCACTTGATGTGACCGAGCCAGTCTAGTCGACGGATTTTTGTCTTCCGGTTTATATCGGCATATTTGTATAGCTCGTAGAGTTCTCGGTTATGCCTTTTTCTTTTCTCGCAGATAGGACCAAATAACCGGCGAAGCATTTTTGTTTCGAAAGATGCCAAGCTGCTTAGCTTTTTGTTCAGCATTGAGTTTATAAAGCAGTACTGCCAAAGTGTCTACTTAAGCAGTATTTTCGTCCTTTGTGTTAGGAGTTTAGATCCTAGTTGTTTTGTCAAACCGATGCAGCAGCGGTTGCCTAGGTTTATTGTGCGTCAGTTCTCCACTATAGTGTCTTTGGTAGTCGAACTCCTTAACTACCTTTGAAATTTTAGCTTCCCACAGGCAACATTTTAGCCGAGATGATATACGACTGATCTATTTATGTACATTTTTTTGTCTTGACGACTGTCAATAGTCTGCGGTGTTCTTCGGTCTTATTTGGTATCCTCAGTCCGGCCATCCCTCTGTGAAGTAAAATGCGATGAAGGCTGTCTAATGCGACTTTTAAAATCTTTTCTGACCCAGAAGCGATGAAAGGATTGGTCAATTTGTGAGCTGCACAAGATTAATATATTCGACCCTTTCCATGTGAGCTTGCAGCTTTCTGGATTTTGGTTTTTTTATAGCCCTGTAACTCTCTCTTGGTCACAGTCCTGAAACAGCTGCCGGAAATGCTTCTTAAATACATCCACAATTCGCTACGCATCGGTGACAAGGTTCTGTCACAATTACGGCAAACTTGGTTCCATTAAAAATTGAATATTCGTCTCGTCAATATCCTTGATTAATTGCCTGAGTTTTTAGTGTCTTCTTTTGCGTCTCATCTATTGTCGGAAAAGGTTTATAGTCTTAGTTCTATGGTAGTCTCGTCTGCTTCCTTAATTTTATTTGACAATCGTGAGCAAATGTGCCATTTGTAAAAGTCAATGGCTCATTAGTGGGTCTTTGTTTAGATGCCTCAGAAAGCTCTTTTCGTTACTGCTTAGACGTCCAATGTTGAACTTCCTTTTTGCTGTTCGTTGCAGCTTTCTGGCGTGAGATAATCGAACTTTGAATCAAGCAGTGCTGCAAGTGGACATTCCACATTCAACAAGAGTATCTTGGTTTCGAGTGTTTTGTGAGCAGTTGTCTGTTTGTAAGATCTCTTCTTTTGCGTGTGGCGGAGTTGGACCTCGGTCTAAGTTGATTTTTTTATGTCGTGTCGTATGAACGTGCAGCTTATATGGTCTCTTGATCCTCGGTCTTTTGCCATTCCCTAATTGAACTGAAGTGCTGCAACTTCGTCACGGTCATGGGTCGGCCTTCGTGTTATCTCTGGTAATTGTCTTTATTAAGGTGATAAGCTCTCGTAAAATCTCGTTTCTCGTTTCTTGAGTTCGATTTCTTAGTAAATTCTTTAGGCTTAGAATGCCTTCGTGGTAAGGTGGTGCGCGTTGCCTTTCATTGTCCGTTCCTTTCTTTTCTAGATCCAAACGGAGACTAGTTTCATTTTCTAACAAGTCCACCATCGGTGACATCTGTTTTTCATTCTGTCAATGTATATTCAATCTTTATAACGTGATTTAGTCCATTGTCCATGTCACATTGAATGGTCTGGGCTGTCTGCATTCTCACGCAGCGTGTTACGTTGTCACTTACCCGGACATGCTTTCCAATACAGTTGACGATCGAACGATCAACTTACCACAACTTCCAGACTTAGCTTCATTCAGAAGTCTCTTAAGTAACAGAAAAAGCTCGAACACTGTTAAGATGCCGCAGCATCAGAGCACCGAAAAAGACTTTTTCTGCGATGTGCCGCAGGGATCGACAATGGATCCTCTATCTTTTTATAATATGTGTGAATGAGATGTTAAGATGCTTAAGAGGTGTCATTAGATTTGCATTAGCTGCGAGAGTAAAATAAAATTATAAAAATTTATATTGCTGAATATTTTTTCTCAAAACCTTTCGAGTGAGGTATCAAAATAAAAGGTTTCATAAATAGTTTGCAAATATGTAGGGAACTTGCAAGTTTACATGCAATTTGAATTTAAAAATGCTACAAAATATAACAAAATATTCAACTATACAACATGAATTTTATTTTTAAGTGGAAAAGAGAGACAGCAATATTGAATTACTAAAATCAAATTCAATTGTTATTATTGTCCACCAAGTGTATATGGCAGACAGAGTTGTTAATTCCAGTGAACCTTCTGACGTACATGAAGGATACTTTCCATCATTAACATCAAGGATTGAATTTTTCGTATTATGCCGATGACTGCGTTTTTGAGCACTGTTAACCATGATGATTAAAATTGAAAAAAAAGGTTTAATTTTTAACTTGTTTCTATATTTTCAGTTCATTAATTAAATAAGTTTGAAAATATTATATATATTCCGCTGATTTCTTCAGCCAATCACTTGCTGACCACAACGAAGAGCCCGACCATGATTTCTTCCGATATATGAACAACTGCACCCATACAACTCTAGCCTCAGTTGATATAACACCTGAACTAGTAACAGAGAAGATAAGTAAACTCAACGATGATTATTCTCCTGGCCCCGACGGTTTACCCGCCTTAGTGCTTAAAAAATCCATCAGTTTCCTGATGTTTTTCTCAAACTCTGGAAAAGCTCATATTTTATTCCCATCCATAAGAAAGGTCCTCAAAACAATGTGTCGAACTACGGACCAATTTCTAAACTATCATGCATTTCAAAGCTCTTCGAGAGCATCATTTATGATACCATGTTTTTTCACTGATTCCTAAGAGGTAGGTCAACAACCACCAACTTAACTGAATTCGTATCTCGAACCCTCTGTGCCTTGGTAACAAAGCAAAGCTTTTGACAAAATCTCCCACAGTATCATACTCCTCAAACTTAAGGCTCTAGGCTTTCTAGCGGGGTTTATCGCGTGGATCAAATCCTACATGGAAGATACTCAATACGTCGTCCTTTTCAGATCTTCCAAATCCAATCCCTCAGGAGTCGCTCAAGGTAGTCACGTTGGCCCAATGCCAAGCCATCATATATACACGGAAGCGTCTACCACAACCTCCCAGAACCTACTTTATCTGCAACGAACCTGTTCCTTCAGTGTCCTCCCTTCGCGATCTGCGTGTAATCTGTAATACCGAACTCAACTTCCGCTCTTACATCGATAACATTATTAGTGGAGCCAACTCTGCGCTTGGCTACGTCAAACGATGGTCCAAGGAATTCTCGAACCCCTATGTCACAAAATCCCTTAACATCACCTTTGTTAGACCCCCCCTTGAATACACTTCCCAAGTCTGGTCCCCTTACCACGAATTCCATATCCAGCGAATCGAAGCCGTCCAGCGCAGAATCATTCGTTTCGCAATATGTGGTCTCGCCTGGGCAGACAGATACAATCTTCCCCCTTACTCACATTGCCTGCGACTTATCAATTTGCAGTCCCTTTTCATTCCGGAAATATTGACTGTCCCGCGCTGCTGCGATTGATCTTCCTCAATACATATCCCCGTAATCTTAGATCTGTCTCCTTCTTCCGTCTCATCCCTCACCGCACTAACTATGGCACCAACGAATCTATGTCTAGAGTGTTGCGTAAGGCCAACCCGGTGCAGAACATTTTTAATTTCCACTGCAACAGACACACCCTTAAAAATGCCCTTCATTTGTATTTAATCCTAAACCAGAAATTTACGTGGTGTCCTTTTGAAGCTCAAAGCAGATATTCCACTCTTATCTCAGACCAGACATCCTTTGCTCTAAACACTTCATCTAAATGCGTACATTTAAAGTTTCAGAGAGGTCTCTTGGTGAAAATTTTGTAACAGACTGTCAGTTTCCTTTGACAATTTTTAACCAATTGATTTTCTAAACCATCCTTTTTGGCTCATTTTTCTTCCTCGCCATTTCCATTGCAATCTGGCAGAAACACTTAGAAAACCTTAACCCGGGGTTTCTGAGACTGACTACAAAATTGAAGCTCATTTCTTTGGCAGTGTTTTTTTTTACTGAAATCGTGTTCCGTTTTTACCCCAAAAGCCTTCATCTTAACTTACCGTCAAAGGAACGACTTCTTACAGAAATAATTCTCATTAAATAAATTTTTTCAAGTACCCATTTCTGCTACTCATAAATGTCCTCAAATATAACCTCAAAAACCCACTCAACACCTCTTGATCACTCAGAAGATTACCCCTAATAGCTCACTTTCAACTTCATAAACCAACAATTTTATTTTTTTATAGATTCCATCAAAAAGGCTATCAACCCTTGTCACCACCCAAAAACAAAAAATTAAATTAACCGCCTCGAAGGCATGAATCCACTGTGAAAGCACCACTCAAATGGAATTAACTAACTAGCGAAGAAAAGCCACCATAAAACGGAAATATAGAAAATTTATCGCCACACTGATTCCGGAAAAACGATTTATTAACGCTTTTTAATTAAACATGCATTTAAGGCCTTTTTCGAGGCCATCAAGAGCTGTTTTTTTTTTTTGTTTGGAAATCATTACTCAGACAAGAGTTGGATTAATCTGTAAATGGCCAAAATAACAATACGGCGGCGGCGGTAAATAAATTTGGGACAATCGTAACGTAACCGAGAAGGCGGCTGTGGGCAGTCTTGTCACGAGTTACGACCGCTCTTAGCGAAGATGCGAAAAACAATACACAATGACGCATTGATCCAGATGCAGACGCAATCCAATCTGGTCTTTTGTTTTATTAGATTTATAGGCGGGGAGAAATGACCTCATAATTATTGTGATGGCATAGTTAAACCATAGTCGAAAAAGAGCTTTTTTCAAACGAGTGGGGTTTGGTGTATAAACCGAAGCCGCCGCGCAGAAGAAGGTTTAGGATATTATTTTTGTACTGGCTGCAGGGAGATTGTGTTAAAAATGACTGTTTTGGGTGAAACTGTGGCTATGTTAACCATTGGGCTTTAAAGGTTACTTCAAGAATGAATATTTGATTTCCTCAACAGTCTTCTTAAAAAAAAACCTCGACTTTGACAGTAAATTCATCTAGAAGGACGTCTTAAACAAGTCGAAATCGAATAAAGAACGAATTTTAACATGTTTTTAAAAATATCTATCCAGTTCCATCATATATCCTCAGGACAAAAACAATTGGACATTGAGCAGTTCTTCTTCTCCGACCCGCCTTCTTTTTGATGATTTTTTTTAGCAAGAAATATTAGGGCTTCATCGTTTTCTTTTAAATTTAAACCTCCGCTTTCTGAGATCCATAGGCATAGGAAATGTAGTAATTTGTCTTTTTTAGGGTTCCGTACCCAAAGTGTACAAACGGAACCATAATACCAGCACTTTACTGTCCGTCAGTCCGACATTTCGTTACTCGTAACACGGCTGTATCTTCAAATATAAATAAATATCACCAGCAATAATAAAAACCAAAATAAATAAAGGGTGGTCCCTCTACAAAAAACATGTTTAAAAATCGCCTCAATTTGGTTCCTAAAGCGTTCTTCAATAAGAGCGCTAAAAAAGTTTTTTTAAATAAAACAAAAACGGATTTGGATATCAATGAAATTCTTTATTTCTGTGAAAGTACGTTCGATGCCATTATGTATGAAATTCGATTTCTTTTGCATGGCCACCACGGCCACACTTGCAGAAGTCCAGACGCTGAACCCAATTTTCGACGGTTTTCAAGCATAAATCGGCCGATACTGCTGCAATTTCACGTTCGATATTCGTACGAAGTTCATCAATCGTCGCTGGCTTGTTGGCATAGATCATAGACTTGACGTAGCCCCACAGGAAATAGTCTAACGGCGTCAAATCGCACGACCGAGGCGGCCAAGCGACTGGATCATTTCATGAAGTAACACATTCTCCAAACTTGGTTTCCAATAAATTGATTGTGACATTCGCTGTGTGGCTTATGGCGCCGTCCTGTTGGAACCACATGTCCTCCAAGTCCATATCATCCAATTTGGGGCCAAAAATATTCGGTTATCATTGAACGGTAGCGATCCCCATTCACAGTAACGTGCTGGTCTTGATCATCACGGAGGAAGTACGGCCCAATGACCCCGCCGGCCCATAACCACACCAAACCGTAAATTTTCGGGATGCAACGATGACTCATGGAGTACGTGTGGATTGCTGCCTGACCAATACCGCATATTTTGTTTATTGACGGAGCCATTCAGCCAGAAATGAGGCTGAAGTTAATTTTTGATGAAAATCTGGATCATTTTCAAGTTGTTGCTCAGCCCAATTCATGAACATACGACGCTTCTGGTGGTCAAGCGGCTTCAGTTCTTGCGTCAATTTAATCTTGTTAGGATGTAGGCCAAGATCTTTTCGCAAAATTTGCCATAACGACTTCACAGAGATGCCCAACGCTTGAGAACGCCGTGTGAGAGACACATTTGGGCTTTATGCAACTGAAGCCTCAGCGGCAGAAATATTCTCGACACTACGGGCACTTCTTTGTCTCACTGGCACGGGAACATTTTGTACTGTGCCTGTGGATTCAAATTTTTCTACTAGACGCTCAATTGTTGATCTGTTAGGACGATTATGACGACCATAAATTGGACGTAGCGCTCTTAATGTTGAGGCCACTGACTCCGAATTTCGGTAGTAAATTTTAAATATTTCGACTCGTTGTTGGCTCGTATATCCTTCCATCATGGAATGGCAAATCTTACTGAAGAGTAATGTCAAAAGAGCGGCAAGAAATATGGCGTCGTTTGCTGTCCCTGTCGCTCTACTTTTGTAGCGTCCCTGTTTAAAAACGGTGGAACGGAATCCTTCGCGTGAGTACTGCTCGCACTTGTCCGTTTTTATTTTTAAACGTGGGATGTCAAAGAGCCCCAAATTAAGAGGGTTGTCCAACTCAGATCCGGCGTTCTGGCCGTCCAACACAACACCACTTCGTTGTCTAAACAGTGTCGGCAATGGCATGAGAGGAAGCCCACGAGCTTTCTAATATTATTCCTGTTGAGTTAAAAGATTGCTCGAGGAGCGATTGATTTGTAAAGTAGATTGTCTGAGTCCCGGTAGATTTTCCCACATATTGGTCAGACTTCCAGCCGAAGTCCAGCTTAGGCCACAGAAAGGTCCCGGACCAGTGATCGCCAGTGTTCTTGAACCAGCCCTAGCTAGTTCATCCGCAATTTCATTGCCTTCGATTCCATGATGACTAGACACCCATCCTTACCTAACTTTGTTACATTTGGACTCCATAAGATTGGATGACAGTGCCTTGAGCGCTGCTTGACTGTCTGAATGAATGAGAATTCTGGCCCCTTATTAGCCTTGACAGGATTCAATGGCTTGTAACTCGGCCCTGAAAAAATTTCGGATGTTTTCACATGGATATAGAAATTTAAGTGTTGGGTCCATAGACACCGGCACCTACTGCATTTGTCATTTTTGAGCCGTAAGTATACCAGATTAAATTTCTGCGATCAGGGGCAGTTGTGTTGCTCAACCGATGATCACTGTTAGGAATGTCTACCTCAAAGATGTACAATCTGGGATTGAGCAGAACATGTCTTTATCCGTGATGAAATTGATTATTTTCAAGTATCCCGTTTGGCCACCAAGTTTGTATTTAAGGGAATTTTTGGCGGCCATCTATCAAGAGCAGACAGTCCAATGACAGCTTCCAGTGCTGCCGTAGAACAGGATCTAATAGCACCAGCGATGCCCAAACAAGCTATACGATGGACTTTTTATAGTTTTTTTTGAAGCTGTTACTTCTGAAGTTTTGAGCCACCAAATTATGGCTGCATATGTTATGAAAGGTCTTACCATCATGATGTACAACCAGTCAATCCTCTTAGGTTTGAGAGCCCAAGTCCTACTGTAGAACCGCTCACATGAACACATGGCCTTGGTTGCGCCTTCTATGATGGACTTGATATGCGAAGTTCGGTTCAGTTTCTTTTCCAAGATAGCACCGAGGTACTGGACTTCACTTGAGTATACCAGAAAACGTAGACTTAATTTGTATGTCTATATCACCATCAAGACGCAGGCCAGGAAAGAGTTTGAGCATCAAAACTATTGTGATGTTGTAATGCCCTCTGTACACAAAATAGTCACCTAACGTGAGTTCTAATAACTTTGAAATCACTTTTACATGACAATGTAAAAGAATCCCTTTTCGGACAATACCAGTGATGTCCTTTTTTCTTGCTTTAAGAGATTCTGATAGGTTTAGTGGCTCTTAGAGTTTTAAGACGCCGACTAATAAACTTGTTGATTTATCTCTTAAACTGTAAATGAACTGAATAAGTTACGACTTGCAATAAAATTTACACAAGGACACTTAACCACAGCACAACCAAGTAAACTAAGTCAAAATAAACTATTGTTCCAGTCAACCATAAAAAAAAAAAAACATAGATCCTAGCTTTGTCCACAATGGTTTATTGAACATCATTAAAAGTCACTTATCTGTCAAGTCCTTTCTCCCTCATCCATTTGGCTCAATTCCAAGTATCAAAGTATCTTAAAATCAAAGCGAATGTCAGTAAAACAATGTTTAAACTCTTTCTTTTGGGATACATAAGCGACTGCATTTAAGGACAGCTCCTCCCATCATTTGCCTTCCAGTCATCTCCCCATGGAGTGGCGATGAAAAAACAGGATCCGATCCGATTACAAATAGTTTATCACTTAAAACAATTGCATGCTTGGCGTTCCGACAATATTCTCAACCGAAAGCACTGGAAGCAGCATCCATTAAAAAGTCCTTTTGATAAAATAATTACCAACTCTGATCGGTGACAGCGCATAGAGCTGTAGAGGTGCTCTTCGTTCTTCCACAAACATTGAACGGAAAATCGAAGTGAGTTCAAGGAGCCGATGCCGTTGTGGCGATGTAATTGTCTGCGGAATTGATTTTGTTTGCGAAGTAGGATCTCGCTTACATCCTTGCAAATTGTTTAATGAAATGTGAAACTTAATTTGATTTAATTGATGACTTTCGCTTGATGGAAGGAATGCGCACTGTTCTGTGCCGGAAAGTCAATCAACTTTAAGAAAACATTGTCAATGAAAATTGAGTTGACATTACATTAGGTAATCTTAGTGAGCTTTTAACTTTTTCTCAAAGCTTCTCTTTAATCGTTAACAAACAAAACGCACCTGACACGGATCTGAAGGAAAGACAAAATGAGGTAACGATGCTCGTTGTTCTTGAATAGGTTCAGACTATAACAACGCATTTGTTTTGTACGATTTAATAAAAATGCATTTGTATTGAACAGTCTATACGCAAGTGACCTCAAGGATATATTAATTTGCTTTCTTGGACGATATTACATAAAAGATTTGCAGAGCCAGAACGCAGCTGAATATTTTACACACAAATTGAGGAAAAAAAGCGAACATTGAAGAGGTTTAAGTTGATTTCGCAATATCTTCGTCTAATATAAGCTTGACTGATCGATTTTAAAAAAGGATGTAAAGGACAAGTAATTTTTCTAGGCCGATCGTTGGAAAACCCTCTAGAGAAGAAACTAAAACTTTGAAAAACGTGCTTAACCTCTTAATACCCCTGTAATATTTAAGCAGTGTTTATCACTCTCACTTCTCATAACTCCCTGAATTAAATTTGGAGTTGAAAAATTGGGCTATATGCAAATCCCCAAAACACTAAGCAACCCGGAATAGAGTTCTTCCAATCGTCTTTTGTCGCAAGAGGTGTAAGTGCAGCTGCTTCTTCCGTTGGAAACTAGTGTCTCCTTGTCCCGTTTATGAATTGCGACATTAAGAAACTTGTTGATCATGGTTCTTTATTGCTCAACAATTACATTTATCATGTTACCCACGGCAACATCCTCGATATAACGATACCCAGTGACATCTCCGTCCTCTAGGTCTTATGATAAATTAAAGACGAAAATTGTCCGAGTTAAAATAGTCACCTGCAATCCGCGACTTTTAGAAGTACAGCGTCGAAAGGCCATGAAGCTAGTTGATCAAACCAAAACCAACACTTGTCACAATTTGCTCCATATTTTGGGCCACCTTACAGTATATTAAAAATGCCTTTCTTAGTCGTTGCAGTATCTGCACAAATCCGCGTGAACCTTCCCTGGCCATTTTGCTCATTTCTACAGAAGGCAGTGCCCGAACCGCGTTGCTGAGTTGTTCCCGGCTCATTAAATGTTTCTATAAAGCAAGAGCATTTCCTTCGTACAACCTTGTTTAACATTTATGAACTCAGATTTAAATGAGCTTTTATTCCTTTAAAAAAAAACAAGCATGGTTTTCTTCAAAATACCCGATCTGAAGATTCAGACAGAAGAGGAAGAGGTAGTGGAATACTTTCAGACCAGTTCGTCTAGAAATTCTAAACAGCTTTACTATCAACATTTAAAAAAGCTTACTCTACGCTAAAGAATGTTCCTGTGAGTATTGAGGCTTCACTTTATGACGAGCTACTGCAGCTACTGCAGCTTATATAGATATTGCCTCTCTGTATATTAAGCAAACAAAACGCAGAGGGTATTTGGAGATTTCGAACTTGGAAGGTTTCCATTCACAATAAACTCGGCCTTAATTTTTTCCCCGTGGGACCGACCACTTGCGTTTCTTTTTTTTTTAATTATTTGCTCGCTCTTCAAGAGGATATTAAGACTCTTATAATGCGTGTAGCACAGAGCGAGCGGAAGAATTAGGAGAAGAACGAAAGATTGTGTAAAGGTTTGAGAAATTCAGGTGTTATTGGTTTCAACTCACTTCCGTGGGTGGAGTCCGAAATGGGTCGAACTTCACAGCAGAGCTATCTACACACAATCTACACAAACCGCTATTTTGAAAACACGAATGAGGAACTAAGCCGATATAAGAACCACTACAATAACGCCACCCGTTAGTCAGACTACTATCACTGGCCGACCAATCCAGTGATAGTGCCATTAACTTGATCCCAATGGCAAATGTTGACTGGACCAGATTCGAAAAACTAGACAACTACTCTAGGAATCGAACCTGGGACCTTTCAATTGAATCAATTGAAAGGCAGGCGCTCTACCAACTTCGCCACCCAGCTTTGTGTCTAATTTCGCATTTAAGATATGATTTGTTGCGAGGATAGCTGTATCATTCGCGAGTGTAGCAAACACTGTCTCTTCTGCTTGTTTGAAAAGCATGAACAGAATCGGCCCAAGAGCACTTCCTTGTGGAATACCGTCGTGAATTTTCTTGAATTCTGAGTCCATTATATCTTATCAATAAGTAAACCATAGTTTAAAGTTGAGACTTGATACGCCTAGGCATAAGATGGACATGATCGATTGTGGAATACTTGACTCTTCAATCAAACTGGTGGTCCAGTATTAAGCGTCTTGCTTAAATTATTGGTTGCAAGTGTTTTAGCCAAAGTTTCTCAAAGACCTTAGATATGATCCTCATGAAGAAAGTAGGGTTATGTGTTTTTTGACGTTCGAACTTTTTGCCTTGGAACGTTTAAGATTGTCAAGCAAGCCTCAATAATATACAGAAGCCTTTTAAGGTCTGTCGAAGTTCGAACAATGAAATGGTTTTAATATTAAAGTTATCCGTTCCCGTATAAGCGATGGGATCTTCATCCGAACGTGTCTTCTACGTAGTTTGAAAAAAATTTCCGCAAATTACTGGGCACAACCCTCCAAGGACAGTGTTCGATTAAGGAATTTTGCAAAAGGGTAGTTTTTGTGGCGCTCAGCCGTGTAACCATTTCAAAAGGCTTAACTATTAAGGCAGTTAATAGAACTAAGGTAGAACATTGTCAACCATCCTGGAGACAAATGTTTATCAATTGAAAAAGAATCAGTAAAATCGGTTCATAATCGGCGCCGAAACCGCGAATCATACAAACAATAAAAAATAATTCGAATTCAGAACTTGCTCCTTTTTGAAGTCACCTTAAAGTGAACCTTCAACACTCGATTCACTGTCGATATATTTTTAAGTTTTTCTAGGACGACATAGGACCATCAAAACCACGTTCAAAATGCTGAAAAACAGATCTGCGAAACCAATTAAGTGATTCCAGTGGGATAATATCATAAAAGCAATTAATTGACAGCAAAGGACTCGTGATCAAACTGTCCTCGATGGAACTTGTAAATATTTTCATCCTCAATTGTCGATTATCCGTCGATTTATAGATTTTTTTTTTCAAGCCAACCCTGCTTGATTTACATATCCATAACCGAGACACAAGTGTCGACATCGCCATCCCCATCGTCGTCGTCGTCGTAGTCGTCGGTGTCATTGCCGTTTCATGGAGTGTCTGCTGTATCGCAAAGGGATGCGATTATCCTTGTTGATGGGTGCTTAATTGCATTTGATGTTTGTGTGTGTGCTCAGTGTGCTGCATGAGCCTATATGGGCCTGTTTCAGACAAATTGTGCTGATAAATTGTGGCGTCAGGATTATTGCTCTGGTGTGTGGTTTTTTGAGTTTAAAATTCTTGAGGTTTGTGTGCCACCATCGGTTTTCAGGTCGATGCGTTTTTGGTTCAGAGGTAATTATGTCAGTTAACATTTTTTGTTTGTGCGTCTGTCGTTTGGAATATGTTTGCATTGGGTCAAGGATGACATGAATTAAAATAGATGCGGCCTCTGGTTAAGTAGTATTATGGGGCTCCATTGGTTGGGTATTTAGTCAACTTGTACTGCCAGGGCGATTAAGTTCACGAGGATGGATTATAATTTCTCTTTGGCACATCGAAGGGAGGCGAAATTGGAGTTATGGGCTAAAGTTCGTAACATTAATATTGAACCTGAATACAGTTAAGAATACTGGTTTATAGTCATTTCAGTCAAGCCTTAAAACGAAGTTGCTGCAAGTTTCTTAAAAAAGAAAAGACGCCTTTTTAAGCAAGTGTCGTGCTGCTCAGTGTGAGGTGGCGGGTTCTTTTGCAGACCATTCGAGCATTGATCCATTCAAGAAATTCAAACTGGATATCTTCAGTGAAATAGAAAGAACCATTAAAAGGGCAACAAGAGCACTGATGGCATTTTATTAGGCCGGTAAGATAAGGGACTTAAAACAGTAACAGGCAATACCAACTATCAAATCATCACAGTTTTACTATCCGGTAAAGAGCATCGAGAAGAAGTTCTTCCTTGCGTGTGCCCCGAAGATCCAAAAACGTGGCTACTTAAAGATTACTGGAAAGAAGAGATCGGCACTCATGTCGAAGCTAGAAGATTCTTACAATACGCAATGGAATGCCTGAAACATACTGATGGAAACGAACCTGCTTCTCAATCATTCCGAACTAAGACAACAAATTTCACATCGAATTTCGTGGAAAGATTCTAACGCAATGCAAAACTGACCTTCTAGACTGAAAGATCAAAGACGTCCTAAGGAACAAGAGCCTATAAAGGCTGATCAGTAAAGGAGACGGCTGCAGTTCTTGACGCCATTTGACTGCGGAAAAGATCATTACAAAAATATTGGCGCTGATATCATTGCCATCTATGACAGATTATAAGGCTCTGCGGTCAACATGAACAGTCGGCGTGTTGTTCTAGAGTTCCATATCCTCACTCTCCCTCCCTTATCTTAGGTCTTAGGGGAGAAAAATTCAAAGCCAAATACATCTGAGTTCAAATCCACTAAACTTAATTCCATTCTTTACAAGATCGTTTTGCCCAATTATGGGATGTCATAATCCCTTGAGAGACAGTCTCTGTTTCAGGAGCCAGGGCCTAGTTTCACCATTTGTGTAAGCGGGTTAAGCTTTTCGCATAAAAGGAAATGGTTGGACCTTAAGCCTTTTACTGAAGCCGAACGGTCCCAGAAGCATTATCCATGGAAGTTGTAGTTTTCGGGGGACTACAAATTACTTGCGAGTGATGGGCCGGGGCCTCACGCTCAGCAGCTAACGTACTAATCACTGAGCCACGAATGCGTCTTTGAATGTTTCAGGAAGATAGTTTTTCGACGGCAATCAACTGTCCCGCTTTCTGTCTGTAATCAAATCTTGCAACCGAATTTTGAACATTTTCCTCACAAGCCGATATTGCCAACATTTTCTATGCACGATTGGTTTTGGCGACAATGCAATATGCAATTCCAGATTTTACTTGATCTTCAAAATGGCCGCGTCTACAAGATGGCGGATGGCGTATTAATTGTAGACCCTGTTAATATGGGTATCAAATGAAAGAGTTTGAAGAGTAGGAAAAGATTAAATGACGTCACTTCGAAGTGGCCGGGTCTAAACAACGGCGGATTACATTTTCTTTTCAACCCTCTTGATGTCCTGAACGGTTGACAGCACCGACATGGAATTTTGTAGACACATTCAATTTCACTCCTAGATGAAGACGTTTATTGGAACTCTGTAATAAATAAAATAAAATATAAAAAATTTTATAAAATAAAAAATAAATAAACTAAAAAGGTTTAAATAATAAATAAAAAAGAAATTCGTGGCACGACATCTCTTTTGAGCGCCAGTGCTTCACGTTTTTCTGTGGTGCGGGTTGTACTTACAGTTTATTGTGAAACTAATCCATAAAAGCTCTTTCATGAGTTGAACTAATCGGAGGGATAGTAAGTCCTTAGAGAGAGGTGGGACTGTGAAAAAAAAGCCAAATGTTCTTGCCCTGATTTAAACACAGGTCTCACGCTCACTCCTTTTGCAGAGTTCTACTCTACGTTCAGCCACCAATAGTGTTGATGTTGCCCCCCGAGTAAACCTGAGAGTCTCCGTTGAGCTAATTGCGACGTCTTGATTGGTCTTTGTTGACTTGCCCATCCACAGCTTTTTGGGCCACGTGGAAGACTAAGGGCACGGCAATTCTATCCTCGATCAGAACTTTTTTTTATCGAGGCAAAAAAACGCTTCAAGAGTGATAAGGCCGTTAAGACGGACTGTTTCACGGTGCATATCATTAGATTGAAAAAGCCCCGGAGATTAAGTTGTTGTACGAATTCATTGTTCTGGAAATGTGACTTCGAATAAGTTTTATCATGAAGTTATCCACTCCGATCAGCTTTGTCCCGTTGTAGAGGACTTTTTTTGAACTCAAACTCTGGAGTTCTGTATAAGTGGAGGCAAGCCCTAAGTCATCGTCTCTCGAATACCCGATGTTCCAACGTCAGCAGACCAAAAAAAGGGCCGATTAGCAGATCACCTTAACCCTGGCATCGAGTTGCCTGCTTTGAAACAGTCTGTTTGTCTAGGCACAGCCCGCTCTCTTTATGTTTGTTAAAATAAAGATGCTGATCCAGCCAGGTTCTAAGGTAACACTTCGATTCGCCAGTGACTTCACATTTTGTCTAACTAGAGGCCCCCTGAAAACGGAGTCCTGAACTTAATGGTCTCACACTTTTGGAAATAGATCTTCAACTTTCAATCATCGCAATATCCCTGAATCGGATCGAAGTCACGTTGCAAAAGCCTTACAATGACCTCGATCTTCGGAACTATCCTGTACGCGATCGCGCAATCTGCGAACGCTATGGACTGACGGAGAGATCCTACAAGATCGCTTGTCAAGATCGGATAAAATCGGCGGAGTAACTTCACCCTGATAAAGACCGTTGTTAATTTTGAAATTTTCAGTAGACGTCACACTTCCATTTTTCACAATAAACTGTCCTGCTAGTGAATATATCTATAACTATGTAGGGCAGCGGTTTGCTTATACGGAGCTCGTCTTATTTGAAAAAGAGCTCATCCAATTTAATCAGCAATGGACCCGTGCATTCTTGCTTACCTTTGGTCCATTGGATTTCTTGTACTTATTGTATCAGAAACGAAATTGATTATCCTCATATCCTTAGCCCTATTAGGTTAAACAGCTGGGTGGCGAAGTTGGTAGAGCGCCTTGATAGGTCCCAGGTTCGATTCCTAGAGTGATCTAGTTTTTCGATTCTGGTCCAGTCACCATTTGCCATTGGGATAAAGGTAATGGCACTTTCACTGGATTAGTCGATCGCCGATAGTAGGCCGACTAATGAGTGGCGTTGTTGTAGTGGTTGTTGTATCGGTTTAATTCCTAGTTCGAGTTGCCAAAATAGTGGTTTGTGTAGATGGCTCTGCTGTGAAGTCATAACACTGATAGCGGGATTTTGAGCTAAATTTTCCAAGCTTTCAAAACACATATGTATATTAAATTAATGATATAAAAATCCGTCCCGTTTCGAGCTCCACCCGCGGAAGCGTATTGAAACCAAATACATCTGAGTTTTTCAAAACCACTACAAAATCCTTCATTCTTTTCCTAATTCATCCACTCGCTCTGAGCTTCACTTCAAAAAAATGCATTGTTATCGTTTTTTTTATTTTAACGTGGAAGGGAAATTAATCCGCTGTGACCACCAGTGGCCAGTTAAATTGTACGAGGTTCTTTTGGACCTCGGGTCTATGCAGTCTACTTTTGGTTCAACCAACACCATCTGTTTTCCAAAAAAAACCTGACTTATTCTTGCAATTATTTATGTATATTCACGAGCCTCAGAATATACATTCAGAAATGTGAATGCAATCCGGATAAAGCGTGCTTTGTGCTTCGCTTTTAGCTGTGCTGCCACCGTTGACTTCATCGAAAGAGTTCGTCCGGTGTCTTAATAAAATTGCTTCAATTAACCTCTCATGCTTCGACACCAAAAGTCGATGGCTACAACGAAGATTGAATAGTTAGAAAACTGTAGCTTCTTACTGGAAAACAGAATGACTTTGGATGAGCTAGGGTAAAGGCACTAGTAGCCGGACAGTTAACACAAATCTTAACTTTGACTCCTTCTTATTTTTTAACTATTAAAGCTTCATTGAAAAGATTTGGATATATAAATAATGTAGATAATTTTTAATATGATAATATAACTCCAAAAACATATTTATTATTGTGGATATAATTCTTAAAAAAAAAATAAATATTGCATTTGCCATGCCTGATTATTGTTGTCATATCTTTATTTTTCATTAAGCATTCGTTGAAAAGTTTTGTCAGTGATTGTCCTAAATATCTTGTTTGCCACTCACGAACAGTCTCCTTCCAATCTCCGCTAGTTGCATAATGTACTGGGTGGCAATATATATTAAATGACTTGTTCCTTGCTTCGCTTAACTCAAAAGTGAAATCGGATTTGTGACCATCATTAAATAATATAACTGAACGTTTTACATTGTCTGTCAGCAATCATTGTACAAAATTAGCCACGTACTTAGAAAATATTTTACTGCGTATCCAACCGCTCTCGCTTTTTCCAAGGATCCGAGATTTGGGCAAACTTTCAACAATGTCCTTTGGAGGACGTACGTTCCCTCAGCCGAGAAAACAACAAGCATGGTTAACGTTTCTTTTTCGTTACCAGCACATGTTTGTTAATATTTTAATAACCCTATGGTGCTATAACTTTGTCAGTTTTTGGACAAAGGATCCTAGATGAGTCATGCATTCTTTCCTCCTGGTTTATGCTCTTAAACCATGTTAAAATATTTTCTTGTGTTACAACGGACCTACCTTTGTTAAGGTTTTCAGCTTCTCTCATAGCCAAAGAAGGTTTTATTTTCATACATGAATTGAGCCATGTTTAACCTTGTCGTTCATCTTGTAAAGGTGTTTCCCTTTTCGAGTCCTTACTTATTTTTTCGCACCGTGTTCAGTTCATCATTCTTTAAGTGAAACCCACTTTTGCACATATCGATGCATCACTAAGCAATTTAAGTTTCTTCCTCAGGTATTAAGTAAGGATCTGGCTCTTTTTTTGTTGCCTTTTCGCCAATTAACATTTTATCTTCTAGTCGGTCATGAAGAATTGATCAACACAGGCCATATTCGGCAGCTGCTTGTCTTATAATCAAATTATTCGCTCAAACATCTTCTAAGTCCCGTGTTAAACTGCTTTCCTCCATTCTTAAGTAATTAAATCTAAAAATATGAAATTTTAAAAGTTTTTTACATTTTAATGCGTAAAAAAAAAACCTTTGGTCCTGATACTGAACCTTATTTTTCAGTACTCGGACAGCATACTAAAATTTTTACGGAAACATCCAATATTCTTTATTTCAATAGAACAAAATACGCATAGGTATCGTTTAAAAGTATTAAAACTTGGACTTAAAATTTACATAAAATAATCAGTACCCGAACACCCTGTCCGGAAAATAACTATCAGTATGAAATTGGGGCTCCAGTATCCGGACACCAAATAATTTGGATTTTTTTTGATTGAACACAGAAATAATTTATATTAAATTAAAATTAAAACTAATTATAATTAAATACTGGAAAAAATACTTACATTTTGAAAATAGCGCCTCCTCCGCAACTAGCTGCACACTTCAAGACTACCACTCATAAACTGATACGTATTTCGCCAACCCGGAAAATTATCTTATTTAAGACAATAAACGACGAAGTGTCCGGATTCTAGCACTGTCCAAATACTAGTGCACTTTCGCACGTCTCCGAAAAAAAATTTCTCGGTTGGCAATACTTAAAGGACCTTTGAAAAACACTAACGCCTCATCCTTTGGCAATTCTATTTGACATTCTCCTTTGTGTCACCGATACTTTTGTCCGATTTTCGTGTCAGATTTCATAAACACAAAACAAATAAAAACAAAAAGCCTCGATGCCCGAACTGAAAATAGCAAACGCAAGTTTGCTTTTCTCTGTTTTTTTTACCACGATTTATCGTCCTTGTGACTGTCCTCCACGAACGCTGATTGTTATCGATGGACAACTTGTGCTAGTGGAATCTATTTTTGGATCGATACTTGTAACACATTACACAATTGGTCTGACGCAATTTCTAGGATTTGCATTTAAAGCTTGCAAGTCGCAAACTCCACTCCACAAAAGGTAATCTATTTTGATTGCAGGACTACAGTTGACTGAAGTAAACCTTCTTGATTAAATTAAAACTAAACGGTGGACGTTCTTCTGAAGGACCTGCAAGTGGGCGTCGTCGTTCTGTGACAAAAATACCTGCAAAGGAACATCTTCCTCCTCGAAGCAATAATCACATTTGTACTAATTAGCCAGTCATTCAGCAGAACCATGCGTATTCTGTCTCAGCCGGTCAAGAGATGAACAGGCCAATTTGTAAAAGCATCCAAATTGACATGGCCATAAACATCCGTCATAGCGCATCACTCTTTATAAGCCAACATGAACGACTCACCTCAACAACAGGTTCCTCATTGACGCGACGTTGAAAGGAAAAATGACCGCATGCCCTTATTTAAGAGCTCCAATTCCATATAGATTCGTAACCTGGTGCTTCTGCTTCACGGCGCAACGTGCACAATCTTAATCGAAAGTGACTCGCGTATGTGCTCCAGACGCACAGCCTTTAATGTGCGTTTAATGGACACAAAAAGGCTTTTATTTCGTTTGCGTCATCGGCGACGAGTTTGAGAATTTCATCCTTCAGAGTCGAGTGAATGATGGATGGGATGAGTGCTCGAGGATGAGTTGCGGACGCTCGTCATCGCACACGTGGAAAAGGTATGTTTGTTTACATTGAACACGAGATGTTTGTGTAATTCAATCAATGACACGAGGATTGAAATTGAAGGTGAGGGTCACCTTGTCTTTGGACAATATGTTCCGAAGATTACAATGGATTCAATGTGAGGGCTAGTGAAAAAGGTACAGCACTTTAGCTCCTTAAAATAATTGGTCAACGACCTCGCAAATTAGATCCCGTGCATATTTTCCTGGTCGCGACTCAAATAGAGAAAGGAGGTCGGGTTTTCAGACCGATTTTTTGATTGGGGGTGATCTAAATTGCAGACATCGTGATTGGGATTGTTTAAGAGCAAACTCTTGGAGGAATGTGTTTTCAATCTGTCTACTATGTTACCAGTTTCTGTTTTAAAGGGTTTTTAAACAGGGACGCTACAAAAGTAGAGCGACAGGGACAGCAAACGACGCCATATTTCTTGTCGCTCTTTTGACATTTCTCTTCAGAAATGATGGAAAGATATACGAGCCAACAACGAGTCGTAATCATTAAAATTTACTACCGAAATTCGGAGTCAGTGGCCTCAACGTTAAGAGCGCTATGTCCATAATCGTCCTAGTAGATCAACAATTGAGCGTCTAGTGGAAAAATTTGAATCCACAGGGACAGTACAAAATGTTCCCTCGCCAGTGAGATAAAGATGTTCCCGTAGTGTCGAGAAGATTGCTGCGGCTGAGGCTTCAGTTGCAGAAAGCCCAAATGTGTCTCTCACACGTCGTTCTCAAGCATTGGGCATCTCTGTGACGTCGTTCTGGCGAATTTTGCGAAAAGATCTTGGCCCACATCCTTACAAAATTAAATTGACGCAAGAACTGAAGCCGCTTGACCACCAGAAGCGCCGTATGTTCGTGAATTGGGCTGAGCAACAACTTGAAAATGATTCGGATTTTCATCGAAAAATTATCTTCAGCGATGAGGCTCATTTGTGGCTGAATGGCTCCGTCAATAAACAAAATATGCGGCGTTGGCCAGGCAGGAATCCACACGTACTCCATGAGTCATCATTGCATACCGAAAAAATTAATTACGGTTTGGTGTGGTTTATGGGCCGACGGCGTCGTTGGGCCGTACTTCTTCCGTGATGACCAAGATCAGCACGTTGCTGTGAATGGGGATCGTTACCGTTCAATGATAACCGAATATTTTTGGCCCCAATTGGATGAAATGGACTTGGAGGACATGTGGTTCCAACAGGACGGAGCCACAAGCCACACAGCGAATGTCACAATCAATTTATTGGAAACCAAGTTTGGAGAACGTGTTATCTGACGAAATGGTCCAGTCGCTTGGCCGCCTTGGTCGTGCGATTTGACGCCGTTAGACAATTTCCTGTGGACCTACGTCAAATCTATGGTCTATGCTTACAAGCCAGCGATGATTGATGAAATTCGTGAAATTGCAGCAATATCGGCCGCTCTATGCTTGAAAACCGTCGAAAATTGGGTTCAGCGTTTGGACTTCTGCAAGCGTGCTCGCGATGGCCGTGCAAAAGAAATCGAGTTCCGTATATAATGGCATCGAACGTACTTACACAGGAATAAAGAATTTCATTGATATTCAAAACCGTTTTTGTTTTATTTAAAAAAGACTTTTGTAGCGCTCTTATTGAAAAACCCTTATTTCCTCCTACCCAGTTATCGATCTATTTATTACTAATTTACCTTGCCTAATATCTCAACTAATTTCTGTAAGCGAACTTGCATCTGACCATAATCCTGATTTGTGTCGTCTTCTCTGTTTTAATAATTTCAAAAAACAATATTTTCTAGACCTCAAGCATGCTAATTGGACACGCTTTTGTTCTGAAATAAGAAATACACATCAAAATATCCACTGTAATTTAGAAAACTTTACGAATAACCAAGATGTTGATGACATTGTCAAATCTTTTTCGGAACACATATTGAGCTCCGTTAATATAAACGTCCCAGGAATTAAAAAAAAAAATATTTTCATGCTGAGGTTCCCGCGCATATACGTAGGCTTCTAGATATATTTCTGGCCTTATAATGAAAATGCGAATATTTATCATCAAAAGTGGTTTTATTGTTTTTCAAAGTATTCTCCAGCATGATTTATAAACTTTTACATGCGCTCAAACCAATTGTCGAAAAACTTTTTCCACTCCGATTGAGACACCTCCAAAACATGGTTTTTGAATGCTTCAACAGCATGTTCTGGCAACGAAAATCGTTGACCACGATTTTTTTTCTTGATGTGCGGGAATAAAAGGAAGTCATTGGGTGCCAAGTCAGGGCTGTACGGCGGATGACTCATCAATTCGACGTTTTGGCCGGTCAAAAAGGCGCTGGTTTGAGCCGATGTGTAAGAGCTTGCACTGTCATTGTGAACAATGATTCGTCTTGTCTTTTTCGTTTTTTGAATTTCTCTCACTCAGAATTGACCGTCCTACATTGCTCAAGCGGAACAGTCGCCACATGACCAGTTTTGCCGAAGAAACAGGCGACCATTTGCTTCGAAGTGCTTCTTCCACGAAAAACTTTTGTTGGATTTGGTTCGTCTTCGAAGACCTGCATGGTCGATTGTTGTTTTGTTTCTGGCTCATACGCATAGATCCATGATTCGTCACCTATGACAATCTTATAAACGTCTTTTGAAGCACCGCGATCGGATTTTTTGAACATTTCTTTGCACCAATCGACACGAGCCTTTTTTTGAAGAAACCTTTTTTACGGCCAGGTGTTCATGCAATATCGAATGTATGCTGGTGGGAGAAATCCCAAGGGATGCCTCTTTCTCAGGGTATGTCACATGACGCTCTTGCATTATCAGTTCACGCACGGCATCAATGTTCTCTGGCACAACGGGCGATTTTGGACGACCTTCACGAAATACGTCTTTGAGCGAGCGTCGGCCATGATTGAATTCATTAAACTAGTTTTTCACAGTGCTATAGGATGACGCTTCATCGCCATACAAAGATTTAAGTGCATCAATGCACGTGATAATCCACGTCGAAAGTTGTGAAAAATTATCGCACGAAAGTGTTCACGAGTTAATTCCATTTTTTTGCCCAGATGAATTTTTCAAGTCTCTGTAAATAAAACAATTCACAATTAAATGACAACACGTTCTGAGTGATGTTATGCAAAAAAAATGTCAAACTTCCCAATGGAAATGTCAGATTGCACCTGGCAACGCTTAGTATAACCTAGGCCAGAAATATATCTAGCAGCCTACGTATCCTTAATCTTATACGATTGAGAAATAAGCACCGGAGGAATTGGCAACGATATCGCCAAATTGTTTCTCAAACTTATGCTAAAATCCTTCATAATATTATTTGTAAATAAATTCATGATGTACGCAATCAGAAAAGGTAGGGCATGCTTAATTTGCTGGGTAGTGCCTCAAAACTTTTCTGGAATATAGCAAAAATAGTTGAAAACAAAAACAAAGAAATCCCGTGTCTTGTAAATAGAGTCAATGCGTACATTATCGACACTGACAAAGCCAATATTCTTGGTGCACAGTTCTCGCAGAACCACTTGGTTTCAAAACATTTAGGTGGCAAAGCACGAACGCTGTGCAGGCTTTTAATGCAGTTAGGGCTTAAACACCCTAAAATACATTTGTATCCGAATCAGATGTGCAATTTTACATCGACAATTTAAACATTTAAGAGGCTGGGGGACTGGATAAAATAAAAAATGTATACCTAAGAAAAAACTACCCAAGATAGTAGTAAAATTTCTATGTTTTATCTTGAACTAAAATCGTGCATATTCTTAAAGCTGGCAAACATCCTAATAGACCCGAGTCCTATACACCTGTAAGTTTGCTTAGTTGCTTAGGTAAATTGCTGGAGCGAATTATTAAAGAAAACATAATTAAGATCATAGATGAAAATAAACATATTACCAAATGAGGAATTTGGCTTTAGACGTTATCATAGCACTTCCCATCAGGTTCTCAGAATGTGCAAAAGTGTTAAAAGTAACCTCACTATGGGAAAATCTACGGGTATGATACTGCTTGATATCGAAAAGGCATTCGATTTGATAGATAATAATTTTCCCCCGTTCTTAATGTAAAATCGTTCAAAGTTGCGTTGCGTCAGAGTGTATGTTTATGACGGCTTGCCCCAAGGTGCAGTTCTTTCCCCAGATCTGTTTAATTTGTTCACGTCGGGTTTCCCAAAACTGCCAGGTTGCGCATCGGCAATGAACGCTGATGATATTGCGAAATTTGCATCGCAAGAAATCGATCTCAATATCGAGGCGATACTTAATCATGCGATCATTATCGTGGAAAAATATTACAAAAAGTGGAAAATGAAAATAAATGCGAAAAAGAAAGAAAAAGAAAGAAAACCTTCCTTTCTTCGTTCCTTTGGAACGCAAATCAAATGGGAATCCTCCGTCAAATATCAAGGCACATATTTGGACTCAAAACTAACGTTTAATTCACATACTTCGAATACAATTAAAAAAATTATAATAGCTATAAAAATGTTGTATCCGTTAATAAACAGAAAATCGAAACTATCAAATAAAAACATAATGATAATTTTCAAAATTATATTTCAAGCCTTACTTCTATACGGGTGTCAAGTGTGAGGGAGCTGTGCCAAAAGTTATTTAAAAAAATTGCAGAGTTCTCAAAACAAACTGTTAAAAATGATGTTAAATCTCTCTGGCATCATTCTACTTCAGTAGGACTACCGGTTGAAAATGTCGTTTTTTTTTTTCAAAAATCAATGCTTTATTGATAAAAATAGATATAAATTCAATATTCAAAGTTTTGCCCATCGCTAGCCACACATTTTTCCCATTTTTCTGGCAATTCATGGATACCTGTTCTGAAAAATTCGACCGGTTTGGCCGCAATCCACGAATCGATCCATTTTTTGACATCATCGAATTGATGGAAGTGCTGGTCAACCAGGCCATGTTGCATCGATCGGAAGAGATAGTAATCGGATGGCGCAAGGTGTGGACTTTACGGCGGGTGGGATAGGACATCTCATTTGAGCGTTTCAAGGTAAGTTTTGACGACATATGCAACATGTGGCCGAGCATTGTCATGTTGCAAAATCTTTATCGTGTTTTGCGACCGTTTTTCCTTCAGTGCTCGGCTCAAACGCATCAATTGTCGTCGGTAGACTTCGCCTGTGATTGTTTCATTCGGTTTTCGCAGCTCATGATACACCCATTTTTCATCACCAGTGACGATTCGATGCAAAAAATACTTCTTTTTGTGGCGTTTAAGCAGCATTTCGGACATGCAAAATCGGCGTTCGACGTCTTGTGGCTTCAATTCATACGGCACCCAATGTCCTATCTTTCGGATAATTTCCATTGCTTTCAAACGATCGGAAATGGTTTTCTGAGCGACGCCAAGTGATTTTGCAGGTTATTCTTGCGTTTGTGACGGATCTTGATCGAGCAATGCCTCGAATTCATGGTCTTCAAACTTTTTCACCTGGCGGGGGCGTTCTTTGTCTTCGGTGTCGAAATCACCATCTTTGAACCGCTTTAACAAGCGCTGACACATTCTTACGTCTATAGTATAGCCCGGGTAAGCTTCGGTAAGCAATTGATGCGCTTCGGTTGCTTTTTTCTTTAAATGAAAGAAGCATATTAAAACTTCCCGCAAATGTTGTTTTGATGGCACGAATGTAGACATCTTACGGCTTTACAAAAACTTGTGTTTTTTCACTAATGACCAATAACCCAGACTGAAATAATGAGACAATGACATGAAGTTTCTGATGTGACAGCTGTCATGGTCAAAATTCACCTCAGAGTAATAGATATGAAGTTGTCTGCAATAATGACATTTTCAACCGGTAGTCCATTATTTATTTATATTTATTAATTTATTAACATATTTATTTATTTACCTAAATATTTTGATTTTTATTTATTTATTTAAGAACTTATTAATTAATGTATGTATTTATTTATTTATATTTTTTGTTTAATTATTTATTTTATTTTTAAATTTGTCAACTTATTATTAATTCAATTATATAGTTATTTATTTAAATATTTGTCTTTATTATTCTATATTTTTTAAAGCTGCGATATTTATATTTTCTTTTTTCCTACATAGTGGGTTTTCCTCGTACTTTCCCACTCAAATATAACGGGTAAATTACCATTTTGAACATTGTAAAATAAATTTTAAAAATAGTTCAGTTGAAAGGTAATTTAAAATATCGTATCCCTGTACTGTAAATTGTGCGGCAGCAGGTCTACATTATTGTTATTTGTACGGAATAAATATCTATCTATCTATTTAAGTTGCCATATTTTTTGTGGGAGAGCTATGAAAGAACGTGAAATTGAGTGTCTGGAATCTTCATTAATTGAAAGTTTAAATAAAGAAAGTTGGTCCTTAGTTATCCCCTTGTAGTACATCGGAGACGGGGATAGTAAAAACCACCACTAAAGTTCCATTAAATATTCTTACAACTGCTCTGAGTCCGTCATTCCAAATACACGCAGGATTTTGCGATTTTCTGTTCATAGTGGATCATAGTTCCACTTTTCACAGCGGCGCATTTGCTGGGATTATGGGATTATGGCCAGTTTCAAGGTATTTCTTATTAAGATCAAGTTACTCTGTTGGGTATCTCGATCTGAGTTAATGAAGTTGTTTTGGTTGTTTGGCCCTTTGGGTTGTTCCAGTTTCCATTTCCAGCATTTACTGAGATCTGTCTTTTTCCCTTTTTTTAGCTAGCCGAAGAACGCCTTTACTTTTGTTCAGCTGAAGGGTAGTCGACAAGCTTGATCATAATTGCAACAGTAAAAATTGGTTTGGGTGCGAGAAGACCTGCCCATACCATGAACTTCCCATCTCATGATAAAAAAAAAACATCAAAAGGTGCTATTTAATTTGCTCCCAACATCAACTTTAAGATACTCACTTTTTTAGCTCCCCGTAAGTTTATATTTGTTTTCGCATCTTTGAATCATATAAAATACGGTTTGCGTTTAATGTATATATTAAAGGGTATACTTATTATGTACATGCTAACACAGTAAGAAATACTTATAAATCTGTGAAAGATTAGCGATGTAAAGAATACATTGGTTAAATTGAAGTAAAACGTATCAGACTAATAAATTAAAAATATAAATAAAAAGATTAAAACTAAATTAAAACAAATTCATGATGAAATATTAGGTATGACATTATAATAATTGAGTTGAATCACTAGCAAATTTATCTAGTTCAGTTAAAAATTCTATAAAATTCAAATCACATTTATTACTTGAAATGGGGATAAGTGAGGTAAGGTTGAGTATTCAACATTCATTTTAAATTCAACATTTCGGTAATTACTTACTTACGAAAGTATTCTTTTAAGTGATCAGGACAACAATTTGGAAATAATCGTTTTTGATTTAGTAACATTTATCTAATGTTGTGCACAAGATTGAAAAGTTTGATAGATAAACATTTTTCAATTTGGAAATACTTTTTTTCTGATTGAGTTACCTTTCTATGATACTAAAAGAAAATAAGATTTTTAGTTTGACTGCAGAAATAATTTAATTTTTACCGTTTTTTTTAAACATGTTAGCTGGTTGGACTTTTTTGTCATTAATCATTTAATTATTAACTTGAGGTGGCGCTACAGTCCACGTAGGATTGGCATTGTATCCTTTTGGCTAAGTCAATTGGTTGTTGAATCTTCTCCTTCACTTACCGTCAATGTTGTTTGTTTAATTGTTTTTGCTGGCTGGCTGTCCATGGCTTGCATTAAACGATTCAATGAAAGCATTTTCGACTGTAATATAGGACCAACGACCCAAAATCTTAGCCAGTCATCCTCCTAAGAGTATCCAACTCAACGTGAAGATAAGATATTTCAAATCTAGGGTTGCGAAAATCGATTTCATAACAACAACTTTAACATTGGAAGTTGAATTTGTATTTGCTTTGGCAGTTGTTGTTCAACTTCTTCAATAAAGTGTTACAATTCAGAAAGCCAGAATTATCACATATAGTGTTATATAGCTTAGTTCCAAAAGATTTACATTTTGTAAGAACTCTGTTTATAGGGATTCATATATTAAAAGTTTGAGGACCAACTGCTTATCTCAACTTCATGTATTTTTGGAATTATTTTTAATCAATCAAATTTGTTTGATTGCTTTTCTTTGGAAGATATAAACCAATCGGAATATTAAGGATTAACTTTATGTCCTTTTTGAAAGGGTTCAAAAGTACATAGTTTCAATCCAGAGATTTCCACCACCTCTTCCTTCCGAGCTGGTAACTGCTCAGCAAAGGATCTTTTTCTGTCTGGTAAATATATGGCTTAAAGAGGATCACATTCAATCCAGTTTCTGTGCAGATTTTGATAGGATCTTCCAAGCCGATTCCGAGAGATTTTTTCATCTCTGTGTCATTTTATGGAAAGACCTCTTAGATTGGGTTCATGATTTAAAAACACAACAGTGGAAAACAAACTAAATCGGATGTTATGGTCTTCCTTGCAATAAACGAGTAATGCAGTTTTATCCATGTATTTTAACTTTCTCTTTTAGGTTTCTCTCGATGCTTTTGCTTTAAATTCAATTTGCCTCATGTAATGTCCACCATGAGCTTCTTTTTGCTTATATATTATAACTATAAGAAAGCGTCAAGCTACAGCCGAGCAGGTTTTGTATAAAAAAATGGTGGCTCCATAACTTTCTAAGTATGTTTTCATGTGTCAGTGTTGCAGACGTCACTCTGAGTCTTGAAAAATGGGAAAGACTTACAGGATTCACATTTCTGATACAATTTTCCAAGAATTTTTGTGGAAATTTGGATCAGGAAATAGAAAAAGGGGCACATCAATGTATGAAATGGCCTCAACTAAATCCTGTTTTAGTCTTTTTGGTAGTCCCTATAATTAGTAACTTACTTAGTTTAGTCAATTGGCTAAATAAACATAATATTGATGAAACTTTTGACATTAAAATTGAACAAAAAAAAATTGTATATGAATTTGTCCGGAAACTTATGAACGGCAGTGTATATATATATGCATATTTTTTTATCTGATAAGGTAGCTGTAAACTATAAATTTAATTAATTTTGAACTATTTTTATTGGAAAACAAAAATGATTTTAAATGAAGAAGTGAAAATGTCCCTTTTTTTGACAGTTTTTTCGTCATAAAATTCAAACCACCCTGTGAAATTTAACCAAAAGCTTTTCAGGTGATCTTTATGTACACACGCTTCGAATGAAACCAATTTGGCTTCGATAGCTTGGTTTGTTCTCGAGTTAGGCTGTACGAAAGAATCCGCACAAACGTACGTACACACACACACACAGACATCTTTCTAAAAATCATGGAATCCGACTACTGGGACCGCCAATCGTGGAGAAATGTAAAAATTTTGAATTTCGAAAATCGGACCGATTACAAGAACTTCCTGATGGGAAGTTGAAAAGGGTCTTCACTGCAGGGAATATACCCCAAAGGAGCCCTTGGAAGAGTTAGGTAGGTAAAAGTGGTGGTTCAGTGACAACCTTATTTGCACTATGTGCCGTTTTTATACCACAGCTCTATTACCTTATTTATGATGTTATTTTGGTGTATTTGAGATATCTCTAAATCCAGCCCAAGGTATTTAAGAAGGACGTTAGTTCCTTAATATCCTTAGCAGAAATCTCATTAATTGAGTTGAAGAAGGGTATACCAAGCGCCCGTTGTCTGGCTCTAGCAAAAGCCGGACAGTCGCAAAGAAGTGTGTTAGGGTCTTCCTCTCAGCTTTGCTTAGCTAATCTAGCAATATCATGACGGGCTCGCCGAAGGAGATCTTTTGTTTTTGATTGTTTGTATTCCGGCCATATTTTCCTTGATGTTGCACAGAAATTACGGCAGAATTCAGCTTCAACGCATTAAATACCTGTAGCCTTGAGCTTTGCTATCGCGCCTTATATTGAGCTCGCCGGTTACTTTAATATCCATCAAAATACCTTCACCTCTGTGACGGAAATCGTATCCTTTATATTCTCTATGTCCAATCTTCAAAATTCCAATTTTTTGAACAACATAAAAAGAATTAAAAATGTTGGGGAAAAAAAAACACCTGGGCGAAAAAAAAAATATTTTAATCGCATAGTAGGGCGATGAGTTTATTTAATTTTTGTAAAATAAAAAAGCGAAACTTTAATTTTTTCTCGTCCCGGAAGATGGTTCGTCAGAAGTCTCGTAAAACAATCGAAGAACTGTATACATCTGCACCACCGCCGCCGCCTTCAATCACTGCTCGATTCGATGATAATTTTTATCAAAATTCCAAAAACAAACACAACAGAGGTCATGAGACAGCGAAATATTGTAGTACAACGCAATGCCGAAAAAGATCCAAGACACCAAATGCCATAGCTGAAAAGGAGGAGAAGACCTACATCAATGAAGAGAGGCTTTTTGGTAAAACGACAAAGTCCAAGGCAATCGATCCATATCCTTCGTCGACGGACAATAAAAACATATATGGCTTGGGTGGTGAAAATGAAAAGGATGAGGACACCGAAGAGTTCTTTGCTCTGATCAAGGAGACTGTCGAAAATGCCGTCAATGTAAGTCTGCAAAGGTTCAATGTTGTAGCACAGAGTTTTACATTTTTTTTTGCGTTGTAATTTTTTTGTGTAGAAAGTCCTGTCGGATATTTTGAACCGCAAATTTAAGGATATTTCTGCCAAAATCGATGATGTCCATGAACAGTTGATTGTCAAATTGGAAAAGGTGCAGGCTGATGTTAATAATAGTAAGATGGCATTGAGAGCATTTTTGAAAGGACTTTTTCCACAAAAGATTTAGCTAATAGTATACCTGATGTTTTTCCAGAGATTGTACACTATGGGGAGGAGAATTCTAGGCACTTTCGCTATCTATGCATGAAGTCTGAATACGATAAGATGTTTTATCAGCATCAAAATGTCATGACATCGATGCCATTGGACGGTCGATCAAATTTTATCAATCCGTATCCTCAGCAATATGCTGGACATCCGATTCCGCAAACAGCGCAACCACCCGTATATCCAGACCAACAAAAGCCGCAAGATCACACCTCGGCAGTGCAGAATAAGGCATCAAATCTACCAACTGCCTCGCAGTGTAATTGTCATATTTCGGGCGATAGTGGTGGTGCTGAACCGTCAAAGTCCAGCACGAGCACTAAGTCCTCGGAGATAAGTGTCAAAGAAGTCAAAGAGTTGCTAGAACAATTGCAGAAGTTCTATGAGCATCAACAAGGTATCGAGAAGGATGAGAAAAAGGAAACGCGCGGAAATATTGATTTGAATATACAGGATGATAGTGGTGATGGCGATGAGGATGACGAGGACACCTCTGACGAATTATCTTCGCCAAGTATTGAAGAAAAATTGGGCGCTGCAGGTGATTACTGAGCGCTGTGGTATTGTTGTGATTTCGAATATATATATATAATTTTTTTTGTCGAGACTTTTTGGAATTTTGTCTTTTTATACCTTCGATTTTCGGAATTATAAATATACTCGAATCTTTTTGAAAATGTAAGTAAAATGTATTTCTGTGTTTTATTTTTTACCCTTTTTTGTATTTGCGCTTGAAAGAGGCATTTGATCTGCGCGCGGCTTCCGAGATAAATCCGAGCGCGGCTTCCGAGATAAATTCCGAGCTGACAGCGTTTGTTTGATTTCGAAAATAGTAGATTTTTTTTTCTATAGCTTGCTCGCACTTAAAGGGTTGTGAATACTCTTTAATTGCAAGTAGCACAGAGCGAGTGGAAGAATGAGAAGAATGCTATCTGCGTTATGCCTTCACAGCAGAGCCATCTACACATAAATCTCCACAAACCACGACATGAACTCAGAGCTAAAGCCGATACAACAACCACTACAATAATTCCACGCAACAGTCAGACGACTATGAGGCTATGAATACTCTTTAGTTTCAAGTAGCACAGAGCGAATGGAAGCATGGGGGAAATTCCGTGCTATCAGCGTTATGCCTTCACAAACCACATTACGAACTCACAAGCCACAACACGAACTCAGAACTCTAGCTAGATACAACAACCACTACAAAAACGCCACCCATCATTCAGAATTAGGACCCGTCAATCAAGTCCATCCGCTCTACCCAGCCGTTAAGATTGATATCAAGAATACTCCTCGACTCCTTAAGATCGTTGAATATGGAATAATTCATCGTTTAAACTGCACTCGCACTCTCCTAAGGCTCAGCGACGCAGTGGAGCATTTTCAATGAAAGTTCATCACAGGCAATAAGGCCCATTTCCACATGAATGAGTGTAGAGGTTCCCTTAGCATTCAAGAAGAACTTTTACATCCACACGAAATTACTGCATGATGCGCCATTTTTTCTGGAGGAGTCCTCATTGCGTATGTGAACCGTTTTGACTGTTCCTGACATCTTTCTTTGGATTTTCTTGAGAACAAGTTTCAGACTCCGGGAATACTCAGAGAGACAGTCGCCTGAAGCTCTCCTATAAACGATTGACAGTGATGTAAAAACAGCACAAAAGGTCTTCAATGAATGCACCAGCTTGTCCAATAAAAAAAAAAAAATGGAGAGGTCTTAATAAACATAAAATAAAAAATGGTTATGTGACTGAATTGGTTAAGAGCCTACCTTTGAATTGGATAAATTTCAAGGGCACAGGTTCGAATCGTAGAGTATGTATGGAGGCATATCGCTGAAAAACTTCTTATAGCGATTTTCAAACACACGTTTTTTTGTACTTACTTAAAGCGGCTTTAGCACCACCGGGGTAGACTAGAGCCTCAATCAACAAAACTTCTCCTGTCAGCTCGGTTCCCAAATAACTGCCTCCAGTTTTGCACGCCAAGTTGGTTGAGGTCCTCTTGCAATTGTCTGCACCACCTGAGAAGCGGTCTTCGATGGCTGCACCGTTCCTCGCGGGTGAATTCGATGACTTTAGGCTTTTAGACTTTGACGTCTATGCAGACGTGACCATAGATCGCACGTAGAATAGTTCTTTCGAAACAACCTAAGGCACTCTCATCCTCTTTTGAAAGTGTCCACATAAAAGGACCGGGATGATGAAAGTTTTATAGAGAGACACTTTAGTTTTTCGAGAGAGGGCTCTGCTACTAAATTTCTTTCTTAGCCCACAGAAACAGCGATTTGCTAGATTTATTCTTCATTTGATCTCAGCGTTGTTTTCTGTATATATAGCGGAGCCTAGGTAGACAAAGTTCCTATCTACCTCAAAGCTATAGATGTCTAACCTGACGTTCTGACCAAGACGTCCGTGTTGGGTGTTCTTTCTTGATGACAGCATTTACTTCGATCTACCCTCGTTAACCGCCAAAACCCATCGTTGTCCTGCACAAACGAACTAGATTGACAGGGGTGCCAAAACTAGACAAGTCGTCTCTGTAGATGCTTTTATAGGTGCTCTTCAAATCGATGAAAAGGTGATGGGTATCGATTTGGTGCTCGTGGGTCTTTTTCTTGTTAAACTTTTTATTATATTTACCTTTTGTCGTTATAGTGGCCATAGTAGTTCAGAAGATACAGCCTGGTGACTTAGAGACAAACAGACGAACGGACGAACGGACGAATGGACAGCGGGCCTTTGGTAATATGCTTCCAGTGGCAACCTTTGGATAAAAAACGAGTCTCCATTCATCGTACCTCATTCTGAATCTATTTCATGTAATCATAAAGCCTTTCATTATAACATTAAATATAAGTCACACAGTTTTAATAAAAAATAGTTCTTCCAGCAGCACTTAAAAAAAAACACCTTCCACCAGTACCCTGACAATGTCCAGTTTATTCTTAGCTGTCTTTTAAATTAGATCAGAGTTACCACAAAACAAACATCTTGTCAGCTAGGAACAAACTGTGTATGACTCCAAGTTAATCAAAAAGCCTTTTTAACGATAAGAAAAATTTAAATCTGTCCACTCTTCCCAAACTAAAGATTGAACAAGTTCTACATCAGTTTTGAGGTCTGGAGTCTAGAAAACTGCTGGTACTCAACTCTTTCTTCCGACTCGTTCAAAATTTTTATAAGCTAAAGCAATTTTACTTCACAACCTTTTATACTCTTATAACATTCGCGCTAGCTGCGTATTTGTAGATTTCGTGTACTTTGAAAAATTTAAGAAACGTGTAATCGCGACCCGATTAAACAAAGCGTTGGGCAAATCTCGCATATTTTGAAAAATGCGTTTTTATTTTTTCATATCAGTGTGCTCTAAATGCTATCCTGTCCTTATTGATATAAAAATATTACTGTTACTTTCGTAACTCCAAAATATTTCCTTAAAACTCAATTCTTCTTTAGAAAATAATAATTTTTTTCAAACATTTTCGAAATTGCATTTAAAATATATTTTTAGGCCTTTTTTAACAATTGATGTATCAATCTCAACATATAGTTGGCCTTCTCTAACTTTTGTAAAGAAAGCAATAATATAATTCGTACCCTTAAGGTAGCATTCATATACTCCCTCGACTGTTTTTCCTCAACTTAAGGTAAAAAATTGGTCCCCACGAAAGGCCCTCTTTTAACTTTGCCCACCCTGAAAGTTTATTCTAAATATTAGTGAAAGAATTTTGAAAATCGGCAGATTAGCTTCGAAGATAACCTTCTTGAAACAAAAACAATAGCTTAGCCACTTTATAATTTACATTAGTTACATTTTTTCTAAAAAACATAACAATCAGATATGTATCTATATTTGCTATTACTGTTTACCCAAGCGCATCACCCAAAAAACCATCTCAGAAATTTACAGCCTAGGCTCAGTATGTTTTTAGGGTCCCGTACGCAATGGGTGACAACGGAACCATTCAAGTTAGCATTCCCTGTCCGTTCGTTTGGTTGATACTTTCAGAATTTATAGACAATTGTAATTTTTACAGAATGAGTACAACTGCCTCTGTAACAACAATTAATAAATATGATATAAAGTTAAAAATAAAGCGGGTCCCCGTTCAAAAAAACTAAATTTCCGAATGAAATTGCCAAAAAAAACTGCCGAATCACACAGATTCACGCATTTCTACAACAAGTCTGCATCAAACAGCGTCTGAATTGTTATTCTTTTAATTCATAAATGATCGTTTGAAAAAAAACACTGTATCATTTCTCTTATTCGAATTGCATGTAAACCGATTTCGAGCTTTTACTTTGTGTAGAAAAGGGTCCCTTGAAGCTGAAAAAAATAAGAAGAGTTATACTACTTGAGGATGTAGTGTCCAGGCCTATACACACTCTGCGACAACTGGTTGAGACACCCCCTTGATTTGGGAAATATTTCTGTTAGGTAATCATAACCAATTTCTAAGTAGAGTCCTATTACCATAAATCCTTTTTTTGGAATTTGCAATTTATCCCTAAATACCCGCGACTTATTTTTGAGACAGGGTTGGGTTTCTTTACGATAAAAACAAAATTTCGAGTTTAATAACAATGGTTTATTTTGTTTTGGTAATGATTACTTCTTCCCCCTTAAATTCTTGATGGAAGAGATTTAAAATAATTTTTAAACAAGGTATGAGGTATAAAGACAATCCTTTGCAGTCAAGAACAGAAATGTCGTTACGCTCGGAGAACTCTTTTACCCTCCGGTATGTAAAGCCTGCTGCAGTGTCGTGTTGCAGGATGAAATTTTCGCCAAATTTTTCTTAGTAATGAGGCACGATCTCTTCATCTATGATCTTAAGGTAGTCGGCACTATTCATCCTGTCGTTTACGAAACGGATATTGATCTTATTTGGGTATGATATTCCTGTCTAAATCATGACTCCACCTCCACCTTGTTGTCGTCGTCTTAAAAACAGCTCGTCCTTCATCAAATTATGAAGATAGTGAAGAGAACCGTCAGGTCTATCAAGGCAAAAGCGTAACTCATCGATGAAGATGACAGTTCTCTACCGCGGTTTTTATTTTCCAACGTTTTCCTTGAAAGTGTTCCGCTTCAGCTTTCACGCTGGCAAGTCCTTAATTTTCTGTCCACAATTGAACTCAATGCTTACACCGCGATTTCCCTTATTGTTGCTGTAGAGTTTGACGCTTCTCTTAGTAGGGCCCCCGAGCTATATTTTCGTCCAGGTAGTTTTCTGCGTCCTTAAAAAAGATTGAAACAACTGTATGACAGCGGCTCAACAATTTTGCAATTTTGTTGACAAAAAATCCATCTTGGTGCATTTTTAACAAATTTTCAGACCCCATTTTTAATTCTTAGACGTACTTTAAGGCTTGCATTTGAATCGAAAGTATTTATACCTTGTTTCAACCATTTATCAAATTGTAAATTCCAAGGAAATCGATACAAAGAAAAAGGATTTATGGTGATAACAGTCACTCCCCTATGACAAAAATTGGCATATACCATCCTCTTCCACATTTAACTATTTCTCATAACGACGAGATTGATAGTGACTCGTCGACTTCAAAAATACTGACTTTAATCCTCTGAATGAATTAATTTCTAAGATTGATTTTGACAATATTTTGAAGGGAACAGTTGACCAAATGGTTGAACAATTTTTTTTACACATATTTGATTGTTTCTTCTCATCTGAATGATCCGATGATCACGATCGTTACCTATCAATTCAAAGGGAATTTCAGTTAATTTAGTTCATCTTTATGATAAATATACTGAAAGAATGAGTATATTCCTTCTTACTGACCCTTAATTAATTTGGATTATTTCACTAACAGCAAGAAAAAATCTGATGGCTATCCTTCAACACTTTCATACTCTGACCCAAAAGAGTCCACCCACCTCGAATGCTTTTTTCCCCAGTTCCGGGAGTTCAATATCAATAACCTCTAATAACGTGAATTACCATCTCGCTCGACTTGCAAATGACACGACTTGCGGACCTGATGGAATACCTCCAATAATTTTGAAGAACTGCGGCAGTGCTTTGGCAGAGCCCCTTGCTTTCATATTCCAGGCATTCATTCACCATAGAGTTTTCCCAAAGTTAGTACACAAAAAAGGTTGCCGGGATGATGTTACTAATTATAGAACTATAACTAAGCTATCTTGTTTGCCTAAACTCTTTGAGGCTATCATTTTTGACAGTTTTTACTTTAGTTGCAAGCCTTTCCTCACTGACAAACAGCATGGTTTTGTAAAAAACAAATCCACTGTGACCAACTTGCTGGAGTTTACTTCTTTTACTAATAAAGCATTAGAAGAAGGGGTTCAAGTCGATTGCATTTACACTGACTTCAGTAAGGCATTTGATAAGCTTTCCCAAAAGCTAATAGCTTTTAAAATGAAAGCCATTGGATTCCCTACATCCTTTGTGGAATGGATATGCTCGTATCTTGACGGACGAACCTATCAAGTCTTGTCTAGGGGATAAACCTCTAAATCAATTTACGCTACCTTAGGTGTGCCTCAGGGTAGCCACCTAGGTCCTCTGTTATTCATTATATCTATTAACGATGTTGTAAGTGTGCTCAAGAACTCTAGAGTTCTAATTTATGCCGACGACATAAAAATATTTAACGTTGGTCCAACAATAGCCTATCATTAAATATTTCTAAATTTTCTTTTCTAGAAAACTTAATCCTCTGACGTCTGCGTACAATTTAAATAGTTCAGCGCTTGTCAAAGTTAACCTGACAAGGGACTTAGGTGTACAATTCGCTCAAAATCTTGACTTCTCAATTCATATTGAGCAAATTGTCAACAAAAGTAACTCCCTCCTCGGCTTCATAAAACGCTGGAGTAAAGAATTTAAATGTCCATTAATAATAAGTACACTGTACACAACTTTTGTCAGGTCACACCTTGAATACGCTTCAAATGTGTGGTTACTTAACACAAATTGACCGTATCGAGTCTGTACAACGCAAATTTGTTCGTTTCGCACTTCGGCATTTATCATGGACTGATCCTCTTCGCCTTCCACCTTATAAGGACCGTCTTCTTCTTATCGGCCTTGATTCTTTGCAAAAACATCGCGAAGTCTGTGATATTGTGTTTTTGCATCAGCTTGACTCATCAGCACTTTTTAACCTACTAAATTTTAGTGTTAAGTCATTTAATTCCCGAACAACTAACATTTTTGACATTAAATGCCACCGTACGAACTACGGCTGCAATGAACCCCTAACGCGGATGCCAATACAAGCTAATGCTAAATGTCACATGTTCGATATTGTTTCTAGTAAACTGACACTCAAGCGTAAACTTTTTGGACGTATCCGTTCTCAACATGCATGTTTCATATTTTCAATTTTGCTATATTTTTGCATTTCCTTTTTATGTGTATTTGTGTATGGTGTTAGGCTATCCCTACAAACTGATAACGTTAAACAATCCTCTTAGATATTCGTAATGATTACTTTACAACAATATTTCCAGTACACAATTACAAAAATTATCGAGAAATAATCAAGGGAGTGCCTCAACCAGTTTTCGCGGAGTGAATTTAAAACAAGTCATGATGCCTTCAAAACTCATGTCCTTGTGAACGACAAAAAAAAAAAACTTCAAACCTTCTACTTTATAAATAGAATCGAAATTTTATTATTAAGAACCGTTCGGATAAAATCGGTTCCTCTGAAGGTTTATTTTAGTGACTCATTTTGTTTCCTTTGACTAGAATACATTTTTGTTCAACGTTCAATGACCCTCGTGAAGGTCCTTAATCTTATAAATTATTCAAAACCTTAAAATCCTACGATAAGAATTAAATATTTTCTTCTCTTATTCTTATACTTAATCCGAAAAGAACTCGTCCTTAAATGCTAAGAAAACCATTCAATTCGAATACGAAATTTGGTTGCTCATCGACGAAGGCAGAGGATGCTCCTTAAAACCGAGTGATTTTATTGTTGACCGGCGACGGTGGCAGCGACGATTGCTGCGAACTGGTTGGACTGCTTGGACGACGCGGTGGAGGTGCTGCTCTTTGGTTATTCTGATTATTCTGCCGCATATTGTTGAAGAACTGCTGTCGACGGGCCACACCACCACGCAGAGGTAGTGTTGGTATATCACTCTGCGACTGTCGCATATGACCGACCTCACACATGCCGTCCTCGCGGGACGAACAGTTTCTCATGGCAGGATTAACACACTCGTAGACACTCTGAAAGATATAATTAAGGAGCTCAGTTCGAAGAAGAAAGGCTAAGAGAAGACTCACCTGCTCGGAGGAGTATTGATTGTTCTGAGCGAATGCGAGAGACGTCAGTGAGGGTAGCGCTTGTGCAATGTCCGAGCGCTCGATACCGCGAACAATGAGGAATGTTCTTGGTATGAGAATACCTGTAAGAATCGCCCATCCAGTGGCTTGGATCCCCAATGGTAGAGCCGCATCCCTCCATTCGTCTCCAAAGAAACTCATCGTGATCCACGTGCACCAAATGATGAAGATCAAAATAGCTCCAATGACTAGAAGGATACCTTCGCGATAGTTCCTCTGTGAGCGGTAAACGAACGGAGTCATGCTGACCAGGAAGATGAGTAAAATGCAATCGTAGGCTAGGAGCGCAAAAAGCCAATTCCCATAGTAC
The DNA here is from genome assembly GCA_963555765.1 of Orthonevra nobilis. NCBI lineage: Eukaryota > Metazoa > Arthropoda > Insecta > Diptera > Syrphidae > Orthonevra > Orthonevra nobilis. The sequence goes on along the minus strand of OY743227.1, from coordinate 69,490,104 downwards.
ATATTCTCGCAGGACACACTCTCGTTAGCGATATGCATGACCACAATCAACTGCGTTGACATCCCCACCTGAACCAGGGTGCTGAAGATGCAGATCACTCCCTGAATATAACCATTCACATGGGAGAGGAATCCACCTTCGGAACCGATTGAGGCCAGCATCAGAGCGCGACACAGCAACAACGAAAAGGTCATGCAATAGCTTAGAGTGACAATAAAAACTCGAACAGCACACAGGGTGTTCAATGTTGAGGCATCGGCAAACGTCACGTGCGAGTTTCGATGATCGGACACATATTCCATCGAGAAGGGCACAAACGAGCCGAAAAGCAACACCAGCGAAAGCAGTAGAAGTATTGAAGTCACGGGGTTCCCCTCGAAGACATCACCCAGAGAAATTCGGATCACTATGAAAACCAAGATTGCCAGACTTATGATGACACCCAGCACGGCAGCTGTCATTCCAGCGGCGATCCAAGCATCCGGCTTAATCCTCCAATACATCACGGACTCGCCGTCAAACAGGAATGGATAACGCTTATTATTCCCGTCGACATACTGACAATTGAAGACCTGCCCGAACTTGGACTTCATCTCGTGACTGGTGTTGTTCGCGTTGTTGTAGTGGAAGTACGTCGTGACGTTAGTTATGAAATTTTGTGACGCGATTTCCCTCATATCGAACAGCTTCTCGTTTGTGATATTCGAGCGAATGTCAGACTTTTGGAACATTTCAAAGGTCATCATGTGACTCAGACGAGTCAGCTTTAAGGCATCAAGAACTTTAACCGAATTGTACGTGTGCTCCTCGGCGTTCCAGTCCTCAACGAACGTCAAAAAATTGTAGCAAGTCTCGAGGATATACGCGCCATGTTCCTTTTCACAATTCCTTACCAATGAATCATTTATCCAACGGGTAAGGTCCAACACGGGGCCAGCTAAGGCCAAAAGATTTGACGGCAGGATACTCTGCCCGATTAGGTTCTCATCGATGGTCACTTGGGTTGAATTCTCGTCGATCACTTTCAAATCGATTTCGGCCTCCATCAGGATGTACGACTTATTTGGAAGCTCTTAAAAGAAAACCCCCTATTAAGACAAGACAATCTTAAAGTACACTCGCAATTCACATACCTGAAATAAAGTCCTTTGTAGTCCGTCCAGTTGGCATGACAAAGATCGTTCCATTTTCATGGAAGTTTGTTATCATTTTGTTACCGAAGATTATATAAATATTGTCCGGGCTTCGGAAGTGCATCAGGCAGAGGTGCTCCTTTCGCGCCGAGTCCATAAAGTCATTGTATACGTCTAGATTCTCGGCTAAGATCTCCACCGATGCGATCTTCTCGCCCCACGGCATCTGATATAGAAGATGGGCGACCTTTGGAAAGACGTATGCTCGCGCCGATGGAATTGGCCATATATAGTACTCTAGGTCTTCGATCACATGCCTCAGGGCGTTGTAAATGTCAAGGTCTATGAATAGGCCTATCGAATGCTCCACACATTGCTGTAGATATTGGACTTCCTGGAGAAGGATATTTTCCGCTAATTCCGTATCCTGAATTTCTATTGCCCGAACTCCTAAGAAAGCATATGCGAAACTTTGAGAAGCGAAAAGTAAGGCAGACGCACAAAGAAAACTTACCAATCTCGAAATCAGCGTTAACCAAATTCGCTCTGTTTATTCGATTGAGGACGAACATGGCCGTAATTGGATCCCGCGTCATCACCGAGAGCATGGCGTCGCCTTCGATCACCTGCACGAAACTGCTTTCACTGTAGTCGGACCGATTGTCATCGTCGGTGCCGGACTTGATGCCTTCTATACAGATTAAGGGAGTTGCTGGGGCTGTACTACCTGGTTGAGTTGTTGACGATGGTTCGGTGGTGGTGCTTGTTGTTGTTGTTGTTGTCGTGGTACTGGCCTTCATTTTTGGCGGGATCTTTTTCCCAGCAAAGGATATAGTGAGGAAATTCAGGCTGATAAGGAGCCATATCGTAGCTGAAAAGGAAAAACCGAAAAACAATGAAAGAAAGGACACTTAACCGGGAGTATATTGTGTTGAGGGTTCCGAACTTTTTTCGAATTTCGTTTATTTACGTACGACTTTCGGTGCGGTTGTTTGCTTTAGGTGGGATGTTGACTTAAAATGTGGCTGTACTCTTGATTTTATTCTGCGATTCGGTTGCATTGTTTCGACAGGCGACTTAGCTTAGACCGAGCTTTGTTTAATTCATTAAGAATCACAATATTGTCATAGTTTATCCATTTTTTGAGTTAACCGAATGCTTAACGAATAAATAAAACAGCAGACCTTCGAAAGAAACATCCGAAGTTCGTAAGATTCAAGACTGAACCTTCGGTTTGTAGATCAAGTAATCGCGGATATCACGAAGCTTTGTCTAACTAACTTAAAGTGGGATGCATGAGACCTAAGCCAAGGATGTTTCCGCAAAACTCGCTTATGACGGAAAAGTAGGTCTCAGCAGGAAAGATAAGGAAACACAAATTTAATGTGGATTCGTGCTCTGATTTTTCAAAACAGAAGATAAATGTCAATCGACGAATCTTAGAACCTTTTTAAAATTAATTTTAAGCAAAAAAACACTATCAAACAACTCATTACCAATACAATGGCGCTGACCTTGTTGTTGTTAAAATCATATCTGTCAAACGCGCCAGCAAATTAGAGAGTTGCTCTACTTCGACTTTGAGACTTGGCTTACAATATTAACGATCAAACGCCGACCAAATGGGCCTACTGAGCCTACTCGTTTTGCTCTTAGCTCACAGACTAGCGTACTTAATATCGTAATTATTTCTGATCTGTCCTCAGTCTTGTTGTTTAACCAGCACTCGTTTGATGGTATTTCTCATCATGACCTGCTCTTCTGTACACTTGATATTATTGTTTCACACAATAGCGTTCCCTTGTCCTTTAAGAAAGATTCTACCTCTATTGATCTGCTGCAGGTTCGGCATCATGGGAGCTCTGTATGCAAATATCAGACCCCAATGAAATTGGGAAAACCGCAGGAATCAAACCTGTTGCCAAGAAGTCGAATGCTACATCTGATGACTACAGACCTATCAGCATCTTGTCGTGTCTGTCCAAGGTTTCAGTCTAGGTTCCGAGCTAAACATAACTGCTCCACAGCTGTGGTAAATATAATGGATGGCGTTGGACAGGCCTTTCACAAACGACTTGTAACTCTTCTTTGTTTACTGGACTTTTCTAAGGCTTTTGACAGGGTGGACTCCAAAATTATTTGCTGGAAACTACATACTTTTTTTTGGCTTCAGTAAAAGGGCTGTATAACTCATTTAAAGCTATATCTCTGACCGTTGTTGGTGATAAGCATTCCACACTCAAATCTCTTTAACAAGGAGTACCTCAAGGATCGATATAAGATCCTATTTTGTTTTGTATCTTTATAAAAGAAATTCCATCCGCGTTCAAGTATGTGTCCATCCATTTATATGCTGATGATGTCCTACGCTATCGGACTATAAACTCGAAAATAAATGAAGATTTGACTGCAATTGATAACTGGTCAACTGTCAATGGTTTAGTCCTAAGCCCTGCAAAATGTCGGGCTACCCCAATTTTCAATACACTCTTTGACCTGAATTCGGTAGGCTAATCGTGAACTCAAGCTTGTTGATTTCTAGTAACACTAGAAATGTATGACATGCAGACTCTCAATAATAAGTGCTTTCTAATTGTACGCATGCCAACATTGCCTTAAGAAATATAACTGTCATTTTGGTTTGACGTATTAGCTGTCAAAAAAAAATATCTGTTTCGCCTTTTGCAGTGTATTGTGTTCCTGTTTTTTGTGCTCTAGTAAGTTTTTTTTTTCCAAAATGAGGAGATGGAGTACCAATAAGAAGTCGAACAATTATGTTTTTTTTTTTGGAATGGCGTCAACATCAAGGGCAAATAAAAAACCGAAAAGAGAGTGCAAACTCACTGCAGAGATGCAAAAAGATTTCACTTTTTATAAAGTTAGGTGCAATATTTTTGACAGCGAATTCTCGATTTGCTTCTGGAGGAAAAAATGTTATAACCAGACACATTAAATCCGACAAACACAAACTTAAAGTCGAAGGATCGATAGGAACGACAATGCTTGAGACTTTTTTTTGGAAGGTTGAAGGTGAAAAAAATTGGCAATATCTGAAGCCGTAATGGCTTTTCATACAATTTGTCACGATCAGAGCTTCCGGTCGATGGATTGCACTTCCAAGCTTGCCACAAGTTTGCTTGTGCCACAATCAAATGCGAGTTCATCGTCACTAATGTGTCGTCCCCCTGATGCGCAGTTCGAATATACTAGATTGCTCGGGTTCTGCAGGACAAGATGGCTAGCCCTGCTGCCGTCCATCGAGCGTGCGCTAAAATTATTTGAGCCGTTCTTATCTCTCGAAAAATGTTATTGTTTTTACATAACCACTCATCTTTGTTCCATAATTCCATTTTGCAAGTCGAGGGGTATAAGGCTGGGCGCTCACTTGACAACTTTCGTTGCGCAACGAAAAGTTGCTCAGAAAAAGTGTATTGGCTTATATGGTAGAGCGCTCACTAGGCAACGCAATTTGAGAGCAATTTTTCGTTGCCAAACATCGGCAACTTTTGAGCAACGCAATCGTTGCTCAAAAGTTGTTCTCTTAGAAAAATGTATTCGACTAGGCAATTAGTTGCCGGGCAACTTTCTGTTTTTTATTTATTTTGACCCACGGTCGGGGTAGGTTGTGACCAGAAAAATGTGTGCGGTGCTTATTGGTGAAAATACTTTGATCGATGAAGTGGAAAAGAGGCCGTGCTTGTTAAATAAACATTTAAAAGACCAGAAAAAGGCTTTGATATTTTCCTTTTTCCTTTCTATCACGATTTATAGGATGCACCAAGTACTTTTTTTTGTTTCTTGTTTTTTTTCCCGGTATTATCAATAATGCATAAACAATAAAAGTTTGTTCGAAATCCATAGTTATTGCAATTTGCACACATTGCTGGCAACTAGTTGCTTAATGAGCGCTGTATAAGCAAAAGTTGCTCGGCAATAGTTGCCGGCAACAGCGGCAACTTTTCGTTGCGCAACGAAAAGTTGCCAAGTGAGCGCCCAGCCTAATTGTGGAATCTTCCGGGAACAAATGCATCCACAATATGAATATTTTTATCATTTATGGACTCAAGAAAAAACGCTGAAGCAAGTTCAAATGGTGAAGTTTATTGTTCTATTAAAAGTGTTTCTTGATAATTCCTGAAACTTTTTTTATGAATACATAAAAAAACAACAGCGAAGTTTTGCAGAAAATGCACACATTTGAAAAACATAATTAATCGACACGCGCAGTAGATTCAGAAAGACCTTTTTTTATGGAATGTGTTCAATGTTCATAGAATGAATGTTTAGTTTTTATGATTACTTACTTTATTTATTGTTTTAATCTTATCTTTAAATTTATAATTTACTCCTAAAGATTGATTGAAATGTTCCTATGTTTTAAAATTACTTTAACTTATATAACTAAATGAAATACTATAAAATCTGAATTTTTATTTTACTATTTAATAAAAATAAAAAAGATGTTTTTACAAAAAAAAGAAAAAAGTTTTTGTTTTTAAAATGTCTCCCGCATTTTCTTTAAAAAATTATGGTCACTATAACTATAAACAAGACTAAGCTCTAGAACTGCTATTTTTAACAATTAAATTAAAATTCAATTCAATTAAAATAAGAGTTTAATGGAACTGAATTTTGAAATAAACTTAATAATTAATAAAAGGATTGAAATAAATCTATGAATTATTTAACAACAACTAAATATTTCAAATTTAACTGAATACGAAGTAACAATTAAATTTAAAATTATATCAATATTTAATTTAAAGTTGAACGGTAATTTTAAACTACAATTATATTTTTTCGTACTTTAAATTATACGATCTTAAAAATTTATTTGAATCGAATTGAACATAGAAGTTTTTTGAAATGCATAGATTTCTCAAAGATCCGAAAAATGTTCCTATTGCTGTATTCATATAATAGTCCCAAAACTACTTTTTGTCGAACCAAATGCCAAGATTTTTGGCTTTACTAACAAACTCAATTGGCTTACTATCTAGGAAAACAACGGGGATGCTTCTATGATATAATCATATCAATTCCTGCCGACTACAAAGCACTTGGATTTTTTAGGGTTGATTCTCAAAGAATTTTCGTGAAACCGATCCAGAATATTGAGAACGTCCTCGTTAAGTTTAGTAACATCAGTACTAATGCCATCTTCAATACAATTGAGTTATATACAAGGTGAAGAGTAATGGACCAAAAATTTACCCTTGAGGTGCACCAGTTGATGTACCATTTTTAGCTTAAACTGCTGTGGTTTCTACCATAGAGGTACGAGTTAATAAAACTCAGCAGATGAAGCGAAGCAATGCTTAGATTAAAGTTTGCTTATAAGTTTTCCATGGTTCACCATATCAAAGGCCTTGGAGAAGTCTAAAAGTGCTAAAAAAAAGTGATTTGATTATTGTATGCAGTACAAGTGTGATATCGTTCGATGTGGTTAGAACCGCAAAGAAATTCCGTTCAGTTGGTTAAGGTCAGTGTCTTCCAGTTTGTCTGTTTTCTTGCGACCCACATCTAAGTCACGCAAGTTTCTCCACAATGTTTCAGGGGTAACTTACTAACTAACTAAGTTTCTAAACTGACGAAATGTATCATAATATTTGGGAAGTGTAAATAGTTTCCATTTCAGGTTGGCAAACATCACGTTTATTTTTGAGGGTGAATTTTTCAGACCGTTTAGTAACAAGAGGTATGTGAGAGTTGAACTAGCTTAAGATAGCTTCAAACATATCCACCTGTCTTTTTCGACACTATTCACTTAAAAACGGTTTCCAGGTCTTGCTATAAAAGTTAAGTATTCAAGATCTTGAAAACCCTGTAGGTGAAGTGCAACTGCTTTCTTTTTTTGACAAATCTGAAATTGGCAAGTATCTAATCGTACTTCGAGAAATCGGAGGCAGAAACTTGACTGTAAAAAACACCTCGAAAAGGATGTTGAATAGTCCTCTAAAAGGTTATATATGCCACCAAAGTCAATGTTATCCCGACAGCATTGATGCTTGTGGTAAGCCAAATTACCCTAGGCTTACCACAGTTTTTATTTTTTTCCCCATTTAGAAAAACAAAGTCGAGGAATAGTCGTACAGCCAAAACTAAGAAAACTATATATCGAAAAAGCCGGAAGTATACCGAACAATATAAATGAACTATTTTTCCTTCATATATGAGTCCTGAAAATAAATTCCAAAGTAGCTTGTATGTGATTGAAAGATGAGCACAAAATTCGGCTGTGGATGTCTGAAGCGGTCAGATTGTGCAATCATGATGCTCAATGTGACCTCAAAAATTATTTAAAATTTCCACTGTAGCGCTAGTTGTATATGCATGCTCAGCATCCTCTTGGAACCACATGGCTACATTCTGAGCATTCTTTCATACCCATTCAGGTTTAACATGGCAGGCTGATAACAACATCCTGCTGTCAGGTTAGTCAGATGCTTGTGCTGACTTCGTTAAAGCAAGGAGAGCAAAACTTTATACTGAATATCATAGAAATAACTTATCGCTGCTGTACGTCGCCTTTGAGAAATTTACCCGGATACCGGCCAGGAAAGCCAACAATCGATCAAATCTTCAGAAAATGGCAGATTCATCTCGGTGTCTGGACTTAAACGCTACCGCAGCATATAGCAGCTTGTATAGGACTTGCCGGAACATTTGAAAAGGGGATATCAATTACTGCTTGCCATGACCACCCACCTATGTTTTGGTTTCCTCAAGCAATGCAAGAAATAATTAATACCGTCTCATCTGGCAGCTTTTAAAATAGCGTTTACTCGAGTCAAGCTGTGATGTAACACACCCTGTGCCTGTGTCTTCAAAACCGAGGCAAAAAACTTAGCAAGGGCAAAAATATTTCGCAATTAATCGACTCACTTCAAAGCCGACACAACTTAGATTGTCTTCCCCCTGATTAATGGTTTCATTCGTTAGTGCTCCAGTAAGTTAGCTGGTTGCATTCTAACCTTAAAACTCTACTCGCTGCGTATGATCTTCAGTTAAGCCTTTAGCCCAAAAAGCAACGTGCAGCAGTATCTGTCTCTATATCCCCGTTGACCCTTTTCATCTGCGACGGTTTATGTTTACATCATAAGGGTATCCATTTCCCCGAACATTCTTATTTCTTTCAGAGCGATGAATCAGCAAATATCCAACTGCGACAAAATTGAAAAGAAAATCTTTGAAACGACGTTTAAAGCTTTACTCGTGACTCATTTCACCTCAGTGAGCCACAATAGAACCCAATAATCAGAAAACAGGAAAAGAAAAACACAAAAACACCGGCCTTGCTCGGAAGGTCGTCGAATTCTCTTCCGTACAATGACCACCTGCCTGGCTACACATCAAACAACAATTTTAATAAGTATTACTTCATCGTCACTTTCGATTGATTTTGAATATAATGTTATCGCGTTGTTGGGTGTGGCTGCAAAAATGAAACAATTTAATGTGTTCCCAAAACAGTTGCTCATATTGAGGCCCCAATTCGGACCTTCCCTCATTAGTCTCACTCGTACTTCATTCTTTTGTAATCGTTTAGAATCTTTGTAGCTCTTAAGCTGGCAACTCACCTTTTTGTGTATTCCAACTGTGTATCTGCATTATCTATCGCGTTGCGTTCTCGTTGTATGGTTCTATTGATTTTGTATCCACATTCGGCTTTGGCAACAAATTGAATTATGCTGCATTGGTGTAACCCTTTTTTTTAGAGAGTCTGCCACTACTACAGAGCAGCAATGGCCTTTATAATCGCATTAGTGTGGAGAATAATCACAGCACTTTTTTTCGTTTCTTTTTATATACTATAAAATTTAACACTATCACATTAATGCTTCAAATCTATGTCACTGTCCCCCTAGTTTCACTTTTCAATTAATTTTTGAATTTCATTAAAAATAGATCACTTTTTAGGTTGCAGCTTCGCCGCCATTTAGTTTCTGCAAAGTAAATTTATTAAACATGAGCTACAGCAGAGCAGAGTTGGAAAATCTAGAACAACAATAATGGCCGATTGTCATCTAATCGTATGTTCACGGTTCACTTATTTCAGGCCGACACTGTTTATGCAAGTAATTATATGATTTCCGTTTCACTGTGCTATAATTATTTTTAAATTAATAAATGTTAAGCAAACGACACATCGAACAAGACTGACTGTGCTAGATTGAATTGGAATGAAATAAAAAAAAACAAAAACAAAAAGCCACCCTTTTAGAGACGGGGTTGCTATACAACCGTTAGCACCACGAACCAACTGTCAATAGAGTCGAGTGGGGTTTTTGTGTTTTGTCAGTGCGGTGTGAATTCACGTTGTTATGGTTATTGGCTGTTCCAATTTGGTGCTGCCTAAATGTGCAATGAAATGCAAATTTTTTTTATAATAATCTGGTAAGTGGCTAAGCGAGAAGAGGGTTGATGGACGCAACCCTTACTTCGTATCGGGTTTGCTGTTGCAATCATAATTCTTGTTATGCACTTGAATTGAATCCTTATATTTGGCGCGTAACATGATGAGTAGATATTGACCTTTTTTTAATTGAACCGTTTTACCTAATTTCGAGGGTCGAAAATGTCACAGTCGGGTTCAGGTTGTGAATGAAAGTTGATATTCGAAGCAAGCAAGCAAAATAATTTTATTAACTTTTATGATGTTGCTTAGTTGGCCACTGTTGGGACTGGTGGTTTAAAGCCTTCTCCGGAGTGAAACACATCACTATCACTTCAAAATGGATTACGCTCCATCGATGCTTGGGTAATCTGCGGTTGAGCTATGAATGGATAGAATCAGTTGTTTGGTCCAAGCTTCGTGACGTTTGCACTTATTTGGTCATTCACGAAAATGGAAGACCGACTTCCATTGTTGGTCTTCCGGACGAGATCCACATCTTGACACAGCTCATAGTTTTCGAAGACGAAGAGTATCATTCCAGTCCATTTGGCAAAGGGCGAGGCGAATAAATTTTTCGCTGCACGGATTCGATGAGCTCCGTTTCGTGAAGCTTAGACTCGACCTGCCTTTGTACATCATTTGCTTAATATGCATTGAGGAGTCAAGGTTTTCAGTTAATTGGACTCCTTAGTCAAGCAGTTTAGTCAGCACAGAACCATTTATTCGAACACCATATGGACATTTAAATGCTTGAGAACACTTTCAACATCGTTGATTGTGAATAGAAGGGGGCCCAGGTAACTTCCCTGAGGTACTCCTGAAAAAGTGTGAATTTCTTATGAGGTTGTCAAGATACGAGTACACACAAGAATACTCTAATGAAAAACAAACAATTTCATGTTTACAAATTTTAGCTAGTAAGTAAGCTCATCAAAAGCCTTACTGAAGACAGTCTAAATAAATTCGACTTATACCTTTTTCAACGACTGATTTGCGGAATAGTTAGTTACAGTGGATCTGATTTTTACGAAGCAATGTCAAATGTTAAAACAACTGAAGGTATATGCAGGACCACATGTCCCTAGCCAGTTCCGCAAAGAAACTGAGCATGTATGGACCTGGCTGGAATGCCACAGAAAGGATAGAGATAGGCCTGAATTTATAGATACGAATAAATCACCCACCGGATAATTTAATCTTTTTTACGATGATGAATTCATGAATTTGTTTGTGGAAAGCAATCCACACTTTGATGTGACGCTCGTAACCGTACAGCGTTACATTCACGTCTGCAATAATTCTGCACTAGATTCCCAGAACTAAGAAAACTAAGACCACTTTGGAATACGTTGAATTGGATGAGATACTCTCCTAAAACCATTGAGGTGAGTATAGACAAGTCAATGATCCCCTATTACGAACACCATAGTACCAAACAGCATATACACGGAAAGCCAATTCGTTTCGGTTTCAAGTCCTGGTGTATGGCAACACTTCTTGACTGTCTGATTCAAGCACGGGTAATAGAGTTCAGAACTAGGCGTTGGTGGAACTGTCGTAGGCGAAATAAGATGAGAACTTTCAAGCTGATGTCTAAACGGAACACTTTTTCACATCCTTTCGATTGTTCATCGCCTTGAAAGAGAGTGGCCATCAAGGCAATGTTACGATTCATGAAAACCGCGTTGAAAATCGGCTCTGCACAGCACTTCGTCAAATGGATGTCTCAGCAAATCAAAAAGATCAAAATTATTAGGACAAACCCTGCTAACATAGAGCCTGGAAATTCCAGTTAATTCCTAATGAGATCTTCGAAAGAGCTGATTTAAAAGGGTGGATGATGAAACGTCGGCATAACGACTGACAGTGTGCACCTTGAACACAGAAAACAAAAAACTTTATGAAAACATAACACAAGTGGAAGGGTTCAGGAGGAGGTACCGATAGAGATTGTTCTTGAATTGCTTCAGATTGTATTTAATGGGAAACACAACGATTTAAAGTACACTGCACATTCTTGCTGTAGCAGTACGTTGAAAGTGGACAAAATTGTAAACTGAAGATAAATCGTGGTGAGTCGGGCGGGTTTTATGGGGGAACGTTGAGGAGGCGAAATGTAGCGGCTATATTGCTGGATTTCCGTGCGTATTTTGACTCCTATGAGCTTTATCGCACGATTTTGATTCATATTAAGTAGGCTTTTGGGTGCTATTCGGAGCGCTTGTCCACATGTTGAAGTTATATTTCAGCCTTAAAAATGGCATTCAGATTTGACGGGATTTATTATATCTGTCTTATTGCATTTTGCAGCTTTTTTGGCATAGATTTTGTAGCCATTCATTCCAGGGCTGTTTTTGACAGACATACATTCGGTTTTCTGCGTAACAGGAGTAGTTCATGGTTAGTGGCATGGTATGGTTGGACTCAAAAGACAGCACTATATTTCGAGTTTTGTGTTCAATTATTACTAAAATGCCTAAAAAGAAAACAACAAGATCTGATAGACAATCAGCTGGTTCGAGATTATCTCGATTTAGAGAAATTGTACCTACGTAAAAACGAAGGCATTTTGACAAGTAGCGCGATAGCTTAATAAAATTAAAATGACCGTTGAAGATCAAGTTACGGATGATCTTGAAAAATATTATTTTCAACAATTGTTACGCTAGTGAAAAGTGATGGAAAAATAAACTTCGATTCGACTAAGAAAGAAGGCCTTGGATCTAACATCAAAATTCGGAGCAAAAGTGTTAAACAGATTACAAATGTTCCGTCTAGTGCAAGAACAAACTCTGGTATTTTCGAAGTTATTTATTGGTTTGTTTTCGTGATGAGGATATTAGGCTTTGGATTAGTTCGCTGTGAAAAGTTCTTCGTCTTGATGAATTTGTCTAGTAGGTTGTTATTAACACAAACATACAATGTGATAAAAATGTGCTCCTACAAAACAAGAAAAAGCCGGAGAGAAAAAGACTGAAGATGCCAACGAACTCATTGTATCAGGCGACGGAACATGGAAAACAAGAGGCTTCTCATCTTTATTCAGTGCCACCTCGTAAATCGGTACTTTACAGGTAAGATTCTTGACATTTTCCTCAAAAGCTCATACTGCCGTCAATATAAAACTTGGGAACAAAAATTAAACTCTGCCGAAAACGAAGAGTGTCATGAAGCTCATGTTAGTGCTGGAAATTGTCTATGAATCTATGAAATCAATGAAGATCTGAGCAAATTGTGTCGGGGGCTTCACAGATAACAACAATGAGAGCTTGAACCAAATTATTTGGAAAATCTCACTTAAACACTTGAGTGGAACATCTGTCATCGTTGATATTGCAGCTTATGTAGCAGGCAGTGTCTTTTATGAAGGTTCTTTTGCTTAACTTACCTTCATGCAAGACATGGAAATCAGTAATGGATCATGTGCTCATTGCTGGGCGCGATTAACTGATTCCAAGAAGCTGAGAGACAAACTAAAGAAGGCATGATTCTTCGTTGACAGGAGCAAAAAGGTGCTTTAGACAACATCAATGTACTATCTATCTACACTATCCTTTATGGACCTGGCATTGATGATTGAGTGTGAAGTAAGCCGATACAATTAGCTTATCAACGTTTTATATAAGATTTTTCAGTTTTCTTTCCAAAACCTTAAAGCGTTTTCCTCACAGCTCACGTTTTCAACGTCGGTTTTCCTGAACTTCAAAACTACTGATCCTATTGAAATTTTGAACACTATTTCTGTACATAACACATGTATATGGGGAAAACTATTATCTTACGAATGAACTTTGATTTTTTGATTCCAGATGATCCAGCAACAAGTTATGAGGGTCCCGCATTTCTACTCTTACCCGAAACACGTCCGAATAATTGCTGCCATTGCGGTGTTTTTTAATATTTCTTTGTGAAAAGTTTATACAATATTCTTCAAATGTCATACTTTAATTTACCATTGCTTTAAAAAAAAGAGAGATTCTAACTGTTTCGTCAGAAAATATTCACAAGAGTATACCTTTTTTCTTACGAATTCGACCAAAATCAGCAGCGCGTTGATGATTTAACGACCGATTTAGCGTTGTTGCAGCATACTTTAGCGCATTTTTTTCAACGTTTTGTGACGATGGAAGAAATGTGCGTCCATTATCAAGTGCCTGAGACCAATGGTCTCTCTGCAGAGTGGCTGGAAAAACACGAAAGCTGACCAAAAGACTTCATATGGCGATGGAAAAAGTTTTGTACGATCATGATAGCACAACGACTTAGCAATGGTCAAATCGGGCCAATTACAATTCGAATTGGTTGCTCAACGACAGCTATTATCTGTTCCCAAACCTCAAGCAATGGTTCCAAGGAAAGTGATTCAAATCGAATGAAGAAGTCATAGCGGAAGTCGAGGCGTATTTCCAAGGCTTGGACGTTTCAACTTACAAAAAGTGCTTCAAATATTCCAAAGAAATGAAAAATTGCTTGACTTATATGATTTTTGAGCGCCTGAATGTGTCTACCACAGGAAGAGCTCAACAGCGTTAAATCGCAACTCCATTGTGGCTTAGATTATTGAATGGATTGGTCGGTACATATCCTCATCGTTCCTAGACCGTATCTGCTAAAATAAATATGGCTCTGCCATAAAAGAGCCATGATTGCGGCCTTTGAAACGCTCTAAATTAACTATGAGGTAAGTTTTAAAAGAAAAGCCCAAAACAGAAACTGTCACAAGTTCCATGTTAATTTTCAAAGCCAAAAATACGGCATGTACATGTTTGTATGATTACAAACCCACCCAGGCTTTGGTCCTCTTCACAAAAAAGATCAAAATTAGTGACTTCCAAATCCCTGAGATTGGAGGTACTGAACTTGATATGCAGGAGGGCATTTGGGAAGTCCTGGGGACTTAGACCAAAACAAATTCACTGGATGTACAACTGTGTAATGAAACCAACCCTTCTTTACGGCATTATTGTAAGCTGGAACTCGATAGATAAAAAAAAGGAACCGACAGGCTCACTAAAGTCTAGGAAAAACAGGCGCACAAAACTCCACGCCGACCGCTGCCATCGGAGCAATTGTAAACATAACACCAGTACCACTGAAAGTTACTATATAATGGAAGGCACTGTGTCATTTTGACGACCGGAAATACGCCGGGCATAGGAAAATTGTAAACATTGTAAGGGCGATGACACCACAACTAGATCGCCAAATGAGAAATCGCCTAGATGAGAAAATTTTCACCTTCAATAACAATTTTAGGACAATTTTTCCAACCAGAGCTTCTTGGACGGACGGAAACACAACAAGAGACCCCGGTGTTATCACAATTTATACGGCCGGTTCTAAAATATCATCTGAATCGGGGGCAGGGATCTACTGTCCAAACCCACCTAAAGATGTTTCGAAGCATCTTAAACCATTCGTCACGGTGTTTCAAGCAGAAGTCTTCGCAATTCTAGCTGGAGTAGAAAATCTCACCGAACTCAATATATGGGAGAAGCAAATACTCATCTGCTCCGATAGTACTGCAGCAATCAAAGCTATTACAAGCCCTCAATCAGTATCGACACTGGTAAGGAAGTGCAAACACAAACTTAACAAACTAGCAACAATGAACGACGTCAGTCTAACGAAAAAAAAAACGAAAGAACTGGCTAGGAAAGGAGCAGGAAACAGCCACCAAAATCCTGCAAAGGAAAAAGGCTAACAACTATTAGAAGAGCAATAAACGAATGGGCAAACCAGGAAATTCAGAAACTACTGGGTCAACCTTACAACGTTCAGAACAGCAATATCGATAATAGATAAACCGACTAACAAGGTAGCGAAAAGAGCTCTGAACTCCAACAAACCTAAGGCTAATGGTGGGACTGGTAACAGGGCACATTAACCTTAACCTCCACCTACATAGACTCGGACTAGCAGAAACATAAACATGCCAAAGCTGTGCCACTGCCCAGCAACAGTGAAATTGCGATACAAAATACTGGGGTCAGCACTGATACCGGATTTTGCACACCTCAAAGAAATTGAGATCGGCGAGATCATGGATTTCGCAAAACGAACAAATAGATTTCCCAATCAGTGAAATCAAGACACTCCGTAGTAATCCCTCCGACATTACCCCTCTTCCACTACAACTCTTCCTCTTTAACCAAAATCTTCTCCAAATTGGAAAAAGAGCAACACAACGGGCCTAACTAGAGGTCTTAGTGAGGAGCTAACAAAGCTCACCCTAACCAACTAATCCCTGGAACCGAGCCGTATCTTCAAACTCTTTGTCAATTTCGAGCTGTGCAGAAAGATAACGATGAGATCGGTTTGCTTGAATTCCCAAGTCAACTGGACCTACCTCAATTGGACCTCTGGATAATGCAAATGATGTGCAGCTGCTGAGATATTTATCGCTTTCAGGTTTTCGGAGCTTTCAACAGCAGGTCCAATTTTTTCGTAGGCTTATCAATTAGCGTTCTTATGAAAGTTATTGAGAACAATAAGAAAACAAGTTGCGGTTTTTTTAATTTATCGACCAAATTTCGGCAACACTGTCATCCGTTTAAGAAGTAAAAATCACATCGTAAAAAAATTTTACTGAGCCATTTCAAAGCCACAAACTAACAAGGTTGTCAAAAAAATGTGGATTGATGTATCAAATTTCCCACAAATTACTTGGAAAGGAAAATCAATCAGATAATAAGTCAACAGTTCCATTTCACCTTTAGCTCCAGTAAAAGTAAACGTTTATTTTCTCAAATGCACTTAGGCCCACAAAAACCTTGGATTAATATTGTTTACAAACCACCAAACAGCAGCAAAGCCAAATCGATTGCAATTTATTTCGTCAAGAGTGTGTTTGTAATTGAATTATGTTCACAACCGACAAAATAGGCCTTCGTCGAGCCAGGAAGTCCTTGGCAACAAAACATTTCTACATCGTCGTTTGTTCGCCCCCTACATTCCCATTAAATCGAACTCAACCGTAACCCACGCAGGACAAAATTACAATCCTTCTCGCTGCTTATCACATCCTTGTCGTGCGCCGAACTGTGACGACACAGGGGTGCTCATAATCACTATCAGACAATCACCGTCCAGACGCAGGCATATTTGGTATTTGGTCCTTGGACTTTATCACAACACACATTCCACCTGTCTTTTCGCAAGAGCCACCATCCTTGAACACTTCCTATCCTTCGGGCAAGTATCAATAAAAAAAAAAACAAAAAGGGAGGATACTAAATAACACCGGAAACCCACTGTACTTGGTTTGGTATTCCTTTCGAAAGTTCAACAGGATCACGGCACGAAACGCGATTTTTCCCCGATTTTCCTCGGCACACACACTCGACAACTCTCAGCGAGTTAAACTGAAAAACGTTTTCGGAAAATTGTATGCAAAAAGGGGAAAAACCCGAATAAAAAAGAACGGAAAGAAAATAAAGATAAGTACGAGAATGGTCGGTCTCCAACGATGGGTAACTAAACTGGGCTCTGGTCAGTCGTTGTTGGAAAGTAACAAAAAAGATACACAAAATAAAAACAGTGAAAAAAAAAGTAGAAAATGTGTAATGGAAAATGTCAGTTGCAAATGACACATTTTTGTTGTTTTTGTTTTTTTTTTTGTGGAGAAGTCTTAGAAATTCAAATTGGATTCATTCCTTGGAGAGAATCGAGGTGGTCAGAAAGATCCAAAACACAAGCCAGACACTTGCTAGCGAGTGAAATGACGGTCCATGAATTCGGCGTTGCCACTGAAGACCAAACTGAGTGTAGTATCGAGTTTACAGTTCCTAATATGAAGTTTGACAGATCGTTTTCTGGTGGAGTTTTTGAAAAAAATATTAGCTCCAAGATGCCAATGGGATGTGGAATTCATTGACATCCATGAGACTCCTCGAAGACACTGAGCTGCATTTTTGGAGCCAATCGAGCATCCACTCATTAACATCATCATCTACATAGTGGCTGCTTACACAGATTCTAGTTTACATAGAACAAAATATAAAGCAGTGGATCAAGAATGGACCCTTGTGGTATTTCATGGTTTACAGCAACTCTTTGGTTTCTCCATTGTAGAACAGAGTTAATAAGCGTTGTTGAGGACAGGGAATATTTTATTTCCTTCCCAATCCTTGTGCAGGGAATAGAGTAGTTGACAATGTCGAAAATTTTCGAATACTCGTCATAGTCGCAGTAGAGCCGAGAGCCTTCTAACTTCCTCAACGAGCAGTAGAAGAGCTGTCTGGAATCTCTGTTCTGGGTGAATACCCAACTGGCTCTCATTGAGTAGCTTTTTCCTCTTAAGGTATTGGAAGATACTGAACTGAAACAAGAAAGTCCACATTGAGAAACTTTGATTAAAAGGCGCCGTTAGCCAGAATGCCGGCGTATGGGATCCGCGAGGCCGAAATTGTACTGCAAGAAAACGAACCATGGGGTTAGCTAAAGACGAATACCTTCTTCCAAAACAAGCCCGCTCGAAAAGAATAGCAATTAGATCAAAAAGACCTTCGCGGCATCATAATCCGCCAATGTTTTTACAAATCAGAACGTTTTAACACCATCAATATCAACATCGAGGCAAATTTTGAAGAAACATTCCACAGCAAAAAGAGCTTAGCTGGAAAAGTCCAGAGTTATTTTAAAAGCGATTTTCAATCCGTAATGGAAGAATCTCGTTACGGAGGATCGCCAGAAGGCTTAAAAAAATAGCAAGACATTGCGCAAGTCAGGGAAACCTTATTAACACCTCGCAAAGCTTACCCTGCCTCATTCCCTCATAGCTTCTGCGGACTCGGTCTGTGAAATAAATGTCTGAACCGTCCTTTTCCAAAGCTTCATTCCCTCAACATTCCAAATTATGGCCGCCATAACTTTTCGGTATCGTTGAAGACTGTCTTTTCCAGTTCAAGGAGAAGCGGTGTTTCATTTCCTAATCATGGGCCCAAGTCATGACCGTGGTTGAAAAACACCTCGACTGCGACTCTTCTTTTATCGACGCGTTGACGTTTTATTCGTGTGAATTTTTTCATGAAGGACTACTTGAATGCTTTCATATTAGAACCTTAATGAGGTCAACTAAATGTCACTCTTAAGTTAGCTTGCACAACATCTTCAACATTTTTCAAACGTTCTTCCGATTGGAATACGGATACCCGTGTAGGTAGTTTCCAGGGATATTGTTCAAAAGGGTTTGACTGCAGTATGTTTGGTCAAATCCTATATCAGCAGCAAAAATTCTTTGAAATAAGAGAGAGTATGCCGAAAGCACGAGATGTGAGCTCTCTTTTTACAGCTAGCAATCAGTCTTTTTGTTCGAAAGCTTTCCATTGCATTCAATTGCGCGTCGAGCGAGTTTGAGGACAGTGCTCTTGTCAAAGATCGGAAAAAGTGAGTCCAACTCATCTTACTAAAATTCTTAGGGTTAAAGGAGCGATTTTTCAGACATGGAATAGGACGTTTGGCCCCAAACCGTGATTTGTTAAACCGCGTCCATTTTCATGCTTTTTATTTTAGTTCAGTTCCCCCGTGTTGCATGACACATTTTTTTGCCTCTTATGCCGTCGCCGCTGTAAGGAGCAAACCACCAAAGAAGAAGAAGTCATATGTTGAAATCTCCTTTTGGTAAGTATACACACAGAACTACATACAAATTAACAATGCACACTTAATCTTAGCTAATGAAAAACAACTGAAGTGCAACGCATGTCTTAAATGGGTTAAGATTATTTGTTCCAGACCGAAAAATCTTCGTACTGAGAGACCCCTTTTTTAAAGAATGACAATGTTATTATTGACAAAACACAATTACGAATAAAATACTGTGAATTAAACGAATGGAAATAAATAAATATTGAATTCTTTGTTCCTATTCGGACTTCAAGCAAATAGCAATCGAAATCAAAATAAACCTTAGTTTCATTATGAAACTAAAAGACTTCGCCCTGTGCCAGATCGTGTCGCTTTTAGGTGTGAGGCGTTCTTTGTAACCTAACTTCTTCTTTTTTAGCGAGCGCTTCAGTCCGGCATATAGCAGGACTGTGATTTTCAAGGTCGTGTATAGAGAAGACGGTCTCATAAAGAAGAAGCAAGAGTTATCCTTCGTTTTATCTCCGCGGTCGTATCATTTCAGGAGTTTACTGCGGAGCTTAGGTAGACCAAGTCCTTGACTCACATGAATTTATATCAGTCTTTTTTGACCTATTATCCAAGACCTTTTTTTTAAAGGGCATGTACTCCATCTTACCCTCATTCACCGGAAGACCAATCTTAGCTGCTTCCTTCTCGATGCTCACAAATGCCCCAATGATCCTTTCCGATGATGTTAATCTCATTGACTTATGTGAGCAGTTGGACAGGCTTGTGGAAGAACGTGCCCTTAGTGTTGACGTTTGTATTACGCACGATCTTCTCGAGAATTATGTTAAAAACATGTCGCATGGCAGTGCATCTTCTCTAAATGCTTTTTGACACCAAAGGTCTCGCTAGGAAATTGACCAAGCAACGGGCGTTCTTCATCGCAAAGGTGGACAAGTTTTTCAGGGATGCCAAAAGTTGACAATGTGTATCTATAAATACTATCATAAGCGGCCTTTAAATCGATTATAATCTCCTGGGTTTTTTTCAAGATTATTGACCAATGAGGATGTTTATGAAGGGTTTCAAGCGATTACACAAAACGGCAGAAAAGATGTTTAGGAGACTAACACCTCTATAGCTAGCGCATCTAAGAAAGTCTCCTATTTTTAGAATCGGGCAAGCGGTGCTCACATCCGTCTGTCGGGCATACTCGGTGGGCGGTTCATTGTCGCCAGCAGTCTTGTTGAACCTTAGCTTGGCTATTACGAGACTTCACTGAGGTCGGAAATCTTTTCTACATCGCCTATTAAGGATGAAAGATTCTGCCTGCGTATGTGTCTGCAGAGGTTATCTTTCCATGTGATTAGCACAGACTTTTATTAGACTACCAGATTCCCATCTATTTCCGTGCAGGCTTTTCTTCGGTTCACACGAGTAAGGCGCGTGTTTCTTATCTGCGAACATCCTTCCTGCAGTACCACCTTTCAATTTCGTCAATCGCGCGCTTCCCAAGTTTTGTCCTTTTCTTGTTTGCCGTATTGAAGTATTTCTTTTGGCCTTGCAGCCATCATCCAGCAAGACTGTTGCAAGTATGCAAAATTTTGTAACTTACCTCTTCCTTCGAGTCAGAGAAAGTAGTATTTTTACAATACGTATTTTGTAAAGCGGCATCGCTGGCGTATCAATCTGTTGACATTCTTACCAGAGCAGCTCTTCTCTGTGTTGTACATTTGACCACGAAGAGGGAAGCACTCAAAGGGGTAGCAAACCCTAGCAAGCCCTCATATGGAATCTGTTTAACATAAAAGTGATTTTCTGTGATTTCCTTTTTTCGTTCGAAATCTGGAATAGGATGTTGAACTGTTGGCACAGTTTTCGTCTGTGTCTGATTTGTGGGGTAAACATTTCTTAGATTGTCATAATGAGATTTAAGAATGAGTGGCATGGAGCAAGTGACGGAACGCTTCTTAGTTTAGGTTATAAGTAATACATGCTTGAAGCTTTTCTTTATTACTTTCGTTGGAATACTATTTGATCTACGGAGGCATAAATAGATGGGGGAATTTTAATGGCTTCTATCTGAAAGGAAAGTAATCATATTAAGATTGGTATAACATGGGATTCATTGGGAGTAAGGATAATGTGCTCAGCGGTTATAAGAAGATAATTGATTCGAATGGAATCCAAATTATTCTCAATGAGGTTTAAGCCGATAGTGTCACCTAGGCAGAACATCATGAGTGGCGAAGACTCCTTGGTGGGCGCATAACATGTATTAAGAAATGTCAATGGTACAACGATTTATACCGGTTAAGTCCTGAAATTATTTATTCTTAACAGCGCAACAATCCCCCATATTCCACCACAGTCGTCTATTCTCAGTTGTGTTTTGAAGGTCCCAAACATTTAATGCGCAAAGAAACGATGGTGGAGTTAGAGAGCTAAGGTAAAGCTTTCTAATACCTCAAGGGCATTAAGTGCAAAATTGCCATCCTTTAGCTCAGTTCTTTAAGACCAGTTTTTGCTATTTTTTTATCGAATGGATGAAGAGATAGACAGATATCTACTTGTATCCAAAATATGTAAAGGGTTTTCCAATAAGGACTTGATAATTTTTTTTTTTTTAAATAAAACGTAAAATTTTTGAGATATTTCATAAAATGTATTAACGGCTTGAAGTACAATCGAAACATTTATGAATGGGCACGTTTGCAGCTCAAATTTTCGATGACTCGGCCACACAAACGGCCACTATTTCGCGTTGAATGTTCGCTCGGAGCTCCTCCAACGTCTTCGGCTTGTTGGTATAAGCCAATGACTTAACGCAGCCTCTAGAGGCGTGAAATCGCACGAACGAGGTGGCTAATCGACGAGCCCTTTTTTTGAGATAGCACTCCGAGTTATGATGAATAACATCAGAGGTTTATTAATTTTAAAGTACAGGACTTAGCACTGACCCTTGAGGAGCTCCATCTGGAATGAAGAAAATGTTTGACAGAACATTGTTTAAGGTGACTTTGAAGCTGCGAGAACATAAAAAGGATTGGACAAGGTTCCATCGGAAATTCAAGATTGAGCATCTTATGAAGTAGCCCATTGTGCCAGACAGTGCTGTGCTTTTTCAACGTCAAGCATTACCATTCCTGCGCTTTTGCCTGTATCGAGATTTTGTTTCACATATCTTGTCAAACGATACTCTTGGTGGACAGCACTGTGAAAAGGTCTAAACCTGAATTGTTCTCTAGGTAAAACATTTTTTACACACAATTAGATAAGACACAATTAGATTTTTAATTAATTTTTCGAAGAAATTTCTTAACAAACTTAATAAGCTAATGGGCCTGTACTTAGGGGAGAAAAGTTTCCTTTCCAGGCTTCCAGATAGGTGTGATTTTTCCTACCTTTCACGCTTGTGAAAATATGTAATCTTATGGCAGTTTAGAAGAGTCTTGAGGTACACATTTCTTATCCCGTCGAAGCCCAGAGCATTGCGAGTTTTTAAATCTGACAGAGCCCCTTCCAGTTCAGTGAGGGAAACTGCTTTGATACTTTTCAATGGCAGAGATGAATTCAATTAACTCATGGAATGGCCAACAGAATCCAGAATATGATTAGCTGAGGTAATACTGCTAGCTATTAAATGATTGCTGAAAAACTCATTGGCTAGAGCGTCGGACTTTTCAGAGTTTGATAGAAAGGTTGTATCCACATCTTAAATGGAAGGCTTTGGTTGCGCTTTTTCCTTATTACTTTTGGAATATTCCAGAAAGGCTTATTGCCTTCCTTCAAGGTCTGTAATTTTCAATTCCATGACTGGTTCCTGAAGGCGGAGACGGCATCTTTCACTATGGCATTCAGAAATTTCATTTCGTGAAAGTAAAAATTGGTTCTGGTGCTGATCCGTCTGCGGCGAAGACTTTTTCTTGCCTTTATGAGTTCTAAGATAAGATAGAGCATGGAAGAATATTTGCACTTTCCCTCGAAGTCGTTTTCTTCAGAACTGAGTGTTCGATGCTCTCCAAGACAGCATTAGTAAACAAAGCTACTCTTTGGTTTATTTGTGTTTGTCCGCCTTCGCCTTTTTCGGGAAAGTCATTCGCTCCTACAGGTCGCTTAAACATTTTTTAAAGTCGAAAACCTGGTTCAAAACTTTGAAGGGTGAAATTTTGACCCTGCGAAAAATAGGTAGATGGTCCGAACTTAGCTCGTTTGACGTCGCTGTGTGAGTGAAAAGTTCGGGCGTGTTTGTTTTGGACTATGTGAAATACTAAATGAATGTCTTGCAATTAGATCTGCAAGTATGTTACCCCAAGTTCCAAAGTCGGACAACTGCCGCTTTGAGATAAGACAGGTGTACCTCGACTCAACTAACATGACATCGATGGCTTATAAGATTTTTGATAGAGCAGCCACTGATATTTAGGGCGTACGTTGAAACATGATCACATCGTTTAAGATTGTAAACGTAGCGTGCAATATTGTTGTAAACGACGTTCATTTTTCTTCGACCCTCAGATAAAACCATCGGTAAAAGAAGTGATTTGGCCAACAGCAATTTGATTTTAGTCGGAAGGAAACGTTGCGTTTGTAATAGAGCACGGAGTCCACCATAGGTTTTCCCAATTGTGGCGTTCAGAGATGTGTATTCCAGGTCAACGTTCTGTCAAAAATTATTCCTAGGTTTTTTGCTGACTCGACGTGCTCTATTGCGTCTTCTCCAAGCTTAATATCAGGAAAGCAAGCCATATCTAATTATCTTTTATAGAAAACAGGTACCTTAGTTTTGGTTGGTTTTAAGCAGAGGTTGTTCGTTGCGGATCAGTTTGTTATAGCTAGAAGATCCTCGTTCATTAGCCTTGCAGCTTCACCAACCATATTTAATGGAAGACTTAAGATGAGTTGAACATCGTCGGCATACATATGCACAGAGCTGTTTTTGATCAGTTCGGGAAGTTCGTTGACATACAGGAGGAACAGAGTTGGACCGAGAATAGATCCCTGGGGAACGCCACTAAGTACCGGGAGGAAACTCGATATTTTATTGCCGGTTACCACTCACTGATACTTTCCGCTCAGGTACGAAAAAATCAGATTGCATGCTTCCAGAAAAAATATAAAATTTGTTCTGAGCTTTCTGCATAGTATTCTATGATCAACAGTGTCGAATGCTTTGGAAAAGTCTAAGAGGGTTAGGTACGTAAAGTTGTTTGTGTCCATAGCCTCCATTATTTCATCAACTACTAGCAGAAGTATCGTTTTGCAGCTTCCCTTAGCTCGAAACCCAGATTGGTGAAGTGTTAATAGTTTTTATCAGTCAGATACTTATCGATTTGGGACGAAATGGTTTTTTCAAATACTTTGGATAGAATTTTTAAAAATTTCGGATTTAATCCGTCCAGACCTTCGTTATTTGATTTTATTGATAGTGTTGATGCCACCATATCCTCATTGCGTATGCCAGCAGAACTAAATGCATGTAAGCTTTCGTCATCATTGGATGACGAAAAAGGAGAATCTTCCTTCGATGTATCGGTAGGAGCAGATGATGGAACAACAAAGTGTTTGTTAAGCAAATCGCAGTCAATGTCTTCAGATATTTTTTTTTGTATGTTTTCCAAGTCCGACCTTCCGAATAAATTCCCACATACGCTTTCCAGATGTATCTAGCTCAAAATTTCTTTTATAAAAGTTCGCTTTTGAATTTCTTATTTTTGTAACGACTCTCCCGGAAAAAAGCACTCAGAATTTTTAATGCTTTATGGAGCGTTTCACTGCTACGGCAACACCGACACCTTTTCTCTCTTCCCTGTCTAGGCGACGACATTTATAATCCGAATTTGATAATTTGAATATTGAGTTCAACCAAGTTTCAGTTATTAATCCTATGTCAATATTATAGTAATAATACTATAATAATATTGACTTAGGCTATGATTATTCTTGCCTAAGATCCACCATAACCAGTCTCTTTAGATTTGACGTGCAAATAAGGCTATTGCGCTCTCAGAGCCATTTGACAGATTTGTTGTCGACGGATCGGATGGGGTATAGACGAATGTCCATTGGGCGGTTTCACAGTTTAAAGACTGCAAGTCTACCCCAACTTGTTGCTTCCATTATTCTTTTATATTCTTTTATATTAAATCCGAATTGCTTCCTTCAATTTTGACAGTTTCATTTTCTCACAATTATTCTCAAATGCAAGTCTTTTATTTATGGTCATGGAAAGGGAACAGCAGCCTACATTAAATGCGCTTTAAAATCTAAAGCCCACAACTGCGCAGACCCTCCAAGTACTTTTCCTTCTAGACACGGTTCAAAATCGAGCGATATAACTTATAAGATCAACTTGGAACGTATTATTCAGCTGTTCATAAATGTTACAGACGAAGTTTTCAACTCATTACAATCTGAAGCAATTCAAGAACAATGTGTATTGGTACCTCTCTTTACATCGCTGCTGATCAGTTTCAAACGTAAAAAAAAGTACAGCTCATGTAAGTATGGCAACAAAAGGTCCTGGTACACGTCTGCTGCTAACTGTGACTAAGAATCAGAACCTTCCACTTAAAAGTAGAACAGTTAATTCAAAACTGGCCAGTTTCTTCAAAAATCTACTGCATATAACATCCGCAAGAGGGCTTACATCAAGGAAGCAATTGTAGCTCATTTATGGAACACTTCCTTATACCCAATGGATCGATACGTTTACGTGAGAGCTATAATCATGCGAGGGCTGTTAGTGTTAGGAAAGGATGCTGAGCCTTTCTTCATTCTTAATTCACATCAGTCAGTCCCGATAAACTCAAACTACCTGAAAGGGCATAAAGTTCTGAAAGGTTTCTTGACCGAAAACCTTGGAAATGGATAACACATGGCAAAGTGAAATTGCTTTTTAAAACTGAGATGGCTCCAAGGCATCATAGGGTACTGGTTTTGGCATCTAGTTTTCATGACACTAACTGATGCTGGTAGCACCTTCCCGGCAGAGATTCTAGCAGTTCAAAAGGCTGTAAAATTACAAGAAGTAAAATTGGAATCCAACATCCAAGCCATTTACATAGATAGGGAGGCCTGGAAGCTTTGAAGTAGGGTATGCTTTGAGGGTAACGAAACTGAGGATGAACCGGATAGAAAAAGAGTACAATTACCACCGGCAGATAGTGTGCAATTTCAACTTATACGATAAAGGGTTATATGTAAATATGACCATCTAAAGATGGTCAAACCTAAAAGCACAAAGGGCATCCAAGACATAGCCGGTACTTGACCTCAAAAGAACGAATGCGATCCTCAAGCTAAGCTTGGGAATCTTTACCTGGCGCTTCCTTTAAGGGAAGTGTGCAACGAGATTGGGACTTTCAGATACGGACGAATGCAGGTACTTGGTTATTGAAGATTTGCATTTGCATACACTGTGAACACGTGACAAAAGGTAGATGTCGTTGGAAACTCGTAGAAAAAAAAAAAAATCGAGGCATGTGTTTCGACGGTTATTTGTGTAGGCAACCCGATGAGGTCGCGATCTATCAAATCTGGTGTCAAGTGTTTTTATGAAACAGAAAGTTTCTCATAATCTTATCTAGTCTAGACCCTGGTTAACTAAAGAGCTGACACGAAAAAGCTGAACAGTTTAAGGAGATGTTGTCTTCAAAAGACATGTCGTAAGTTAAGAGAACTATTTCACTGTTGGAAATTTGGGTAATTTCCTTTATAACACAAAACTTGCCGACACTCTAATTTATTCGTAAAAACAAAACAAAATCATAATAAAATTATATTACTTGCATAGACAGTTGATTTTCATTTCACTCAATGACCAGTTAGTCACAAAATCACACATGTTAAAAAGCACGTTCTCCACTCGAACAATTTTTGTTTATTAAATAAAAAAAAATATTACATCCGCACTATAATTTTAGTAACTATTCGTACTTCAAGTTAAATGTAACCGCATAGCACGAAACACACAAATTTGGCCAACACCGATGTCTTATGGACAAATCTAACGAAATTCGCCAGCTGCTCGTCTGTAATGAGAATCTCATCCAAACGTTCAAATATCTCGAAATCGTATTTGTCCATAATTTCACTTGTCGAACTGATTTAATTTTTCACACTAAACAAAAGTAAAACCGTCGACTGATTGCATAACGTGTCCAAAGCTACTGTCATTTTGCCGGAAACTGGCAAATAATAAAATTAAACGCCGACAACGACAGCCGGACACCCCTCACTGGACGACAAATTGAAGCGTGCAAACACCTCAAGGTCATTCGGAAGACTTGTCGTAAGTGCTGTCATATAAATATTCATATTAGCCAGTTTCAGCTTCTATACTATATGTACGTATATTGTTTATTTTTTTTTTTGGGCCATTAATGGTCACGATCAAAAACAACAAAAAACATAAGCCAAACGAAAAGCATAAATACGAACATTTAATGACTCAAATCACAGCAATCGAGCACTTCCTAAATACCTCTGATTAAATCCAAGTCTGGCCCAGCGCTGACATGAATTCAAATGAGTGACGCGAAAAACAACTCGTCAATAAAAACGTGTGTACACTCGTATATAATTAATTTTTCGCATTTGGGCATTTCTTTTGACTCACTGCACATTGAACATTAAGTCTGAAATTGGAGCCGGAGGAGGTGTGATTTCGATTTTTGTGAGGCTTTCTTATAAAATTGTTTGTGCACAAACTGCATAGGGGACACGAGGTGCAATCTGCGCCAGCGTCCGCACTTAAATTATTCAAAAATTCCAGATGTGAGACGCCCCACAGGCGTTTTGTGCGTTTTCATCCATTATTAGGCTGCTACACGCACGCGTCATAAAAAATAATGCCTACAGCTTCTGGGTAATTTGCGACTTCGATCAAGACCTTTTTGGGGTGAAGCCCGCGATATTTTGAACGAGGTAGGAAAGTTTTGGATGACTGGAGTTTAGCGCGTG
The DNA here is from genome assembly GCA_963555765.1 of Orthonevra nobilis. Taxonomy (NCBI): domain Eukaryota; kingdom Metazoa; phylum Arthropoda; class Insecta; order Diptera; family Syrphidae; genus Orthonevra; species Orthonevra nobilis. The sequence goes on along the minus strand of OY743227.1, from coordinate 69,462,036 downwards.
ATTTGAGCGCGGAATGTGTTTACTCGTAGTCTGGTGGCCCGGCATGAAGACGTGCAGTTAAACTGTTAGCCAAGTGTTCGGGAAGACAATCTGTTTTATTAAAGCATTAATGAGGTGGGATTCTTTCAGAGATGCCATTAGAGCGAACTTCGCGGACAAGCAATCAAAACATCCACAGAACATGCGCATCGTGAAAAGCGTCCACGTACGTCCCACAGCTGTACGAAAGGTGCCCATCAAGCATAAGGTTGATATCAGAGGGATCATTTAAGGCAGTATTCAGAGGATCATTTATAACAAACTTCGCTGAGTAGGGAATCACGAATGTTGCCGAACGAACGAACAAACGAGTTTACGTATCATGAGTAAATCTTGAGAGATACCGAGCGGACGCAGACACTCTTTTGAGACAATTTTTAAATATGGACGAGACATAGATCAATCACAATGATCCTGAAAGGAAGCAAAGGTCTAACGCCTGCAAGAGATAGTTTTGACAAACGCCAAAGAAATTGAAATCGCAAGTACGTCGCAAAAGGTTATGGGGCTTAAATTTTTGCAAGTCAAAAGAAGCGCGAAGCTTGCAAAGAAAAGAGATGGAGCAACATTTTGGCTGGATAGGTGATTAACCGAAACCGTATTTCAAATTGATTGAAAACATACTCTATTAAACAGATGTGGCCTCGAGCGACTTTTTTTCCCAGCTAAAGGAGCAGCTAAAAAGAAATTTGAAGACAAAATTGAGGTATTGACCGCTGTAGAATAATTTTGGGACAGCAAACGATTTTATTTTGTACAGTTAATTTGCTTACTCGAGAGGAGATGGACTATGTTTTGACTTATTTGAAAATGACGTAGAAAAACAAACCGTTAAACATTTTATCACTTCTATTGGAAAACCCTTCGAACGAGCAGCTTGGAATCTTCTACGACTCCACTTTTTCGAAATTAATCCTTTGCAAGATTTTCTGATCATGATGCTTGAATGTCCTTTTTGAAGTGTTGAATTGCTACAAGAAAGTTGTTCTTCAATTTTGCCTTATATCTTCAAATTTTTTTTTACTAGCGCTGCTGCCTGCACTCTTCCAAATGCTTCCATTCATTGTGATTGTGGGATTTTTCCGGGCAGTCTGGAGATCACTGAGGCAATACCAGTTTCATAAAAAAAGGTGACAAAAAAATTTCAAATAATTTGAGCCCAATCTCACTCCTCTCGCCATTTTCCAAAATCTTTGAAAAATCAATAAAAACTAATGTAATTACATATCTCAAAAAATCTCCCTTCTTCAGTGAACATCAAGCTTCCAAATTTATGTGTTCGCATTCACAATAGCTTAGCTAAGCTACAACCGCACTTCTCATTCGAATCACCAAGGTCAAAACATGTACTTGATCTTTACCCACCTAATTTGATATTTCATAGTGCTGTTTTCTAAACTCTTAGGTGTGAGAGCTTTATGTCCCTCAGAGAGTGTTCCCTTCGACACTCGCAAGGAAATCCAAACCTACGGTATTAAAGGGAAATTCATATCAAATACTCAGGTCTATTTACCTCTAAGCTGTAACGAAATCAAAGTTCTATGTCTACGGAATCAATAGAAACAGCAATTTAAGCCGCATATTTTCAAACTCGCAACTACTTGCAAGGGAATCAATACCTACAGGGTACTTCCAGTCGACATAGAATCTTGAATTTGGCATGAAGCAAATGTTTCTTTTTTATAGATTGTCGTGATGGGTGAACTTTTTATACGGAACCGTCGGTGCGCGAGTCCAACTCGCACTTGGCCATTATATTTTAAAATCGAAGATACTTCACTACTTTACTTTTTTCCAATTATTGAAAATATTTTACTAAAAAAGTGGCAATTTGTTGAATCAGAATTTGACTGCTTACCCACTTCAAAGTTATAATAGACTTAAAGCAACATTTCCACATTAAGAAAACTCATTTCTTCACCTGTGTGGCTCCCAGAATATTTAATCAGTTGCCTCTTCAAATTAAAAATTTTCAAAGTCCGTCTATATTTTACAGCGAAGTTAAAAACTTGCTGTTTTCGTTTAGCTTCAATGAAATCAGCTAAGTTGTTTTATTTCTTTACTTCTCTTCTTCTTATATTTTATTTTTACTTTTACTGTTTTTCACCGCTCAACAAAAAATGTTATCATAAGTTTCGTTTTGTTAACTTGTTAAGTTAACTTTATTTATTCATTGAGCTCGAAGTATCCATCACTAATTATTTCAAATATAAAAAATGTTTATATTCGAAATTGAGTAATAAAAATAAAAAACTAAGAATTAAATGAAATAAAAATACTAATCACATTTTCAAAAGTTCTGTTTGAGCTCTGATCGGGTCAAGTCTGCACAATCGCAATCATGCGAGCTTTCCGAAAGCTTATCGCTTCCGGGCCTTTCAAAACAAAAAATTTTGCTCTTGCTTATGTGTCAACTAATTGTGAATAAAATACTGTGAACTGTACGAATGAAAATTAGCCGATATCACACTCGCTGATTTTGGGACTTTTTCCAGTATTCGAGAACCTCATCTTTTGCAGTACTCCCGCCTTCACTTCATCGATTAGGGTATAAATTGATCTGGAAAACTGCAGATCGTCTGACAAAAGGTTCTTTTCAAACCACTGTAAGCACGGAAATCAACGGATGACATAAATTATATGTTCGACAAGCGCTCACTCAAGTGCGCAATGAGCAAAGCAGACAGATTAAACGCTCGAAATAGAGCAGAGTAGAATCAGCGAGTCCTTAGAGCAAACATATTTTTTAAGAAAATTAACGGTGCTACGACTTCATTCAAAGTATAAAAAAAATACCAAATTCCGGCCTGCAGAAAGTAGGCACAACAAGTCCGACCATCGTACAGTCTCAAAATGGTACCACCTTTCGAAAGTCTTTTCTGCAATAAATATCCAAGTATGTTGCATGAGAAAGGCAACTGAGTTCGTCCCATGGTTTACGCATGCATTTGAGACTCGTCGGAACTAAAAAAAAGGGCGCCAAAATAGCAACTCCGTTATGCGCTATCATTCTAGATTCTAAGCCGATGATAAGTAAGAGACTGTCAGCGCTTGAAAGGCTTGCGTTGCGTTCATCGTGAACAAGAGGGTGTTCAGCAGGACTCTTGACTTTTTGATGGCCCAAAATCCATTTTGGCCGTAACATGCCCAGAAAAAGACTAAAAACCTTAAGTTCTGACTGATGCGTAAGCATCACAAGCCAATGCCTAAGAATTTGGAGGTTATGATTGATATCTGCTAACATGTCCAATGAAGATGGACTGATACACGATAGAAGCATCCGGTTTTTTTTGCCCTTCAGAATTAAATCGAATCCACAGAATTTATAAAAATAATGAATTAAAGAGGACCAAGAACTGTACCCTGTGCAACATCAATCCGATTATCCAGAAATTCACTAAACATGCCTCCTAACTTCACTCTTTGCTTTCAATTCTTAAGGTATTAGCTTGTCAAGTTGATTTCCTTTGATGCTGAAAATATAGATACCAATTGTACTTCGAGAAGGCTCTGGAACCAAGTCTTAAACTTCATTGACAACCTCAGAGTTGATCAGAGAATTGTATTTACAATTTTCCATCAGGATGCGTTTGGCCAGGACAAACCCTAAACCGCAGAAAAGGTATTCTTAGGCTCTCAGGAGTTCTGAGCGTAATCAATGGATTCTTCGATGGTATCTTTACCAAAGCTACTAAGCTACGCTTCCCTTAGATTCATTTCGGGCGCAGTGAATTTTAAGTGAGTATTCAAAAATTAGAGTTAACAATAGCGCTTCAAATCGCGTTTAGTTCAACTAGTGGCCGTTAGGGATAAGCTGGTCACCACAAAGCTTCCACAAAAGCTCTAACTTTGAATAGATGTGTACCCGATTTAAACTATTTTTTCCTGTAGGAAGTTTCGTTATCATAATAAAAAAGTCTTGAGAAGCTGCGAAAGTGTTAACTGAAAGCTCAAAAGCACATCCTTGACATCAAAACTCAGGTTGTCACCCAAAACAGAAAGCTTCACAAGCACGAATCTTTTCAAAAAGCTTAAATCATTGAACAAACGAACTTTTTTCAACTACAAAGTCAAACAAAATATTCTAAAAAGCTCATTGTTAAAGCTTAAAGCTATCGTTACACCCCCTCCACAGTTTATTGACAAAAAAAAAAAAACGGAACATCAATTGCACGTTGCCACCTCTGTATGTACTCTGTATGAAAAGAACGATGCGGCCTGAGTACAAAACAAACATTGTGACGTCATGATTCGCCTTGTAATCCCTCTACACATTTGGAGGTGGAGGCAATAGGTAATTACTACACAAATTATCGTCCTGACGTCAGTGGAACGCGCTTTGAAGCAAATTACCGGCAAATTGTGGAATTTTTTGTTGGACCCTCGTCCCACCTGAATTTTAAAAAAAAAAGAAGGATCAACTGCACAGGTGCTACTCTTATGGATAAGTGTAGGTTGACGTTCGTCCTACCACGACCGCTGTAAGCTTTTACTATGGAGGAGATTCGTACTAGTTGGGGTGGCCTAAATGAGATGAGGTTGATAATGAATGGTGGTCGAGCGTAGGTGGCGGCTGCGGCGCGCGGTCATTGTTTTCGTGCAATGTTACGACGAGCGAAAAACAAAACAAAGCATAATACAGAAGAAATTGTTATGGCAATTTCCGCCATTACTCGTAACGGTTTAATTTATGGCGATAAAATGACGACGAAAAGTTTGTGCCGATAGGAGTTGTGCCCTGCACGATATTCCTCCGTCCTTTCTTCAGCAAAAATTTCAATTGGTGTGGCGAAGCCTATTAGGAACTTGAGGGCCAATTGTGTGGGCTTCATTTGGCAGGTCAGTGAGTTGAGGTTGGAAACACGTTTGGCAATATTGTGACGATAGCAGGATATCTTTTAAAAGGCGTGACGTACTTTCAGGTTTCTTTCGGTTTTTTTTTATCTTTAAGTGGGCTTAAGTAATTAATTTGTTGGTTAAACGCTTGCGGCGGTGTGAGTTATGTGAATGAGCTTGGTATTTGATTGTAGCTGTTTTGAGCACTAGTTTAGTGTGTCTTTGAGAAACAAAGCTTTTGCAATAATGACGGCCTACATCTCGATATATTACTATATAAAGACTTCCGGGGACTAGAATGTAAGCCTCTTTTTTAGTCCTCAAGCAGACAATTGCAATTGTGCAACTTTGATTTTGTTTTGCGCTCATAGCTAATCGAGCTTACTTCAAAGCTTGCCATCTTGGAAAAAACAGGAACCCTCAAGGATCTGTCATGCAAGACTCATTTTGCAGAATCATTTAAGTTGGTTTGCAACGGCCGAACTGAACTGATTTCGGACCTCAGTGCGCATCTTTCAGTGAACTTTTCCGTCCTATTTAAGCTGTAAATACTCAGAAACTGCTATCCAACAGTTTTCGGTCAAACTTTTTTTCTGCCTTTTGAAGAACTTTCTTATTTCAGACCCTCAATGGAGGATCTTACTTTCAAAGAAAGATCAGACCCTATATGGAGGGAGGATCTAAGACTGAGCTTTGGAAACTGTTTTACATTTTTTTAGTAAGACCTCATAGGCATTCGATGGTAGCTTGCTAGTGCAGTCTTGCCTATCATCCAACAATTGGCTCCATAAAGACGAAGGATTGTGTTGAAGCAATCATATGACAGCGCATCTCCTTACTGGAATCCGGTGCAAGTCTGGAATAACTCAAAGGATGAAATCGGATTAATTTTCCCGGTTCAGGGCGATGTGAGCTTCGACTTGAAATTCTTTGGCCTTTGCCAAGACTTGGTGGAGTGTGAAATTGAATTCCTTTGTCTCAATGTGCCCGGAACACTGATATTGACAGATTTGTGAGTTCATCAATTATATGATGGATATAATGCCGGGATTTGCATCGACAGGTGTTGGATGACGTAGATTCGCCTTCTCTGTAAATGTCATCCTCGAAAACGTGACAGATTATTTTCAAAATAAGATATGAGAAAGCTGTTCTCAATATGCATAGGTATGCTCTGCAGTTTCTCAAATGGAAACAAAAGCAGCGTCGAAAATATTTGAAAAAATCATCGATTTATAACCATTGACGAAACTTGGGTCCATCATTTCACGCCTGAGTACAGTCAAACCAAGGGGATCTAGAGGAGGATTCGGCTTTGAAAAACGAAGACATTTTCAGATATAGGAGAAAGGGTCTTTGCGTCAGTTTTTACAGAAGAAATAAGCAATCAAATGGGATTATATGAAGCGAATTCTGAGCAGCCCTAAAGTTATGTTATCAGGATCAAATGATCCCATTTGGTGGATTAAGATTAAGCTCCCTAGAATGATTTCCTCTTTCTCAACATGAAAAAAAAGAATCGGTGGTAAAAGTTTTGCCAAATATGCAGAGTTTCAGTCTGCGGTTAATGGCTGCATACAGGAGTTCTATGAATCCCAGTTAAATCATGGATACCCTGGTTCGTTTCGTATCGGCCTTAAAAGAGACTTTGTAATAAAAAATTAAAAATATTTCCCCAATACTGCGAGGAAAATATAACGTGAAGGTAGCAGCATTTGTCAATTAAAGCTAGTGACAGTTACTCACCAAAGTTGCGGCATTTTGGAATGAGTTTCAGTTTTAAGTTGAAAATGGAAAACAATTGAGTATCGAGCTGTCATTAAAGATTTGTTTTTGAAAGGCAGTACGCCTACGAAAATCAAAGATGAGTTGGACTCTGTGTATGGAGACTTTGCATCATCATTCACCCCCAGTGAAATTTTGGGCAGATGAATTTAAGCGTGAATTGGAAAGCGATAATTGTTCGGGACGTCCAAAAATTCGACTACTGACGATAACGTCGCTGAAGTTCACCATACGGTGGTAGACGAACACCGATTTAAAGTTAAAGAGATTGCAGAGGTTATGAAATATCCAAAGGACCTGTTTGTCACATATTAAATCAAGTTAAGGCATGAGAAAGCCGTCCGATCGTTGCATGCTGTGCTTGCTTACTTGTTCGAATGAACAGTTCCAGCACCCTGTTGGCGCAGTTTAAGCGCAAAAAATCGGAGTTTTGGCACCGATTAATTAGTGTAAATGAAACTAGGATACAACATTATACGCCCGAAACGAAAATCCAGTCAAAACAGTGAACTGACAAGGGGGAACTGGCACCAAAAAGAAGCAAAAACTGTGTTTTCAGCTGGAAAAGTGATGTCTACTGTTTTTTGGGATAGTCACGGAACGAATTTGATCAATTATCTTCAAAAAGGAAAATCTATTTCAGTGGCTGCCATGGACAAAATCCACGAATTACGATTTAAACTGCTTGACAATCAGCTTTGTTAACCAGATCTATCCCCAAACGTCTTTTTTTGGTTCCCTTATCTGAAAGCAACAAGGAGGACAGAGATTTTCATCAAATGAGGCAATCACCTTCGTGAACAATTATTTTGCAGATAAAAACGACAAGTACTATTTGGACGGGTTACAGAGATGAGAGCACCGCTGGGAAGAGTGTGTGGCTATGTAATAAAAAAAATTTGGAATAAATTTCTTGTATCATGGTAAGGTCGGAAGTATTTCAGACTACCCTCATTTTGGCCTATTTTACAGTTTGGGTACTTTTGCAAATACTCTCGAATCTTACACTTACTTCGCAGGAAAATCATTTGGAACTTTGAAACAATCAGCTAATCAATCGTCAGCCATGAAATCACTAATGCAGTCTTACACAAACACTCTTAAAGCAAACTTTCAATATTTCTAAACAATTGTTGCTTTACTGAAAAAAAAATAAGTTTTTGTAATTAAATATGACAAACTACTGCCCTGGCCTCAAAGTCTTGACCAATATTTTTCTAAAGTGAATTGCGATGTTTGATGACAGATCCATGGCAGATAAGTAACCTCACAAATACGACTGACTACTCCATTATTGAACAATTTGATGAACAGCTATCATGCCTCAAGAATGCTCTTAGCCTTCTCACCTTAAAAGAAAACGGATCAATTCGCAGCACCAGCACCACCACTCCAAAAAGGACACCAAATAATCGCTCGTTCAGGGTGCATTATTTTCCGAGCCCAACTAAATGCTATTTAGCTTATTAATGTAGCCACCGACAAGGAAATGCTGCTCATCCGTAAAGACAATTTTTTGAGCATAATTTTCATCAATTTTGAGCTTTTCTCAAGCCCAAAAAATGCAGGTGTAACGAAGAGGGCGTGGGCACCCGCGTCTCAGTGGTAAGTGCGTCTCCTGCTGAGCTTGAGGACCCGGGTTCAAATTCGGAAAAGAACATGTGTCATTTTTTCACGGCTCCACTTCTCGCGATCGACTGTACGTCAAACTCAAGCAATTTGCGAAAAAATGATAGCCACACAAGCAAATGGTGAAACTACGCCCATGCTCCAAGAGCTTTTGCGCCACGCAAAGAACGGTCATTAGGCTTCAATTTCTAAGTCACCTAGACCCTGTCAACGATCAACACGAAGAGTTTATGAGAAAATACCTTTCGGGCTGGTGCAAATGGTGGTCAGTTGCTGTCATCTTTGGCTCATAAAGGAAATCAGATTTAGTCGCATACCGTCCTCAAAAGCTGCAAAATGCGTCTTTAAAATTTGCCTCTTTTCGGCGCACACAGCATTCACATTGCAATATCGTCAAATGTCAGTGTCAAAATAACATTTGACTCATAAAGAAACCAACCAAATGGCCTACCCTATTAACTCAGATAAACACTGTTCTCTTTCATTTTGGAACTTGATAATGCATCTCAATTAAATCCTTTTAATTGACTCTTGCTAAAAAAATAAGTCGCTACCTTCTGTGTCAATGCTGCCCCTGAAAAAGTCCCCCAAAACAAATTAAGTCTATTTTGCGACGTTCAAATTGACTTTTATTGCCCGCAAACCAAGTTTGACTTTCGTTGCGTGGGTCCTTCTTACATCACTCATTCGTTTGTCTCATTTTAACGTAAACGTCAGCGGTAATAAATCCACCTCAATTTCGACATTTTAACAAGCAACCTCACAAAAAAAAAAAAAACACAAACTTAAGTCGTTAAAATTTATTCTCGAAATGTTTGTGAAACATGAGTGAATCACCGGAATTGGCTTCTTCGCGAGCGCTCCTAACCAATTTCCTATGACGTCGCCACAATCCCACGCACGAAACACATTCCAAGGAAAATATTTCTTCTTTTCGTTTTTCTTCATAACAACTGCGTCATACTAATCGTTATCCTTCCACCACAGGTATGTACTCACATTTCATCATAGCCTCGAATGTACCTGTAGTTTGCCTGCAGGGAATTAATTGCCGCATTACACAATTTATTAGCCGTCCTCGTTTAATGGGGCTCTAGCCCCACTCCAGCCAAACTGCCAAAATTTATTCCCAATTAATCAGGTCCACTCCTTCCATGTCGCAGTACTCCACTTGCATACTTAATTTTGAGAGCCTGCATCCTGCAATCTGTTCTATTTACAGGACGAACGTGTGACGAGATTGTGTCCGTCCTTTCATCCCGATACGATGCTGGAGGATTTCCATTTTGTTACTCCCTTTAATAAGGTGATTTACTTGTGAAATATGTACGAGTATGTCGTGGTAAGGAGGAGATGCCTCCACTAATCCACTATGAAATAGATAAAGTGTCACTCGTGTCAAAAGTGCAAAGTGCCACCATTCTCGGAAAGCCGTTTGTAATAGTAGCAGCATCATCGAAATGGATGTCGCCACCGCACCGTAGTCGACGGGCGCTGCCACGACCACCACCTGCTCGAAGGGATGAGGATTGGAGATCGCCTGGCCTCCCCCAGAAACCCGAAAACTCGAGACTTTTAAATTCAACACCGTGTGAGTCAGAGAGTATTTTTGGGTTCTGTCATACCCCCTCTGTATGCCACTCAGAGGGGGTGTGTTTGAACACATATTCGTATGTGTGTGTGTGTGTGCGTTTGGGAGGACATGTGACGTAAAAAGGGCGCCGCCAAACATCTCGACAAAAAAAAAACGAAGCAATAAAGCTGTTAATCTTACAAAAGAAATGGGATTCTTATAGAGAGGCATGAAAAACGCCCCGTTGTTGTGGTGATTGTCACTCTGACGAGTGAGTGTATTATTAAAATATTTACGTAGTCACACACACACACACAAGCATACAAGTGCGCGTATAAATAAAACATATACACGGAACGGTAGAGTGACGACAATGCTACAGTTGGACGGGCTACGATGTATGGTTGTAGGGTAGTAGGAGCGTGCTGACGAGCTTTTCATTCATTAAGGAAAAGCTTAATGTGATTGCCTCTTTCTTTGTTTTTTGTTATTTTTCTCATCTGTCAGTGGAATGGCGCTGGGGGTGGTGAAAAAAAAGGACAATCTGTTGGTGAAAGAAAAGCTGAGAAAGTGACATGCGCACACGTGATAAAATCCTGCGTTCACATGTGACAGGTGTCACGCTGATGCAATGCAATGTCAAAAACATCGCATTTTGACATTAAGTCTACTAGATATTTTAGAATGCCCAAATAGCATTGAATGTTATCTCAAACGAGACACACAAACATTTCTTCTTTCTCAGATAACCCTTAGGTGCATGATTTTTTTTATCTAAAAAAAATAAATATGTTAAAAAAATACTTACAAAAGAAGGGAAAAATAATTTTAAAAGTCATACATATATTTTAATTAGTTTTATTTATGAAAAAAAGTTGTTATCAATTTTGATAAACTATGCAGTAAGAGTCTGAATTGTACTTATTTTGTCTTTTTTGAAAATTTTGGAAACAATTATTCGTACTGATTCCGTGTGTCGTTTTACACGACTGTGGTTTTTTTTTTGTCGTGTCGTTTTTTTTGTTATTCCGTAACCCTCAGGACGCGACAAATTCGTAGTAGAATTGAACACGACTAAAATGTAATAACTTTTTTGAAAAAATTGGCAGCACTTATGACTATTATGTCAAAATGTGATTATTTAATTCCAAAGCATAGACAAACGAGTTATCAAAGCGGCAGAGAATAGTTTAAGAAAGTCTTAAAAATTATTCAGAAATGTTTTTTAGCACATATTCTTCGTCAGAAGAACTCAGGATTCAAATTTGTCATGCGTCAGAAGCTTCGGGAAGGGGCGTACCGTCAGCAGCTGAAGGCTATGAGTCGGCCTGCGAGTTTAGAAATAGATGAAATGATGATGCTAAAGCAGATGATGCAGACGTGACGGAAACACTGAATTTTGTAATGATAACATCAAACGGCAAGGTGATTTGGCAATAAGAAATTGTGTTAAAGATTCCATTGGGACACCTAAAACAATGCCATTTGGATTTATCACATTTTTGTATGATAGCAAACCAGCCACTTCCTCTTCTAATGATGTGAGAATCTTCTGTTAATATTAACCTCCTCTTGTAGATTGCTGTTCTTTCTTGTTGTGAACCAGTTTTTTTTACTTTAAATTTTAAATTCATCTATACCTAAATCAAACGAATTGTATTTAAAATTTCAAATTCAATCTATTTTATTAACCTTTTGCCAGCCATCACCATCTCTTGTTGGTGGACCCAAACTATTCATCTTCAAGCGTATGCCATTCGTTCCTAATATTTATTTTATTAATACCTCTATTGAAGCCTGGGGTGTTGATGGTTTTCATATATGAAACCAAAAAACCAAACTAGCTTTGATTTGTGATTATCATTAACTTTTTGTTTTAAACATGTTTTTGTAAATTTAATATCGGCTTTGAAAAATTTCCTATAAGTTCTGACCGTTGTCGCCTTACTGTCGTCCACTTTTATCTCAACGACAGAAATAGTCGTTTTTAAGACAGTATGTCGTGTCGAATTTAATTAGGTAACTAGGATTTGACATCGTTTAACGACTGAAAAACGACAGTTGACATTTGAGCGCGACAAAAACGACATACAGAATACCGATTGTTTTCTGTCTTTTTTTTTGTTGTCGTTTACGACTTAGAGAATTTCCCCGATTGTTTCTGTTTTCACAAAGTGATATTTTACATTTGACACACATAATGGAAGTGAGCTTCTTGCAGTTTACATATTTGCATTAGTTTCTTTTAGCGGAGTAGATTTTTTCATGACCAACGCCGTCATCATCAGGAGGTATTGTTTGAGCACCAAGTTTCGGTTTCTTTTGCGTTGTCGTATTTTCATTTTTGTTGAGGCTTGGTCTACCTCTTTTATTATGAGCTACTGCTCCATATTTGCACATTGTTTCAGCTAACTCTGTACTTAAATCGGCAAGTTTTAATATGTTTTTGGGATTGGTACCATTCTTTAACAAAACTTTTTTCTATAAGATCCAACTGTTAATGACGGCCATATCTAATAAATGATGAAACAGTCTGTTGGTCCACTTTTTGGATTTCATCCGGATTCTGTATCGTCCCAAATGACTGTCCATTGTATTCACACCCCCCATATCGATTGATGGTATCTATGGGCTCTGCACCCACATACGTAGAAAGCAACAAGACCTGCTTATTATCCTTCCAGCTCGCAGCTGCAAATTCGACACCTTCGAATTAAGCGACGTTTTCTTCATACGAACCTCTCGGCACAGATGCTTTGAGTATATCTTTCTTTTCAGGCAACTTGCATGTTCATCCTAATCTGTTTCTCTGAACAGTACCCAAGCAATAAATGCCTTCCTTGCGTAGATAGTGAAAAAGTGGCAGGTTTGTATAATAATTGTCAAATTAAACAATATGGTTTACATTCCTCGGTAAGGGCCGAAGCAAACGCACCACTGTATTTGACACAGCTCCTAGATCTGGTTCATTAGGAAGCCTTTTGAGATCATGTGTCCCCGAGAAGATTTCGAAAGAACATGCATAGCCCATGAGACAACAGAGTACATACAATTTGAAGCCCCATTTATGGGGCTTATTTGGTAAATACTGCTTTATGAAATGGCCGATTTTCGTTGCGCACATCTGTTCGTCCAATTACAGGCGATGCTCGAAAGGAACCATCAAAAAGCGCTGGTTTAGCTGGTCTACTAATGTTTGTATTTTGTGTAATCTGTGGTGTTTAGGATGCTCAGGAGGTAAGTACTTGGTATTCGGTAGCCCCTTGAAATGCGAAAGCCTGTTCATCCAAAGTCATGTTCTTCTTTTTCCATAGCAAATTGCACACATTAGGAAAGTTGAAAGAATTTGGCTGGTTTCCAGGTAAGTCTTCGAGTATCAGTGGGTCCTCGGTTTTTTCTTGCCTTTGTTTTTGTTCTTCTTCCTGTTCATGCTCTTCTTGCAACTCACATACATTGTCATATATTAGACTATCTTCGTCCACCTCACTATCATCCTCCAAATTTCTCCATTTTCTAGCTCCCACAAGAGTTTTGAGATCTGCATGTCTTCCATTATATACTACTAGGGACCTAAAAGCATAATTAGGCATGCAAATTAAAACCAATTAAATAAAATTTCCTAAAAATATAACGCGCAGAAAATAAACCTTCATACGGAAAAAAATGCCGCCAATGCATACATTATCATTTTCGATAATAATAAAATTTAAAGCACACAAATAAATTTGTGTAACAATCTATACATATACACAAAATAACGTACTTACCAACAGGAAAAAACATTTTTACGTTATAAATGCACTTTAATTTTATGAGATTTTTTCCGATGAAAATTATAAATTTTTCACTTTGCAAACACTATGACCTGCAATCGCAAATGTCAAATTAAAAAACTAAGCACGTGCGTGTATTTTGAATGAATCGATTGCAATAAGAGTGTGATAAGTAAGGTAATGGCTTAAAACTAAATTTCTAGGTAATTGTTTATCGTTGAGAAATTATGAGCACAGTAAATTGTGTAATCAATTTTGATAAACTATTTACTTAAGGGATAAATCGGATACGCCGAAAATTTCAGGACAGGACACTGATAAGATTAAAATCCCACCTAAGGAATGTGAGACCACTGTCGAAACAACAGTTTCGGAATTCTATCAATGATTATTGGAAGCATAGAGCCTTAAATCTGATTCGAGGAATATGTTCCCTCAAATAAAACAGATTTTCAAGCCTCGTAGTGTTGTCAAAAGTCCGAGTCCAATCCTTTCTGATCGCCTCCTCACCCGCGCAGGGATCGATCGCAATCATTGTCCAACAACCGGTAACCATTATGTGATCGATGGAGGGAAGAGTAAAGTTAATCATATTGGTTCTCATTTTGAGTTAGTCAATGCGACACAACATCCAAGTCCCAAATCTGGTGAGAAGAGCTGCTAAGGTTCAGCAACCAAAATAGCGACTCAGGCACTCATATACAATTTTTTGAGCGAGTAAAAGCCGATGAACTTACAACAGAGCAAGAAAACAACTATTACCACAACATTCGACGAAATTATTTACGTATTCAAGACTTTGAATAACAAAAAGACCTCCGGTTTAGATGGCATTTCTAATATCGTGCTTAAAAATATTCACCCCTATTTCCGTTGTCGTTTTCGACTCTAAAAGAAACGACACGACTAAATCGGTATCCCCTTTGTCGTTTGTTAACGAAACGAAAGAACAGATGTCTATCAGAAATGTTGAACGTCGTTTGTGTAGTAGATTATCATTCTGCGCAGTAATTTGGTATGGAATGGGAGTTATTAGTTTTTCTTAGTTTAAGTGAACGCAATGGATTTGAAGTCGTTTTTACTTTTTAAGTTTTATTAAATAAATTACAATGAGTTCATTATCTGATTTCTGGAAATCAGAATTATCTGTATTTAGAGGAAGTTCTGTCCTATAATAAATGCAAATGTTATGTAATGCTGCGCACACATTTGTAATTTGCGTTGCTTTTCTTGGGCTGTAGTGCATTTGTCGAGCACCAAGAAGACAACGAAAGCGGTTTTTTAAACACCCCTATCGTCCTTTCAATGATGTTTCTTCCCTTCGCATGGGTTGCGTAATATTTGCTTTGAGGACTTTCTGCTTGCGATACTCTAAAAGGTGTCATTAGAAATGGTTCGAGTGGATATTCTGCATCACTTGTGGAGTTAAAAAGTACTGTATATGATTACAAATGATTTTACAAATAAATAGAGCACATACCAAGAAGCCAAGAATTTCTTTCTCCGCTTTCAAATTTCGTCTTTAAAATCTGTTTAAGATCGCTGCAGTTCCAGATAAGAGCATCATGGCTGGAACCAGGCTGTCGGGCATCAATAAATCTAATGCACATTTTATGATCGCAGACCTTAAGAAAAAGTAAGAAGACATATGTATTTGTTAAATTCAATTAAAGCACAGTGTAAATAAATACTTACAATCATAGTATTTAGGCTATAAAATCCTTTTCTATTTAAATATAGATGTTGTTCTTACTTTTTAGGTGGCAATATTCTTATGTGGGTGCCACCAACACACCCTATTATACCAGGAAAGCCTGTTTTTTTGAAGAAAAAAAAAAAGGATTTTAATTACATTTTTTTCTTCGTCGTTCATGTCCAACTTGATCCACTGAGGACAAATATGAACTTCCAGAACGTTAGTTATCTGCGAAAAAATTCTGCTCATGGTGCAGCAAGAATCCGTAAAGTTGCCGCTAGCTTGAGTATAGGTGGTACTGACGATGATCGCTTGCTTTCAGGAAATAAATAAAAAAATATTGCAATACTGTCCATTAAGTTATTTTCTTTATTTTATAACTTCTATGATCGGGAAATTTAAAAATTTTAAATGAATATTATTTGACACATGAAATATGTTAGTGCTGCCAATTTCATTTACAGACTTTATTACAATTCCGTCGTTTGCGGCAAACGACAGTGGGAATTGGGGTGATTGATTGCGCTTTATTTTTTGGTGTTCCCTTATGTCACCTTGGACTCCTTTTTTTTGTGGATGACGATGGATTGTATTTTGCCCTTTTGGTTGTGTTTGGTATGGCTGCCAAAGAGGAAGTCACTTTTTTTTACAAAATGTCAAAAAAGAGCTTACAAAATAAGCAGCGCGAAGTATGCTGCAGTTTGAGACATTACTTGAGATGGGCGCGTTTACATATCCCGATCGAAATCATAAGGCAATATTAAACAACTTGCTTCATAACTAACTGCTAATTTCCAAGCTGTTGGAAAACTTCGAAGGTATTTCCAATTGTAATGCAATAAATGTTCGCGAACACCTCATTGCCCTTTAACACGGGACACGCCATCTGGAGTCTGTTTTAAGTATGCGAGTGACATTGGCAAAACGAAGTCAAGAGGATGGCCATTAAACCAAAATAAGGAAGGATAGAGAATAACTTAGATAACAGCTGAGATAACTTGCGAATAAAATATAAGAAAAAAACGAATCCAAGTTAATCGATTATCATTTCTTTTTGTTCATTTCACAATAGTAAAAAAAAGAAGAAAGATCCTTCAAATCCTTCAAATTATAGGCCAATAAGTCTCCTGCCTAATATTGGGAAGACTTTTGAGGTAGTTATAAGCAAGTCAATCTTGTCCAAGTGCGAAAAAAAGGAGATCATACCGCGGAATCAATTTGGATTCAAAAGAAACTATTCGGCAGTTCATGCAGTTACAGAACTGGTTTCCGATATCAATTGGAACCTGCACACCAAAAGAAGTACAAGTGCCTGTCTGGTGGACATCGAGAAAGCCTTCGACACGGTCTGGATTGACGGGCTTATTTATAAATTAATCAGATATGAGATCGTTATATCAATGATGCGCGGGAAGAAATTTGTGGTAACAAATGGAGAGTATATGATGACTATAGTTATTGATGTCACTGAAGATCTGTTGCAAGGCACAGTATCGGCACCAATACTTTTTAACAGTCACGTTTCTGAAATAACAAACATACAGAACGATCTCCAAACTAAGTTCGACCATCTTCAGGTATTCTTTCGAGACTGGAAACTTAAAATAAACAGCTGCAAGGGTGAAACTATACTGCTCCGCACCCCAGTAGGGCATGGTTATTCAGTTTACGACGTATTTGGAAAAACATCGTAATAAAATCTTCAAAACCATTGTGAAGTATTTAGGTGTTCAATAAGACAATTTTTTGTACCACAATGAACACGTTAATACTAAGTTAAAAGAAAACGAAAGCAGCATTTATTTCGCTCAAAAGACTTCTAAGATCGGATGTGAAGGTTATTTGCTACCAAGCTTTTTTGCGTCCAATTCTGACTTATGCGAGTTCAGTATGGTGGAACATAAGTCCATCTTATATGGAAAAGTTTAGAATATTCGAACGGAAGTGCCTGCGAGCTTGCACAGAAGCTCTAAGTACAGAAGCGCACATTCCGACTTTCGGCATTACGCCTCTAACAAAAGAATATTGGATGATGTACGTTATCCTGGACCTTGTGAGGAATCATTTTGCTCGGTCAGTTACTGAGAATGAGCTCATATCGGGTTGGTTTTATCCTAACCCGGGATATTTTAGAAATTCATTAGAAAACGGATATTTACCACATGAAGCATTCCAGTATCTGGACGCACATGGCTACTTATCGGACTCAGAAGGGCAACGGATAAAAGGATTCACATTGTGCCATTGCACTCGGGGGATGGATCTGCTGACTGGAGGCACTGCCTAAAAGAGATATAATGTAATATTAGGACTGTCATCGTCAAAGCCTTCAATGATGAATGTAACTAGCTCGGCCTCTGGAACTGAAATTTTGGCGGCCAGAGCCTTCATCGCAATTACGAATTCTAGGACGATTCGTCGGGTGAAATTTTCCGTTGTTCCTTGCCTCGGGTATCGCTGTCTTATGCACGTCCCTGGCGGGTTCTCGTCTGGCATACCCAAGATATTCTTCCTCTGGTTCGGCAGCTGTCTCAACGGCGGTGGCAATGGTTGGTACGACGGGGACGGCGGCTGATAAGGCGGAGACGGCAGCTGGTACGGCGGGGACAGCGGCTAGTATAGCGGCTGGTTCGGCGACTGGTTCGGCGGTTGGTTCGGCAACAGGTTCGGCGGCTGGTTCGTCACCAAATTCGTAGGCGGGTTCGGCGTCCTGTCCATTCCTCCTCCTCAATACGACTTCGTCGTACAGTGGGCGCAATTGCGCCAGCGTAGCACTTAGTGGAAACGCTACATTTGCCTTTGAGAGCGCCTCCACAATCGTTTGTCGTGTTGTCCGTGTGCTTGACATTTATATTTTTTTTCGATCAATACCGAAAATATTTTGATATATATGGTTCTCGCCTTGTTCTGAGGCTTAACCCCACACCTGAGATTTAATTTGAGGTCCGATGAAACAAAATAATCTGGATTTTAGATTTTTTCTCTCGCGCTTTTCATCCAGGACCGGAAATCGTCCATGCAAAAATGACCGTGCCCAATACAATCTGGCCGTACCTCTTTTTAAGGTTTTTCTTACTTGTTAATAGAGGGCGCCCTAATACTGTACGTTAATATTTCAATTTAAACATTACACTAAGTAACATAAATATATTAAACAGAGCAAAATATTGGTGACTTGATTGGGTTGAAGCTAACGCTTAGGTTAAGTAAGGTTAAATTAGGTTAAGTTAAGTGACATAAGGTTAAGTTAAATTAAATGTTTAAGGAAAATAACAATAAAAGGTAAAACTTTTTTTTGACTCCACTTTTCTTTCTAGAGTTCAAGTTTATTGTTATTAAAAAAAATATATTATTTATTTAATACTGGATACATATAAGTATCAATTTATAAATTTTATGTGTTGCGAACCGATCTTTGGTCTTACACGGTATTTTTAGAGTTTGTAGAATTAAGTTTTTCTAGAATTAAGTATTTTTAAAATTTTATAGTTTTAATAGTGAAAAATAAAAGAGTTTTAAAAAAAATGCTTGTTTTACTTTCTAATTCACTTCGTACAACAAAAACTAAATGACAAACGTCAACAACTTTTGACAGTCGGAAATTTTGATTTTTTCAAATCTAACCCAATCTTTGAGCCCGTTAAATTCCGATGTTCTTTGAAAATACAAACGATGATATGTTATCACCATAACATCGCATCTTACCTGCCACTCTACAACGAGCTAGTTGAAAGCTTTTTCGAACGTCACCAACCGCACCACCCACCAGCTCATTCTCCCCGCAGTCCCGTATAACTTTATGAATAAAAACTTCCTCGTCCTCGGCCATTGTTGAGCATTTACCCAATTGAAATCTTCTCCATTCTCGCAGTTCTAAACGAGTATTCATCGCAACCAGACATGGGGTTCCACATACGCATACGTCAATTGCCTGTCAAAGTGTCCTAGAAAGAGAATACCTTGTACCAACCAACCAACCTGCAACCTTCTTGATCATTTCTTTCTTTTTTTTTTTGTTTTTTGATTCGCCTTTTGTTCTCCTCGCAAATTGTGGTTTAAAAAAAATTTCTGTACTCAAGTGTAAAGTGTGGTGCCCCCGTATCGACTCGCCTTGCCATCGTGTGTGTTCGTTTTGTTGTTTAAAAAAAAATTTTCCAAACTTAACAAAGTTCCTGAATTTCAACAAATTGAAAATTTTCAAAGAAAGGAAAATCCTTCTCTCTCTCTTCCCCCAACCCTTAACAAAGCAACCCCCCACTATCAACAAAAAAAACCCCCCACTTAGGCCACCCAACCATCCAGCTGTCTCTCTTCAACAAACGGCTACAACTGGGAACAACTGGTACCAAACAAACAAACAAACAAAAAAAGAGAAACGCAAAGAAGAAGCAACTCCGCATACGAGGAGAGCTACGAGGATGTATCCTGCTATCTGCTCTCGCAGCATAAAATCATTTCGGGTCATTGTCGATGTGAGAAAGATAGAAAACGTATTTTAATGTGTATAGGTTCAATCGCCATCTTATAATTTGTGTTGTTTTTGCTTTTCGTATTCGCTTCTTCGCATTGAAGTTGAAAATAAAATAGAAAAGAAGAGAAAATAGAGGAAAAAAGGAAAAAAAGGAAGAAGAAAAAATTCGTGAGAAAAAGTTAAAAATATCCTTGCGTTGTCCTGGAGCTGGAGCTGCTGTGAATCCGAATAGTATATCGGGAAGGAGGCTTGTGTCCTTGCGCGCGTGTTGGTATTTTTATTATGCGGGGGGTATAGTGTGTTGTGCAGTGCGTGTGCACAGAAAGTCAGCGATAAATTTTGGCAATGCAAATAGTGTTTTCTGTTTAGTTGGGATCCAACTCAAATCAAAAAAAAAAAGGACATTCACGGGTGAATTGGTGTGAATTTGGTGTGGTTTTCTACTTTTGCGTTCTTTAATGTTAGCGGGACAATTAGCGCCGTCATCGGCGAACCTATTGCTAAAAACCAACAATCTGCAGGCAGCCGCATCACAGCATCCAGCTATTTACTTTGAAGGTGAGTTTTGCGTCACAAGGACCCTCTTTTGTTTTTTGCTAAAGTTTATTTGCTGAACTGATTGTTTGCTGGTTTGTGTGGTTTTTTTTTGGGATTTAAGTGGTTTTCGTTGTCAGCAAACGCATATGTATTTATGTGCGTACAAACATTTTGACAAGGGGGCCAAATCAGCTGTTAAGGGGCCAGAAATCGAAAAATGTCCGTAGCCTGTTTTAAATTACAATGGACAAGATAAACGTTTTTTAATGATCCTGCGGATCATACGGAGTATATAAATCTACATAGTGGCCAACAAACACACAATTTCTTAAAATGAAATTTTACTTTTATTTGCTCGCTTTTAAGGTGATGTGTAACACAAGAATTGAAAGATTGTGTAGTCCTTTGAAATTCAGTACACATGTACATTTGTTTTTGAATGATAGTGACAGAGACACCGTAACCCGGCCTATTTGCATTCGCTCAATTCGCAGTATCTTATTCGCCCTTAACCGGCATACAAAGAAGTGCAATATTCTGCTGGGTATTATGGCCTTACTTAGGTGGGTCGACTGCATCGGTGACTTTTGTTTGATTCCAACAGCAGATGGTGATTGGATCAGCTTCGAAAAGTGACTTCGAGGCTTCATCTAGGATTTGAACATGTGATCTTTTAATTTACTCAATTGAAAAGCAGGCTCTCAATCAACTGCCATTTGGACTTTTGGACAATTGGGCTTTTTTTTCATTCTCAGTCGTTTTCAGGAAAACTTTATACGAGGACGTCTCACACTCTTATCAAATATTGTCTCTCAGCTTTTAGAGTCTGACATTGGTTTTTAAAAACTCGTAACTGCAAAAAATATCATTATAAATCGGACCCGGAAACGTGTCCTTAAAAGTGTTCGTTGCCGCGCGACCATTGACAGTAAAAATCTTGGTTATCATGACATCCACAAAAAAAAAAACTAAGCCCTATGACTTCTCACAGTATAAATGGCGTACTTATGTTTTCGTTCACATGGAAACGTATATGATAAATTTGATCCGAAAATCGTCCACTACGTCGTCTTCAACTCTTACACTTAACTGTGCCGCAGAGACGAGTGTATGACGACAAACGGCGTGCCACATCGTTTCTTCGACTTTGACCGTCAGCCTCGACAAATTGTCCTCGGAACATGGCTTCTCGTCTGTTATGTTTTATTCTAGACTCTTCGAAGCGAGTTTCTTTTATCATTTATCGTAGGACTGCCGGTATGTCTGCGCCGATAATCACATTGCGCTTAAAACGCTATTATTTATTCACAACCGAAATCAACAGGTTGTTCGTCTTTGGTGGCTTTAACCGCATTTCAACATTGGGAAGCTTAAAATTTGTACTTGGTTCGTAATTCACATTGTTACTTTGCTGAAAAAGATAATTTGAATCAAAAAAGAAATGGAGTTGGTTGAAAGAAATAGTACAGGCACTTAATAAGAATATCTTAACTCTACTACCATCCTTTTAGAGGAGCATTTCCGACAAAATAGTCTTAATTTTGTCCAAGTTTTCAATCATTAATAAGTGGTTAAATATACACAAATATATAACACTGGCAAGAGAATGTATTCCAGCTTAAACTTTGCACTTTGTGCCTCATCCGCATTTACTGGAAAGGAAATCATTTTGGAAAATGTGTTGCAATTGATTAGACCAAGCTTCATGAAATCCGCGATTGATTGCATTTAAGGTTCAGAAGGGTTGTAAGCCCAAAGATTTGTGAATTCTAAAAAGGCTACAAGCAAAGCACCGAAGGATATTTCTCGATGGTTGTCGGAAGGCATTAGATCGCTCCTTTTAGAGATAACATGTGTTCTTATATATTTGAAAAGACCAGTTTATAAGCTAGAGTAGGCTGGAGTCGGTTTTTCTTCATGCCCAAACGTTAAACGATTTTATCGTTAAGCAGTTGCTAAAAATGCTGTTTCAAAACATCTACGAATCCCTGCCGAAAAAAAAAACATTCTGTTGCTAGACTCTTTAATATCCTTCAGCCAGGATACTGTAAAAACGCTTTTCTTATTTTTCATTCCTCGTTGAGTTCTGTATTCTTCTCTTGCTGTTCGAGTTCTTTTTACAGTGTCTTATGGGCCTTATGGGTTGTCTTTTTCTTCTGCTTGCACTCGAAACCTTACACACATTTCTTATTGAGAAATCTGGTTGTCTGCTTTTTTTTTAATTATTTGTTTTTAATTATTTGCTAGCTCTTCAAGAGGATATTAAGACTCTTATAATGCGTGTAGCACAGAGCGAGAGGAAGAATTAGGAGAAGAATGTAAGATTGTGTAGTGGTTTGAAAAACTCAGGTGTAATTGGTTTCAACTCGCTTCCGTGGGTGGAGCCCGAAACGGGACGGAGGACTTTGATATGGACCTATTGGCTTTAACCTAATTCGCAGGATTTTATTCGACATTAGTTATGATCTATGAACTTTGAAAGTTTGGAAGATTTAGCTTAGACACCCCCGCTGTCAGTCTTATGCCTTCACAACAGAGCCATCTTCACACAATCTACACAAACAGCTATTTTGAAAACAAGAATTAGGAACTAAACCGATACAAGAACCACTACAACAACGCCACCCATTAGTCAGACTACTATCACTGGTCGACCAATCCAGTGATAGTGCCATTAACTTGATCCCAATGGCAAATGGTGACTGGACCAGATTCGAAAAACTAGACCACTACTCTAGGAATCGAACTTGGGACCTATCAAATCAATTGAAAGGCAGGCGCTCTACCAACTTCGCCACCCAGCTGTTTTATAGTTCCACATCGTAACTACATCGTAACTACACATTGGTGTCGTTTGTGGAAATAACAGCTCATTAGAAAGGTTTTCATTTAGATGCTCCCTGTAAGCTTTGGACATTTCCGGTGGTCTGAGGCGTTCAATTTTCAACCTCTTAATCGTCGCGTAGTAAAGCTCTCTATCGTTGGATAGTAGGACTCTAAATCGAGCTACTTCTAAAACGTGATCATAAACGACATGAACCCCTCTAACGAATGTTGTGTTCATGTTCATAGTTGTGGCTAAAATGGTATTGACATCCACGCCTGCCATGTTTGTGATTGTCGTACCTGTATTTGAATTACCAATTGTCATTTGCCATTGTGTTTAAGGTTCCGTACCTCAAAAAGGAAAAATGGAATCATTATAGGAACACTTCGTTGTCTGTTCATTTGTCAAGACCCTTTTTTTCGAAAATGTCAAGTTGATGACTGCTGTGACTGCGGTCGCTTAAACTGTTAAGTGGACGCAGTCTAAACTTATGACTGTTTATGCCGCATATTTTGATACCCGCAAAGGAATCTCAACCTTAAGGGTACTAAAAGCAAAAGCGGAAAGAAAAACTTTAAAACTCAATTCCCGTAAGGAACTAACTATTTTCATACATTCCAGTTTGAACAGAACCTTCATTGCGCGAGTCCTACTTGCACTTGGTCTGTTTTTATTTCATTTAAGGAACTCGTCTTTGAATTGCATTTCAACCATACTCGGTACCCCCGGTCCGCTTTATTTTTCAAGCCTTAAGGTGAATCTCTAACTATTAAATCAAACTATCATCCCCTCATCGGCACCACTGGAACAAATTTCATCATTTCCAATTCCCAACCCCTCAGACACGATTTTGATGATGATGATGATCTGCTCGATTGGTAGTTCCACTACGGATGTGGATTCCATCCCGCTGTGAATTTCCTTTTTGTCACATGTGGGATAAGGGATGTCCTCGTACCTTTGTCGCTCTGATGAAATTCATTCCACCGCGTCACTCCTCTGGGATATGATTAAAACTGTCTCGACTCGATTTGAAAGTCCACTGAACAAAAACCTCATCCTTGCGAGTCCTTATTGTGGTGCAGCATTCCTTAAACGAAGAATCAAAATTGAAAAATTTCAACCAGCTGCGTGTCCTCTCACAGCTGCACGCAGTCTACAACGAGAGATTGCGTGCGTGTAACATGGCCATTAGTTGTGCGAAATGACATTAACTACGCTGAGCCGGAAGTTCAGGAAAGCGTTGTGGACATTTTGCAGCCAATCAAGTGCGGATTGTTGTAATAATTACGGTTGAAAGTAATTAAATCCAATTATGATGGAATTTATGTGAAACTTGTCGTTGCTCTTGGTGCTCGCCGCGCAAAAGGATGTGTGTCTTGTGTGCCTGGCAAGGAGATTGGATAACGAGCCAAAAGTAGCCGGATGTCGTAAATGGAATTGAATGTTGACACATTTTCTCTGATGAATTCATTCAGAAAGTGTATAGGAAGAGCTTAACAAGACTTAGGCTTAGGCACGAACAATGGTGGGCAATCAAGCGATTGAAAGGATCTCGAGGAAGTTTGTAAAGGATTTTGTGTGGAAGTAGTTAAGTAAGAATGCTGCTCTAGATATGTTATAGTTGAGATTAAAAGAACAAGGAACGGAACGATGGAGACCATTGTTGCCAATCTATTAGTGTGTTGTGTCCTTTGTCTGATGAGATAATGGCTGGGCATCAAAATTGAATGAGATTGTGCTTGGAAATTTGCCTAAAAAAAAAAGGACTGCGTTGAAGGTGGTTCCGCCTCTGCGATGAACAAAACAAAAGGATATTGCTTCTACGGATTCTGAGAAGAGCCATTTATTGCAACTATCTAACCCTGTTTCTAGGAACTCGATAGATACTCGCTCTCAAGCCAAAAAATCGAATGTTTCCAGAATAAGGAGTCCGCCGGACTTGGTGAACTTCCAGCAAGCATTTCAGCTGACTACATTAAGCCCCTTTGAAGAATTGATGAGTTCCAACTCGAAATTCGTTTGCCGCTTCCAAGATTTGGGCTGCTGTCGAATTTGTCGAGTGGGAGCCGAACACTTTGAATTGGATCTGGTAAATGACATAAATCCGAGAAATTGAATCGCCTTATTGTAGATGTACGCATGCTTTCATCCTCTCTATTTTGGCTTGACCGCTTGTCATCTGTTTGGTTGGTTGGTAAGGATGAACTTTGTTGGCTCTTCACCTAGGCCTCTGGTTGGGCCCATTGTATACCCCTATTTGCTGTGTGGAAAAAATTTGGGTCAAAGAGGGAGGTTGTAGTGAGAAAGAGGGGAGGGGATAATGTTAGATGGAGTGTCTTGATTTTATTGTAGTAGAGTCTAAAAGTCTTTTCGTTCGTTTTGCGAAGTCCATGATCTCTCCTATCCCTATTTTTTTTAGTTTTGCAATTTGCGGTTTCAGTGCTGACCCCACTTTTTTGTATCGCAGTCTTGTTATTGCTGGGCAGTGGCAGAGGAAGTGCTCCAGATCTTACATTTCCTCTTCACAGCCTTCAGAGGCTGCTGCTAGATCGAGCCTATGTAAGTGACGTTAATCACTGGCCATTGACTCTTTTGTTGAAGTTAAGATCTCGTTTCGCTGCCTTGTTAGTCGGTTCTAATATCGATTTCGCTGTTCAGCGCATTGTAAGGTTGACCCAGTGATTTTTGAATTCCTGGGTTTTCCACTTGTTTATAGGTCTTTTAATACTTTTCAGCAAGACGCCTTTTTCCAGTACAGGGTTTTGGTGGCTATTTCCTGCTTCTTTCCTAGGCAGTACGTCAAATTTTTCGTTTCCCGTTTCACCTTCGTGCCCCGTAACCCATGTTAGACTGATGTTTAATATTGCAAGTTTTTTTTTAACTTCCCCATCAGGAGGTGCTTGTAATCGGTCCGATTTTCGAAATTCAAAATTTTTACATATTTCCACGTTTCGAGGTCCCATCAGTCGGATTCCAATGTTTTAAGAAAGATGTCAGTGTGTACGGACGTCGAATCCAAGTTGGTTTCATTCGGAGTGTGTGTGCATAAAGAAATATGACTTTGTGCTTTAAATTTTTTGCCGCAAAAACTGTCAAAGAAGGGACGATTTCAATTCTTCAATTAAAATCAATTTAGTTTTCCAATGAAAAAAGTTCAAAATCAATTAAATTTATAGTTTACAGCTTCGTATATTGAATAATCTTTGTTCGTTATTAACTATAAAGAATAACAATCAGACTCAGAACAGTATTAAGTCGAAGCCATTTCATATTTTGATGTCAACCTGTCTCTATTTTTAATCCATATTTCCATGGCAGTGCTTTTGAAGCATTTTTAAAAGGGCTAAAAAATAATATTTCGAGCAATGATAAATATCTTTCCAAGAAAAGCAAACTAACAAATCTGATGAAATCAATTTGGGAAAGTTTGCAAAGAAATTGCAGAGTTCAACCGAATCAGACAAATTCTAATTCCCATAAAACAGAAAGTTCCAGTTATGGTTGGCAA
The DNA here is from genome assembly GCA_963555765.1 of Orthonevra nobilis. Taxonomy (NCBI): domain Eukaryota; kingdom Metazoa; phylum Arthropoda; class Insecta; order Diptera; family Syrphidae; genus Orthonevra; species Orthonevra nobilis. The sequence goes on along the minus strand of OY743227.1, from coordinate 69,435,359 downwards.
CCTAGCTTTTGATCATTCTCGAAATTACGTTTGTGTCAACATGCAACTTGTCCTCAAATGTTCAAAATATGAATCTTTAACAACAGAGTTCTTACAGAATGGGTCGTTGGTCCTATATTTTTGTTTTAAACAGTCTTTGAGTCGTGTTATGCAAGCGATGGACAGCCAGCCAGCTTCAACGTGAAGCTCGACAAGATAGAGCATTTGCTTTCTCCAAAATGCCAAACTGATTTCTCACAGCTAAGAAGCAACTTCATAAAACGAGGTAACAAACTTTTTCAAGCTAAGCTAACGGTCGCAGCGTCTATGGAAGATGTTTGGAGATTAAGAAACACGAATAAGGTTCGAAAATTCTACCAACCGATAAAACAATTCTCGCAAAGTTCGAAATAGAAACATCATAGCAGCATAGCAGTCAAGGCTGATGACATGGAAGAACCAACAAAGTCGTCTACCCAACCTAGACGAAGTTAAGATAGCTTGAGCTAAAAAAGGGCACTGCTAGGCTGTCGAACTTTTCAAAACTGCAGCGATGACTTATCTGCTCAGAAGAAATCATGAGATGAATGGAATCTCTCAGTATAGGTTAACCAATCCTGAAGAAAGAAGACCATCTAAGCCGTTGGCATCCCCGCTAAGCTCATCCTTTTGTGCAGGATGGCGATAGAATAGATTTGAGCGGCCATGGGATAATCGGCTCCAGAAAAAAATGCAGCTGCGATGTGACTCTTGCTGGATTGTCCCAGTTTCACCGATGCAATCCAAAGCGTTACGTCTTGGTTGATTTTGAAAAAAAAAACACTTAAACGACAAAGAAGAGGTGTTTTATGCGGGACCCTAGGACGAAGTGTTTTAGAAATATCAGTAAAGGTTTATGGACATGAAAGAGGGAGAAACAAGAGTAAGGTCGCTAAAGGAGGCGCTTAAGAGTTTCCAGTGAAAATTGATGCACACCAGGAGAGTATCTGAGGTCCTTTGATTTTTATTATTGTGTTTAAATTATTAACTCCGGGCCCTAATGTTTTGGAGGAGAATTGGCTTTTACGTTATCAGTCTGACTGATCCGACTGCAAACCAGAGAATAAGTTCCTAGCAACTGTCAAACGATCCAATAATTGAGATCCATGATCCATTAACTTTACAAACTTTTGGTTAAACCGAAAGGATAGCCTCAAATTTGCTCAACAACGGTGGGTTAAGGTATGACAGTAGCAAAGATGATGATTTCTCGAATGACAGCAGCAGAGTCAGAGCTTGAACGTATAAGAAGTTCAAAGATTCCAACTCGATGAGTAAAAATAACCGACTTAAGAGCATGGCGAAACGAGAGAGGAGGGATGAGAGTGAACGTTTGCGCATGCTCATCACAGCTAACCAGCGTCTGAGCATTCGTGCGTTGTCTGAGGAGGTTTATATCAACATAGAAACCGTCTGCAAGATGTTGCACAAGGATCTGGATCTTAATTTGAGACTGGATGTATTGAGTGATGGCTGGAAATTGGACCTAGATATTTGAATGTGACCCCGACACCCGTAGATAAAGTCAGCAGTGGGTACAAAAGGAGAGGGAGCAACAAAGCCGAGATGTCCAAGTCGCGGCTGAAGGCAATGTTGTAAATATATTCCTGACGGCCAAACAGTGACTGGACAATTCTATGTTTGCGTCCTCGAGTGGTTGGTGGCATTGGTTCTCCACGTGCAGCCGACATCAGCTTTCGAGAGGAATAGACCTTGCATCGAGACAACGCGCCAACCAATTTCTCGTTCATTGTGCGAACATTTTTGGCGGAAAAAAGGCATTCCAACGATGCCGCAACCACGGCTCCGATACTGCCCCTGGCGACTTATTTTCTAAGATAAAAGCACACCTCAAGGGAGTTCATCATGGAGGCTTGGAGGAGTTCAAAAAAGCTGCCATCGTGTTGATCAACTGGCTAACTTCAAGGATTTCTAAGGGTAATTTGAATCGTGGAAGCAACGTTGGAATCATTGCGTAGAATTAAACGAAGACTTTTGTGAAGATCAGATTGTGAAATGCAGATTGTCAAACGTCCAAAACGGAACATATGACCAAGTCACGTAATAAAAATTGACACAAAATTTCGACCTTGTAAAATCAATAACGAGATACACGCATTCCAAGAATTGCTATCTGACACTCTGTTCGCCTTCAAATGTGTCACCAGTTATTAATATGCTTTTGAACTCATTCGAAACTATCGCACGCGAATTTATGAGCAGTTAATAGTTTCAAGGGCGGCCAAAAATACTCGTTGTATCTACTTCTTCCCCAAGTTCAAAACGTTTTCATTGACTTTCTCTTCTTCTTCGCTGCTGCTGGTGATTCAGCTGTCCACAGTCCTAGGCCCAATATTTAATGACCCTGCGTCACAGTCATGCAGCAGCGAATGGGTCAAACCAACTGCCGAGTGCTGCCCTCCGCCAGAGTTAATTTTTATTGTGCCCACATCCTTGATACATCTCTTAAAGGTCGCCATAATGTCTCCGGTATATCGTATAGCCAAGAACATGCCACTCTCTGATATCGTGCTCCTCCATTCACATTTTTCTTCTAATGTCCCTCCTGCCTGCCTGCCTGCCTGCTTGGGTAAAAATCGATACACGCATCCTCCAACTACACGCGTCAATAGGAAATAACTAAAAATTTCATCCCCCCGATGAAACCAAAAAATAAGGGAAAAAAAAGACCCAAAAATAACGAAGCAGCCCCTCGGTCGGATAACTGAATAAATAGCAACCAGAAACGCCTGCACATCAATCATGGTAAACAGAAGCTAAAGCCTCGAAAGGGAAATCAAATCCACCTGTTAATGGTGAGGCTATCAAAATTTATTTTTACTCCCTTTATTTTTGTTTCTTCTGTTTTGTGTGTGCGACCTCATCCCCATTGCTGGTGGGAAGGGGAAAGCTTTTCACTGATTTTCACGTTATCCTGCTCCTTGTTATTTATGCAACCCTCTACGTCAAGTTCCTTCGTCCATTGGCACTCTGGCTGGAGAAGCAAAACTTTTCCAACAACCCCGCTTGTCAACGTCAAACCGAATGCGTATGTGTGTGTGTGTGTTGAGCTTTTTCCATTTCTTGACATTTCTATTGAGATAAGTTTTTCACACTTTTTTTTCTGCTTTCCTTTCTTTCAATTTTCGCAGATGGAAAATTACAACACGAAAAACAACAACAACAACAACATCAGCAGCATCAACAACAGCAACACCAACAACAACGACGACGAACTTCGATGACGGCAACAACGACAACAGCAACAGCAAGTCTATGTACAACAGCAGCGTCACCCCCGCCAACAACACTAGCACAGAACAGTAATAATAATAATTCATCTGCAGCGGGTACAGCAGTGCCAGCAGCAACAAGTCCGAAGCCCCCAGTTGTGGGAGCAGCAACGAAACCCTCGACCAGGGATCACTATTGTCGGGACATTCCATCGCCGAGGCATCGAACGAAAGACGCAGTGGGGGAGGTTCATAGTAGGTGCAGCAGCGACCGCCAGAGGTGCAACGATGCGAGCGGACGTTCGGCTGCATTGGAGCGGGCGTATGTCCACGATGTCTATGAGAATTGTGATGAGCCCTCGGGACCGGTACGACCGAAAGTGGCACAATTTCTGGCCGCTCTGGATCCCGGATCTGTTGTCTGTGACGTCGGCTGTGGCAGCGGGCGATACCTGACGCAATGCAATCCATCAATATGCACAATCGGTGTGGATCGATGTCATCGGTTGAGTAAGGTGGCCCGTGAAAAGGGCGGTGAGGTGAGTTAATCAGAAATTTTTATAAAATATATACACTGCCGTTTAAAAGTTTGCGGACATTACATTCTGTTAGAGAAATTTAAATTTATATGAAATAGCTTTGTTGATGTTTAGACAAACGGCCTCCTCGTGCTTGCACAAATTTGGCCGCCAATCGAAGCATTACGCTGGCCAACTTCTTAATTGTTTTCAATGAGATCGACTCCAGGATCTTCCCAAGTTTGTTTTCTCCGTTTGGGTTGATTAGATTCGCTCTGGAAGAATTATTTTCTATCGAAAGTGGTCAATTGCTGCTCTGCTTTCCTGCTTGTCGCACTCGAGCAGTCGGCTCCATTTAGCAGAACTGGTACGACCGTTGTTTTGTAGAGCATTCATGTCGTCTTCCAAGCTGTGACTTCCTTGCAGCATAAGGCGGGGATATGCCTCCGCAGTTCCTACCATGCTTAGAAAAGCGTTTCTTAAATATGGAATTGATAGTCTAATCTTGATGCACGAGTTTAACCTCTCATCCTTCGTTGATGATTGAAAGAAGAGAAATTCATTTTCTTCATATCCGATGAATAAGATTGCATGATGAATTCTTTATTTAAAGTTATTTATTTTGACTTATTTGCTCTCTTCTGTCTTCCTCGCATTCCTTTGAATTCATTGCATTCTTTTGCATTCTTTTTGTTTATCTAATTTGAATTGATAACAAAAGTTCCTTTGTACTTGTTGATTGATTGATGAACAACCAGACAGACGTGAATCTGAGTGACAAGTTATATAAAAGAAACTTCGTTTGGTCAAACCCTCTTAAGACTGGAGGTATTCTCACGAGAAAAAGTAAATTGACTAGACTGACCATAAAAAAGACTGCCAAAATTCTTCCTAGTTGAAAAGGGATTTTCAAAAAGTCACTTGGCTAACCTGTAATCTTTTGTGCAATTCGAAGAGAGCTGACTTTTCTTTTTATTCTTGTTCTTTTGGCGGAAGGGCCAATCTTATGATAGTTCCTTTAGTGTGAACCCGCCACAAATGGTGACCGGCAAAAATACTAAAACCAAACAAAATTCCAACATAATTCGACTCTGGAAGCTATCAACTGATCCTGTTAAAAGGCATTCACTTAGCCAACTGCGTCATCTATTCGTTGTCGCAACCCGTCTCCCGTTTTCTACAAAGACATATACAAATATCAAACTGTCGACGCCAAGCTAAAACCTTTTTTCACAAAACTACGAGTAAGACTGACAGCCAACAAATTTCTATTTGAGAACAAAATAGGGCAAACTTGTCGAATGTGAAATGAAGACAAATATTCAACAGAACCCTGCGCTCCACAGCCTCTAATCTACAATACCAAGAATAAATCAAATCATTGGCGCCCGAGTAGGGACTCTAACGTACTACCGACTGAGCTACCCGGTAATGTTTCCGGCTGGGTGGCATTGCTTGCTAAGTACAGGTTTCTCTATTGAAAAGGTCCCAGATTCGAGTCCTAATGGAAGCTTTGCTTATTTATACAGTTTTCGAGTCCGATCCATTTCCATTTATTTCGAATCTACAGCAAAATCACTGAAATAGTCGCCCAGCGGTATTAGCCTTACTATGCGAGCGGCTATGATGTCGTTAGATTGATGTCCACATCCCAGAAAAACAAAACAAAATTGGTCTGAGAAGATGAAATCATTTATTTTGCTACAAAGGCATAAAAATGAGTGATGAGAAAAAATACTGCGAATTGAGTGAATGTAAATAAGTCGGTAGAGAAATATCCCATTCTTCATCGGGAGCCAGAGTAAATTCAAGACAAAAAAAAATGAAGTTTCAAACTCTTATACAATCTTTTCTTCTTCCTTCTGCATAGTTTGGACAAATGCATGATCCCTTGATTTCCGGTTATTTAACCAAAAACCGCCTACATCTAAATTCGACATTAAAATAAACAAGGTATCCTTTTTATTACATTTAAGGGTTACGTTTCAAACAACAAGTTAAAAAATAAAATAAAATATCGAACTATCATCATTAAACTAAATATTCAACTCAGACAAAGAAAAATATTCAAAATTACGCTGCGTGCCATGGCCACTTCGTCTTCCTTCTGCGACCGAGTTACCAGTCCGAAAATAGTCACGCATCAGAGTTATAGCTTCGGAGAACATTTAAAATTATCGACTACACCACTGGCACTAGAAACGTTTTTGAATAAATTTCGCTCCTTCGATGTGTCTTCGGCACTCCTCGATAAGGACTCCGACTTGGTTTCGCTTAAAAATAGAACAATTACAAGCAGTTTTATTCCAATGCCATTCTCGAGCTGACGACGACGCCTACCGACCCCCAGCGCCAGCGGCGCTGCCCGCCGCCTGGTTCCAGCAACGAATATCGATTTTCGTTTCGTTGGAAAATAATTATCGACAACTTATGGCAATCGGAGGCAGGTGGCAAATGGTATTATTTCTTTTCTTTCGAAAACAAAGCATGAATTAATTATTATAACAATGGCAAAAGTTTAGCCGAAAAGGATTTTCATCCCTAATTGGTCTTGGGGCTTTGGCATTCCGTGTGACTTCGCGAACCGGGCCTGACTTTATGTTTATGTGTAAAATTAGGCTGAACAATTTATTGAAAAGTTATTTTGACATTTAAGGTTAAACAAATTAAAAATGCCGGAAAAAAAAACAGCAAATTAATTGCCTCCTATTTGCTGCAGTAATCTACTCGCGAACAGTATGTGCTACAAGTCACGAACGTAGTCAGAACAGAGATCAAAATGTAATAATTTTTTTATTTAATAATAATTTCTTTATTATTTGTTCAAATTCTGTTTTTCAAAGTAATTTTATTGCTCGAGGGTTTTCAACTACCCTTGTATGGAGCTTAAGAAAAAGCAAGCAGAAGAATTAGGAACAAAATTGAACATTTGTCTAGTGGATTGGAACTTAGATGGATTTTTTAAACCTCCATGGGTGAGATCCGAATAGGGATTGAGAATTTGATATTTTTTTTTTGTATTCAAAAAATTCACAGATTTTTATTGAACTTTATTTAATGTAACTACTAGAAAAATGTGTCTTTAAGGAATAAGAAGCTGTCAGTTATACATGCTTATAAGCATACATACATATATGTAAAATTTTAATGTTCCCAACTTGTCTTTGAAAAAGGTATGTGAAAAATGAATCATTCTGCTAGTGCTTCATTTATAGTTCTTTTAAAGGGGGCATACAAGGAAGCTTTCGCTTTGCAGATTTGTCTAGAATGTTATGTTAAATTAAAACCATTCCATTATACGAGCATAATGTCGTCTAAAAGTTTCTGGACAAACAATAACATTGCACAATGCGCGTGCTACTGGACTGAAGCTTAAAATTTCGAAGTCTACAATGCTCCATACCAAACGTCGTTTTAAAGAATTTATTCTTTTGACCCGAAAAGGAGGCAGGAGCCCGAAATCAAAATCAAAACGGAAGGAACAAACTATCAACTGAAAAACCAAGAGAAATTGAGGGCTTCAAGCTACTGAAATCTGTGCAGAGCTCCGTCGTTCGCAGCTAAAGCACATATATAGTAAGCTACAACCATAAAAAGGCGGTTGACTAATGCCAACCTCCATGGACAAATCGACATTAGAATTTTTTGGTTAACAAGGAGAATTTATGTTCTTCGGTCTTTTTGCTGGCTGTTTTTACAAAAGTCTAGGCAAATACAGGCCTTTCACATCTATGCAAGGTTATGATTCGAAACATTCTTGCAAGGAACCCTGCAAAATATGAAAGAGACTGCAACAATCCAGAATTGCAGTTCTAGAACGACTAACTAGCTTAAAAAGCAATCTGACATTTCCATTGGAAAGTTTGACATTTTTTAGCATAACATCACTCAGAATGTGTTGTCATTTAGTCGTGAATTGTTTTATTTACAGAGACTTGAAAAATTCATCTCGGCCAAAAAATGGAATTTACTCGTGAACACTTTCGTGCGATAATTTTTCACAACTTTCGACGTGGATTATCACGTCAAGAGTGCATTGATGAACTTAAATATAGCACTGTGAAAAACTGGTTTAATGAATTCAGTCATGGCCGACGCTCGCTCAAAGACGAATTCCGTGAAGGTCGTCCAAAAATTGATGCCGTGCGTGAACTGATAATGCAAGATCGTCATGTGACATACCGTGAGATAGAGGCATCCTTTGGCATTTCTCCCACCAGCATACATTCGATATTGCATGAACACCTGGCCGTAAAAAAGGTTTCTTCTCGTTGGACAATCGCTCAAAAAATGGCTCGTTTCGATTGGTGCAAAGAAATGCTAAAAAAATACGTTCGCGGGGCTTCAAAAGACGTTTATAAGATTGTCACAGGTGTCGAATCATGGATCTATGCGTATGAGCCCGAAACAAAACAACAATCGACCGTGTGGGTCTTCAAAGACGAGCCAAATCCCACAAAAGTAGTTGGTGGAAGAAGCACTTCGAAGCAAATGATCGCCTGTTTCATTGGCAAAACTGGTCATGTGGCGACTGTTCCGCTTGAGCAACGTAAGACGGTCAATTCTGAGTGGTACACCACAATTTGTTCGCCTTAAGTCTTCGGAGAAATTCCAAAAACGAACAAGAGAAAACGAATCATTGTTCACCATGACAATGCGAGCTCTCACACATCGGATCAAACCAGCGCCTTTTTGACCGGCCAAAACGTCGAATTGATGAGTCATCCGCATTTCATTTCACATTTTCATTATTAGGCCAGAAATATATATAGCAGCCTACGTAGTTTGGGAAGGCAAGTAAGTAATTGCCGATTTCACACCTAGATGCCCTTGGCCATATTTTTTAAGACATCTGTAAATTGTATATTAATTTTCCTTTTGACATTTGTAACGTCAGTCTAACTTAGATTTAGAAGCAAATTTGGCGTATTTTTGTGAAAAGTTATTAGTTTGGCGTCAGTTTAAATATGGAGTGCAAAATCGAGGATTTTTCTATCGAAAGATAGCAAAATTGTTAAAAACGTCACATGGAGTGATTAAGAAACATTTAAAACTTATCAAACTTGTTAAAAAGCTTGATATTTGGATTCCATATGATTTGAAAGAAATTCGTTTAACGAAACGCATCATAGACGCAATGAATCCGACTCGTTTTCGAAACGAATTAGATGGATTGCTTATAAAAACATCAATCGAAAATGATTTGTTCCTCGGAACAAATAGAACACGAAGATTTTGCTTTCAATAAGGTTTGATTTGGAAGGTTTGACGCATTTTGAGCTGTTTTCAAGAAATCAAACCAGAAGTGCACCGTCAACAACTGGACGGATAAAATATAACAATCAACGAAATGCGGCCTGAGTTAGTCCATCGAATGGCTTTCAGTTTTTACCAGGAAAACGCTAGACCATTTTCATAGTTGGGAGCCCTGGCCTTGCACCATCAGCTAACCATTTATTTCGGTCTTTGCAAAACTCCTAAGATGGTGACGAACGTGAAATTATGAAGTTGCCAGAAATTTATTCAAACAAATCGGCATTGATAGTTTGAATAGTCGAGTCTGAATCCGTCGTAGCTATAATTTTTTCCAGTATCAGCTTAATTTATATAGGGATCCTCGAAGCTTCTTCAATAATGCTTCAATATGTTTGTAATAACCAGCGTTGTTTGCAATAGTGTGGGGTTAAAGTAATGTCATAATGAGAATTGCAAGGTTTGAGGTTTGTTGTAGTTAAGACCAGCTTTAAAAAGCCCTAAAGGACGATGTTTGTGGCCATTTGCAGAGAATTTTGAATACTATACACTGCTCATCAAAAGGATGAGGGCGCAGTTTTAACGACCGATTTCCGCGATCTAAACGATGTGAACTGCAAGAGTTTTTTTTACATTTACTACTTGTAACTAGGTACGCATTTTCCCAAAAGAAAGTGCTTATGTGGAAAGTCCATTAAAATTTCATAAAATTTAAATAATGAACTACTGAAAAAGGGTATACAAGACTGCGCCACTTGCATGAGGCCATTGCACCCACCGACAGCGTCTACGGAAGAAGCTTCAGAGGATATTCCATACAACGTGGAACACAGTCAACGACGAGTACAGGAGCGTAAAAGCGGACCTCAACTGCATCAACGAGATGTTCTGAAGAATCGTGAAACACCACATAGAATATCAATTGATAAAACGCCTGGAGAAAATCAAGCCTGAACCGGACACTTTCAAGCAAATCAATGCGAATGTTGGCAAATCCAGCACGCTTCCAAAAAACTTGAATAAGAGTTTATCGAAGACGTTGAAGCTGTGATCAACGGAGTACTACACGACATAAGCAGAGAAAGTCTCGCAACAAACCTAGGTTCAGACAATGGCGTTTTCACAAATGCCGAAGAAGAGAGTAGAGAAACTCAAAAAAGTCAACAGGACCCCACCGCTTTTTCAAAGTTTTGCTGAATTTTCCGAATTCCTGGAAAATAGCTAAAGCTGCTTCAGTTCCGAAAAAAGAGCCAATAGATCCAGCATCGACGGGTATAGGCCGATAGCGCTCCTCTGTTGTGTTGAGAAAGTGCTGGAGTCAATATTACTGCCCCAAATCATGGCAATTTGCTGGGAGAAGGGAATTCTCCCAAACCATCAATATGGTTTCTGGCCGAAACACTCAACCATCCATCCACTGCTGAAGCTGCATCATGATGTCACCCAAACTCTCAACAAGAAGGAAATATTACTGGCATGCCTTCTGGACATAAAAAAGGACCTTGACAGCGTCTGGATCAAGGGTCTCATCTACAAAATGAAGACAATGGGAAAAATCGTTTTTTATTCCTTAACAGAAACATTCTTTTTCGTCAAGATACAGGATCATTTGTCAGCATTTAAAGGACTACTAGGAGGAGTTCACCAAGGAAGAAAGGTCTCACCCATCCTTTTCAACATCCTGACAGTGAACCAGCTAGCCAACGACGCACGAACGAAGACACTCCTCCACACAGATGACTCCATTACATACTCTACGTCATCAGCCCCGAAAATAGCAGCCGCAAGGGTATAAAAACACATAGCGAAACTCTGGGACTATTACATGAAATGGGGACTACGGATCAACAGCAGCTAGACAGAGCTCATTTGCTTCCGAACACTGACCACAGCAACAAGGAGTAAGAAAGCTTTTGCGATGAGATGCCACGACAGAAGGATAACGCCGCCAGACGGAAAAGAAATTGCTACACAACTCAGAACGAAATACATGGGGATCACCTTCAGCGAGCGGTACCAGTTTAGGCAACATGCTGAAAAGGTTATCCAAATAGCCAATTTGCAGAGGAGTTGAGTGCATAAAAGCACCAAAATACTGGTCTATAAACAGCTTATAAGCTTCAAATAATTTATTAATTCTCGGTGATATTTTTTGTACATTTGCTAATTCATGAAGCTCATTGGTCGAGAAATGCCATGGTAGGTTCAGAATCATTTTGAGTACTTTATTTTAAGCTCTCTGCAGTCTTATGATGTGGGAATTTGCACATTTTCCCCATACAGGTGAACCGTGCAAAAGTATAGCCTGAAAGATTGCATTAAAAATCATTATTTTATTTTCATTGCTCAATCTAGACTTCCGATTTATAAAAGGATACAAAGTTTTTATTGTGAGACTAACTTTCTGGATTGTTTCCTGAACGTGAAGACCAAATGTCAGTCGTTTATCAAGGTGGACGCCAAGGTATTTGCCGTTTGACTTCCACTCAATATGAGTTCCGTTGATGGTTAAACTGTTGCCTGGTAAGAAACAGGGCTTTCTTTTTTTTGTAAAAAAAGACAGCCTGAGCCATTGAGGCATTTATTTTGATCTTCCAATCGTTAAAGTATCTGCTGATAACAGTCAGTGAAGACTGCAAATTGTTTTCGATATTAAAAGCAATTGCATCTGCTGAAAAAATGCATGTATCATCCGCAAACATAGCAGTTCCACAATTACCCAAGCGAGGGAAGTCATAGGTGTAGATGTTGTACAGAACTGGTGAAAGCCCTGCACCTTGAGGTACTCCATCAGTTACAGGGAGACAGGGAGTTATCCAGCCATTTATAAAAACTTTGAAACTTCGATTGGAGAGAAAGGATTTTATGATTGTGATAAGGTACCCTGGAAAGTTGAGGGTATATAGTTTATGCAGCAGTCCGTCGTTGTGCCATACAGTGTCAAATGCTTTCTCCACATCAAGAAAGATCACACCAATGCTCTTTCTGGAGTTAAGATTTGTTTGCATGGTTTTAGCAATCCAATGGACTTGGTTAACAAAATTGTGTTGGGGTCTGAATCCAAATTGCTCAGGTGGCAAAATATTATAATTGTCAAGGTGTGCAGTTATTCTAGATTTAATTTTTTTTCGAGTCCTTTTCCTAGTGAGCTGCGTAAACTTATTGGCCGATAGTTGCAAGGCATGTTAGCATTTTTACCCGGCTTAGGAATTGGTATTACCTTGGCCGATTTCCATGCATTAGGATAGTAATCCAACTTAAAGCAACCATTGTAAATAATATATAGGAATTGTAAACCAGTTTGTGGAAGATGTTTTAGGTAGAGATTTCGAATTCCATCCCAGCCTGCAGATTCAAAAGGTTTAAGTGACTTCTTCTTCTAATTTGAAATCCAAAAAAGGTTCCGGAATGGCGTTAATATCGATAGCAAACGTAGAATAGATGCTTGCAATGATTTAGTATCTCAGGCGGAGAAATATTCATGCCAATAAGCGACTAATATTGGGTCCAAAAGATTCATACTTAAACATTATCGAAAGCATTTGGGCTGGTCTATCTCGCAAAAGTTTATAAAGGCGATGAACAACTTCAAGACAAGGACACTCTTAGCGATCTTGTCTGTGATTCTGGGCTGAGATTTTTGCTTAACTATTGAAAATAATTTTATGATTCCATTCTGCGTTAAATTCGATTGCACAAATTAAGCTCTCTTTGTAGTCTTGCGATGCGCAGTGTATGTACATATATATTTTGAAGAAATGCAGAGTATATAAAGGGTGATTTTTAAGCTATTATCTTTTTGGCAACACTGGTTTAAACAGCTAAACCAACACGCTTACGTAGAATGCGAACTAAAGAAAATATCGCAGCTGTTTCGGCCAGCGTTAATGATGACCATCAATTATCGATTCGTCGCCGTTCGCAGCAATTGGGCCTCTGTTACTCAACAACGTGGAAAATTTTGCGGAAGGATTTAGGTGTGATGCCTTTCAAAATACAGCTGGTGCAAGAATTGAAGGCGAACGACCTACCGCACCGTAAAATTTTTGGTGAATGGGCTCTTAAAAAGTTGGCCGAAGATCCACTTTTTTACCGAAAAATTGTGTTCAGCGACGAAGCTCATTTTTGCCACAATGGGTACGTAAATAAGCAGAACTGTCGATTTTGGAGTGAATATAAGCCAGAAGCATTGCAAGAGCTACCAAAGCATCCAGAAAAAGTGACAGGTTGGTGCGGTTTATGGGCTGGTGGCATCATTGGACCGTACTTCTTCAAAGATGATGCGAATCGTAACGTAACTGTGAATGGTGAGCGCTACCGTGAGATGATATCCAACTTTTTTTTACCCAAAATGTAAGAGCTTGACTTGCATGACATGTGTTTTCAACAAGACGGTGCCACATGCCACACAGCACGCGCAACAATGGACTTTTTGAGAGGCGAGTTCGGTGAACATTTTATTTCACGTTCGAGACCAGTCAATTGGCCGCCTAGATCGTGCGATTTAAAGCCTTTAGACTATTTTTTTTTTTTGGGGCTATGTTAAAGCTCATGTCTATACAGACAAGCCCGCTTCAATTGACGCATTGGAAGACAACACTGAAGAATTTATTCGTGGGATACCGGCCGAAATGTTGGAAAGAGTATGCCAAAATTGGACTAAGCGGATGGACCATTTGAGGCGCAGTCAAGGTCAACATTTGCATGAAATAATCTTCAAACATTAAATTATATGGACCGTACTATGGATTCAAATAAAGATTTCATGCATTTTTCTGAATTTTATGTGTTTTTTTTTTTGGAAAAACTTTCTTATAGCTTTTAAAAAATCACCCTTTACATAATATATACACTATAAACATAGTATGTATATATATACAGTCAGAATTATAAATAAAATTTCAATTGCGATGTATCCTTTCTTGTTTGCAATACATTTACCATCTAAATGCAAACTCGAACCGATAAAAAGTTCTCCATTTCATGTTCATAATTTGCAGCTGCAAAATGAAATGACGGCAATTTATTCAACTGCTGCTGCTGCTGCTGTTGCTGCTGTTAGCTAGTGTCCTCGATTGTTAACAACTTTTTTTTTACCCCGACCTCCATAGTGCGGTGCATATCACTGTTTGAACTTTCGGCTCGTTCCTTTCACTACGCGAGGACACCAGCGAAATCTGTTCAATTTGGGCTATTCATATTTTATTAAGTTCGCTTTTTTTGCTTGCGGCCTTAAGCGCCACTATTTTTTTTTCTTGGCACGCTATTATAACAATTTGTGTATTTATAGTTCATTGCTTTTGTTATATCCTGCGGATTTATTTGCTTATTGATGTCGATGTACCACTGGAAAAAGGATAGGATGAGATATCGGTGGGTTTTTTGACCCAAAACAATTGTAATGAGATTTAGGACACATGCAGTTCCAGTAAATATTCAAACAATAATTGGAATATTTATATTATGATGCGAGCCCCGCACAAGTGCCTTGACTACAAGGTTAAGAAATTCCAAGAAGAGCAACCGATACACACATACTGTCAGTAAACAAGCCGCATTCAAATGAAGCGCTAGTCCTTAACCTCGATATTATTCACTAGCGCCACTGTTCGTGCATTTGAATAAGGAAGGACTTTTTAAGCTGAACCATCTATTCCAGTGTAGACAAACAATTATTCAGAAACCCGGCACAATTACTATTTCGCGCGAATAGTGCCAGGACACAGACAAAGCGAAACAAATCACCTTCACTGGATTTTTTTTTGTTTTTTTTAATTAAACCAGCTTTCACTCCCACAATGGACCCCTTTTTATGGTACTTATTTTTCTTTCTTACTTTCTTCGTTGTCTTCTTTCGTTTTCAATTTCGCTATGCACTCTTTTGTTTGAAGGAGATGAAAGTGGATCCTGTTTGAAGTTAAAGTGGATACGAATTTTATTCCGAAGGGAGAGTTACAACTTAACCCCATTAAAGGTAGTCGTGGAACGACTTCAATTGACTTTTTTTACTTGAGCTGGCCTTAAATAGCTGCATCCGAATTCGAGTACAAAAATTGTAGGTCATCCTAAATTGTGCCACTGACATGAAGTCTTTTTTTTATATCTAACCTTTGGAGTACATGAAAATTGAAGGCAGATCCTTACTTTTGAAAGTGTCTGCAAGACAAGAATAAAAAGTTCGTAAAACGGAGGAAGCCTTAGCGTCCAAGAACATTTCTCAATAAAATTGGATACCGGACAGCTCAGTTGGTTCTTTTTTTCTTTTCTGAGCAATAATGAGCTCCTTCATTCTTATCAGCAGGCTTTCTTCACAAACAATTCATACACTAAGCCTGAGCTTAAACATTGCCTCGCGAGCTTAACGCACTTCAAAGCTTGCGTTTTATCTGTTATACTAGGTTTCTAGAGAGATGCATTTTGCAATTTTCTTCTCATTCATCGATACTTACTTACTTAACAGTCCATCATTCCTTGAAAAATCTGAGCCTGAGCTTAAGTTCCGCCCTACTTTCAGATGGTAAGATCAAGCTATCCAAGTATCCGCGATTGCTTGATCTTCGAAACGGAGTTTCGGTGTTTTTTAAAGGTTCCGTTCCTCAAAAGGAAAAACGGAAAAATTATAGGCTCAAATTGTTTTCCGTCTGTCTGTCACCATGCATTTGCCCAGAAACTGGTGAAGGTATCAAGTTGAAATTTATACCAAATGCGGTCCTTTTGAAGCTTTAAAAAAAATCTAGCTTAAAAACTGACGCAGTCAAAAGATAAGCCGGTTTATGGTGAATATTTTAAAAAAACTCTTCGAGACTTTATTTGCGGGGCGGACGAACTATTCACCAGTAAGTTTTCACGGAACCTTCGTTGCGAATCCGACTCGCACTGGGCCGTTTTTTTTTTTTGTTTTTTGTTTTATTCTAGTGGCTGAGAATAAAGGACATTCTTAGTTAGAACATTTTCAGACTAGACCGAAAACTGCAGCTCGTTAAGTTCGTATTTGTAACTTCTCGTTAATTCGCCCTTTTTCCTTCCTAGGAAGCCTCTATCTACGAAATATGTCGAGCTTCCAATGAGTGTTATAAGTCGTTTGCCATAACCGGATGGTAAACGTAATCCTGTTGACCGTCCTTATGGCTTGAACTTTTGAAACCTTTTCACTTATGTCTCGCTTGTTTCATTAGTCAAATGAATTTTAATGTCTCGGTGTCTGAGTTTTTTTAAAGGTTCCATATTCGAAGGGTGCCAACGAAAACATATTTACTAAGACTCCGCTGTCCGTTCGTCCGTCACGGGACTGTATATTCTAAACTGTAAAACGAGCAGGCTGGCACTTACAATTTTGTCAGAATGGGTACTACTATGGCCGCAAAAACAACAAATAATAAAAATAATATAAAGGTGAAAAGAATGGGGTCTTCCCATGAGAATACCATCTTTTTATAAGTAACAACAAATTTTTAAGTTAAAAAGTAAAACATCGTCTGTTGACTTGAATCAACGAGTTAAACTAAACCACATAATAGGACTACCGGTTGAAAATGTCGTTATTGCACACAACTTCATATCTACTACTCTGAGGTGAATTTTGACCATGACAGCTGTCACATCAGATACTTCACGTCATTGTCTAATTATTTCAGTCAAGGTTATTGGTCATTAGTGAAAACACACAAGTTTTTGTAAAGCCGTAAAATGTCTACATTTGTGCCATCAAAACAACATTTGCGGGAAGTTTCAATATGCTTCTTTCATTTAAAGAAAAAAGCAACCGAAGCGCATCAATTGGTAACCGAAGACGTTAGAATGTGTCAGCGGTGGTTTAAGCGGTTCAAAGATGGTGATTTCGACACCGAAGACAAAGAACGCCCCGGCCAGATGAAAAAGTTCGAAGACCATGAATTGGAGGCATTGCTCGATCAAGATCCGTCACAAATGCAAGCAGAAATTGCAAAATCACTTGGCGTCGCTCAGCAAATCATTTCCGATCGTTTGAAAGCAATGGAAATGGGAATGGGAAATGCTGCTGGATCGCCACAAAAAGAAGCCTTTTTTGCATCGAATCGTCACTGGTGATGAAAAATGGGTACATTACGATAATCCAAAATGTCGGGCAACGTATGGATACCCCGGACATGCCTCAACATCGACGGCCATTCAAAATATTCATAGCCTGAAGGTTATGCTTTGCATTTGGTGGGACCAGAAGGGTGTTGTGAATTATGAGCTGCTAAAACCGAATGAAACAATCACAGGCGAGGTCTACCGATGACAATTGATGCGTTTGAGCCGAGCACTGAAGGAAAAACGGCCGGAAATGGTCGCAAGACACGATAAAGTTATTTTGCAACATGACAATGCTCGGCCACATTTTGCAAATGTCGTCAAAACTTACATTGAAACGCTCAAATTGGGATGTCCTACCCCACCCGCCGTATAGTCCAGACCTTGCGCCATCCGATTACTATCTCTTTCGATCGATGCAACATGGCCTGGCTGACCAGCACTTCCGTCATTTCGATGATGTCAAAAAAATGGATCGATTCGTGGATTGCGGCCAAACCGATTGAATTTTTCAGAACGAGTATCCATGTAAATGGAAAAAATGTGTGGCTTGCGATGGGCAATACTTTGAATATTGAATTTATATCTATTTTTCCTCATTAAAGCATTGATTTTTGAAACGACATTTTCAACCGGTAGACCTATTAATATAAAATGCCCTTCAAATGGCAGTCAATTGGACTCTTATTTCCACCACTACTTAGTTTATACGTTATGTTTGTGGATGAACTTTCTTATGATAGCTAAACTTTTAGAGGATTCCCAGTCACTCGTTTAAATTTATTTGCATTCACTCAATTCGCAGTATTTTATTCACCATTAGTTAATATACTGACAAGTATATTTTAGTTTTTTACTTTCATTTCTCTACAAGCCTTATTAGCAGAACAAATGATATCATCTTCACAAGCCACCATTTTGACAACAACTGTCCACTAGTATTGTCAAGTGCGTATTGTCGAGACGCTCAGATGCATGTTCTTTTGTTTTGCCTTAGGTAGGTCATTAGTTCCTTAATATCCTTAGCAGAAATCTCATTAATTGAGTTGAAGAAGGGTCTACCAAGCGCCCGTTGTCTAGCTCTAGCAAGAGCCGGACAGTCGCAAAAGAAGTCTGTTAGGGTCTCCTTCTCAGCTGTGTTTTTGCAGCTGCGACAATGTGAGTTGTGTGGGATACCTAGCTTAATGGTAGACCGCCACTTATCTAGCAATATCATGACGGGCTCGCCGAAGGAGATTTTTTGTTTTTGATTGTTTGTATTCCGGCGATATTTTCCTTGATGTAGTTGATGATGTAATTCTGACCCATCTTAGGTTTGCTACTTCAAGGAAGTATGAGGATATATAAGCCTTAACTGCTTGTAGTGAGATGAAAACCTCACCTGCAAGCGAGCGCTGAAGGGCAGATCCCTTTCTAGCAACTTCATCGGCCTTATCATTACCTGGGATGGCACTGGTGCCGGGAACCCATATAAGGGAAATGAGCTGACCTTCTAACGACGCTAATCCAGCTCGGCATTCCTGTTCTAATTTTGAAACTTTGATGGCTGCTTGACTATCAATGCATATGGAAACCTTCTGCCTTGGCAGGATATTTGGATGTAATTTGATTTGTCGACATGCTTCCCGGATTGCAAATAGTTTGGCTTGGAAAACACTGGAATTGTCGGGCTGTCTCTAGGCTTTACAGATGTTCAGAGATTCTGAGAACACACCCGCACCGACCCCGCCGCCCATCTTAGAGCCATCTGTGCAGATTGTCCAGTTAAAGTCCTTACATATCTGTCCACTTTCCGTTCTTTCTGGGATTAGAGTGTCAAAGTTATTTGATGGATAAATTCTAGGGACCGTATAGTCCGTTGGTGAAGATACCAAATCTCTCGGTATAAGATCAAGTATAGCGCTATGACCATAGGGTTTTGATGTCCAGCATACAGACTCTCTGAGCCTAATGGCGCTGTGAGCAGTAGTGTTTTTAATGTGTAGGTCCAAATGTACGGGATGCAGCATTACCGTCAGAGCATCCGACGGAGTCGATCGTAGAGCGCCTGTGGTGCCTATGCATGCAGTTCTCCGTACCTTGTTAAGTTTGATGACATTGAATTTTTTCATAAGGGCCGGCCACCGTACTAGTGATCCGTATGTTAGTATCGGGCGAACCACCGCCGTATACATCCATAGGATCAGTTTAGATTGGAGACCCCATTTTTTGCCAAAGGTTCCACTGCAGGCGTAATAAGATATGCACGCCTTTTTAACTCGCTGATCAACGTTTAGCTTCCAGCTGAGTTTAGGGTCTAAGGTAACGCCTAGGTACTTGGCGCTGGTAAACAGAGAAAGCAGTTGTTCGTGCAGACGGGGGAGTGGGAAACTGGGTATCTTGGTTTTCATAGTGAAAAGCATCAGTTCTGTTTTGCTTGAGTTGATACCAAGGTCGCATTTCGAAGCATAGGTACAAACTTTCCCCAATGCGCCCTCCATGATTTGCCTTATTTCATACAAATTAAAAATCGGGGCTTTCAGACATTTTAATATTTTAAATGTGCATTCATTTCCACAATCTATATCTATTGGAATTGCTACTATTCTTAATAGAATCAACTAGACGCTACTAGAAGTAATATAATAAACCCTCTTTGTGCAGGTGTCTTAAAGTCAAGGAAAAAAAATGCAAATTACTTCATTCTTACTTGTTTTTAAAGTAATACGGTGGTAGACATTCGTATGAACACACTTAACATAAGCAAGAAAATCGTCATAATAATTTCGAAATCTTGACTTTTTTTTTTTAATTTAGTATTTTGTGTGGCCTCCTTTATTTTTTATTACAGCGAAAACTGGACTCGGCATTGAATTCGATAAATTCTTGAGACATTCAAGCCGA
This sequence comes from Orthonevra nobilis, assembly GCA_963555765.1. Taxonomy (NCBI): domain Eukaryota; kingdom Metazoa; phylum Arthropoda; class Insecta; order Diptera; family Syrphidae; genus Orthonevra; species Orthonevra nobilis. The sequence goes on along the minus strand of OY743227.1, from coordinate 69,415,399 downwards.
ATTTCGGAACAACATAAACGGATGGCCTGGTTTCAGGTCATTTACATTGGCGTACTGTCGTCCATTCGCGTGTACTTGGCCTGCAAGAATACCCCAGAGATTCTCTATAGGATTGCAGTCAGGACTGCAAGCTGGCCAGTCAAGTAAGCGTATGTTTTTGCTCGCGAAGCAGGCTTTCGTCAGTGCCGACACATGGACAGATGCATTGCCCAGTTGAAATATGGTATCCTCTTCATCGTGGTTATCAAGTTGGGTTAACAAAACTTCTTCCAAAAGATCTGTGTACATCTGTGAATTCACTCGTGTCGTTAAAAAACAGATGGGAAGCTTTCCGTGATGAGAGAATGCACCCCATACCATAACACGACCGCCACCGAAATTGCGTTTCGATCTAACAACGTCGTGCTTTTTTAAATCATGCCGATAGCAACTGTAACAATCGGGGCCATCCAAATTAAACTTTTTCTCATCAGAAAAAATTACATTCTGCCACTCCCTTGTCCAGGACATATGTTTTCTTGCAAAGGCCAGTCTTTTCTCTTAGTGGGCTGCAGTTAGAAGTGGTTTTCCCTTAAGTTTGGGCCATTTTACGTCTGTGAAAGTGTTCAGAACACGTGAAATGTGACGAGGTGTAACAGGGAGATTCAGTTTATCTTTAATTTGTCGTGAAGATAACCGATTTTGCGTTGCTTCATGTCGAATTTGACCTTTCTGCCGTAAAGATAACTTTTTGTTTCCCTTTGTTGGTGCTTTGACGCCATATGTTTCGCCTTTGTTAAAAAAATTTGGTACGACACTTTCAAACCGTTGGAGTAGCCCTCATCTTTCAAAAGTTTTATCGATACCTGCTCTGTATCGCTTAACCACTTTCCAGAAGGCATTGCTGCAAAAATAACACTAACAATATTTTGTTTACAAAAGATTTGCACACAAACTTTTCAAAAGACAGTTTAATTCTACTTAAAGTCCAAAATTTGTACAAAAGGCTTCCAATTTCACATCCAAATCACTACTTTCATTCGATGCGTTCTACCACTGTATATGTTAATTTAGGCTAGTTTCGACGTTTGGTATCAAAAGAAAAGGACTTTTAAAAATTGAAGGTGTTCAAATGACATTTGAAAAAAAAATATGTTGCAAGATTTTGCATACATAGAAAATTGGGGCCCAAAAAAATATTTTTCAGCATGTTTCGTCGCCTTTTATTTTTGCTATGAGGTTCATAAGTTTTGCCAACAATTTTAATACTGCGCTGCCCTTGATTGAAACAAAAAACAAAACCTGGGATAAATCAAATTTACATTTGTTTGTGTTTTTAATGAAAAACTTGTTAATCGCTCTAATTTTTGAAAATAAAAATTCGAACAAGGGTATGTTAATAATTCATCCATCACGGAAAATGTTCTCAAAGCTTTTTTCCGCTTTCGTTTGTATGAAGTACGCTTTTGGATTCGATTCCCCTGCGAGTAAAGAAATAAGCGGCACAAACAGACGTTTCTTTTGCCAGCATGGCTTAAGAAGGACTTAAGGAATCACAATCATTAGTATCTGGTATTAATTTCAACTTGATAACTCCACAAATTCCTAAGAAAAGGTGTGGTGACATAAAAACAGATAACCTATAAAAGTTTCGTTTTTCCTTTTAAGGTACGGGACCTTAAAAACTAAATTTTATACGGTCAGATATTTTTACTCAAAAAAAAAATTACTCAAATAAAAAACACGAATTTTAAAATAAACCTATACAAGTGTATTCCTTTGCCTCAAAATTATGTTAATTAAATTGTAATGCATTGATTTCGTTTTTTCTTTAACGGCTGCCCTGCTGTCCACCCAAGTAAAGGGTTTTTCAACAGGGACGCTACAAAAGTAGAGCGACAGGGACAGCAAACGACGGCATATTTCTTGCCGCTCTTTTGACATTTCTCTTCAGTAAGGTTTGGCATTTCATGATGGAAACAACGAGTCGAAATTATTAAAATTTACTACCGAAATTCGGAGTCAGTGGCCTCAACGTAAAGAGTGCTACGTCCAATTTATGGTCGTCATAATCGTCCTAGCAGATCAACAATTGAGCGTCTAGTGGAAAGATTTGAATCCAAGGGCACAGTACAAAATGTTCCCGTGCCAGTGAGACAAAGAAGTGCCCGTAGTGTCGAGAATATTGCTGCCGCTGAGGCTTCAGTTGCAGAAAGCCCAAATGTGTCTCTCACTCGTCGTTCTCAAGCGTTGGGCATCTCTGTGACATCGTTCTGGCGAATTTTGCGAAAAAATCTTGGCCTTCATCCTTACAAGATTAAATTGACGCAAGAACTGAAGCCGCTTGACCACCAGAAGCGTCGTATGTTCGTGAATTGGGCTGAGCAACAACTTAAAAATGATTCGGATTTTCATCGAAAAATCATCTTCAGCGATGAGGCTCATTTCTGGCTGAATGGATCCGTCAATAAACAAAATATGCGGCATTGGCCAGACAGCAATCCAAACGTACTCCATGAGTCATCATTGCATCCAAAAAAAATTACGGTTTGGTGTGGTTTATGGGCCGGCGGCGTCATTGGGCCGTACTTCTGCCGTGATGATCAAAACCAGCACGTTACCGTTAATGGGGATCGCTACCGTTCAATGATAACCGAATATTTTTGGCCCCAATTGGATGATATGGACTTGGAGGACATGTGGTTCCAACAGGACGGCACAACAAGCCACACAGCGAATGTCACAATCAATTTATTGGAAACCAAGTTTGGAGAACGTGTTATCTCACGAAATGGTCCAGTCGCTTGGCCGCCTCGGTCGTGCGATTTTACGCCGTTAAACTATTTCCTGTGGGACTGCGTCAAGTCTATGGTCTATGCCAATAAGCCAGTGACGATTGATGAACTTCGTTCGAAGATCGAACGTGAAATTGCAGCAGTATCGGCCGATTTATGCTTGAAAACCGTCGAAAATTGGGTTCAGCGTCTGGACTTCTGCAAGCGTGCCCGTGGTGGCCATGCAAAAGAATTCGAGTTCCAACCATAATGGCATCGAACGTACTTTCACAGAAATTTCATTGATATTCAAAACCGTTTTTGTTTTACTTTTGTAGCGCTCTTATTAAAAAACCCTTTAATACCAGCACGGAAAAGTTGGTGACTGGGTCAGATTCAAAAACTAGATAAAATTTCAAGACTATATGTAGGCTTTTAACTTACTGCGCTTCACAAACTTAAAGCTAAAAGCATGCTTACCCAATGAAGTATCATCGTTTTTTTTAAAAGCCTGCAACACCAAGCCTTATCCGACAGTATTTTTTCCTCTCGGCAACCTGCGCTGGATAAAAAAACAACGAAAACATTAACAAAGTGTTTGTTATTAAATTATTAATTACAATTATAGTAAAATGGTAATGAAATAAAATTACTTTTTAATTACATGCGTGTAGGTGAACGTGTAATTGGATTATGGTCGTTGCCTGTGAGCAGTCATGACAGCTGTTCTGAAGAAACAAATCGAATGAAGCTTATATTTGGCAAATGTGGAATGTCGCCTCGTATCGGTTAACGCCTCTTCTTGAACTTAAGAATTCTAAAACTTTTAACAACTCAAGACCAAAATCGACAAACATCAATTTAGGCTCGTTCACGACCTCATGAAACCTTTTTTCAAATTTATGTCTTTGATGCGAATCACAATTAAACTCAAAAATTTATTGCCTTGAAAACATCTGAATCAACCGTCGAAAATGCATATATTCCAAAGTTTCTTTTTCGTACAGTTCTGGTTGACATAAATTTTGTCGTTTCCTAACCCTGTTGACAGTTTATGAGTTTAGAGTTCTTAGCGATTCAAACTTACCATCCTTGAAACGAAACGAACATAAATCAGGGTGAGAAAAACCAAAACTCAACAAGTATCCCTAATGTCTCAAACAAAGGACAAACCACTAAAATTGAAAAACTTATACTTTATGTCCTAAATCCTTGAGCAGTCAACGCATAGGACAAACTTAAAAACAAAAGGTTTCGCTCCTTTGGCAATCTATGAGTATAGGTTCGGCAATGCATAAACAATGTTTCACCCACACTTATGTCTTCGTTGCAGGTGTCGGTCTTCAACTCTTGAAATAACCTAGTTGTACAAAAAGGATACACGGAAACTTTATTTAGAAACTTCCTCCTGCACAATCAGTTACACGCCACAGCTTTGGAGAAAAGAGATTTTTCTTTGTCTTTCCGCCTTGCCACCTAAACCACTAACACTCAAACCAATGTCATATATAAAGGATATAACAACCGGACATTTTCCTCCATTTAAGGGGGCCAATACTCTCCATTTATTTGAGTTTGTTTGCGGAAAGTTTCCAGATTCTCTCCACGTGCGCAACACCGTTAAACATATAAAAACCGCACACAACATTTCGCTAATTTTACATCCAAGCAAAAGAGCGAGAAGGACATCGGTACAAGGATATTTAATGTAGGCGTACAGGGTGAGCTTGGATAAAACACATAATGAATGAAGTGTTCGTCGGACAAATAGCTCCAAAATTCACGGTCTCTGGCTGCTTCAAGTTGGCTGGACAAAGCTTCTTAGTGTTTGTGACTGCTGGATCCTTGAACTTGAGGTTGAGTATTCCCTTTGTTGATGAACCACGCGGTTTGGATTTTTGGTTGGCGTTTTGTTGTTCCAATCGGACTGGATCCAGATCATGGATATCAGGACTTAAAATTCTCCTCTATTCGCCTTCCTCGCAGCAAAGACCGCATGTCCGTAAATTATCCGACATTCTGCTCCTTGAGAAGAAGAAGTCTTTCGATTTAGAAGTTTTCATCCCAGTTGATTCGACAAACTGTAACAACATCGAATGCCTTCGTTGGTTCTTCATCGGATCTCAACATGAGATTGATAAAATCCTGTGCTACCTAGATTCTGTCATTTTATCCCAGCTGGTCTTCGGCGGATCGATTTCTTTTCGACATCAAATATTAAGTTTTATCCTCATAAGACTAACTCTTCTGGCCTTTTCTTCAACCACCGGGAAAACCAAACCAACTTCTTCAACAAAGGGTGCAAAAAATACAGGGTGTCTTGCGACAAATTTTTTGTTTTCCAAAAAACATATTATTTTATTAAGTTTATTATAAACCAGAATAAGGTTGGTTTATTTTATTATGTCGTCAAAATATGAGTAAGCTTAGCCGTACAGAGTGAAATTCATGGTGGATTATTTCCTTCAGCTCCGTAAGAGACCGTGCGCAGTTCACATTGACACTACTCTTGCGGTAACCTAACTAATCATGTGGAAAGGTGTAGTAAACTTGGGAGCGAAATATCTTTTTCTTGCTGAAACGACGTGCTCAGTTGTTAGAAGTTGCCTTAGATAAGCGTTGTAGAGACCCTTTGGTATCAGTCAGAAGCATCTGCGTGGTATACTCTTTATTCTTGATACTAGTGCAGCTTATTCGTATAGCAGACGCCGCATGAACTTTACTTATGGAACATCCCTACAACTTCTACAAAAATCTTTCGGGGATATTCAGAGTTGTGCCACATGTAACAGAATACAGAGAACAGAGCTGTTCATTCATCTAAAATCAAAGAAAAAACGAAAAAAAGGATAAAGATGAAGAAGTTGATGTAAAGTGGATTGACCAAAGACCACTGTCAGGTCTACCATTCGTGATGATCGACAGTAATGGTTGACCATCGTTTAGTGAAAGCAACTCAAATCCAATTATGATGCTGGTGCTGATGGGCTTCCTGCAGGAGTACCATGAGATAACCTGGTCCAGTACATACACTTTATTTCATATGGTTAATTGAAAGTATCGAAGAATACTTTCGATACTGACAAGGTTCATCGATGCTTCGAAACCCAATACTAATTACTCGATTCTACCGAGCTCTGCAACTCTGCGCGTGCTTCTGTGTTAAAGAACATTTGACTGCCAAATTGTGAAGTACTGAAGTACATTCGATTTGCAGTACTGTCTAGTTCGCGGTACCTTGTACTTGTACTTAAAAAAAACAGAAAATACTTGGTGCCAATTACATCGCAAAGAAGAAGTACACTTTTAAGTACTTAAGTAAAAGTACTTAAGTACATTACGTATCTGAGTCGGGAAAAATTGACAGTTTTTTGAATCGATGACAAACCCGGTATTTTATACTTAATCACAAAGATGATCTCGACTCATGTAGAGCAACAACAATACTTTTTTAATTGCGATGTGGTGTTGGTGTTCTCATGTCACACCATAGAACACTAAACAAATTGTACTTGAAAAGTACTGGACATTAGGTATTGCAGTAAACAGTTAAACTACTTAGAAGAAATTACTTGAAACTGTACGTACTTGTACTTGGGGATTTTCAAGAACTAAGTACAATGCTAGGGCATTTGACTGGTAAGGGTACTTGAAAGTTTACAGGTCCGGCTTACTGATTCGACAGTTTCTTATTCTCTTGGTTTTATAGTATTTCTATCCAATAAGTTTATATTTTTATTTAGTAAGGGCGCAGAGATATGTTTTTGCCATGATTGTTGTCATCAGAAGGGTTGTTTTTCCAAAGCCATTGCTACAGCTACACAGGCAACAAATCGTTTCAAGCCGAAAGTATTTAATTAGTGGCATTTTTTAGCAGGTTTTAAATGCAAACGTACCTAGCTTAAGTTTTAATTTTTCTTAACCAAAAATTGTTTGATTATATAAAAACGAAGTCTCAAACTATGTTTTGAAAAAGCTTTCGGTACAGAATCGTGTCGAAACTCACCGGTTTGATACCAAAACGTACTTGACTTCGATACCCATGGCGGTATACCCGTCATATTGAACCATAGGAATGTTTTTCAATCCATGTAGTGGGCGATTTTAACTAACTACGCCAACTTCAGAAGGATAACCACATATATATTCAAAGCTATTTTCTGTATTTTTTTTTATGTAAAGCAGAAGACTTCCAAATCCCTACAAAAACATGTTTATCGATAGAGATAAGCTGTATAGAGAGCACTGCTAAATTTTGGCATCCCTGCCTTTTTCATCTGATTTTGTTCAATGACGAACACAAGAGGTGCAATCGTCCAGAAATCTCAGCTGCTTTGGTATAGGTACATCATAATTGCCCATTTTGAGCAATGACCTTTTGCCATCTTTCAGGCAGTATCATTATTCCACGTTCATAAAACTTCTGGTTTTTATCAGCAAAAAACTGAACCAGGTACGTTTTGACATCATCATTATTATTGAAATTTTCACCATTCAAGGAGTTTTGCAAAGATCGAAATAAGAAGTAATCAGATGGTGCAAGGTCAGGACTATATGATGGATGTGGCAAAACATCCGAACCAAGCTCCAATAATTTTTCCGAATGACCAAAAATTAATGTGGCCTTGCATTGTCATGATGGAAAACAACACCTTTTCGATTTGTCAATTCGGGCCGCTTTTCTTCAACTGCATTGTTCAATTTTGTTAGTTGTTCAATGTAGACATCTGATTTGATCGTTCGGTTGGGTGGTAAACGTTCCTTTGTAATCCCATCAAACTGATAACATAACTTTCTTTTGATGAATATCAGCTTTTGATGTTGTTTGAGCTGGTTCACCTGGTTTGCTCCACGATCTTTTCCGATTGACATTGTTGCAAACAACCCATTTTTCATCACCAGTTATCAATCGTTTTAAAAATGGATCATTTTCATTACGTTTCTTTAACAAATCGCAGATGTTAATGCGTTGTGTTAAATGATTTTCTTTCAGTTCATGAGGAATCCGTATATCGAGTCTTCGTGCATAGCAAAGTTGTTTTAAGCGATTTTCAATGCATGTATGTGATACATGAAGCTTCTATGCAATCTCACGTTTTGTACTGCGACGATCCGCATCTTGCTTTGATTTGGTCTTCATCAACTTCAACTGCACGACCAGAGCGCTTTTCATCTTTGAGTGAAAAATCACCAGAACGAAATTTGGCAACACAATTTTGACACTGCTGTTCTTTTAAAGCTTCGTCACCATAAACAGCACATAACTTTTTGTGAGCTTGCGGTGCGTTTTTTCCTTTCCAAAAAAATAAAAGAACAAAATATGACGTAAATGTTCGTTTTGTTTTTCCATTTTTCAACAGACGCCAAACAAAAACTACACAACCGATCAGCAAATTTTTTTTTCCTGATTGACAGTTGAATTACCAACTATAAAATAATAAAATGTGTTTGACATTTCGATTACAATAGCAAACCTAAAAATTCAACTAAAGCCATCTAGAAGTGAAATCTGCAATTACTTAGTTGCCAACCTGATAGAAAGATTCGACCACGAGCTAGTCTAAGCCCGCTGTTAACTCAAGTAAAGGAATTGCCGCAGAACGATCTCTCTTAAAAAACGGCTGATTCTTGAGTAATGCGGACAATATTACCGCGCACCAAAGTTGACAAGATTAAGACAACGTTAAGATTTATATGATGAATAACATTTTCTTTTCTGATTTCTGGTTTGGAAATATCTTCACATTATGTTTCAAAGAAACTAACTCTCAAATGGTACCCATTGTTTGCATCAACCTGACGCGCTCCTTCCAGAGCATTTTAGATTACTTTTCATAGAATTTCAGGTCGCAGCGCCCTCACTTCTTCTCGGATAGTGGCATTAAACTGATGTATGGTTCTTGGATTATTGGCATACACCTAGTCCAAAAGAAAACAATCTGGAGCCATTAAATCTGGCGAACTCGGTGGCCAGTTAAAATCAGAAAATGATCACCTCATCACCAAAAATTTCCCTTAAGAAAGCTAAAGTTGGACGAGCTGTGTAAGCTGTGGGTCCATCTCGTTGGAATCACAATTCTGAATTATTCTCTACCCATGGCCCTTAAAAATGTTCAATCGTTGCCTGATATTGAAAGCCGTCCTGCAACTTGTTCCTCGTTTTCGAAAATATATAGTCACATGATTCTTTCTGAGGTTATTCCACACCATGCTCTGCATCTAAGTGTTTGTTGAGATTTCGATGCCCCACATTCTGCAATTTCGTATATTCACGTTACTGTTGTGGTTAAAATGGGCTTCACCGCTCATTTTGGAGTTTGTGAATAAACTCGTTGTTCTCTCGGAATATTTCTTAAAAATCGCCAAGCATACTGAATACGAATTTGTGGTTCATTTGTTTTTAACTCATAAACTAATTGATTCTTGATGCACCCTGTGTCTAAACCATTATTTTTGTAAGAACTGAAATGTCAGTTGTCATTATACTTTTGGCGGGTAATACCCTAAGTTTCCCGCGCCTTTTTTTTACTATATATAGATCCGATTTTGATATTGTAACTTTTTCTTTATTTTGAACTCTTAATGAATAAACTTGTAAAGTTATAACAAGTGGCGACGAGGATAAAAAAATAAAAAAAAACAAAATGGATCAAGCAGCGTTACAAGGCATACTGGAGAGTCAAAGACAATGGATGGAAAGAATGATGGAGGCTAACCGAGTTTCAATGGAGAAAGTTTTAAAAGAACATTCATCGCCCTCAACCAGTTCTTCAATTCCACAATTTCGCGCATTCGACATGGAGAAGGAATCGTGGGACAGCTATCTATTTCAACTACAGCAGCACTTTACTGCAAATTCTCTGGAGGATGATAGCTTACGTAAGGCGCATTTTCTATCAACGAGCGGCAATCAAATTAACGACTTACTGAAGAAATTGGTAGGAGCAGAGGAGGTAAGTAGACACACATTCAAAGACCTTTCTGCGAAGCTAACAAAGCACTTTCAATCAAAAATGCATGTACTCGCGTCGAGATGTAAGTTCCTAAAGCAGAAGATGGGTCCGGGACAATCCTATGCCGAATGGATAGCAGACTTGAGAGGTCTAGCTAGGGATTGCGTTTTTGTCTGTTCCAAACCAGGTTGTGGCACATCCTACGCAGATGTCATGATCAGGGACATGGTCACTTACTACACACCTCATGACTCAGTCCGTATAGCAGCAACGCAAAAGAAGAATCCTACGTTGGAAGAGATCGAAGAAATAGTCACCGCATATGAATCAACACAGCTGGCATCGAGCATCTTGAAGGGAAGCAGTACTTCCTACCCATCAACGTCCTCAGAAGTTAACCAAATGTGCAGTACGTTTCAACAGAAAGTCACAAGTAAGTGCAATGATATTTTTAGTATTCGGAAATCGTGCCCCAGTTGTTTCATTCAACACCAGAGGAATATGTGCAAACATCTCGATTCAATTTGTGACCTCTGCCATCGCCGTGGTCACATTAGTAGCGTTTGCTTATCAGCTAAGAGCGCCAATACTTCGCATGCACAACAACCACACCAACCTCGTCCACATTCTAAAAGTCGTGGGAGAAGGGCATTGCGTTATGGCAATGCAAATCAAAAACATCAAAAACAGCCGAATTTTAGCAGCCGCCACAAGCCGTTGGAACGTACAAATTTTATTAGCGAGGTGGTGAACAATATAGTTTTCGACAATCAAACTGCGGAGACAGTATCGTCCGCTCAGTTAGAAACTGATAAGAACGAAAACAAAATATTGGTGTTGCTTCACGTCAATGAACGTCCATTGACATTTCAATTAGACACTGGGGCTACCTGCTCGCTGATAAGCCTCGATGGATACAATAGTCTCGGTAACCCGCATTGTGAATCAACGACTCGTTCTCTCAGAGCATACGGTGAAGTTGCTGTACCAGTAAAAGGTGTGATAAATGTAAATGTTCAATGGAAAAAACAAACCCGCAACTTACCGCTTTTAGTTTGTGATATAGCTCGAGGAGCAAACATCATGGGCTCAGACTGGTTTCAGGCATTCGGTCTTCAAATTCATATCACTAGGTCAAATTCAGTGCTGCAGTTGTGTTCGGATCCTAAGGGTCAGTTGTTGTCCAACGCATTGAGTCTGTGTAAGAAACACGAAGAAGTCTTTAAGCCCGAATTAGGCTGCAGTAAAATGTATGTTGCACATCTTACAATGAAGCCAAACACCAAACCTAAATATTTCAAATATCGACCTCTACCTTTCGCACAGAAGGAAACGGTACGCCGCGAACTCGACCGTTTACGTCAGATGGACATCCTACGTCCCGTCGAGACAAGCCAATGGGCAGCACCCATTGTAGTGGTGAAGAAGGCAAATGGAAGTGTGCGCATTTGTGGCGATTTCAAAATCACAATCAACCCACATTTAGAAATAGATCGACACCCAGTACCCCGTATTCAGGAACTGTTTTGCAAGCTACAGGGAGGACGATATTTTACGAAAATTGATTTGTCGGACGCATACCTTCAGATACCTTTGGACGAGCCGTCAAAGAAAGTTTGTGTAGTCAGCACAGAATTTGGTTTGTTTGAATACCAAAGATTGCCTTTTGGTACTTCTAGCTCGACTGGTATATTCCAGCGGTACATGGAGCAGCTGACAGCGGACTTAGAGTTTTGTGTATCGTACTTAGATGATGTGATTGTGTCTGGACGTACGAATCAAGAGCATCTAGGTAACCTTAAGGTTTTTCTAGAGCGATTAGAGAAGCATGGTTTACGCTGCCGCCTGGAAAAATGCGAATTTGCGAAGTCCGAGATCGAGTACCTTGGTCATATTATTGATGAGAACGGCATACGCCCGTCAGATACCCGAGTTAAAGCCATTATTAACATGCCTGAACCAAGGAATTTGAAAGACCTGGAAGCTTTCATTGGCAAGCTCAATTACTACAATCAATTCATCGAAAATTTTGCACAATTAGCAGCGCCACTAAACAAGCTTAGAGCAAAAGCGGAGTTTTTCAAGTGGGGAGACGATCAGCAAAAATCATTTGATCTTTTTAAAGAAAAAATATTACAAGTTTCCAGACTAGTGCATTTTCAAGAAGACTTACCAATCACCTTGGCGACTGATGCTTCGTCTCATGGAATCGGTGCAGTCATTTCTCATGTGTTCGCTGATGGGACTGAGAAACCAATTGCTTTCGCGTCGAAGACTCTAGATGCGGCCCAACGACGGTACAGTCAGATCGAGAAAGAAGCCCTTTCGATTATTTTCGGAGTCACGAAATTTCACCAATACTTGTACGGCCGTCAGTTTGAGCTTATTACGGACCATCAACCATTGGTAACAATTTTCAACCCCTGTAAAAAACTGCCGCACATGACCATTCAGCGTCTTCAACGTTGGGCAATCTTGTTAATGGGATACACATACACCATTCGATACCGACCCACGATGCAGCACGGTAACGCTGACTGTTTGTCACGTTTACCAATGGGCCCCGACGAAGACTTTGATCATTCAGAGGAATCGTGCCATCAAGTAGACGAAAGCGCAGCTGTCGCGGATTTTCCTATCAACGCTGGAGTCATCGCTAGATTTTCAAAACAAGATGAAGATATCCGTAAAGTCATCGAGTACGTCCAGCACGGTTGGCCTAGCCACCTGTCTGAGGCAGAAAGTCATTTGTTACCTTATTTTCGTAGAAGGCTTTGTCTAAGTGTGTCTACTAATATTCTTCTCTTCCACAGCGAAAATTTGAGAGTCGTCATACCAGCCGCACTGCAGAAAAAAGTTCTAGCTCTTCTTCATCAGGGTCATTGGGGTACAACTCGCATGAAGCAAATGGCTAGAAGACACTGTTGGTGGCCCAACATCGATGTAATAATTACCGAATCAGCCGCTAAATGCAGCGTGTGTCAACTAAATGCGAGTCGCTCGCCAAAAGAGTACTCTAGTTGGCCGTCATCAGATGGAGTTTGGGAACGCATTCATGTGGACTATGCGGGTCCTTTTCAAAAGTTTATGTGGTTGGTCGTAGTGGATTCAAAATCCAAATTCCCTTTCGTTGTCCAAATGTCGTCCACGACCTCACAGGCGACGATTCATGCTTTACGAACTATTTTCGCTCAAGAAGGACTTCCTAGAGTAATAGTGTCAGATAATGGCACTCAATTCTCTTCGAAGGAGTTCCAACAATTCTGTCAAGATCATTCGATACGGCACATGACATCAGCTCCTTTCAATCCCGAGTCGAACGGTCTGGCTGAAAGAATGGTGAGGACTTTCAAGACCGCCTTCCTCAAAATAATGGAGGACCCCTCGAAGTACAATGATGCTTTATCAACGTTCCTATCAACGTACCGTGCGACTCCAGACGAAACTGGCATTTCACCGGCAGAAAAGCTGCACGGCCGTCAGCATCGAACTTTACTTTCGGCTATTTTTCCCGAACCACAGAAGTCCTTGGTGATCCAACATCCACTCAAACCAAAATTCAGTATCGGCCAGCCCGTTTTCGTTCAGCAATACTTGCGTGGGAAAAAGTGGACAACGGGGCACATCGAAAAGATTTTTGGTCGTCGTATGTATTATGTTCATACGGAAGCAGGGTTTTGGAGGCGACACCAAAACCAGATCCGCCCAAGAACAGTGGGCAATAGCACTGTTCCTACCAACGAAACAACTGACTTAGAACAGGCAAGTAGCCACAATTTCTTTTCTAAAGTAAATCTATCGCCTAGAGACACAACACCAACCCCAAGCCAACATCAAAGGGACGCCGACAATTTTGATTTGTTGATCTATCCAGATGTAACCCCAACAAAAGTGGACTTAACAGAAGAGCAGCTGCCCTCGACACCGAAAACGGGTATCAATCGTGAAGTTCCACCTACCAGCGACTTGCCAGCGCCCGCTCCAGTACGACCACCCTCGCCAAGAAGATCTGAGCGTCTACGAAGCAAACGAGTTCGATTCACTTCAAATTAGACGAAGGGGTAAATGATGCACCCTGTGTCTAAACCATTATTTTTGTAAGAACTGAAATGTCAGTTGTCATTATACTTTTGGCGGGTAATACCCTAAGTTTCCCGCGCCTTTTTTTTTACTATATATAGATCCGATTTTGATATTGTAACTTTTTCTTTATTTTGAACTCTTAATGAATAAACTTGTAAAGTTATAACAATTCTTATATAAAAAAAAAAGTTGTAACTGCCTTAAAATTCCTTGCAAGGATTGCCTAGACATCCTTGTTGCAAGTTTCGGGGTTCTCCTTAATACTTGCTTGCACACGAGCAATGTTCACATCATTTCAAACTGTACGAGGTCTTCCAGCACGCGGAAGATCACAGACATCCCCTTGTTGCTGAAAACGCTGGACCAAATTTTTGGAGCACTAGGCGCATTTCGAACATGAAAGAAATTTCTATGTAATCTTTGTGTCTGAATAATTGAATGTCGAGATTGAAAATAAAAACAGCTGGTCCAGTCACCATTGGGATCAAATTAATGTCACTATCACTGGGTTGGTCGACCAGTGATAGTAGTCTGACTAATGGGTAGCTTTGTTGTAGTGGTTGTTGTATCGGCTTATTTCCTAATTCGTGTTTTCAAAATAGCGGTTTGTGTAGATTGGGTGCAGGTGGCTCTGCTGTGAAGGCATAACACTGACAGCGGAGTGTTTAAGCTAAATCTTCCAAACTTTTAAAGTTCATAGATCATAACTTATGTCGAATAAAATCCTGCGAATTAGGTGGAAGCTAATAGGTCGACATCAAAAATTCTCCGTCCCGTTTCAGGCTCTCCTCCCACGGAAGTGAGTTGAAAGCAAGTACACCTGAGTGCTACACGCATTATAATTGTCTTAATATCCTCTTGAAGAGCGAGCAAATAATTAAAAAAATAAAATCGAACCACTATGGTTCTTCATTCTGTGCTGAATCCGAATCTTTCCTTCATAAATTTTCAACAATTAATTCTTAACGTTTCTTATGCGCCACCCTGTAGAAGTACTCATCTGGCTCTTAATCGAGCCGATCGTGCTGGAAAATCTTTTTGTTCGATCGAAGTGCGTGAGCAAGCTCCAGTTGTGTTTTGTATTTATATTTATTACCACCCTGTTAAAACAAATTTTAAACATAAACATACAAAGGGAGTAGCTACTATAGACTGTCACTTTTGCTAAACTTGCTGCGTTCCTTTTTTATTACGTGCGTCATATTTTTTGTTTTTGTATTTTTATTGCTATTCGAATGATGGCTGACGTCTGACGAGGACCTTTGATGAGAAGGGCACACACTACCCTGCTGCTTAGTTTCATTTTAAACTACACACATCCTTGCAGACATAAATTATTTTTCATACCAGTTGTGAAGGGATTGCGCCCACTTGTATCCTTTTCTTTTTGGTTACTTTCCCCATTTAAACTAATTATACGGCGGCTGCGGCGGCGACACATGATTCTGCTGATGTTGCATTGGATGTCATTTCATACAAATTTGCCTCGAGTATCCTCCAGAAAAAGGAATATAGAACAATTTGCTGCTTTATTCACCTCGTCCTTTGTCCTTTGCCTCGGTTTTTTATTTTATTTATGTTCCCTTAAAAGAATCCAAAAAAAGAGCCACTTTAGTTGAAATTGTATCCATTCGGATAACGAATAGATGCAACACACTTTGGGGCATAAGATGGCACAGAAAAGGACATGTACGCTCGGATTAGTGTTTAAGGATTGCCTCTGTAGTCCTTTTCGTTTTACTATTTTTTTTTGTGCAGTTTTCGTAACACTTAAGTGTGAAACAAAATAGCACAAAACAAATAACGAAATGAAATTAATTGCAAGAAATTTGAAGAAAAGGTTTGCGTACAAAATGCGGTACGAAGTGGTGCGGCTGTGTTCGAAGAGTTTCGTTTACCTAACGAATATTTTTTGAGTTATTTTTGCTTTTGTTTTCAAAATATCTGTGAGGATCTTGATTGTGATGAAGGTGAGCACCAGGATCCAGAAGCTAACAATGCCTTAGACGGTGTGGAGTCATTGAAACACAATAAATGCTGAAACGAGATAGCGATGTCATATTTTTAGACAAAGCCGGTTCACTGCATACAGTGTGGGTAAAAATTGGAGGCAAAATAAAATATAATGCCACATCAAAACAGTACTCGGCGAAAGTATGCGTCCAATTGAATTTGACTGCTTTATATTTGAACTTGCATCAAATACAGGGTGGCCAAAAATACTTAAAGTGGTGCCGCGATTGTTTATGACAGTTTCAAATCTTTTGTCGCATTTGTAATAATTCCTCGGAATCTTGTTGAAAGTATTTTCAAGCTTCCAGACCCTAAAGTTTGTTCTCATAAAAAAGTGACTTCGACAATTTAACTCATACTTCAAAAATTTCATCGCTCCCCGGTATCTGGAAGGAATCGAACTTAATTTCAATATTTCAAAAGAAAGGGGAGCAAAGTGAGAGATGACTCCCACACGGTTCGTCGGACAATTGTGTCATATCAGCCAACTTCGCTTCTTCAAACCACCCAGTTAAGGAAAAAACTCCTAAAAGACTTCTTTGGCAATATGAAAAAGCTGATTGGGGCGGCCTTGATAACTTTTTTAAGAGTTTTAACTGGTCAATATGTTTCCTCGAGAGTGACGTGGACGCCGCCGCTGATATGGTCAAAAATATTATTCTCCAAGGCATGAATGACTTCATCCCGAACAAGGTGAAGACAATTAGGCCAAAAGAGAATTCATGGTTCGGCTTGAGCTGTAAAGAGGCTGTCAGGTTGAGAGAGCTGAGTTTTCGGTCTTATAAAGCCAACCCTACAGAGGAAAACCGGAAAAAGTTTCGACGAGTCCGTAATGACTGTAATGCTCTTCTACGACGTACGAGATCTCCCATGGACAAAAATTAAGGCAAAAAATACTACGTTGTCCCAGTGGTAGTAAACAATTTTGGTCCTTGGTCAAAAATATTAAGAACTCTACTTCGTCATCCAGTCCGGCGCTCATTTCGAATGATACTCCTGTCGTAAATAATCTTGATAAAGCCAATCTGCTTGCCGCACAATTCGCGGCCAGTTCCACACTTCCAGATTGCACTTTACCACCACCTGTGCTCGAGAGCGTTGAACATTCTATGGGACACATACATTTTCGCACTCGCACAGTCGCAAGAGTATTGAAAGATTTAGACATACACAAATCCGCTGGTCCAGATGGTATTTCCTACTTTCAGTTTCTCATATGCGTTTAATGTTTCACGCCCCTGCTCTTCGGACGTGGACATCGAATGTTTAACACATTAAATTCTGATATTGACAGCATAATTAAATGGGGTCTAGCCTTCCGAATAGAATTTAATGTTCCAAAACACAATGCTGTCTTATGTCATCAAAGCGAAGTCCTTATACCCAGCCATTGTCCATGAATGGCACTTGCGTCGATGAAACCGAAAAACTTTCAATGATCGGTATGTGCGTGAATTCTAACTTACGCTGGAATGACCACATATTCGATGTCGACAAGAATGCAGCGAAATGTGTAGGTTTCCTAAGCCGGTGCAAGAAATACTTTACCCCTTCTGACTTAGCTACAAATTATAAGGCTTTTATTCGGCCAAAATGGAGTACAACGCTCACATCAGGGCAGGTGCACCTAAAACCACTTTGCACCTGCTAGATAGAATCCAAAAGCGTGCGGTAAAACTTATAAACGACAGCACTATAACAAAATCAATAAACTCGCTGGAACATCGAAGAAATATTTCCTGCCTGTCGCTCTTTTATCGCTACTTTTACCACCACCAATGCTCCGAAGTTTCTTTCAAAAAATAAATAGGTTGAAAACTCAAACCAAAAGTACTGTCGGACTTAGCCTTGAACTGAAACTGACAGGAAGGGACCCCTTCTCTAAAACATAGTTTATGACTGAATTCCCGGGACTAAGTTGCCACACCCCGTATGACCCTGAGCTTGTCAGAAATTGTTGAAAAAGATTGCCAGTTGGACTAAAGGTCGAAGATCGCGGTATAAACTGACGATGCAGCTCGAACGTAGCGACCTTACAAAGGTTTTTTTTAGAAAACGAATCCAATTCCGGACACCATTGAGCGAGTAAAATTGAGGGTAATATAAACTCTAATCGTCGATCAATTGCTCGATCATTTCCTGATCATACAAATTCATAAATGAGCTTCAAGGATGCCATCTTCAAGGTGTGGCTGACGTCAATAAAGGTTCGACGAAGCCATCGCTCTGGAAAAAATTAATACAAGCTAAAGAGGTTCAAAATTAAGGGGGTTTCCAGAGCTTTATGAAGACACGATTAATTCGTGTTCTGTTTTTAGGAATGTGGTCATTTATCTTCTCAGAAAAAATATCCTTAACTAATGGTTTTCTAAAAATAAGCAGAAGGCCATAACCTTTACATATCCATCCACACTGTGATGACATTTGTGAATGAATGAATGAACTTGTAGAGCCGCAACTCGAAATAGCGATAAAGGGTTTCGTGTACGAGTGGACACCGTTTTCCATGCCACTAAACGTACATAAATGCTAATCCATTTCAATGCAATCCATTTTTAGATGTCAATTATGGCTACTCACTGCACATTTTAAGGACAATCCAAATGCATACAATATTCATTTATCTTTTGCACACCTCCACCACCTCTAATGCCATCAGCAAAGAACAGCATCAGCCCCAGTTCCAGCGCAGAATTGAAGCTGCCTCCATAGATGCAGACTTAACAATCCAAATGAAATGACATGACGTGTTGACTGAACAAGTATTCCTCTGACATGTTTGTCCATTGAAATGGTGCTGCATTCGCTCTGAGTGCTCAATACCTGAATAGTGTGCTCAACTGACATCAGCACAGTGTCACAAAGGGACGTGCCACAAAATAACACTACAACACAATCGTCCCTATGCTAAATGTTCTTTCATTTTTTTTTCTTTTTATAAAAAAAAGGAAAACAAAAAAAACATTTCACTGCAAGTAGTTCGTAAGGATAACGCGCGAGTGAGGAGGACGTACTGTGAATAAAATGGAATATCCTGACTGACAAAATGATGTTAAATCTAAAGAAATATTATGATCGACGAAGCATTTACATGCACTCGTATAGAATATAAAGGACTTTGTGTGAGTATAACATTTGGGAAAAGGACACAAATGCCTCGTGGGCAAAATGAGTGTATTTGGCAGGCTATTTTGTTTGTTCCAAAGCAAGGATACCATCATACCAAAGTGGTAGAGAAAATAATGCGGAAGCATTTTCACTCCTTATCCTTGAAATTGATAAATGTTGCACTACACACACACGTGCAAACAAAAAAAAAGGATATCAATTTTTCTGCCTTAATTGGGCTGTTGCAAGTTGAAGGAGGACACACAAAAGAAATACATCGTGTACGAGTACATCACATCATTGGTAGCCTAGGCGAACATCCTTAAGAAGGACGAGCGCTACGACACTCTCCGCGTATTGGTTTTGTTTGCAGTCGTCCATGAGCGAGTGGGTTGTCAGCCAAACTTTTTAAAAAAAGTACAAGAACAACAACAAAATCAGGATAACAACTTTGAGAGCAGATTTGTGATTTCTTTAATGCTATATGCAGCAGCAGAAAGGACACAGCTACAAGCGTAGGCCGAATGTCCTGTATGTTACACAGAGTCTGTGACTCAAGAAAAACCAATGTGGGATGAATATTATGGATTCCTATTGGTCCTGCGATGCTAAACATGCATTCTGCACATAATTGGAATGCCATTGTGGGCGAAGGCGATGGCGATAGCGATGGGCAATGGATTTTTACTCGCGTGCCCTCGGGACACTCTGGTTCAGTGCGTTGGTGTCGGACCACATTGGACGAAAAAAAATATGTGTAAACTTTATTTTCATTGGCATTATCCTAGGAGGCATAAATGTCAGGGACTCGGGAAAAATATTTATTTTAAGAGGCGAATTTTTCGAAACTTTTGTGGGCGGATCTGGATCCCTTCATCAATGTTTGTCGGTGTTATTTCAGATACCAAATTCCAGCTCTTTAGCAGTCAAAGTGGACTTTCATACAAATTAGGAAATGTTTAGAGCAACAAGCATGTGAAATTTGACTTATCGGATACACAGGAAGGGTTATCCGTAGGACTGGTTTGAAAGTTATGGAAGTTTCCCGTTCTAAGGAGTTATGACGGGCTCATAGTGAAATTTACTCTAAACGCGTCTGTCTGGCTGTATCTTTAAATTTAAGCAAACTCAGTTTAATGGATACATATTGACTGAACCTGAAGACTCTATGAAAAAAAGAAGACTTGACCATCAAAATTATAATTTGGGAACTTCGATGCTAAAATCTGTAAGGAAAGCAAGGTGCAGTCCTTTGAGTGACGCTAATTTCGCCGTAGTGAAAATAGTAGAAAAACAGGAGTATCGCATTTTGGTCAAATACTTTTTTCATTCGGGAAAAACTTCCGAACAATCATGGCAATGGTTGCAGTGGTTTAGTGGACGAGATAAGCAACGAAGATACACCTCGCTCTAGAAGGCCAAGAGACACTATGAATGAGGCCGTGGGTATTTCCAAAGAATGGGCTCGATACATTTTGGAGATGAAAAAGCTATCGGCGTGACGGGTGCCGCCTTTGCTGTCCGTCTGTCACAGAGCTGTATCACCTAAAACTGCTAGAGGGAACAACTTGCAATTTCCACAAAAGGTTGAAAATTCCCATTGCAACTAAAAATAATAAAACAGATATTCAGCTTAAATATGCTGGTCACCATGGAAGAAAAGGGTTCCATAAAATCGCAACTCAACTTAACACCTAAAAGTAGACAATGATCCCGTTTCATGGAGCAAATTAACAACTTTTAAAAGTATGCAATCAATATGAATGGACCAACACAATGTAAAAGCTCGAATTCCAATAGGAAAAAAAGCATTTTGCAACTTGTGTGAACGAATGCAACTTTTGGAACGAATGTCAAAATGTAGTTGTGTAGTGCGAATTGGATCTTGTACAGTTTCCTACCAAACCAAATGAAGTGTCAAATCCAAGTAAACGTGTTTTGCTTTCGTGGCTGAATTTTTCTCAATCCGAAAAAATAATTCTAATGTCAAAATAAATTATTGAAAAAATATTTCATAAGATTTTGATGTGTGTTTGAGTTCTGAATGTCTCAGCAGATAGTTGCTAAATGAAGAAAAGTTTAAACATTAAATGACGCTGTGTGTTTTGATTACGCATTTAATGTACACAAGAATATTTAATGTTTAAATCCATATTTTCGTATTTTTCAATATTTTCCAATCGCTTCCTTAGAACAATTTCTTGAAAACGTTGATAACTTTAGCTCAAACATGTTCCAGAATCATATAAAACACTTGTCTTTAATTATTTGTTTTCAAGAAAATACCTTTATAATCAATGCCTTTAGTTGCGATAGCAAACCACGTACACGGATGGTACACACGACGTTCATCAATGAATTCAGAATCATAGACTCGTATATTTCTACAATAATTCGGCTTCAAATAATCTTTAAAACTTGTGGTTGTTTTGAATCCTTTTTTGTTTAAGCTTTTTAACTCCCCATCTCGAAGGCCTTTTTTTTATTGGACTTACAAGTAAACCAGCTTACTCGTGAATAGGTATATATGTGCGATGTTATAAGAAATTCAAAATTGAAGACATGTAGTGTTGCATACTCTTAGATGGCGCGGCACCCTTCGAGTGAGAGTCAACTATCACTTGGCTTCTTTTTCATTCTCATTTTACCCGAGCCATTCCTTTCCGTATCTTGGATGGCGGTGATGATTCTCTTTGCAGTCTCTGTCCGCTGTGAGTTGTTCAGCTACACAAGTTGTAAAGGATCTGAAAAATTGCAGATCGTAAAACCACCCTCGACATTATAATCATTCTTAAATGAGACTTATTTTCTTTATATCACGATTTATGTTTCTAAATACTTTAATAAAGGACTTGAGGTCCTGTACGACATCAGATAATTTAATCTTTCGGTTTACCTAAGTTGTCATCATAACCTCATCATAACCTCATTTTGAAAGGTACTTGCTGACATCAGCATACAGGGATGAACTATTTTTAGTCTGACATGCTTAATCTCAAACCTAGTCTTATCTACTCTTAGAGCAGTGGATCTGGTGCAGCGATAAGGAACACCATACTCAGAATAGATCTTCATAAAAAACTATCATAAATTCACTCTGATACAGGTAGTTATCCCCAGCCGCTACCAAGGAAGTGGATATGCATTTTTAACCCGAAAGATTTGGAAGATTTTTGTACAACTTTTTAACACAAATTTTTTTGTACAAAATTTTCGTACAATGTCTTGGATGGATGGAACATACTACCAGGCCGATAGCCTCTGCATACGCGAATTGAGTGGCTATTTCGAATGAACGTAGTAATTCATTCATGTATAGCAAAGGGTGTTTTTAAGAGGTTTGCTTTTTAAGCTGGCTACATTGTTTCTACAGATCCTCAATTTGACAGTTGGAAGTCGATTTGTGATTTTACGATGAATAAGTTAGCGCCAGAACAACGCGTGCAGATTGTCCAAATTTATTTTGGAAACGTGCGCTACTCAGTCGATTCGCCATCGCGCACAGCAAAAGCCGCAAGAGCATTATACTCGTCGTAAGTTCAGTGAATGGACTGCAAAAACAAGCAAAATTGTCGAA
Organism: Orthonevra nobilis; assembly: GCA_963555765.1. Lineage (NCBI taxonomy): Eukaryota > Metazoa > Arthropoda > Insecta > Diptera > Syrphidae > Orthonevra > Orthonevra nobilis. Next base: position 69,392,912 of record OY743227.1, on the reverse strand, counting down.
TTTGGAGTGGAGAATACCCATAAGCCTTTATCAGGACGTCCTTACATTAAATAAAACTCACTCTTTAGTGAGCTTTATGAGCTGATAGAATCTTCGGTCAAAATTTATTTAAGGTCGATGTCGGCCAAAATGTAACCGTCAATGGAGAAACATTACCTTCAAGTGTTTAACTTCATCTTCGTATGCTTGTAAAAAAAAACACTCATTACAACCAACAGCGGTCCCAGCTTCGATCCTTGAGGTACTCCATTATCAATTGAATTTTTACGTTGTTAAGAGTTTCAAAGGCTTTGCTTAAGTCAATGAAACTACAGTTTGCTGTTTCGTATTGAGGCCGTCATTTATAAGGTTTTCAAACTCTCCCAGAAGTTTGTTCATGATCTTGTTTCTTTGGCAGCCATAATGATTTTTGCGTATAATATTATCGTCACGCAGTATTTTTAAACTCATGTCAATGACAGGTAAAGCTGAGATTGGTCTATTGTTCTCAAAATCTATTTTCATTTCATATTAACAATTTTGGGAATTCTTCTTGTGCTAAATTTAAATGTACAAACTTGGCGGTTATTGGTGCGAAGATTTCTGCGCGAAATACTAGATCCTAGAGGTTTTGATAGTCCACAGTATTTCCAGGACTTCGACCTTATCCCAGATGCTTTTTTCGCTTGCTTTCTTTTTTTTCTTTGGCACTGGTTCCAAACATTATGGCAAGTGCGTTTTTGACTCTTTATATAAATATTACCAATTTTTTTCAACTCGAATTCTTTTGCCTCTCTAATATCAGGTGGCAGTCTGTGATAACTTAGAACTTCCATTCCGTGACGAATCATTCGACGCAGTTCTCTCTCTGGCCGTGGTGCATCACTTTGCCACAACAGAACGTCGTGTGGGCGCAATCCGAGAACTGGCACGAATCCTTCGAATTGGTGGTCGAGTGATAATCAGCGTCTGGGCATTAGAACAACGACACCGCCGTTTCGAGTCACAAGATGTTCTCATACCTTGGCAGCCACCCAAAAATCGTAACCAAGTTTACTCGGACGAGGAAGATGACGACGATATTTTACCACCCTACAATGCCTACACAGAGGAATCGACGAACTCTAGCCGCTCGGCGGGAGATGGTGACAGCTCAAGCCTGTCTTCATCGTCGCCAGGCGAGTCTTGTTACAGTTTCGTAAGACGGGCGATACAGGTATAAAAAAAAAAACAGATAATCACGTTCAAGGAAAACTAATCCTTCTTTTCATATCGTTTTTCTTTTAGAAATTGGCCGGAAGTAAACGTCACCCTTGGTTTCTGGACTCATGGACGTCCAAAGATACAAAAAACAATAGTAGTCTAGATTATGAAGATGCCAAAGATTTACCAATCGAGCTGCGTCGGTTGGAGGATTTTGAAGATTTCCCCGATCCACCATTATCGGCGAGTTTGAAGTCACGCAGCCTTGGCAGTATTCTCAATCCTCCGCCACGACAAATAGTTCGCTCACGATCCAGTGTGCCCAGTCTTGGAGCTCAAATCATGGAAACAAAACAACTGGTGGTCCAAGTCTCACCGGGACAAATGGCTCCAACCAGTTCCGCTGTTGAACTAGCGCACAACAGTAGTAACAACCACTTGCCGAGCTCGGGAGGGAATACAAATGCTGCATCGGGCACAGAGACGGCTGCTTCAACTCCACCCCATTCTACGGCTACACAGAGTCGAAGGCCAAAACTGATCAAACAAAAACAATCCCTATGTGATGATGACTATCAACTGCCAGATAATCCATTTCATATGATAAGTAATTGTAGTAGTAATAATAGTCTAAATAGTAGTAGTCAACCACAACAACAACAACAACAACAGCAGCAGCATCAGCCTAAGAATGGCTTACGAGGGTTTGCAGCGGCCAAGCAGTTAGCCGACGCAAAGATGTTCCTACGCAAACAGAGCTCTTTGAATGAAGAACTCATGGCAGGCAATCGCATACGCGAGAAAGAGCGAGTTCGGAAGCGCATCCAGAAGCAAATGTCACTGAATGAAGCCTTCCTGTGCCGCTCGGTATTTTCAAAACGCCTGCAAATCCTACGCGACGGTTTTACCAGCAAGCTTAAGACATCCACAGGCAGCTTAGAGCGAGTGACCAAGAATGGATTCGTCAAGATCATGCAGAATTTTAAAGCTACAACAAGCCCAGCCACGTCCACGTGTTCGACCACAACCAGCACAACAGCGACACGTGATCATCATCACCATCATCATCATGCACATCACTCGTCGGCTCATCGACAGGCGTCATTGTCATCAAACAAAAGCGGTGAGGTGTGTAATTGTGGTCTCGCGACAGCTGCTGCGGCCGCAGCTGTGGCTTCACTCAACAATGGTAACGAGGACCAATCCAGCAGTAATGATAATAAGCCAAGACGTCATTCCCGAGAATCCGGTTCGGACTCGTCCAAAGACAGTAGCCTTCAGTCTGACACGAGTATTGAATCGGAGGATAGTTTCGCTTCGGTAATTTTCATCCCGAAGCCTGAGCTCCAACAGCAACAATCTGGTCAGCAACAAAATCCCCAACTGGCGGCTCAGAAACACCAACAGCAGATATATCATCACCAAAATTCAAATAGTAGCAGTAGTAATAGCAGCAGCAGCTGTAATGGGGCACACAGCAGCAACTGCAACACGCTGACTCACAACAACAGCCTCAACAGCAACTCTAGAAATCGTTTACCATCAGTGCCAACATCACCACTTATAATGCCGTGCCCGCCGACGCCAGCACATTCACCGGCGGCGGCATACACCGTTGTCACGTCACCACCGCAAACAATGTCCGCCGTACAGGCGGCCATGGCAATGCTGACACCACCCAAACTCATACACAAGGGTACCAAAACAAATACAGGATCAATACAGGAAAAATCTCGTTTCACGTTCGAGGATGAACACATTCAGCAGCTCGAGAGCTCTAAGAAGAGTGACGTCCCGTCAGCAGTAAATGGCGTGACAACGATTGTGATCGAGAAACTAGAACCGGATACAAAAGCCTCGCCGCCGGCATCGAAGATCACCCGGCAGACCATCAAAGATCTGCCGCCAATTCCGAAATTCCGCAAACAACAGTCTCTGCATATGCATAAGCCAGGATATGCGATAGTTCGTAGGACATCCGCAGCGACACCGTCAATACCGAAGTTTATGTCCCTCGAGCTATTTAATCCTGCCACCGATGATCTCGATAGCGACTCTAGTGAGCCATCATCACCGGACTCGATTGACAGCGTGATAAGTGCTCCAAAGTCAGCGTTTTTGAATGGCACCGAGCCCGATGAATCAACTCTCGTCAAAGACGATATCTTCAAGTCTGACCTTCATGTCAATGGTGACGGTGCTTCAATGGAGAACCTCAACTTGGACGACGACTCCATGGGAAGCCTGCCATATCGAAAGACCGTGAATAAAATTCGTTCGGCGACTCGACAAGAGTGCGTAGACTTTGCGGAACAGTTAAGTGCTCAACTCCTGCGGGAACTAGATGATAAGAACCGCTCCGACAAGACGGAGTGTCACAGCTTGGATGGTATCGGTGGTGACATCGGGGACTACATTGACGATCCGGTCATGGCGAACTTCCGAAAGCGCAACGGTGACCTGACAGCATTGCGTGATGAACTACGCGAACGTCGATTGATGTTGGCCAATCTGTCAACTCAGCCAAGCCTGCAACAATCACCGAATTCGTCTTCAACATCGTCTCTCTCCTCGCAAACTCGCAGTCTAACCATTCACGAGGAGGACGAGGAAGAGGAACGTGAGGAAGCCGAGGGAAACAGCTCAAATAGTTATTCGCTGAACCTCTACGACAACTACAAAATTTCCAAGTTCAAATACAAGCGAAACCGTCAGTACAGTCTAAATCCCGAAACCGCCTATCTGCTCGACGATGGCGACAGCTCAGCACGAGAGGACGATGATGACGTAATTCTCGAAGAGGATGAAGATGTGAAAAGCGACGAGGGTGTACTGAATGACGATGCTCCCGAAGCCGAAGCCGAGGGATATGCCAAGAAGACCACGCACAACACTATTAAATGTGAGGAGGACTCACTCGACGAGAATAACAAGCAAGACGGCTGCGGAGCTGTGGCAAATCGACAGTCAACAATTGAGTCGTGGGAACACTCCAATAGTTCGACAGCTTCCTTGGATAGCCCATCCCAAGGAGGAGCGACTACACATCACAGGTACTATCATGTGTTTCGAGAAGGCGAACTGGACGCGTTAATAAATCATCATGTGGCCAGCCTTCACATAGTTTCGTCATACTACGAACGAGCCAGTTGGTGTGTCGTGGCCGAGAAGGTCCAAGTGTGGACCATTTGAGTGGAAAAGTTGTACATATACAATTTTTTAATTATTTTATTTAAGGAAAATTCCATATGACAGTATTTAAGGTGACCACGTTCATGTGTATATGTAAATGTTCTTTATGTCAATTGATTTTGTTTACATAAACTTTGCGTATATTGATATCCCTAATTCACTTCAGACGTCAAATCAGCTTAAGTTTTAGAATTATTTTAGAAGAAGCTCGTGATTATATTATGAATCATCTACTTTCATGGCGACAGACGTAGGAAACGCGAAGATCGTTAGACTGAAATAAACAAACCTTTAAAAAAGCTTCAATTTTGATTGCACCTTCGTCTTACTTCCGGGTCTGCTGTTTTCAAAAATCCATCTTTGAAACCTGAACAGAGCTACTACAAAACCTCCCAAATCTCCCTGTTTCCGCGATTGCTTGAACCTTTAACTGGAGGTTCGGTCTTCCCTCTTTTTGTGAAACTGCTGGCTGCATCTTGAAGACACTCTTGGCTGCAACAGTGGTGTCCATTCGTTCAAGCTATTATAGTCGACGGTTTTTTTATTTGTCAGCATTGATCCACAATTGTGCACAGATTGTATCGTTCGCGGTTATACCTTCCCGTTCATTGGTATTCTTCCCTGATAGAACCCTGTATCCGACGGACAATTTTTTTTTTCAAAAGTCCCAAAACTCTGTTCTGCTGTCCTTCTAATGGATCAATATTCTTCTCCAACAAGAAGAACTGGCAAGATGAGTGTTTTATGAACCACTATTTTTCTCTTTTGATGAGTTTCGAACTCCATTTTTTGGACAAACCGAAGAAGCATCGATTGCCTACGCTGAGCCTCACCACCAAGGTGTCATTTGCGGAATTGAGTTTTGCTCTGGGATAGGTAAACTCCCTTACTAGCACGACAACATGTCTATATTAATTTGAGGAATAACTCCTTTGGCCTCTTCCTTCAATCCTGGTAAAAAGTTCAATGGCGGATTCTTCCTTCAAATCTTCCCAATACAGCGCGTTCTTTCGAGTTTAGTTTGAGCTCAAAAGATCCACTCCGATCAAGAGGCTTAAAGTTGGTAAAATGCCATAGCGTTTTTGGCAGTGATCTTCCCATCTTTTATTATTAAGGAGGCGACTTTCGAGCCAAACAAACTCAAACTTCTATAGACCTTTCCTCATCGTTTGAACTCAGAGAACAAAAGTCCATGTCAGAACTATGCCCACAGTCCTTCTACTTACATAGACTGCCGCTCGAATTCGACCTCTCTAGCCTCCCTTTTTATCAATGATGATGGCATGTTTAAAGATCTCATCTCGTAATAGAACTAAAAAGATGCATATTTGAACTAACTCTTTCCCTGCTTATGTTATTCGTAGTCCGGAAACTGTGTCCAGCTTATCCTTTATCGCAGAATGCGTACTGGCATCCATCATCGGCAAACTGCTCTGGCATCATCATAAGAGCTTAGCGATAGTTCAAGACTGATCTCGATAAGATTTAGGTAGATCTAAACGTATTGCTTCATAAGCTCCTTAATTGATTTTATGTTATCCTTGCAAGATTGTCAAGATTTTCGCTTAAAAGAGCACGCTACACAAGTCGCTGCTGCTGTTTTCAAGTCATTCATGCTTTTCTAGAAAACCGATCTGGTATGGAATGAAGTCATGTAGAAAAGAAATCTTTTAAAGAAGGACCTTATATATAAATGAATGATTATAGGCGACGACCTTTTAACTGTCAGATCTGTCAGTGAAAAAATTGTCCCAAATGTCTGACAACCGTGTGAACTGACAAATTTGCCTGACAATATTTGCAGAAAACTCATTGTCAGATCATTGTCAGACTGTGTTCTGACAATGAAATTGTCATCTACCTGGCAATCGTCTAAACACACAATTTTCCCTTTGTCAGACCATTGTCATGCGTGTAGGACATTTGCAGACTCACTTGCTATTGTCCGATGTGCTGTACTTACGACGTCTGACAATTTCTTTATTGTCAGATAATTTATTCTCACAGAGAAAACGAAGTTTCGGAACAACTTTTATTTTGTTTTATTAAATCTGATTTTTTGAAAATGCCTGAAAACGTTGACGTGGAAAACGACCCCAAATTTCGGCCTGTTGCATTTCCGCAACTTTCACAGTCGCCGCCAAAATTGAAAACTCCAAAAAAAAAGTACAAAAATCATATCGCAGGAAAGTTGAGAGCGAATGGTCCCAGGATCAAAATTAAAATTTGATCCATGAAATTGAGGCGCGACGCAGTATGTGGGACTTTGGATGTCCTGAATATAAGCTGACGAAAGAAGCCTCATGGCAAGAAGTCGCGGACGCCATCCACATGACCCTCAACGACTGCAATGGCAAATGGTCTAATTTACGGATAAGTTTCAACAGCAACCTTGAAAAATATCGGAAGAGGACTGCGACTCAATCTATAATTGAATAGTCGCTGCACCATTGAGATGCCGCTGAAATGCTCGCGCGCATATTTGTTTCTTGATTTTGGATATGTGGAGTCACCAAAGCTAGCAGATCATCGAATTGTTTAGCATCCATACGCAAAAAATTGCGATATAATTCTTGCTCTTCATCTCTCAATTCGACGAGCAATTTAGCGTAAAATCCTTCCTGTTAACGGCGGGCCAGCCAATCCTTCGTCCAAACACGCCGGCGTTTCTGTGGCAATTCATCCTCCTCGCTGCTCTCCAATATATATGCGGCCAAAACAGTCGCAAGTGCTTCCTTTTGTTCCATTTCGATTCACTTTTTGCTTTATTATTGAACGTTTCTGAAATTCACTTCACAGAATGAAAAACCCAATTTTTAATTTGTCTGCCAATGCCTGTCAACGGATCTGACAATTTATTTGTAAACAAACCGTGTGAACTGACAATTTTCAACCTGACAACGTTGTCAGACGAAATATTGCCAGGCCAACCATCTGACAATGAAATTGTCAGGGTTTGGGACAAAATCTGGCAACCGTGTGAACTGGCAATTTTGCAATGTAAGGTTGTTCGCTATTGTCATCTCATGTGCAGCTCATTGTCAGAGAATTGACAGATCTGACAATATTGTCATAGCTTTAGTGAAAATGCGTCTTGTTTTATAATAAAAATTGCCTAAAATAATTTAATTCTAACTTAAAAACTGTCTAATCTCTAGCTCAGGCGACTATCTCAAAACATTAAATTTATGATTAAAGTCACTACAAATTTTGAATCCTTGTACCTAGTTTCCTGAAAATTACAATGCGTTGCTGTTTCTTTATCATGCATTTCCGACTCGCGTCTTGTGTCAGCTTTATAAGGGTATTCGTCATCCCTTGAGACAATGCGTCGCAAAATTTCCTCATATAGAAAATGTGGAATGTTTTCGTATGTGACAAAGGCAGAACTTTGTTTTGAGTAATGATTCATTTCTCACGAGCAGATACTAGTCTAGTCTAATCCCAATCTAATCTTATCCTTCTTAGTTTCGCAAATGGCATTCATAAGTATGATTAATAAACAATCACGAGCTAGTTTTTTTTCCTGTTAGATAAAACCATCAGTATTAAAACACAAAGCTATTTTTTTAAAACGCCTATTCTTATGTTCCAATGATTCTTTCATATATTTTTACAAAATCATTGTAAATAATCTATCGCAAGCTATTCAATTAATAATAAAATTACGAAAACAAACAATTATAAAAACAAACAAAAAAATATATAAGTGTTAAAAAAGAGAAAAATAAATAAGAAAACAATATGCATAAGGTGATCATTAAATAAAGCCTTTCTCGATTCTTGCCTAACGATTCAAAACAACGCTGAATAGATTTAAATACAAAACAAATAAAATTATTTTACATTAAAACTTAGACCTTGACCTTATGAGGTATATATAAATAAATTCAAATGATACTAGAATTAAACAAAAAAAAAAACAATAATTTTTTTTTATTTTTAAATTAATTTTCAATTAAAAGTAGTTTTGTATATAAAAATTAGCATTTGTTACTATTTCTAACAATTTATTTATACATATAAATTTATATACATAAATTATTTCCCTTCTTTAAATTATAAGGCATGTGTGGACAGTAATCTTTTAGATTTTTTTAAGTATTTTAATATTTGATTTGAAAAAAAAAATACATATTATATATAAACACAAAATCATACAGAAAATAAATTTAATACTATACTTAACAGAAAAATAGCACATTTCAAATTATTGCATTTATATATAATAATTTCTTAAATGAAATAAAACAAAACGAAACAAAAACAAATAAACAGACTCTGACTATAATTTTTTTCTGTGAATTTATCAAATAAAATAAAAATTACTATATGTATAAATATATATATCAATTTTGTTACGATCTTCAATATTGTAAATACAGACATATAAATGTAACTGATTACGAAATCTAGTATAGATCTACGAGTATATTACAAACAAACATATACATACAAATAAAATAAAATTTACTTAAACTTAAAAACCAAAGACACTTTTTGCCTATAAAATTAAAAAAACAAAAACAAAAAAACAACAACTTCGAATATTAAAATAGTTTCAATGTATTTTTTTTAGTGTCCTTAATTTTTTTTACTAACTAAATTATTTTGATTAAAAAAAAAACAAAATATTTACAATTTAGTATTGTTTATGATAATTTAAAAAATATATAATAAAAACAAAATACGATTTTTGCCTACTTAAAGTATTTCAAACTATATATTTATATATATATATATATATTTAGAAAAAAACAACATGCATATATAAATATAAAACATACAAAAAAAAACATATATCTGTTAAATTAAAAAACAAAAAAGCTAATCTAGTAAAACTATTGCAAAAAAAGAAAGAGAAAAAAACAAAAATTAATAATAATGAATCTTAAGAACCGACCACACACTCACTTGACATTTTATTTTAAATGCGATCTTTTTAATAATTATGTGAATTTATAACTTAATCTTAACAACAAAAAAAATAGCTAAAACAAATATGATTGTTGAATAGTAACTTGTAGTTAGCAAAAATTATGTTACATGTGCGTGTGTGTATGAAGGAGCAACAAAAGAAAAATAAATACTATTTAACAAAAAAAAAAAAACAAAAAACAAATGAATAGCTAACACATAAAAGTATATATATAAATATATAAAAATGCTGATAACTTTATGAAATAAAAACAAATTCTATAAATCTAAAAAAAAAAAAAATGGGTTTGTTTTTGAGGGTCTAATGTGAATGAATGAAAGTGTTCTAGTAGATCGTTATTTACGAGAGGTAAACCTTAACTTATAAAGCGTTTTTCAATAAGAGCGCTACAAAAGTTTTTTTAAATAAAACAAAAACGGTTCTGGACATCAATGAAATTATTTATTCCTGTGAAAGTGCGTTCGATGCCATTATGTATGGAACTCGATTTCTTTTGCATGGCCACCACGGGCGGGCTTGCAGACGTCCAAACGCTGAACGCTGAATCGGCCGATACTGCTGCAATTTCACGTTCGATATTCGTACGAAGTTCATCAATCGTCGCTGGCTTGTTAGCATAGACCATAGACTTGACGTAGCACCACAGGAAATAGTCTAACGGCGTCAAATCGCACGACCGAGGCGGCCAAGCGACTGGACTATTTCGTGAGATAACACGTTCTTCAAAATTGGTTTCCAAAAAATTGATTGTGACATTCGCTGTGTGGCTTGTGGCGCCGTCCTGTTGGAACCACATGTCCTCCAAGTCCATATAATTCAATTGGGGCCAAAAATATTCGGTTATCATTGAATGGTAGCGATCCATATTTACGGTAACGTGCTGGTCTTGATCATCACGGAAGAAGTACGGCCCAAAGACGCCGCTGGCCCATAAACCACACCAAACTCATGGAGTACGTTTGGATTGCTGCCTGGCCAATACCGCATATTTTGTTTATTGGAGCCATTCAGACAGAAATGAGCCTCATCGCTGAAGATGATTTTTCGATGAAAATCCGAATCATTTTCAAGTCTCTTTGTCTCACTGGCACGGGAACGTTTTGTACTGTTCCTGTGGATTCAAATCTTTCCACTAGACGTTAAATTGTTGATCTGCTAGGACGATTATGACGACCATAAATTTGTCAAAAGAGCGGCATGAATTATGGCGTCGTTTGCTGTCCCTGTCGCTCTACTTTTGTAGCGTTCCTGTTGAAAAACCCTTTAGATTGCTGTTACCTCTCAGGATCAAAGTGATAGATTCAGGTCTCGTCCTTGACAAGAACACGCATCAAGGGAGTTCTCAGAATTTGCTCGTGATATGTTAACTCTTTTCGACGTTTGTTTGATGACATTCTGGTTAGCAACCTTGCTCGCCGACACCATGTTCATGTGAAGTTTGTTATTAAGGTCCCTCTCTGTGAGATCCTTATAAAATCTACTTTCTACATAATTGTCACCTCTGTCAGCTAACTCAATAGCTTAGACTTTTTTCACATTTTCTCTGCTGTGGAACGTGGATGGTCGTCCGCAAGGATGCTTATCTTCTGAGCGTTCCTGAGTTTAAACTACTGGCACTAAAGTGCAACTGTAGAATATGGAGATCCCTTATATCTCCAACAAGTCGGTAAGCCTATTTTCACGCAAAAATACTTGACTAAAACAACATCAAGTCATATATAGTATCTAAAACGAGTGAGGGTAAAAGCAAGCATTGAATTTCTTTAATGTTTTCAGGACAACCATACACCGGGCCTTCCAAACTTTGACAAATGATAGCGGCCATATTATTGAAGCTACATCTGTCAAATTGGCTGTCATTTACTAACTCTGTTTTGCCAAATCACTATGAACGGATGATGCGCATATAATTAAATTGTTTTATCAAAATGGAAAACGTTGTTTCGGTTCGGAAAAATAGTTTCTGTTCGGAAAACGTTCCGCGCGATTCGTCCATTTTAGGCGCGCTATAATCATCCTTCCGAGAGGACTATTCGCAGCGTGATGGATAAATTTGAGTCCACTGGATTTTTTGCCAATTTGACATCGCCGCTGTCCGTGAGATGATGCAGGAGAATCCGAGGCAGTCGATTTCACGTCACTCACAAGAACTCGGCCTTTCGCAGAATTTTGCGTCTTGATTTGGGCATGCACCCGTACAAAATTCAACTGACCCAGGAGCTGATGCTAAACGACAATAGACTACGACATATGTTCGTTGGATCGGCTCTGGCACATTTCTGGATGAATGGGTAAGTCAACAAACGAAATTTCAGAATTTGGGACGATACAAATCCACATGAGATCCAAGAGCGCCCAATGCATCCCGAAAAAGTCATTGTTCGATCTGGATTTTGGGCTGGTGGCTTAAACTTTTTTTTGAGAACGATGTTAGCCAGGCTATCACCGACAACGGCGAGCACTATGTCCAACTTCTTTTGGCTTGAATCGGATCATATAGACACCAGCAACGACATGTGCCATGCAGCTCACGCCACGTTGGAAATTCTGCACGAGCAAATCGAATGCATAGTGGAGGTGATGTGATCTGGCCACCGAGATCGCGCTATTTGACCCCGTTAGACTTTTTCTTGTGAGGTTTTATGAAGTCGCAGGTCTATGCGAAAATCAACAAACCAGAGCGACAACAAAGCCAACATAACCCATGCCAACGGTCGAATTCAGCCTGATTTATGCACCATATTCATGGGAAATTGGACATTTCGTATGCGCGCCACCCAGAGAGCCACGGCGAACATGTAAACGTATTCCACACATACTGACATCATAGTCCTTTCACTTAGTTTTATATACATTTCCTGATAGGCAGCGCTTTAAATTAATATACTTTTTCAAAATAAAAGGTTAAGGTGCCGTCCACTGTAAGAACAGCCGCTGTAAAGGCACAAAGAGCCTCTGCGTCAAAAATCAATCATTTCATTTGACATTTATCTGACAAACAAACAATTTGATCGGCTTGTTTCTTTAACTCGGTGTGTTTAATTGAATTTCACTTTAATATTGTAATTAGTTCAAGTCCAATCCTTTTCAATAATGGCTGCAAGCCAAGATGCGTGCTATATCTCTCTTCTCGGTCTAGCGGAGTATTTTCGTACCTCGAATCCACCGAATGTAAAGAAATGCATTCAGTGTCTTCAAGCGCTGTTCACCTTTCAGCCACCATCGAAAGTGGAAGCACGCACTCACCTCCAAATGGGGCAGGTACTTATGGCCTACACGAAGAACATTGATCTCGCCCGTAGTCATTTGGAGAAAGCATGGAAACTGTCAGAGAACCTACTCAACTTTGATGATGTGAAATTCGATACGGCCAGCCTGCTTGCCCAACTCTATCTGCAAATGGAACACGGATCATTGGCAAAGGGCATCCTCCGAAAAGCTGTCGAACTATCCCAGAACAACGTCTATTGGCATTGCAAGTTGCTGCTGCAACTCTCACAAATCCACGCCACCGACAAGGAATACGGTTTGGCTTCCGAGTTGCTAGCAGTTGGCGCCGAATCCGCTGAGGAAGCAAATGCCACTTATTTGAAAGTGCTGTTCCTTCTAAGCCGAGCGATGATTTTAATGATTGAACGGAAAACCAACGATGTCCTAACCCTGCTCAATCAAGCCGGCTCCATCATCGATAATAACATCATGAATCCACACCAAAAGGAGTACTTGAAGGTGTTTTTCTTGGTGCTCCAAGTCTGCTACTATCTGGCTTTGGGACAGGTGAAGACAGTGAAACCCAGCCTCAAGCAACTGCAAATGAGCATTCAAACGATTATGGCCCCCAATTGGCCATCGGATGATATTATTTTTGGACAGAACCCCCTCGAGATGTTTGTCTGGCTGCCCAAGGAGCAGTTGTATGTGCTGGTCTACCTAGTGACTGTGTCACACTCAATGATGGCTGGATACATGGATAAGGCACAGAAGTACACCGAGAAGGCTCTCACACAGATCGAGAAACTGAAGTCGCAGGATGACAAGCCAATTCTTTCGGTATTCAAGATTATACTGCTCGAGCACATTGTCATGTGCCGTATGGTTATGGGCAACCGGGAGCTGGCTATCACCGAGATCGCTGCTGCCAGAGATGTGTGCCTCGCCACACCGAACAGGAATCTGTTGAAACGACACTCGGCGCAATTGCATTGCCTGTTGGGCCTGTATTCAATGTCGACGAGTCTCTTTGACTATGCCGAGAGGCAATTCCTCGCTTGTGTCAACGAAACCGCTGAAAGGGATTTGAAATTGTTTGCCAATCTGAACTTGGCCATCATATATTTGAGAACCAAAAGGGATCAGGACTTGAAACAAATCTTAGACTCAGTCTCAACGGAAAATACGCATTCGTACAGCTCTCAGGCGCTGATGGGGGGTTTCTACTATGTCCAGGGACTTCATGCGTTCCATAAGAGCAGCTTCCACGAAGCCAAGTGAGTTCTATTTATTTTTATTTTCGAACTTTGTTGAAGTTGATTCTATTTTTTTATAGACGCTTCCTTCGTGAAACGCTTAAGATGGCCAATGCCGAGGATCTTAATCGTCTGACGTCGTGTTCGCTGGTGCTTCTCAGCCATGTCTTCCTAAGCATAGGCAATTCAAAGGAAAGTATGAACATGGTCACACCAGCGATGCAGTTGGCTTCAAAGATCCCCGACATTCATGTTCAACTGTGGGGTAGTGCTATTCTCAAGGATCTGCACCGCATGTCCAAGGATGTCCAGCACGAGAAGGAGGCCTACGCAAATCATGTCAAGTACTCAGAGAATCTAATCGCCGATCAGAGAAAGTGTGTGACGATGCCGCAACATGCCCTTATCAACTGGACTAGCGGGGAACCGATGGTCACGTCTGAAACTACAGCTGGAGTTGGTCATGGCGCAACTTCGTCCGCTCAAATGGTCATTGTGACTCAGCACTCTGTAGGACAATCGCAGCCATACGGACAGTTTTAGATTGTGAAAATATATTAAAGCTATTTTCTACTCAAAGTGAACCTGTTTCCCATTTTTAGTTTCTTAAGAACCATGAAAAGTTAATCTGTTAAGAATGGAAGCATTTCAAGATCTAGGATGAGACGTATTCAATAAGAAAGAGGACGAAGCTTTCCTGGAAATAAATTAAAGGAAACAAGCGAATGGAACGATTCCCTGCTGTGAAGTAGAAAAAGAAACACACCTCAGTGGGATCTAGAGGAGAAAATCTTGAATCTGGTAGTTGTTTGCCGAAAGGAGCGTGTCCACTTTTATTCTATTATTTTTTTTCTCTTAGTAACTAAAAATAAACAAATTATATTCTAGTTCAGCGTCGAAGAATCTGCGCTGTATTCATTATCGCTTGAGCACTCCTCAATGGCATAGTTAAGCAGTTCATTTTCATTCAAGTCCTCTGTCAGCGTTCTAAAGGACCTTTTCTCCTCGGCCTCTTGTTGGTCCTTTTCCGGATCTTGATCCATTTCCTCTGCGGACATGGTTACTACTTCCGCATGAGATTCTGCTTCTTCCTCCATATCTGCTTTCTCCTGCAGTTCAAAAGATGACTTTAATTCTGTCTTCAAGTGAATTCGCATGTGAGTACGCAGACTGCCCACCTGCAGGAACATGGAACCGCAGACCTGGCAGACATACCTTTTATCCCCAGTGTGTGTTCGCATGTGATTCGCGCAGTCACTCTTTTGGGCAAATCCTCGATTGCATGTATTGCATTTGTATGGCTTCTCGCCGGTGTGCGTGCGCCGATGATTTTTGAGCGTATTGAGCGCTGTAAATCGCATTGGACAGAAATCGCAGCCATATGGTCGTTCACCCGTATGGATGCGTTTGTGTTTGACCAAAGTGCTGGATGTTGTAAACGCCGCCTTGCAGAATTCACAAACAAACGGATGGTCACCGGTGTGACTGCGAAGGTGGGAGAAGAGTTCGCCTTTGCTGACGAATGCTCGGGGACAATGCTCGCACTTGAAAGGTTTGGTTTTACTGTGCCGCATGACGTGCTGCTTGAGATTTGCATTCTGACTGAAGCCCTTGCCGCAGATTGAACAGAGAAATGGTTTCTCGCCGCTGTGGGTTCGCATGTGATCCTTCAAAGTGGAGAGCATTGTAAAAACTGGAAAAAAAAAAACGAAAAAATTGGAATTCCCTGAATCGTTCTATTTACAAAAACGACCGTTCGTACCTCGTTTGCATTTTGGACACTGATTTTTCTTCTTGACAGTATGAGCGTCTGCTATGTGCTCGTGGAGTTCTTCCATTTCATGGAAGACCTTGTGGCATGCATGACAGGATAGCTCATCTCTATGGGAAGCAACGTGTGCTTTAAGATTCTCTGCCGAAATGAACACTTTTTGACATTTGCGGCACGTAAACTTCTCAACGGTGCACTTGTCTTGTCTCATGTGGATTTTAAGAGACTTAGGAAGCGCAAATCCGGCGCCACATTGCTCACATTGATATCTATTTATTGATTCGTCCTCTTGTCTACGTTTCACAAATGGCTTATTCTCTATTGTAATTGCATCACTCAGGTCCGTATTTTGAGCTGAGGAAAGAGTCGATTTACCCTCTTCCATAGAAACTCGACTAGCAACATTAACTTCTTCCTGGTTACTGTGATGTCTACTAATGTGTTTCTCCAGGTTTCTTTGCAGTACGAACGTCATCGGGCAGTGAGGACACTTGATTTCCTCTTTCTTCTGCGGAAGAACGCGCCTTTTCACGGGCTCAATTCGCGTATCACTCTCGATTTGTTGCGGTTCCTCCTGATGTACATCGATACTACTTTCGTCTTGGTTCTGAATGGTTTTATCTACATCGTTATCATTATCATCACCTTCCGAGCCGATAACAAAGTAAGAGGCCTCCAGTTCCTCTTCAGCTTGAAGTGCAAACATTTCATTCAAATCAGTGGAATGAGATTCGTCGTTTTCAATTTTAACACCGCCCATATTCTGCTCCTTCGGATGCTCGTATGACTTCTTCTTTACGTCCTCAACCTCCTCCTCTTCCTCATCTTCATCCATTTCTTCTTCTGTCACATCTTCTGGAATTTCAAGCAACTGCCTAAGTGTTCTGTCGGAGTTTTCGCATTTGATTTTGAAAGAATAGCAGCGATTAATTTCACTGATGCAACCAAAACAAACTCTCTCAGGTAAACCGTCGAATCTTTTGGGCTGAAAAAAAAACACAAAAAACTTTCAAAATAAATCTTCAATTTGGCATTACTCGTAAATATTATTAACTTGAATATTTGTAAGGTATCCGAGCATATCCGCAACACATCCACTTGTACCCGAAGAGCCTTTATTGTCGTAGATGGATAGGAGAACACCCTCTAGCGCTAGACAGGCCCTACAGATTTTTGTTATTTCCAATGCCATAATTTTAGCTTGCACTTAATTCAGGTGTGGAATTCATAAAATTGGAAACACTAATAAGTTATTTTTCGCCCGAATCTAAACAGATTTTCCTAATTCATTGTCTGCGACTTGTAATTGGGATGCGCGTCGAACACGAACTATGACAACTGCCATTGGAGAATTTTGACATTTTCAATTTGATTGGCTTGCACGAAAGAGTTGCCAGCCTTGCTGTGTTGAAGCCGATTCTAGCTTCGATGAAATTATCGATTAGGGACCAAGTCAAAATCCATCATCGTGCTCTAATACCTTTGACACACTAGTGGTATCGATACCATAGTATTGGTACCATGGTATTGGCAATACTATGAAGGGTGACACACAGCATGTGTAGTATGCGTTGACAATACTGTACCGAAGTGTCATTTTTTTTTTAATGCCAAAAGCGAAAAATATTATCTGAATGGATTTGTTAAGTGTTTTAGTGGCAAATAATAATAAATTGCTGTGTTTGATAAGAAAAAGAAAGTTCTGTCTACGATTGGCACTAATAGCCAATTATAAAAGCAGAAGATTTAGAAATTTGGCGTACTTGAAAAAAAAAACAATTGTTTTTGTGCGATTTCAACTTTTATATCATTAAAGGTTGAACAATCGGCCTTTTGGGAAGTCGAAGTACCTCTTTTTACAAAGGAAAAATTCAAAAATACTTTTAGAGTTGATAGAGCAACTTTTCTTTATATGCTGGAAAGCCTACGACACCTAAAAAGAAGAGATACAAGCTGGCGACTTGCAATCCCTTTGTTTTATCCAAAGGGAATCACAGCAGTTTTATATGCATTAGTTTCATCGGCCGAGTATAGAACAGTCGCTAGTTTGTTTGGAATTGGGCGAACCACTTTAGGAGAAATGGTTGTAGAAATCGACGCCTATCCGCCGATACAGGATAAGATTGTGGAATTAGTTGAAGGCTTTACAAAACTTGGGTTTCCGCAGTGATATGGTGCAATTGATGGATGCCATATAGAAGTAAATCCTCCAAAAGATGAAGCAACAGACGATTATAACTTCAACGTATGGCACTCCACTATACTGTTTGCTGCCGTGGACTACCGGTAAAGATTCACTTCTGTTAATGTTGGAATACCTGGAAGAAGTAATGACTCCACTATATTTGAATGTTCAACCCTAAAAGAAATACAAATAGTGAATTATTTCTACAAAACAGAAAAATAATTGAAGGCGTTGAGGTGCCCATTCTTTTGATCGGTGATTCAGCGTTCAGATTAACGAAGTATGTTATGTAGCTCTTTCCATTTTGTCTCGAGCAGTTTCCCGAGCAAAGGACATTTAATTCCATAGGGTATAGCAACGTAGTAATAAATACTTGTATAAGCAAAACAAATATTAAATGCTTTCTAGAATAAA
Source organism: Orthonevra nobilis (assembly GCA_963555765.1). NCBI lineage: Eukaryota > Metazoa > Arthropoda > Insecta > Diptera > Syrphidae > Orthonevra > Orthonevra nobilis. The sequence continues at coordinate 69,374,763 of OY743227.1, read as the reverse complement.
CGCTTCAAGAAATAATCTTCTTCTTCTGTCCCCATTAGTCGGGGTTAAAGATAAAATAGGAAATTTAAAAGAACAAGCTTAAATTAACTGCTGATGTATAAAATACCGGGTGTGTTATCTCGCCCCTCAATCAGTTCAGTATATTCAGTTGCCTTTTAGTTTACATATTTCGACGAGTTCCGACGTTTCAAACGCAAAAAAAATACGAGGTTCTTATCTGGTACCCATATTATAATAGTCATTTTTTTCTTCGAAGAGTTCGTGAACGACAAATTTACTTAGAGCAAAACCCGAACTAATTGAAATTGAGACACTCGAACCAAGAAAAGAACTACCATTTGTCATGTGCTAATTTTTGAGCTAGTTTTCTTTTCTTTCCTCCTATTTAAAACACCTGAGCTTTGTCTCCGGCCCAGCTCTAATTGAATTAAGTTCCCGTACACTGCCGTACGTAAATAAGCGAATATTCAAAATTCGTAATTTGCTCATAAAAGTACATCTTAGTTATGTATGTCAAATTTTCCACTATTCACCTAGAAAGGTCAAAGAGTTGGTGGAAAATTGGACAGCTACTAGTATTCATAGATACATATGTACTTACATCAAATTGATCTTCACACACATACTTTATCTTGTGCTTTAATGTCCAATTATATTACGCCTCATAAGTTTGCACAGCTTTTTCTTTTTTTTTACATCATTTGGTACATGAAAAAGTATTTTACTTGGGTTTTTTAATGTCTTGCTTTGACACATAGGAACTAATCAATATTTGTCAGCGTATTTTTTAACCTCAGCCATTGTCCAATAAAAAAATGGTAAGTGAGGACAAACCAATGAATTTGTACGTACTCAAATACGAGCCGCATGACATCACAACCTGAAGCCCTAATTATTCTTGTAAGCGCAACTTCAAAGTCACATAATTTTTTCGTTCCTAGAGATGATTCTTTCAGACGATTGTTTAATTTTGCTTAATAGGACTACCGGTTGAAAATGTCGTTTTTATTTTCTTCAAAAATCAATGCTTTATTGAGGAAAAATAGATATAAATTAAATATTCAAAGTATTGCCCATCGCTAGCCACACATTTTTCCCATTTTTCTGTCAATTCATGGATACCCGTTCTGAAAAATTCGACCGGTTTGGCCGCAATCCACGAATCGATCCATTTTTTGACATCTTCGAAATGACGGAAGTTCTGGTCAGCCAGGCAATGTTGCATCGATCAGAAGAGATAGTAATCGGATGGCGCAAGATCTGGACTATACCGCGGATGGGGTAGGACATCCCATTTGAGCGTTTCAAGGTAAGTTTGGACGACATTTGCAACATGTGGCCGAGCATTGTCATGTTGCAAAATAACTTTATCGTGTCTTGCAACCGTTTCCGGCAGTTTTTCCTTCAGTGTTTGGCTCAAACGCATCAATTGTCGTCGGTAGACCTCAACTGTGATTGTTTCATTCGGTTTTAGCAGCTCATAATACACAACAACCTTCTGGTCCCACCAAATGCACAGCATAACCTTCAGGCCATGAATATTCTGAACGGCCGTCGATGCTGAGGCATGTCCGGGGTATCCATACGTTGCCCGACATTTTGGATTATCGTAATGTACCCATTTTTCATCACCAGTGACGATTCGATGGAAAAAAGATTTCTTTTTGTGGCGATCAAGCAGCATTTCGGACATGCAAAATCGGCGTTCGACGTCTCGTGGCTTCAATTGATACGGCACCCAATGTCCTACCTTTCGGATCATTCCCATTGCTTTCAAACAATCGGAAGTGGTTTGCTGAGCGACGCCAAGTGATTTTGCAAGTTCTTCTGTCGTCAGTGATGGATCTTGATCGAGCAATGCCTCCAATTCATGGGCTTCAAACTTTTTCACCTGGCCGGGGCGTTCTTTGTCTTCGGTGTCGAAATCACCATCTTTGAACCGCTTAAACCACCGCTCACACATTCTAACGTCTATAGTAAACCCCGGGTAAGCTTCAGTAAGCAATTGATGCGCTTTGGTTACTTTTTTCTTTAAATGAAAGAAGCAAATTAAAACTTCCCGCAAATGCTTTGTTTTGATGGCACGAATGTAGACATTTTATGGCTTTACAAAAACTTGTGTGTTTTCACTAATGACCAATAACCTAGACTGAAATAATTAGACAATGACATGAAGTTTCTGATGTGACAGCTGTCATGGTCAAAATTCACCTCAGAGTAATAGATATGAAGTTGTCTGCAATAACTACATTTTCAACCGGTACTCCTATTACATTATTATAAATAATCAAAGCAAAAAAAATTAAAACTACACCAGTATGACATAAGCTTACGCAAACTTAATGCAGTAAGGTTTAGAAGTTTGCTCGGGATTCCTTTTTATTAAATTTTCTCTTGAAATTTTCCAGCGGCAACGCCATCACCCATCTTATATTTCATAATTTTCACAGCGCTGAACACCTTCGCTAGAGAAGTCAGAAGTCAGTTGACACGGTGTTGTGATGACAGAGGAAAGTGTTTATTTACTGCTTGTTTTTGGTGGAAAATAATTACAAAAAGTTATGTTTTACATAAAAGAAGCAGACTAAGAACGAGCACTAAACAGTTCGCTTTGTTACTGTTGGATAAATAAACTAAAAACGTGTGCCAGCGATGCAAATATAAACAAAAGAATTTGTTAGCAGTTCACACGCCTTTGAAGTAATTTACGTTTACTGGGGACAGCAACCTTGAAAGAGTTGTGCTGCCATCTATCATCGGTTTGGCAAATATTCCATCAACAGGTGTGCATCGATTTCCTGGAGAATCAGCGTTCCAAGAGAGCTCAAAAAGAGGGTGCCTGCATATTTTGAAGTAATATAATTTTCGTTTTTTTTTTAATTTAAGAGAAAATTGAAAATTTTGCATTCAAAATTGATCAGCCATTTCTGGGCTCGTGTTTCCAAATACCCATTCCCGCTTGCTTGCCTGGCCTTAAAATGATATACTTTGAGTGGAGCGACGAAGTCGCGTGAGCATGGCCTGACTATTTGAAAGAGGACAGAAATCTCTTTTTTCCGCGTAGTGGGCCACCCAATTGCGCTTCAATTGATGAATGCATTTCGCTTGCTTACAGTAACACGTACATTTCGATTTTGATTCATACCATGAACGAAGAGACTTCTTTGTCATCTCAGCCCAGTACAAGCGCCTGTATATCGCTTGAAAATACTTTCGTTGAGAAACAAAGTGCGGAGCGGCAGTTATTTTCTGAAGAACTGAATAATCAGTGGAATAAAGCTCCTTTAATCCGAGAATTCGATAAATTGTGTACACATTTTTATAAGTATATCATAAGCAAGAAAATTATGATTCTAGATGATAAAGAAAATGCTGTTCAGTAGGGAAAATCGTGGACTATTACCGAGGGTGCGTGTTTCAATCATAAGCGACCGATGAAGATACACTTTTGAGACAATCCTATTTGGTGTTTTGCTATTCCAGGAAATGCCTGTTTCAACGAACTATTTCCGATTGGTATAGTTACTGTCTTGAGATAATAATGCTATATTCAATTAAAACAATCGATACACAGGACAGGACTTGGGGACCAGGCAAAATAGTTCAGATTGACGAAAGCAAATTTGGACGAAGAAAGTTCAATAAAGGCAGACGGGTTAATGGACATGTTCAGAAAATATCCGAAGCGAGGAAGTGCTAATTCTGCTTATTGAGAAGCACATGCATTGGGGGACAACAATTCACAAAAGGGTTTTTTGGGTGGTATATGATTGCCTGAATGCACACGATGCACCCCCGATAAAACTCACACTCAGAAGATTGAGTCTCAATGGCGTATTGTAAACGCGAATTTAACAACGACAACTTTCATTTCATAAATTCGATCCTTTTGAGGAGTTCATAAAAGTCACTCTACATGTCTATTGGGATTTCATTAGAAAAAATAATTGGAAAAAAGAGTAATTATGTTATTGTATGTTCAATTGAACCACTCGATGTGTTATTCATTAAGAGAAGCACGACTTAAGATATAATTTCGAAGAAATGACATTCTAAGCAAATTTCCCATTTTGAAAACCCGCCCTCATTTCTTAGAACGGCCGTTTTTGTGTTTACTCTCTCTTCGTCAAAAGGCTTTTCACGAAGCTCGACCTGGGATTAGTTTTTTAACCATTCTGCTGACTAACAGGTACTCGAAGCATATTCTATTTCCTGGCTGATAATGATTATGATGTCGTCATAAGGGTAGCTAGTTAGTAACTAAATTATTTCTGGTCTAATTATCATAGTTGTTTATAGGCAAGCAGTTTGGTACTTTTATGTATTCCCATCCTCATTTCGAGGTGTAAGAAGGTCTTTACCAAACAAATCGATATCGCCGAAGATGTTGTGTGAAGGTGATTGTGATGAAGCTGACTCCTTGGTTGCGGGTGCAGTAGTGATTCTGTTCGGGGATTCTTGGCGCTACTTTTGTGGACTGTGTTGCTTTGGCTGGGATGTTAAGCTATCCCCCATTTCTATGGCACCAGCACTTACAAAGCTGAGTTCAGTTTCAATGGTTTTGGAGGTGGATTCCTTGGCAAACCTGATCTGCTCCTGCTTTTTAAGTGTTTTTTTTTTTTTTTTTTTGGTGAGCCCCTCCTTGTAATAAGGGTATCCGATGTTGTTTAGCCGGATATCAATTTTTTTCAATTTGAAATTAAATTTGCATTTAATTAATTTAATGTTTATTAATTAAAAGAATCTTTTAAAAAAATAATGATATATTGAAAATGTTCACTTCTTGCAGGCTAAAAGAAATGTCTCGGTGTTCATACAAAGGCTGTCAAAAACGAAGAGGCAAGGAATCATCGGCAGTATCGTTTTTTACGGTTCCCGATGACCATAGGAGAAACGTATGGCTAAAGCACGCTCGATGTTATTCTGTCAACAAACACATTTTCATTTGCGATGCTCATTTCTACAAAAAAGATATAATGCATCAATTCGGTATGAAACGTCTACTTAAAGATGCAGTTCCAAAATCATCTGCATCCGTTTGCAGCTGCTCGAAAGAATCATTTGACGAGTCTTGCTTCAGACTCATGGGCCTCGAAGAAGATATAAATCTTCGAGATCAGTTATCTCTTACGAGTGCTTCTGCAAATATGCCAAATGAATCATCGTTGAGTAATCCAAACAGTCCAAGCTGTGATTCTGGCAATGAAGTGATAGTAATAAAAGATGAATACGAGGATTATGTTGTCACAGATTTTACTACTGCCGATTATATACAAAATGCACATAAAATAGAAAAAAACGAATTTGATCAAAAAGAGTGCACACTTCTTGAAGAAAAACCTCCATCTGAATCTGTAGACAGTAAAGACACTAAAGTTTTTCATGGTCCTCGCCTTTTATCTTCCGTCAAAGCAAAAACGAAGAGAATAAAACAAGAAACAATATCAACTATAAATGACTAACAATAATGTAAATAATACTAGCTTTGGAACATAGCTGAGTTCTCGAATACGACTGCTCCTTAATAAAAAAAAAATCGATTCTATGCTACACAAATGAGTATAAGAACTTGGATCAGACAACAAATTCTTTGATAGCATCTAAAAGTGCTCTGCGGCGACACGAATTACTAAATAAATAAAGACCCATTATGAATTAATTGTTTAACAATTCCGCACCACAAAGCCTTCTCGTTTTTCAACATTCAAAATCATCTAAAATTAAACTTAACACCAAACCTGTGATAATAAATAAAACATTTGGAAATTTATTGAATTTTTAGGCAAAGTTTTAAGCCTAAGAAAAATAATAATTTTAATTGAAAAATTATATAAATATATATCCCGAAATGAAATAAAGTTTATACACAAACTTTCAATAGACTCCTTCTGTCGCCATATAAAGTTTGTAATGCTTTTTACGTTTGGACCTGACGTTATAGGTCTTGTGGGCGAATGGCCTACAATTGATAATTGCATTTCCAATTGTATGACAGAAAACACTGCTGGGAAGTTGATGTCATAAGAATCGTTTGCCGAGGTTGATCGCTCTTCGCATTACTTGTTTCCAATGTCTGTTATCTCGACGTCAGGAATTGAGGCGGTGTCTGTACGTTTTTGCTAAATTTCAATGATGCTCGTGTAGTTTTCTACTCTCTTTTTCAAGCCGTTGGAGGACAAGGTCTAGAACTATAAGATCCCAGCTTTGCACATCGATTCCCAATTTGGAGTGGGTAGAGATTGTTCAATAATGCTGTTACCAGTAAACGCTTTCTCTCGTAGTTCTTCACCAACGTCAACCATGCCGTCTTATAATTCTGCTCAGGTGTTGCAGAAGCTTGCTGTGTTCTCCCATTAAGTTTACCTATAGGTAGTGCAACTTCTGGCCTCCGCTTATGTTCGTTTGTGAGTCTGTATAATGCCCAGTGAATATGCGCAACATTTTCGTTGATATTTTAACGTCCTTCCCGGAATCTCTTTAGACCTCCAACCTTTCTTGGACATTGATTGATGCCTGAAGGTAGACATCCTCTGCCTTGAAGTACTCTTTCTTCCATGTAGCCTGCAGTGTACTTCAGTTTCATTAACTTCCGATGACCCTCGGTTATGATGTCCCATAATTTATCCATAACCTCCAAAGACTTTGTGCAGAATGCCTTCGACTGGTTAGATGCTAAAAAGCCGTTTCTTGTTGAGCTAGACGAATAATTGCGTTTTCTGTCGCTTGTTGTTCTTCTTCCCTTCATTCAGCTGCCTCTGACGGTTCCAGTTTACCAGTCACTAGAGATGGTCTTGCACTGTCTTGCCGCTGGTTCTTTCAGCATCTTCTCCGAGTAATTTGACTAAAAATTCTCTTTCTGCTCAAAATACTTCTCATGAAAATACTCCTCTGCGACGTGGGCTACCTTCTACTGCTCGAGTTGTTGGTGCCGGTTCAGAAATCGGTTCAACGCTAAACGGTCGATCCAAGTGATTGTTAACAGACGAATTCTGTGTTTTGTACTTAGACCGGTTGGTATCAAGTAAGGACATTTTGCTACAAACAAGGCAATTTTTGATACAATCACATTGTTCAACTTCCACTTTTCGGCGAGCACAACTCACGCACAATGGTTTTAGCGCTGTGATCGCTGCCCATTTACGTTGCGACCGAGTTGTACAACTTTCAAAAACAACCAGACACAACTTCATACAACGGGCCCACAAACGTTTCAATCTTGTACACAACATGCTCAAGTTGTACCAACGGTCGCAGCGTCTGTAGCTTGCATAACGAGCGCAACACGGGATGACATTTCAAGTGACAACCGCAGGGAACTTTTTTGAAATAGTTCGTGCCCAGTGGATACCCATTCTTTTCCCAAAACTGATGTCCACTCAAAAAAAAATATTTTACTCCATGAAACCGAAGCTCGAACAGAATGGCTATAAAATTTTATCCCTGAACGCAGTCAATTAACATTTAATAAAAATGCCGCTGAATACACACTTTCGAAATGGTGGAATTTTTTTGCACTTACAGTGACCGTGGACAGTTCAAAGAATTATGTCTACGTTTATTAATTTTTTGAAAAGCTGCAAACCTTAAGAACAGAAATCCATTGAATACAAATAGGAAATTACCCAAATACAGTATCACGTATTAGAAGGGAGTGCTAGAAAGAAAGCGGCCCGTAAAATGAATAGTGATGACTTCGAAGTAAAAACAAACGATTGTTTACAAGTCGGCGATGAACAAGCTGATTATGGATGCGGCTATTGGTTCGAAATAATTGAAATTGAAGAAAGAAACGTTCCACAGCACAATATAATTGGCCTTAATGACGAAGGCAAACCATCACCATCTGATGGCAAGTCGAAATCCTCCAGCGTTAAAAACGACTTGGACGGTGTCTGGTCTGACATGCCTTGGAAATGTATTACCTGCTTGGCAGAGTTCGATTCAGTTGTAAAGCTGTCGGAACACAATAGAGATGTGCACAATATAAATATTGAACGTATAACATGGATTTGTGGTGATTGTCAGAGAACATTGCCGCATTACAGTGCGCTTATAAACCACATCCGGCGAGTGCATCGTAAAAACTTGGCTTTAGTTTGCGATATTTGTAATAGAGATTGTGAGTCCTTTAAGGACCTGGAGGATCATCGAAGAGACGTGCACATAAATGAGTATAAGCCTCCCATTCTGCACTGTGAAACATGTGGAAAAGTTTACAAAAGCAAATATGTTCAACAAAGGCACACAGAATCACACTTTTCAAATGTACAAAGGGTACGATACGAATGCAATATATGTAATAAAAACTATAGCTCTAAGTACGCTTTAAAAGAACATAGATTAGTTCATGGTGAGTCTTTGTAATGAAAGGAGATAAAATCAATTGGCTACTGCTTATTTACACTTTTAGGAGCTCCCGAATTTACTTGTAAAATATGTGGAAGACAGTTTAAGCGAAAACTTAACTTGGTGCAACACTTGGCCATACACGTCACGACTCGGTCATTCCAGTGTAGGCTGTGCCATAAATCGTAAGTAAAATATTTATTACTCGTTCAACTAAAATCCTGCAGTGTTTCCTTTGAAAAGATTAATGGCATTCTATTTCTTTATTCTGTATGTAAGTAAGGGTTTATAATTAACCACTCAAGCTTATTAGGACTTTGCCTACCCTTAAAAAAAACTTTGCACAGAGTGACCAATTAGATAATAAGGATAATTCAAAGAAGTGAAACCCAGATATGGATGAAGAATTTTGTTTTTTTTTTGGAAATGTAGGCATTTCTCTGGTGTCAGTTTTATGCCTTCATTTCAAGCCGCATGATTAAAGAATGACGGAGATTTTTTCGATGTTAATGCATTGCGTAAGGTCTTCAAGTTCAACGAAGTGGGATAGATTCTATAATATTCGTATTCGTTGCTGAGCTACAACTCTGTATTTCGTCCAATTTGATCTTTAACACTAACATTTTTTTCGATATTTTCGCTTCCTTCCGGAATGAATCTTGATACACAAGTTTTTCCACTCATGAGTGGATCAGCTTACTACCATAGCCGACGTTCGCATAAGACTGAAAACTTATGGCTAAAACTAAATTCTATGTCGCAAAGTACGGCCAGCAGGTTTCCGTCGTCCAAGAGATGACAATTTAGAAATCTATTCTTCACTTGTTTCTTCCGCTTGTGCGGCTCTCGCGTCAACTACGGTTTCTAGCTAGATGATAAAGAAGCCATCGTCACTTTGCCTTATATGGAAAAATTGGTAGGAATTAAAAACCGACGCTGTTTGCAAATAATTGAAAGACTGGTGAGTCTTTGTATGTCCTGTTTTTTTTTCCATTGCCTGCTAAATCGATTGTGGAGTTTTCTGATTTCAAAACCACAGGTTCAATTTATAGGGTATTCTTGAATCCGAACATTCTAAAGGCATATTTTCGTAACCAGTTCATCTTTACTAGCCTTGTTAAATTTGAGAGCTTATTTTTGACTGCTTTCAAGCCATCTTGACCGGGTTCTCACCAGTCTGCCGAAGGCAATTATCCCGAATACTGAAAGAGTGGCTTGTGTTGATCTCAGCGTGATAAATTTGGTTCCAGATGTGACTTTCCTCGGATCGTTCTCCTTGGGTCTCCTTTTTGCTTTCTCTTTTGATATGTCATATCATCTTAAGATTGGGCAACAATACTTTTAATTTTTATTCAGTTATGCGTTCATTTCGTTTGGTACTTTGCTGGTACTCAATTTTGACTCTAAATAACGATTTTTTTTATTAATTTTCCTCCCAGTTTCAAAACTCCAGTAGGTCTGACGAGTCATTATAAAACTCATAAAAGAAAAAATCGTGTTAACTGCAAACTATTTCCATGTAACACTTGTGGACGACTCTTTCGGGCTAGGAATAGTTTAAAGGTAAGTGTTTTCTGCTTTACAAAAACAATCGTTAAAAATCTATCATATGGGCCGGAAATTTATTAGAGATTTATAATAATTCCTCTTTCGTAGATTCATCAGAGATTTAAGCACGGTGCACAGAATTTTGATGAGCCCATGAATGCCGAGCAGAGTAAGTTATACCAGCTGAAATCTTTCTTGCTTGACGAAGATATTGTTTCTCATTGATAAAAGGCTCTAGCATCAATAAAAAAGGTTCAAATATCAAGCAACAGATTAAACCAGAAACTGAAGGACCCATCGCATCCTAATATATGCATCAAGGAGCAATGAATTCATAATATTCCAAAATTCTATTAACAAATATATATTAAGAAAAAATGAGAATTTTATTTTATCTAGATCCTTCTTTTGGACGTTGCAAACGAAAATACTTTGGGATATGAAAATTGGAAAATCTGATTACTCTTGAAAAGTGGAAATAAAAAAAAAAGCTTTGAAATAATTCGGATCGAACAAGAAACGAGGGACAGAAACAGCTTCCCTCCTTATTTTGTCAATTCTTCATCTTTATGAAAGCAGGCTCAGACCAAAGCGGGAGCCTTATGACGGATAGAAGCGTTTCGCGATTCATCAATTCACTTGTATGCACGGTTTACAGTGTTCACTATGGGCATTTATTTTCTCTATGGATGACGAGGGCGTGTGTTTATTAAGTAAGATTTTCTTTATTATTATTTTTTAACGTTTCTTCAGCGTTCGAAATCAGTCGTGCCGTAAAGTAATTATTTTGTTATCAGGAGCTTATTATATTTGATTGCAGTTAACATTTATTTTTCCGTCCTGATTGTAAGTTGTTTGTTTCAAAATATTTCGTTTAAAATGTTCAATAATAAGTTCTTATCTGTTTATCCTCTTTTTTAATCATTTAAATGTCCCCTAAGAATACAATAAAAGTGTCCAAAAAACTACACATTTGTATTAATTTTTTCAGGCGTCAATACCTAGTCCTGCCATAAGTTCTGTAAACAAGTTCCAGCGCTTATAAAACATGCATTGATTAGTTAAGAACTCTAGCCAGTGTGGTTTCAGCTTGCGATCTACTAACCTGGAGTGGGGCGTTAAAGAGAATCGAGTCGTGGGAATAGTGCTGGCCAAATTTTATAGTTACTAAAACCATTCGACATATCGAGAATAATCGTCTGAGTAGAGGAGGAGAGGCCAAGAAGGAAAGGCCGCTGTAAAGACGTTTTGGGAAAGTCAAGATAAAGAATTTTTTCTAAGGGTCACACAATCCTGAAACCTCACTGAGTTTTGCGCCGTTATTTTATTATCCTGAAGCAATCAAAATCAGTAAAAGGTTTCAAAAGCTTCAAAATCAGGGCATAAGGAGTATTCTAAGGTGCAACCGTTTCACCCCAATAAACTTAAGCTGGAAGCACTAAGGCGGTTAAACGTATAGCAAAGACTGGAGTACAACATGTTAAAAGCTGTGTTCTTTATAGTGCTGCATTGGCTATTTAACCAATGAGGTCAGTCGTATGGGAGATGTGCTTGATTTGAAGTAATTTAAAAAAAAAAAAAACGGATTAATAAAAATCAAGTCACCTTTTTTTTTGAAGTCAGTAATTGGTGGATGGAATTTTTTTAATAACATCAATGAAATCACATAGAATCAACTGAAGTCAATGTTCAAAAGAAACAATTTGAATGCTTGTGGGCAGTAAAAGTTCCTGTGCTCTGGATGCAGTTACGAATTGTCTCCTTAAACGTATAACGCTTTATATTGTTAACGTCCTCGGTACTTCCATTGTTTAAAACAGGAAATCGTATTTCAATGAATCAATATAGGCCGATTTCAATTTCGTCGACGATTTCAAAACTCTGTAAAGGATTTTTTTCCTTAAATAAAAACAAACTTTTAAGTTTTAAGTTTGGTTTTCAGAAAGGCAATTGTACATTGTTGGTTTCAATAACAAAGATGAGACCTTAGCTTTATTATTGATCCGACCAAAGCATTCGATATGGTAAGACACGATATTCTCCTCGAAAAGCTCAAGATAGCTGGTTTCCGGGATAGTTTTTACGATATTCCAAGTTTCAAGCTAATGTAGTAAGGATAGAATTACTAGAATTACTAACACCACTGGTGGTGGTGTAGCTGTTTCCTGTAATAAGACACTGAATTGTAAAATAATTACTAAACCTGAAGCAATCATGTTTCAGATCAGTCAGATGTTGTTCCGTGATCATGGCAACAGATCGAGACCTATCGTTTTGTACAGACTTTTTAACAAGCATGTCCCTTTGAAAACCAATAGGTTTCTGGTTTACCGCAGAAGTTCTTGATGCTATTAAATCCGCAGAAAATCTTACTCCAAATGGAAGCTTTTTCCAACTGACTCGAATTGGGAAAATTACTGTCTGTTTCAAAACTATGCTTCACTTGTTACCCGAAGAGTAAAAAAAAACAACGATACTTCCTCCCTGAATTGTCCTACAATCAACCGATTTCGCAACTTACGTTCTATTGGAATTGGTAAAAGATATAACTCCAGCACCGTACCCGACACGTATGAACTCAATGAAGCTTTTACCCCCGGAGCCACCGATATCATCCTCTTTGAACCTAATTCTCAGCTTATTACCCATCAAGACATTGATTTTAATTTCAAAGTGGTTTTGGAAATTGAAGTGGTAGAAGCTATCCGCGGACCCAAGTCCGATGCTGCAGGTGAAGATAGAGATAGATAGATGAATGGTGAAAAGAAGTAGTAAGAAACTATGCGCTACGAATATGACGTCGTCTTCTATTTGGGAACTTAAGCGAAACCTTTACAAGATCTTGTCTTAGATGTATTCGTTAGGAGCTTGTGACATGAAGATATGTCTACATGTCTACTTGTGACTCGCTCAAAATCCGATGACATAGTCAACCAGCACAGATTACTTTAGTTAAGTTTAATTTCTTATTAAAAATAATAATAAGTTCATTATTCAACAGGAACCCTTAGTTATCTTATGTAAATTTTTATTACGATATACACATTCAATAGTTCAATGCAAACGTTGGGTTACTCTCGCCTCTTCCACACACACGCCATTCGCGGTTCCCCTCAAAGCTTTGTTAGCAGATTTGCAAAACATTTATATCCTGGCCTATTTTGTTTTATAAAATATTATTCTACATATCGTCAATATTTTGTAGAATTGATAGATGTCTGGTAAACTGAAATGCATAAAAGATTTGTGATTAGACTCGTTATCTATTCTGATTAATGAACACATTTACCTCGACTGAACATTTCTGAATGCACTCTAATAATTCATTTATTTTTTCTTCAGGGAACTCAGTTAAGTGGGAATGTCTGAGCTTCTGTTCAAATTTCCACAAAACATTGGTTATTCCAGATATATTATTACAAAGCAAATGGAAGCAACGTTGTGCCGAATCGTAGTCGGAAATTTTGTCTATCGATTCCTCGATGGCCGCAAAGTATTGGTCGCCATCCACCACTTTTGAAATCTTACTAAAGATTTCGCTTCCAACTTGAAGGATTGATCCAGGTGAATTTATAGGATTAGCACTAATCACATTTTTAATATGATTATTAAGTGAAGAATTGGGGAAATTTGGCGAATAATCGTCTGCGATTTTTATCAGTAGCGCACATAACTTTTCTTTGTCGGCTTCTGGTCTTTCAAATAAATCACAAACAGCAGCAACATAGTTGGTATTAAGTTCCATGTCATCATATAGTACAAAATAGGAATCCACTTTACAGTTCAAATTTTGGAAATTATCCAGTGACTTTTTAAGCCGATAAAATTTGTATGAATCCATTGTTTTGAAAACATTGTAAAATACTTCTCGAAAAAGTGCTCTATCGAAGTTGTGGATTCGAACAGCTAGCATATGGGCGCTCGTTGATGTGCCAAATTTATTATGCTTTATTGCAGGTCTTATTTTGTTTGTGGCCAACTGGATAAATGGAACAAGTTCTTCCTCTTGCATTGTTTCCAACAGTTCGTTAAGTCTTTTTGCATCATCTTCGTCTAGATCGGATCTATCAAGTAATTTGTTAACAATTCTCTTAAATGCCATTTTATCTGTTGCATAATTATAATAAACGCAATAGGATTCTGCGATACAGCCGCAGTCTTCAAAATTGTTTAGAAAATCTTCTACTTTCTTGAAACGACCAAACGCATACACTTCACTGAAAACACAATCCAAGAGTTCTTTGAAAATTTCAATGTCGTATTCGTAGATCGCAACGGCTAATTGATGGGCTTCGGTCGTTGGGTTGAATATATTTTTGTTGAACGCATCTCCAATGATGTGAGCAGCCACGCGGAGAAGTCGACTCCGTAGGTGTTTTTTTATATTTTCTGAAGCTTGATTAATATCATCTGTGCAAGAAGGTGAATCCGTGACTAGGTCTTTCAGTAAATATAAAGTCCAGAGAATGCGTTTTGCTAGCAAATATGTAACCGGCATGATTTTTTTGTTTTTTTTTCTGAACTAAGCAAGCAATTTATCCCGGAACTTCACTGTAATCAATGTAAAATGTTTCTGTTTATTTTCAATTGCTGATTAAGCGATATCGTCATTATCAAACTGATAATGACTACAATTCAATGTATACACTTTAATATGTAAGTGCATCACTCTAGTGAGATTAGGTGCTGGCAAATTATTGCAATCTTTCATACCGGGCCCCTTCCAATAGAAGCATTCACAATTCTGGTATTTATTCTTTCAAAGCATTTTCTTTTAAAAGATTTTTAACATAATAGGACTACCGGTTGAAAATTTCGTTTTTTTTTTTTTTCAAAAATCAATGCTTTATTGAGGAAAAATAGATATAAATTCAATATTCAAAGTATTGCCCATCGCTAGCCACACATTTTTCTGGCTATTCATGGATACCCGTTCTGAAAAATTCGACCGGTTTGGCCGCAATCCACGAATCGATCCATTTTTTGACATCATCGAATTGACGGAAGTGCTGGTCAGCCAGGCCATGTTGCTACGATCGGAAGAGATAGTAATCGGATGGCGCAAGGTCTGGTCTATACGGCGGGTGGGGTAGGACGTCCCATTTGAGCGTTTCAAGGTAAGTTTTGACGACATTTGCAACATGTGGCCGAGCATTAACATGTTGCAAAATAATTTAACGTGTCTTGCGACCGTTTTCGCCCGTTTTTCCTTCAGTGCTCGACTCAAACGCATCAATTGTCGTCGGTAGACCTCACCTGTGATTGTTTCATTCGGTTTTAGCAGCAGTTTATACACAACAACCTTCTGGTCACACCAAATGCACAGCATAACCGTCAGACCATGAATATTCTGAACGGGCGTCGATGTTGGATTATCGTAATGTACCCATTTTTCATCACCAGTGACGATTCGATGCAAAAAAGACTTCTTTTTGTGGCGTTCAAGCAGCATTTCGGACATGCAAAATCGTCGTTCGACGTCTCGTGGCTTCAATTCATACGGCACCCAATGTCCTACCTTTCGGATCATTCCCATTGCTTTCAAACAATCGGAAATGGTTTGCAGAGCGACACCAATTGATTTTGCAAGTTCTTCTTGCCTTTGTGACAGATCTTGATCGAGCAATGCCTCAAATTCATGGTCTTCAAACTTTTTCACCTGGCCGGGGCGTTCTTTGTCTTCGGTGTCGAAATAGCCATCTTTGAAGCGGTTCAAACCACCGCTGACACATTCTAACGTCTATAGTATAGCCCGGGTAAGCTTCGGTAAGCAATTGATGCACTTCGGTTGCTTTTTTCTTTAAATGAAAGAAGCATATTAAAACTTCCCGCAAATGTTGTTTTGATGGCACGAATGTAGACATGTTACGGCTTTACAAAAACTTGTGTGTTTTCACTAATGACCAATAGCCTAGACTGAAATAATTAGACAATGACATGGTTTCTGATGTGACAGCTGTCATGGTCAAAATTCACCTCAGAGTTATTGTATGCAATAACGACATTTTCAACCGGTAGTCCTATTAGTTTATATACGAAAATTTCAGCCTTACCATACTTTGGAAATTTGCTAAGAAACAAAAGTTAAAATTCATTCATTTACATAAAATTTGATTCATTGATTGAAAATTATTTAGCTGTTCATTTCAGTTTAATGGGGTTCTGTTCCCAAAAAAGCCCAAAAGGAACCCTATTGCTGGGCCTCTGCTGTCCGTTCGTCCGTCCGTCTGTCAGAGAGCTGTATCTTCTAAACATAGGGTAACCATGTAAAGACAGTGTTTCGTAAAATCGCAACTCAACTTAGCGTCTAACAGTATCCAAGTAGTTTGTTAAACCTTCTAAAGCTCGAATTCCAACCAGAAAAAAAACAAACATTTTGCAATCTGAATGGATCTTGTGGAACGAATGTCAAAATTTTTCCAATCAACCAAACGAAGTGTCACATCCATGTATACGAATTTTGCTTTCGTGTAGGCATTTTTCTCAATGCGAAAAAATTAATAACAATATCATTTTCTAAAAAAACATTATTAAAAAAGTATTTCATGTGATTTTGATGTGTTTGACTTTAAGTTGTCCGAGTATTTCAAATAATCACCAAAAACAGAGGGTTGTAAAATGAAGAAAAATGTTAACATTGAATGACGTTGTGAGTGTTGATTACGCATTTAAAGCACACTTAATTTTTTTTCATTCCCTTCTTTAGAGCTTGAATAAGTTGACTACTATAACAAGCTCCAGAATCAGATGATACACTCGTGTTTCCTTATTAATTTTCAAGAAAATACCATAATAATCAATATCTCAATGGTTATAAGAAGACACGTCCACGGATGTGATATACGTTAGGTTGGGAAATTGGAGTTTGCACAAACACCACTACATTTTGACGTTCATCAACGAATTCCGAACGAATGTTTATGTCAGAATCAAAGGTTTACACATTTCTACAGTAAGTCTGCTTCAAGTAAGAATAGCACTTTTTTCATTTTTTCTTTTATTCTTTTATTTATTTGATCACATTTACTAGAATCGGTGATGGATAAATTATTTTAAAGAATAAAATGAACGAACACCGCGATCAGTATGGAGTAAAAAATATTAAAGTACACAAGGAGGCAAACATCACAATGAACAACTTTCCGCTTCGGCAGATTTTGTACTGCTGAGTACTTGAGAATGATTTATGACGATTCTCTGGCAATCGAACAGCATGACTTATATTACTTGTGGAACCCATTCCCAAGACGCTTGTCAAATTCTACCACAACTTAATGGAGCAGCGTAAGTTCTCCATAGTCATCCTGCAAAAACTGGCGAGGTAGATATGGCTCAACTCGTCTCTATAGATCCTATCATAGGCGGCCATAAAATTGATTAAAATATGGTGGGTTTTTCTCCAAGATTTGTCGTAATATGAATATTTGGTCTGGTGGAATTTTCTGGTCTAAGGCCGAACTGATGGACCTTTCGGGGTACTGGTACTTTATTCAAAGTTTTCAACTTAACAAAAACAATTTTGATAAGTTTTGTTTAAAAAAGGATTGTCTCAAAATATTTATGCCATGAGATCGTGGTGGCTACAGACCTATCAGGTTTCAGACATCCACTTAACGCGGCAGAAAATATCTTATAGGCAATGCTAAGAAGATTGGTACCCTCCTTGTTCACCTCTTTATTTAGTTTCGGACAAATAATACTGAGGTTGCATTTTATATCAGATTTAACAATTTAAAAATGGAGAACCATTCAAAATTGTTTTTCTTCCCGGTAAATTTGCCGGAAGGCACCTAGCCAGATCTATTTATCAAGAGTTAGGCTCTGAAGTCTGAAATTCGAATTCGTTCTTAAACTATAAAGTTGCACATTTTCGACATAAACAAGGTTTGATGAAAGATAGGTCGGCATCATCTTCATCGCATTCAACGCGTATGTTTTTTTCTGACCATATTTTGCAGATAAGTTTGTGCATACTCCTGAGCAAGTGATCGCTCGTCGCAATGTTGATCTACTAATTCCCGGTAACATTCTTTTTGCGGGCTCTTATTTCAGTCAGAACGACTGAAAGTCTAGTCCACTGCCTTTCATGACAACAATACGTTGACCAACTACAAATTATTTAAAACTCTGAACACGACCTTTCGCTCAACAAAAAATAGATCTGGCAGCACTGTCATTGGCTGTCATTGTGTGTCACAATAAGAATTTCCATTTACAGTCTAGAGGCGGATTTATTGTTTACATTAAAAGATACCGTGTCCTGCTCAACATGAGTGACAAACCAATAAAAGATCTTACTTGTCGCGTGTGCCTAAATGTTGAAGAATTGATGGTGAACATTTACGACGATGTTGAAGACTTGCAGTCGAATCTTGTTGAGCTACTAGAAGCCTGCGGTGGATTGATGGTAAAGACGCTAAATAGTTCGAGAGTATCAGGGATGACCGATAACCAATCATTTCAGGTGAACCGTTCCGATAATCTGCCACAATATCTGTGCAAAATCTGTGCTGGAGAACTCCTAGTGGCAGCGAAGTTCAGAGAAAAGTGCGCCAAGTCCAATGAGCTTTTTAGTCAAATTATTGTCAAATCAGAGAACCCCGAAAGTCCGCAATTGGTGTACATTTCACATGCGGGCGACATGGACGCTAATTCATTCGATACTATTTCTGAGGAA
The DNA here is from genome assembly GCA_963555765.1 of Orthonevra nobilis. NCBI lineage: Eukaryota > Metazoa > Arthropoda > Insecta > Diptera > Syrphidae > Orthonevra > Orthonevra nobilis. Next base: position 69,356,192 of record OY743227.1, on the reverse strand, counting down.
ATTCTCAACGAGATCATAGTCGAAGAGGTGGAAGACAAAGCTCCAGATATTGAGTGGAGTGCTGTTGCACTCACAGATGGCGAAACCGAGAGTGCGTTGGATCAGAGCCAAGTCGAAGGTCAATTGTTCGTTAACCAAGTAGACTTCATCGGCAGAGTTAAAAGCGAAACACAATCCGAGGACGATCTGATTGGGTCGGACTATGAAGCTGTTGCATATGTCGTCGAAACGATAGAAAAGAAAAATAACAATGTAATTGATTGAAGCGAGAGAGTCTATTGTCCAATAAGCCCCATTTTTGTTTTTTTTTGTAGAAGATTGTTAAGAAAAAACTCCAGGAAGCAGCTCCATTAAAGTTTGACTGTGACGAATGTGGTGCAGCCTTCAGCAGCCATGAAAATCTAAATCGACATCTGCGCATTCATCCGCAATTCACTGGAAAGCTGCATATCTGTCCAAATTGTTCGCATTCCTTCACCAAAGACGAATCTCTGCAAATGCATTTGTTAGCAAGTCACTCAAATGACCCGCTTCCCGAACAAATTGAAATACGGCCCAATAAAAGAAAGGCGAGGAGTGAAATTTGCCCCACTTGCGGAAAGATGTGCAACTCGGAGGCGAGCTTGAAAGTGCATGTGCGCATTCACACAGGAGACCGACCTTATCCATGTACAGAATGTCCCAAGGCATTCAAAACGCAAGCTGCTCTATCACTGCATCTGAAGAGGCAATTTGATTTCAGTGATAAAATTTCTTTCCTTACGAACTTCTTTTTTCTTTTAGACACGCTGGCCAATTCGATTGGGAGTGCGAAGTGTGCGGGAAGGCTTTTATTGAATCGAGTAATCTTAGAGTGCACATGCGCACCCACACCGGAGAGAAACCACACTTGTGCAAGGTTTGCGGCAGAAAATTCTCACGGGTGTTTCTCCTGCAAATCCATTTGCGAACGCACACCGGAGAGAAGCCGTACAAGTGTCCAAGTTGTACGAAGGCATACAGTCAAAAATGCGACCTGGACATTCATGTAAGGACCCACACTGGTGTGAGACCGTATGTTTGTCCGATATGCTTTCGGGGTTTTGTAAAAAGCTATGCCCTGCAGAAGCACGTGCGGCAGCATCCGCCGGAAGTTAACTTGGCCAGTTGATTACGGAGACAATGGGAAAACCTTATTTTTAAAATAAATTGAGTGATATTGTGGATCGAAAAATTAGTCCACGTCATTTTTGAGTTGATTCATTTTGCGTTTCAGTGCCAGATTCTTCTCGTGGCATTACGAAACTTTTTGCAACAGTAATGTAAAGATTTCGTCCATCGCATAAGGCTTGAATTTCCATAATACACTTTAGTTCCACATCTGCTAAGCTCTGGGGGCCTATTTGTGAATCCGAGTCACATTACTTGCAGCAAGTGAGCTCATAGTCGAGTCGAGCGAGAATTCATTGCCCCTGTGTGGATAAATAATTTTCTTGCGTTATGTTAAATACCTGCCCCCACTGCAGCCAGCTACCAACCAACTGGCTAACGCCAGCTACCCACTAACTGGCTAACGCCAGCTACCCACTAACTGGCTAACGCCAGCTACCCACTAACTGGCTAAAGCCAGCTACCCAGCAACTGATTACCTCCAGCCAGCTACGCACCAACTGGCTAATCCCAGCTACCCAGCAACTGATAACCTCCAGTCAGCTACCCACCAACTGGCTAACGCCAGCTACCCAGCAACTGGTTACCTCCAGCCATCTAGCAACCTGCCCCCACTGCAGCCAGCTACCCAGCAACTAGTTACCTCCAACCAGTTAGCTACTTGCTCCCACTGCAGCCAGCTACCCACCAACTGCCTAACGCCAGCTACCCAGCAACTGATTACCTCCAGCCATCTAGCAACCTGCCCCCACTGCAGCCAGCTACCCACCAACTGGCTGCCGCCAGCTACCCAGCAATTGATTACCTCCACTTACCCAGCAACTGATTACCTCCAGCCAGCTACCCACCAACTGGCTAACGCCAGCTACCCAGCAACTGATTACCTCCAGCCAGCTAGCTACCTGCCCCCACTGCAGCCAGCTACCCACCAACTGGCAAACGCCAGCTACCCAGCAACTGATTACCTCCAGCCAGCTACCCACTAACTGGCTAAAGCCAGCTACCCACTAACTGGCTAAAGCCAGCTACCCAGCAACTGATTACCTCCAGCCAGCTACGCACCAACTGGCTAATCCCAGCTACCCAGCAACTGATTACCTCCAGTCAGCTACCCACCAACTGGCTAACGCCAGCTACCCAGCAACTGGTTACCTCCAGCCATCTAGCAACCTGCCCCCACTGCAGCCAGCTACCCAGCAACTAGTTACCTCCAACCAGCTAGCTACCTGCCCCCACTGCAGCCAGCTACCCACCAACTGGCTAACCCTAGTTACCCAGCAACTGATTACCTCCAGCCAGCTACCCACTAACTGGCTAAAGCCAGCTACCCACCAACTGGCTAACCCCAGTTACCCAGCAACTGATTACCTCCAGCCAGCCAGTTACCTGCCCCCACTGCAGCCAGCTACCGCCAGCTACCCACCAACTGGCTAACGCCAGCTACCCAGCAACTGATTACCTCCAGCCATCTAGCAACCTGCCCCCACTGCAGCCAGCTACCCACCAACTGGCTGCCGCCAGCTACCCAGCAATTGATTACCTCCACTTACCCAGCAACTGATTACCTCCAGCCAGCTACCCACCAACTGGCTTACGCCAGCTACCCAGCAACTAGTTACCTCCAACCAGCTAGCTACTTGCTCCCACTGCAGCCAGCTACCCACCAACTGCCTAACGCCAGCTACCCAGCAACTGATTACCTCCAGCCATCTAGCAACCTGCCCCCACTGCAGCCAGCTACCCACCAACTGGCTGCCGCCAGCTACCCAGCAATTGATTACCTCCACTTACCCAGCAACTGATTACCTCCAGCCAGCTACCCACCAACTGGCTAACGCCAGCTACCCAGCAACTAGTTACCTCCAACCAGCTAGCTACTTGCTCCCACTGCAGCCAGCTACCCACCAACTGCCTAACGCCAGCTACCCAGCAACTGATTACCTCCAGCCAGCTAGCTACCTGCCCCCACTGCAGCCAGCTACCCACCAACTGGCTGCCGCCAGCTACCCAGCAACTGATTGCCTCCAGCACTTACCCACAAACTGGCTAAAGCCAGTTACCCAGCAACTGATTACCTCCAGCCAGCTACGCACCAACTGGCTAATCCCAGCTACCCAGCAACTGATTACCTCCAGCCAGCTAGCTACCTGCCCCCACTGCAGCCAGCTACCCACCAACTGGCTACCGCCAGCTACCCAGCAACTGATTACCTCCAGCCAGCTACCCACTAACTGGCTAAAGCCAGCTACCCACCAACTGGCTAACCCCAGTTACCCAGCAACTGATTACCTCCAGCCAGCTACGCACCAGCTGGCTAATCCCAGCTACCCAGCAACTGATTACCTCCAGCCAGCTACCCACTAACTGGCTAAAGCCAGCTACCCACTAACTGGCTAAAGCCAGCTACCCACTAACTGGCTAAAGCCAGCTACCCACCAACTGGCTAACCCCAGTTACCCAGCAACTGATTACCTCCAGCCAGCTACCCACTAACTGGCTAAAGCCAGCTACCCACCAACTGGCTAACCCCAGTTACCCAGCAACTGATTACCTCCAGCCAGCTACCCACTAACTGGCTAAAGCCAGCTACCCACTAACTGGCTAAAGCCAGCTACCCACCGACTGGCTAACCCCAGTTACCCAGCAACTGATTACCTCCAGCCAGCTACGCACCAGCTGGCTAATCCCATCTACCCAGCAACTGATTACCTCCAGCCAGCTACCCACTAACTGGCTAAAGCCAGCTACCCACCAACTGGCTAACCCCAGTTACCCAGCAACTGATTACCTCCAGCCAGCTACCCACTAACTGGCTAAAGCCAGCTACCCACTAACTGGCTAAAGCCAGCTACCCACCGACTGGCTAACCCCAGTTACCCAGCAACTGATTACCTCCAGCCAGCTACGCACCAGCTGGCTAATCCCATCTACCCAGCAACTGATTACCTCCAGCCAGCTACCCACTAACTGGCTAAAGCCAGCTACCCACCAACTGGCTAACCCCAGTTACCCAGCAACTGATTACCTCCAGCCAGCTACCCACTAACTGGCTAAAGCCAGCTACCCACTAACTGGCTAAAGCCAGCTACCCACCAACTGGCTAACCCCACTTACCCAGCAACTGATTACCTCCAGCCAGCTACGCACCAACTGGCTAATCCCAGCTACCCAGCAACTGATTACCTCCAGCCAGTTACCCACCAACTGGCTAACGCCAGCTACCCAGCAACTGATTACCTCCAGCCAGCTAGCTACCTGCCCCCACTGCAGCCAGGTACCCACCAACTGGCTAACGCCAGCTACCCAGCAACTAGTTACCTCCAACCAGCTAGCTACTTGCTCCCACTGTAGCCAGCTACCCAGCAACTTATTACCTCCAGCCAGCTAGCTACCTGCCCCCACTGCAGCTAGCTACCCACCAACTGGCTAACGCCAGCTCCCCAGCAAGTGGTTACCTCCAGCCATCTAGCAACCTGCCCTCACTGCAGCCAGCTACCGCCAGCTACCCACCAACTGGCTAACGCCAGCTACCCACCAACTGGCTAACGCCAGCTACCCACCAACTGGCTAACGCCAGCTACCCAGCAACTGGTTACCTCTAGCCAGCCAGTTACCTGCCCCCACTGCAGCCAGCTACCGCCAGCTACCCACCAACTGGCTAACGCCAGCTACCCACCAACTGGCTAACGCCAGCTACCCAGCAACTGGTTACCTCTAGCCAGTCAGTTACCTGCTCCCACTGCTTGGGCCATGTCTAATCAGAACAAAATCGAGTTTGTTAAATGTGTTAAGATTTTGGGACCGATGTTAAACGTTGCTATAATTGCTGGGGTTTTAACCACGAGGCATTCATGAGTCATTCCATTTTCAACAGGACAATGACCCCAAGCATTCAGCTACTGTAATAAAGAATTATTGTTATATAGTATAATGTGCCACGTTAACTCATTACGCCATTAGAAAATTTATGGAATGTTTTCGACAGTCAAACACGGAAAAGATGAATTTCAAACAAAAATTATTCAAAAACAGCCCTATCCCGACATCATTCACAATCTTATAGATTCAATGGCAAGGAGACTACAAGCCAAATTTACGAAATTCTAAGTTTTTTTTCTCTTTTCCTTCAGAAAATAAAATGTGCAAATACTTTTTTGAATATTAATATGAGACCGATTTTGAAATTTGGACCTTTTCTTTCTACATTTTCTGATATACAAAAAGGAAAATATTAAAATACTTTTTTTACTCACTGTTGACGACAGTGATAACGCATGCTATCAGTTAGCAAATGAACCTGCACGTATAACGAAAAACACGAGAACATTATTAGACTACGTAGTTACAAACAACAATCGCATCAAGGCTCAAATCGATAAGGATATGAAAATAAGTGATCACGAAACTATTACAATTGACCTCGATATTAAAGAGAAGTTAATAAGTGTTAAATGTTCTATTCAGAAGCTAGAATATAGAAAAGAAATCTATAAACGTGAATTGCAGAGTAGCCAAATTACTACTTACATTACTTATTACAACTTACTACTTTCACAGCCAGTTAACAACTGACTACCTTCACAGCCAGCTAGCACCTGGCTACCACTGGCTGTAATGTAGATGACTTTCGGTGCAATCAATCTTTCTGTTTCCAACTCAATAAAATGCTACCTGTTTCACGTAACAGGCCAATCTGCGGTCCAAAATAAAAAATTGGTTTGGGTGCGAGTTGGTCTGCCCATACCATGAACTTCCCATCTCAAGATAAAAAAAATATAGGTGCCGCCACCATCAAATTCCATTTGGGTTATGAAAATATCCTTAATTTCCTACAAAAATGCATTGCAATAGAAAAAATTAAATACATATATATTTTATTCAGCTTTGAATCATTTAAAAAAAACTTACGTATATAATATTTATTTTTCACACTTTTCTCTTTCACACTCTCGAAACTACATAATTCGCCTTCATCTGCTTTTGAAAGTTTCCATGCTTCTGTATCATATACTACTGTGTCCAAAAAATTAAGTGACATATGAATTTAAACTGCGCGCGTCGAAGGATTTGGAAATTTTTCTTTCTTTTTAGGTTGGTAGTACTGTCAGTGACATCAATGTGAAATTTCATGTCAAAATTTATTCATAGTGTTTGAGATACGCGTCGTTTTGTGAGCTGCTAAAAGTGAGTTTTTCGTTTTTTGCGATGTCGAAATTTATTGAGCAAAGAATTTGCATTAAATTTTGTTTGCGGAATCAATTTTCTGCTGCTTTTCTTGATGATGAGGCTATGACAAAAAAAAATGTTTACAAGTGGTATAGTGATTTCCAAGCCGGCCGTGAACGTGTCGAAGACAAAGAGCGTTCTAGGCGACCATGAACCTCAACCGATGAAGCTCACGTCCAACAAATCGAAGATTTGGTGTTGAAAAACCATCGATTAACGATTCGAGACCTTGCTGATGAAGTTGGCTTATCGAAAGGCTCAGTCAATACCATTTTGAAGGATGCTTTGGGCCTCAAGCTCAAATCTCGACTGGTACCGAAAACATTGAATTTTTTGAAAAAAAGGCGTCGTGTTGAAGTGTGTGAAACAATGCTTTCCGACTATCAGGATGTCATGAAACGCATTATAACGGGCGATGAGACTTGGATCTATGCTTACGACCCCGAAACAACCGATCAATCAAGCGAATATCGTGCCAAAGGAGAGCCGAGACCAAAAAAACCGCGCCAAAGTCGCTTAAAAATCAAGGTCATGTTGACTGTTTTCTTCGATTATCGTGGTGTTGTGCTTTATGAATTCCTTCCAACCGGCCAAACAGTCAAGAAGGAATATTATTTGAACGTTATGCGTCGTTTGCGTAACGCTATCCGCCTAAAAAGGCCGGAATTGTGGAAAGACAATTCTTGGTTTTTACACCACGATAATGCCAAAAACTCAACCCATATCGTTCCGCAACCACTGTATTCACCTGATCTGGCGCCGTGCGACTTCTGGCTGTTCAACAAGCTCAAAAGACCGCTCCGGGGACACCGTTTTGACACGATAGAGGAGATTCAAGCCGCAGCGAAGACGGAACTGAAGGCCATCCCGGAAAGTGACTACAACCAGTGTTTCAAAGATTGGAAAATCCGTTGGCATAAGTGCATTGCATCGGGAGGGGATTACTTTGAAGGGGATGAAATTGATTTGGAAGAATAAATAAAGAATTTTCAAAATAAATACAATGTCACCTTATTTTTTGGACACAGTAGTATCATTGACGGGGATGGTAAGCCGATAGTTAGGTTCGAGAGAGGGTTTTACATAATTGCTTTCTTAGCCACGGGTATTCTCAATTTGAACTCAACGCTGGTGTTATTATCTGTGTTTGCAGCGAAGCCTAAGCAAAGTCCCTAACTACCACAAAGTTATAGCTGTCTAAGTGTCTATGTTAACGTTCTGAACCAGACGTCGCATTTGGGTGTCCTTTCTTGATGACAGCATATATTTCTTTTTGCCCTATTATACAAAAGGACGAGCTTGGAAGGGATGACCTAGACCTGGCCCCATAAATCTCGTCTCTGTGGACGAAATAGAAACCATCTGCCGATATATTTATATTTAGTCTATGGTGGACTCTACAATTGGCACAGTTAAGATGGTCTCCTTTCTTTAAGAGCGGGCAAACAATACTGAGATTCCATTTTCATCTTTGATGTTTATTGTTTCACTGCCGTCGCATTGAGAAGTTCGACAGCTAAAGTTGCTTTATTAGATTTAAAACTGCCACTTGAAAATTTGTCACGCTTGGCAATTACAGCATATTTCTCGCATTTAGCTGTTTTACAATCCGTTTGTTCCAACTTACGGCCGATTGCATTTATTGTTCTGGTCAATAGAAAACAAGAGAGGGTAGTTTCTGAATTCCATTTAATGCTTATTTTCCTAGTGACCAAAGTGCTTTTGCTTTGTGCGGGAGTTTTGTTTGCCAAAAGAATGCAAATTATAAAATCAGATTGTTACTGAAATTGTTTTGTGTGTGACCAAAATAACCAACTTATAACGAATCAAGTTAGAAAAAATATAGGACCAACGACATAGATTCTTAGCAAGTCTCCTGTAGGCACATAGTGGCATACAGGCATTGCTTTAAGAGCAAAGAACTCTACGTTAAGATAAGATGTGTCAAATTTGGAGTTATATTACGACAACTTTTAACTTGGAATTTAAATTTGTTGTTGCAGTTGTTTTTCAACTTCACCAATAAAGTGTTTAAACTTGTTAGGGACAGACATCCAGAAGTAAGTTAAAATTGATCTGAGCTAACACTGAAACGTCACTTACAAATTATTACTTTTCTAGTAAAACAAAAAGTTAAAAAAGTTGTTTTGAAATGAGAAAATGTTAAATTTGTGACCAGAATTTTGATTTTGATTGCGGAATTTAAATCGTTGTTTCGATATAAACATTGTGAAATATCGCTTATGTCAACTCGTTGTTCAATGCATTTTGAAAATATTTCTACGACCTTGTATGATGCACTTGTTGTGCTCGGACTATAAAAGCGTGATTATCTTTATGTCGATTAAGTTCAAAAGTGCATAGTTTCAGTCCCGAGATTTCGACCGCCTCTTCCTTCCGAGCTGGGAACTGCTCAGCATAGGATCTTTTTCTTCTGGTTAATATATAGTATAGCTTTAAGAGGATCACATTCAGTCCAGTTTTCTTTGCAGATTTTGATAGGATTTTCCACGCCGATTTTGACAGATTTTTGATCCATGTGTCATTTTCTGGAAAGACCTCTAGGATTGGGTTCATGATAAGAAACCACAACAGGCGAAAACAAACTAAATCGGTTGTTATGATCTTCCTTGCAATACACGAGTCATGCAGTTTTATCCATGTATTTTAACTTTGTCATTTAGCTTTCTCTCGATGCTTTTTCTTTGAATTCAATTGCCTCATGCAATTTGAGCCATGAGCTTCTTTTTGCAAATATATTATTACGATAAAAAAGCGTCAAGCTACAGCCGAGCAGGTTTTCAAGAAAAAAACTGGTGGCCACATAATTTTCTAAGGATGTTTTCATGTGTCAGTGTTGCAGACGTCACTCTGAGTCTTGAAAAATGGGAAAGACCTACAGGATTCACATTTCTGAAACAATTTTCAAAGAACTTCCGTGGAAATTTGGATCAGGAAATAGAGAAAGGGGCATATCGATGTATGAAATGGCCTCAACTAAAAACTGTTTTAGTCTTTTTGGTAGTCTCTATAGTTAGTAACTTACTTAGTTTAGTCAATTGGCTAAATAAACATAATATTGATGAAACTTTTGGCATTAAAATTGAACACAAAAAAAAAATTTTATATGAATTTGTCCCAAAACTTATGAACGGCAGTGTATATATATTTGCATATTTTTTTATCTGATAAGGTAGCTATAAACTATAAATTTAATTAATTTTGAACTTTTTTTATTGGAAAACTAAATTGATTTTAATTGAAGAAGTCACATTGTCCCTTATTTTGACAGTTTTTTCGTCATAAAATTCAAACCACCCTGTGAAATTTAGCTAAGAGCTTTTCAGGTGATCATTATGCACACACGCTTCGAATGAAACCAATTTGGCTTCGATAGCTTGATTTGTTCTCGAGTTAGGCTGTACGAAAGAATCCGCACAAACGTACGTACGTACGTACGTACGTACACACACACACAGACATATTTCTAAAAATCATGGAATCCGACTACTGGGACCGCCAAACGTGGAGAAATGTAAAAATTTTGAATTTCGAAAATCGGACCGATTACAAGAACTTCCTGATGGATGCGAAGTTAAAAAACAGCTTTACCATAATTTCTCTGGTTGCTGCCTTTATTTTAAGTGCTGAATGCACCTTTTTTAAATGTCATTAGCCTATACGCCTCCTTTTTGGGATTTTTTGACATACAAACTGGATTGTTTGGCGAAGTGAAAAATATCACTGCGAACAAAATTCATTTGTTGTTCGTGTACAGTTCGGAAAAAATATTCAAACGGATTATTTTCGTGTGAAAACTCGCTAAGTTTTTTACTAAATAAAAACTCAACTAATTAATTTCCCTCTCGAGTCAATAAAAGTGCGAAAAAAAACAGTTTTTACAGCTCGCATATTTATTTGCGGGCAGCCACGAGCAATGGTCTCGATATGCCGATTGTGTGCGTCGTTGAAGAAAACAGAGAATCTGACGTTTATCCGTGACAGCAATCATGATTTGTGTCGAAAATTACAAAAGTGCTGCCATCTGAGTATCGGCTTAAAGGATATTTTGCCCAAAGGTGTGTGTCCAGAGTGTGTTAACAATGTGAATGCATTTTACGAATTCCACGAGAGGGTGCATGAATCGCAACAATCGTTGGAGAAACTACTCAACGTTGAATCCGTTTCAAATGTGACGGTAACGGATGAAAATGGCGAGAAAATGGAGCGTGACTCTCTGGCAATGGTTGCAGCTGCGGTGGCAACGGAAAGTGAGAAAAGTGTCAATGAGTCGCCTGCGTCGCCAGGATCAGAGGCCAGCCACATCAAAGAGGAAAGCTCGACAGAGAATGACATAAGCGATGATGTAGCACGCACAATTAGTGAAATACTTGGCGTGAAGGAGGAACATGCTGCGTATTTATTACTTGATGCGGATTCAAATGAAGCAAGCCCTGAAACTCAAGGCAGACTGGACGAAAATGACGTGGATGAATTGAACACCGAAAGCATAGTTAACCCATCGACATTTGCTGAAGGCGACTTCATGGACGATGAGGGGGAAGATGAAGAATTCGTTGATCGGTATGAGGTTATTGAAATAGATGAAGAGTTGGAAGAAATGGATGAGTCTGTGTTGTATGAGTCAATTGATGGCGAAAATATTGCAACTATTGATGAGGGCGAAATAAAAATGCCTCCGTCTGTCGCTATCACTTTTCCACCCGATGGTAATTGGGAAAATGTTCACTGGGAGTGTGCTGTCTGCGCGGAAGTGCATGACACCGCATTGAATCTCATTGATCACAACGAAAGAGAGCACCAAGTATCTGCCTCAGAAGTAAAGTGGATATGTGCCGATTGCCAGAAGCCATATCCGCGCTACTATTCCCTAATCAATCATGTCCGTCAGCGACACCGCACAAATTTGGCTTTAATTTGTGACATTTGCAATGAGAACTGCAATTCTTTCAATGATTTGGAACTTCATCGCAACGAAGCGCATAGGGATGAAGTCATTCCGGTTATGATACTCTGCGTTACATGTGGCAAGGGCTTCCAAACGACAACCTCGCTGCAAATGCACTCCAAGTGTCATTTGCCAGACGAACAACGCCTGCGCTACAGTTGTGATTTGTGTGATAAAAAGTTTCGATCGTCATCAAATTTGAAGTTTCACCAGAAGATGCACTCTGGTAAGTTTCTTAAGAGACTGGCGAAATAACATTTGACTTACGTATTCTTTTCAGGAACTCGTGACTACGTATGTGATCAGTGTGGAAAGAAATTTATCCAGCGAGCAAATTTGGAGGAACACCTTGTGACGCACGTCACCAAAACGCCATACGAGTGCTCACTCTGCAACAAATTGTAAGTTAGTCGATTGAACTTAAAGTTATTGTATGTTATTAATTGGGTAAACATATAACTGATCATATATCATAGTTTACCTCCAATGAATAAGGCACCGCAATGACGAGAATGATCTCTCAGTAGATGTATTTGTCACCGGAACGTTGCAAGGACCAGTAGAATCTTATATCTGCATCCTTATCCATCGTTGCTGGAAATTCTTTTCGCCTCTCCTTTTCCGGCATACATTTCTCTCGCCAAATTTCATCCCTTAGTAGAAGCTGAGCAGCACCCTGATCGACATCAAGAAGCAATCCCCAGCGGTCGATAGGAAGACTTGATAATTTTATCATCTTCTTCAGTAGTTTTAAAAATACTTTCTGAAATGAAAACTGGTACTTGAAAGACGTCTAAGATTTCAACTGGAAATCTTTCTCGCAGAACTGTGAGGACAACGTCTGGTAAGGGCTGACTTCATTTGCTGGTTGGCACAATGAACCTGACGTCCACAACATCGAGGAATTCGACGAATTACCAGCTCGACACACAGCTGATTAGAAGTCCTTTACTCAGACACTACTTGAGGGGCATGTACGTCATTCAAATACAATACTGAGAATGACATAAAAGAAATAAAATGATGCAACAATATTTGAGTTCCGCGTCATGTAGCTCTACCATTCAGGTCGCACAAAGCGATGTCAGCGCACATCCTAAAGTGCTCACATGTCCAGTTCTTCGTTTTCGATGCGATTGTTTCTTTCACAACTGCGACAGCATTCCTCATAGCAGAGCACCCTCGAGCTCCTTGAAATTATGAGTTATTCAGCTTAGCATTTTTAGTTTCCGTTTGAAGCTTTGTGATAGCACCTCGCTCCTCAGAGAGCATGACGGCACATTAATCTGCCAATACACCGGTCTAGCGCAAGTTTCAGCCACTTCTCTAGTTGGGATAGAGAAATCTGCCGTATCGCCTGTACTGTGAAAGACAAGTCCTTCGTTGTAGAGGCTCCGTTCCTCGCCTCTTTGGCAGCAAACAGCTTGCTTCTTTCAAATCTTTCCATTGAACTCATTCCTCTAACGTATCCAAAAATCTGTCGAGTGCAGAATATATTTTTATCTAAAAACTATTGTAGATGACCCGCTGTACTTTGTATCACCTATCCTTACGACATTAAAACTCTCCCATTGCTAAAAAAGCAAAACTACATAAAAATCAATTGAAGCACAAATTAACATCAAACCAAAAATTCTAGAACTGCCGTGAACCATGCGGTTAAACCTTGCAGAGGTTCTCGTCCCGTTGATATCGATGGCTCTGAGATCATCGGCCTGTCGGAGACGCGAGGCTTTGAATTTTCTTTAGTTTGCTTTATCAACATGATCAGATACCAGAGGAGTTGGAGCTTCTGTAGGGTAATTAGGCACACGGAAAATCATAATAATAGAAACTTTAGAAAACGCTCTTTAAAGTTTACGATTAAGAAAATGTTAATTTCTGAATTATGGCAGTATCTCATTTTGATGCAGTTACTTGAGTCTACGGGCCTAGTGAGCTTCGCATACACCTTACATATCTGGCCGATTTTTAAATCGAACAGCTTCATTGAAAATTCCGGTAGCCATGTATATGCAGTGATTTCAACGATTTTTTGGCCAGAATGTAGATGCTTCGGCTCATGCACTTGATTGTGGAGTTGAAAGATTCGTTTGAATTTTGCGTGTGCCCGAACGAACGTTTCCTAAGCATCGCGTCAAAAGTTCGTTGCTTGAGAGATGTTCGTAGATCGGTGCTAAAAAGATGGCAGAGAATCTTTGGCTATGGTTTTGCGCCATTCACACCAAATTTCGGTGCTTGCCGGACAATTCTCGTGACGAGGAAATTTATTACTCGAACAAAAATGATTCATCGTTGCTATTACAGCTTTGTTCATATCTTCGATAGAATTAATATTTCTTCTGATGGCCAAACAATAAATGATTGGTTACGTTTTAATGAAACTCTCTGCCTGTGGAGCAAAAGCATGAATTCAACCCGTTAATGGTAATTTAAAAATGAATTTGTAGATATAATAAACAGTCAAGGCCCCAAGACTAAACCCTGTGGGACGCCAATTTTTGGTCTAAGCAGAGGATCTTTTAAGGTAATTGTAATCTTTTAAGGTAATTGTAAATAAGCCACTAAGCAAACTAAGGATATTGCTCGTAAACCCATATGACTCAAGTCAACATCTCAAACAGCAATTTATGATTAACTTAATCAAAAGCTGTTCTACGATCAAGGAAGAGAGCAGCAGATTGGGAGCGAACCCAGGGCCTCTTCGGTTGATCTAAAGGGTCCGCCATCTAACGCTCATGTCTGATTTGACAGATAATTAGTTTTATCTTTCCGCTGAACGAATATGGTTGTGTATACGCTTGAACAACGCTGGGAAATATTGCGACATTACTTTGAAAATCATGGTAATGTTGCAGAATGTGTGCGAAAATTGCGTACGGATTTTGGAAGAAGAGAAGCACTGTCAGTGAATGAAACTGGCATCCTCATCGATAAACCAAAGCGTGAAAAGCCAAAAACAGTGCGTATACCCGAGAATATTGCTGCGTGAAGCGCCGTCAGCAACAATTCACCGTCGTTCTCAACAATTGAACATTTCGGAGACATCATTGAGACGAATTTTGCATAAAGACCTTGGTATGACGCTATACAAAGTCCAATTGGTTCAGGAGTTGAAGCCAACTGACCATCCAATGCGTTTTCGCTTCGCTAAATGGGCCTGCGATCGACTTACAGAAGATGCCGATTTTGACAAAAAAATCATCTTTTCAGATGAAGCTTATTTTGCTCTTGGCGGGTATGTAAACAAGCAAAATTGTCGCTTTTGGGGCACAGAAAACCCGCACGCATACATTAAAAAGCCGATGCACCCAAAACGAGTCACTGTTTGGTGTGGATTTTGGTCCAGAGGCATAATTGGTCAATTTTTCTTCAAAAATGAGCAAGGAGTGGCTGTTACAGTCAATGGCGATCGTTATCGGGCATTGTTGAACGAATTTTTGTTCACAAAAATTGAAGAGGAGGATATTGGCAACATTTGGTTTTAAACAGAACGGCGCTACGTGCCACACAGCCGAAGCTACAGTCGATGTTTTGCGCCCTGTTTTTGAAGATCGCATTATGAGCCGCAGAGCTGATGTCGTTTGGCCACCTCGGAGCTGCGATTTGACACCGTTGGACTATTATTTGTGGGGTGCCCTCAAAGATAAGTGTTACGCTGACAAGCCAGAGACAATTGACGCTTTAAAGGACAATATTCGTGAAGCCATTGGTGAAATACAGCTGCACACAATCGATAATGTGCTTAAAAATTGGACCGATCATGTAGGCTACTGCATGGCCAGCCGAGGCAGCAATTTGAATGAAATTATTTTCCATTATTAACCGGAAGGATTGTACTTTCAAATAAAAGAATAAATTTGAGAAAATATTCAGAAGTTTTTTTATAGCATTTTCAAAAAAAAAGTTATTTGGCGGACCCTTTGCCTATCATGAAACAAAACTGTGATTTTCTCAAGTTTGTATCTCACAAGATATTAATACACTCTTTTAACAATTATTTTTTCCATAATTTTGGAAAACGTTGGCAACATGGAAATCTACCTATAATTGTTGGGATCACTTTTATCAATTTTTTACACTGGTACAATTATAGCTGTTTTAAGACACTCTGGAAATATTCCTCTTTCGAAACTGGTTAGTTAGAAAAGTTAGCTACTTTTTGATAAAATCGCTGAGTTTTCGCTATTTCTGGATTTGAAGTAATAACGTGATCTGATAATTTTAATTCAGTGACGGCATTTACATCAGTTTCCTTACCTAGCAGATCGTTTTTATCGAATTTGCTTCGATAATACGCCTCCTTTTTTTTTCTTTACTTCTTCGAAAACATCTTTTCGGCAGAGACTTGATGTCATCCACAGTTGGATCTTTTGTAACTTGTGTCCGGTGATCAGTTACACACTGTTGATCGACTATCGATTGAGCCTTCTAAAGCAGTATTCCCCCTTAATAATCGAGCTCTCAACTTTTCGTTGTAAAACAATGTGACACTTGCTTAACCTTTTCAACGTTGATACCAGGTACGGGAAAAGCACTTCACTAAATCATATACTATATAATCCGGCTTTTATTAAAAAAAATATCCTTGAAAAAAACCTCACAAGCTAATAAGTAACACAGAAGTGCTTGAAAACATTTCGAGTGGGTTAAGCAAATTTTGCATCAACAAAGTTAGAAAATGCCATCAAATGTGTTGACAGACATGAAAAAAGTTTCTGTGAGTTGTGTTTCCCGAAAATCTGCAGTACCTTCATCTCAAAAAAATGTTTATTTAATTAAAATCAAAAGTAAATCTATTCGATTTTGACCTCCTTCAATGGTGGAACATTTTTTTTTTGTGATTGTCGTCGACTTGTCGTCCAGTTTAATTAAATTAAGCGTAGTCTCTTTCTCTGGCGTCACTTGTCCTCCTCAGTTGACAATAACTGTCAAAGTTTTCCCCATAATTAGATACCCGGTCATGAGAAAAAGCAAAACAAAAAGAATATATATTTATATATATTCTCTAATTAAATGCGGAAGCCACTACCCTTTCGAATTGAAAATGAAACTCAAACTCTCGACATTATAATTGCCGATGACACTTTTCTTAGGTGTGAGACATTTGCCGCCCATCGAATAGGGCGTAAACGGAGACGGAGAACTTTGCATACAAAACCAGCATCGTTTGCAACTGTTTAAAACAGTCAAAGTATGCCAACAAACAAAATACGCAATTTTAGCCGTAAGTTGTACAAGGCACTATATACAGTTTCACAAATGAATGCGAGGTGTTAGAAGGGTAGTGTTGGAGCAACTTTCAAGTCGACGCCATATACGGCACTTGCTGGATAATGCAGTTAGAAGGATGTTGTGCATGCAAGATGATGGAGGTTGCGAGAGTTTTCATTTTCATTGCCATTGGGGGAATAGAAGCGCCATCGGAAGAAAAACTTGGCTCATAATTTTCCGGCTTAACAATTCCATATAATATTCAATTGTTAACAAAGGCTTGAGTGGTTGCTTTGATATAAAAGCGACTCTTTGTGCAGAAGTGTTGTTGTTCGTTGAATACAGGTTTAATGATGTTAAGTTTATTTGAATTTTCTTTAAAGAAAAGTTTTTGGTGCACTTTCACAGAGAGGAAGTCGCTTAAGACTTGCAATGGGCAACAGTTTGATAACATTAAGCTTTAGATGACTTTTTGACTGGGCATGAAGGTTTCGTTTCCAAACCATACCGCTTTCGAGGAAGATTCTCATTTTGCAATTGCCGCGATAAGGAAAAGACCTCTTCGGATGAACGCAACAAGTTATATGAACTGTTCCTGGTTCAGCTGTATTTCTGGCGCTTGCCCCTATCAGGATAGCAATGGGTATGTTGGCAATTACTCCCCGGATATTGGCTTTCAGGTCTTGTGGAGGTCTCAGATGGTTGACATCAATATGGGATTTTGAAAAACAAGTTGCCACTGGGGCTCCGTACCATCGTACTCTTGGCGTAAAGTAAAGTTGTGATGTAACTACGAATTAAGAATTTTAAGATATTTCCATTTACTTGTGCATTAGATATTGCTTCCCTCCAAGTTTCATGATCTGAGGTCAACGGGAAGAACCCTTTACCCTTGTGGGTATCGAGATGTGCGGCATAAAGAGCCGTGTCTTTTAACTGCGTTGATTTAGAAGCTTATTTTTTTACAGTTTTAATTTGATACAGACAGAGAAACCCACATAGTTCCGTTTTCGCTTTTGAGGTACGGAACCTTAAAAACACAAAACAAAAAAAATAGCCAGGCACCATACAAGGGAGTTCTTTATTGAGCTGCTTCGGGTAGAGTTCCCTCAACATAGCCAACATAGCCATCCCCTTGAAGTGTTAATCGTTGGCGTTGAAATGTCTTAATGGACCAACAATTACAGATGCTGAAATTGAAAGCTGCAGAAGCGCAAATTCTATTTGCAATTTCTTTCTCTAAAACATAAACGTAAAGCGCCTAAAAGTAAAAGTCGCGTTAGGATAGTTCCTGCCCAGTGAACTGAACGATCGGACGCATATTTCCGTGCAAAACGAATTGGTGATTGAAAGATTTGCTTCTTTCATATGATGTGATGGGCAGAGAGACCACCGATTCTTCATCTTTTAATATCTGCGGTTTGTCATATCAAAGTTGACCCATATAACAATTCACTTCTCGTCTAGGACAGCTCCATTTAAGAAGGCATTTTGGGTGGCAATAACGACGACATCCGTCTAGGTCTGACTGTTTGGGATGCGAGCATGAAACAACAACTGAGTTAGGCTTTTATGCGTGGTCGAAAATGATTCATGGATATATCTGTGATTGATATAGCCACCGATCCTTGTTCGTTTCTACTGATAGGATTCTATATGAATATCATGACCATTATCCTGATGGATGTCATCTTTTTCAAGACCAGAGGGTCATTTCGGTTGTTTCACTGTTCACAGGAACTTTACTAATCTTAAGAGCGTGTCTTTATCTCTGAGTTGCTATTTTGAAGCTGAAATAAGCCGTTCCCCTTACTCATGAGATTCTTACAGCGTCCATTTTTCACTTCAAGCCGATATAAGTTTAGATTTAGATTTTTTAGATTTTAGAATAAGATTTACTTCATGCAAGTAACATAACAAGAAATTGTTTTTTAAATAAATGCTACAGTTTTACCTCATTAAAATTTTCAAAAATTTATTAAGCTAGTGAACTAGTAAATTAAAATAGTAAAAACTGGACAAATAAACCAAAAACAAAATATAAAAATTCAAAATTTCCAATAATATAAAATAATAATTTAATTACAAATAGTTAAATGAATAAAACAAATCGTAATTTACAATTCAAATTTTAAAATTAAGAATTTGAATATATATAAAAATCAAAAACTTAAAATTAAAAAATATAAAAAATATAAAATAATAAAGTAATTATAAATAGTAAAAAATAGTAATAAATTAAGTTTACAAGTCATACTTTCAAAATTAATAACTCAAAAAATTTAAATCCAAATTTTCATTCATAAAATCCATTTCGCATTAACTTCCCCTTAAAAAACAAATATTTCCCCTCTCGAAGCTGCGTGTATTGTTTATTATCCTTATATTAATATGGAGTGAGTTTCAGAGCCGTAAAGAGTAGACTAAGAATTGTATGCATATTTAAATTTTGGTAAAATGTTAGCCACGGTTCGATTTGATTTTGTCAATTGTAGTCTTTGAAACAAGTAGTCGGATATTTTCTTAGTTTGGAGATCCAACAAAAGCAAAAGAACTTTAAGATCCCAATATTTTTTGAAAGACATATTAAAAACTCTAAAGGCATATTCAGAGACGTGGTGAAACCTTCGTAGATTCTAAGTCCTGCATGAACTATAAAGATCACAAAAAACAGGTTGGGCAAACATCATTATTGGCAATAAAAGTTATTTTGTCAACCTATCTTATAAAGGGCTTTTCAATAAGAGCGCTACAAAAGTTTTTTTTAAATAAAACAAAAACTGTTTTGGATATCAATGAAATTCTTTACTCCTGTGAAAGTACGTTCGATACCATTATGTATGGAACTCGATTTCTTTTGCAGTCCAGACGCTGAACCCAATTTTCGACGGTTTTCAAGCATAAATCGGCCGATACTGCTGCAATTTCACGTTCGATATTCGTACGAAGTTCATCAATCGTCGCTGGCTTGTTGGCATAGACCATAGACTTGACGTAGCCCCACAGGAAAAAGTCTAACAGCGTCAAATCGCACGACCGAGGCGGCCAAGCGGCTGGACCATTTCGTGAGATAACAGGTTCTCCAAACTTGGTTTCCAATAAATTGATTGTGACATTCGCTGTGTGACTTGTGGCGCCGTCTTGTTGGAACCACATATCCTCCAAGTCCATATCATCCAATTGGGGCCAAAAATATTCGGTTAACATTGAACGGTAGCGATCCCCATTCACAGTAACGTGCTGGAGTACGGCCCAATGACGCCGCCGGCCCATAAACCACACCAAACCGTAATTTTTTCGGGATGCAATGATGACTCATGGAGTACGTGTGGATTGCTGCCTGACCAATACCTCATATTTTGTTTATTGACGGAGCCATTCAGCCAGAAATGAGCCTCATCGCTGAAGATTATTTTTCGATTAAAATCCGAATCATTTTCAAGTTGTTGCTCAGCCCAATTCATGAACATACGACGCTTCTGGTGGTCAAGCGGCTTCAGTTCTTGCGTCAATCTAATCTTGTAAGGATGAAGGCTAATATTTTTTCGCAAAATTCGCCACAACGACGTCACAGAGATGCCCAACGCTTGAGAACGACGTGTGGGCTTTCTGCAACTGAAACCTCAGCGACAGCAATATTCTCCACACTACGGGCACTTCTTCGTCTCACTGGCACGGGAACATTTTGTACTGTGCCTGTGGATTAAAATTTTTCCACTTGACACTCAATTGTTGATCTGCTAGGACGATTAAGATGACCATAAATTGGACGTAACGCTCTTAACGTTGAGGCCACTGACTCCGAATTTCGGTAGTAAATTTTAATAATTTCTACTCGTTGTTGGCTCGTATGTCTTTCCATCATAATACGGCAAACCTTATTGAAGAGAAATGTCAAAAGAGCGGCAAGAAATATGGCGTCGTTTGCTGTCCCTGTCGGTCTACTTTTGTAGCGTCTCTGTTGAAAAACCCTTTACTTTTGCTTCAGAGTACGCAACGTGATCTGTCTAGGTCAGTCTTTGGTTTAAAATCATACCAAGATTCTTAACTGTATGGCAACAGGATACTTCCGCACAGTCAATTTTAATTTAGGGATAATACGTTCTGTCAAAAACTTAACCAGAAATCACAATTGCTTGACTTTGTCAACCGTACACAGGCGGAAGCTGGAAGCTGAGATACGATAGATTTGTACGTCAACTGCGAATATTTCAATCGTAGAGTGTTTCAGAACTTTGGGCAGATCATTGTTGAACATTGTGAATAGGAGAGGACCGAGAATCGACACTTGTGGAACTCCTGCTTTAATGTTCAAAAACGACGACATCACTCCACCCATAGACACAGCCAGGGTTCGTCTTCTGTTAGATATCTTTCGAGTAGTTTAGGAGCGGTGTTTTCGAATTTAAAATAGTGTTTTAACTTGCAGAGTGAGGAACGGTATCAAAGCAGGTTACATGGTCGAAGAAAGATCTTTCCCGATTTCTACGATCCGGTGCAGTTGAGTAAAAGAAACGGTTGGCTCTATGGTTTTGAGAACTGACCTTTCCATTAATGAACTTGCATGAGGTTCAAAGAAAATAACTTCTTCCATTATCGGAACCTCTCAAAAGTCAAAGTGTAAATGATTTTCCAGCCTTTTTATACTATCCGTCATTTGAGTCAAAGTCTATTGTCCTCGATTAACTCCACCAATGTGTTGTCTTGGTTTATTTTTTGTGCTCTGCTCCATTTGGCTAACAAAACGGTGAAGCCATTTAAAACGGTCACCTTCCGGACGGGGCACCAAGCACCGAAGTCACACCGTTCCTATTGTATTCATTGCACATCAAGTTGGAAGTTCCGCGCCGACTGGTTTCCGTAGATTTGTTTGTTGTCACAAAAAAAAAAAAACAAAAAAATGTTAAATATAAATTTAATTAAAAAAAACCTGTCCCCTAAATCAAACGACGGATACAGTTAAATTAAACTTTTTAAACCAACCCAACGTCCCCCAGTTGTAGGGCTATAAAAAACAATTACACTGGGGAGCACTAGCAGTATCCCTGCTCCAGTGCAGCTGTAAATGGTCTCCAGCGCCACTTTGTGTTCCTATGTCCAAACGTCCAGAGATCCATGCACTCACGTTGTCGTTGTCGTTGTCGTTCTCGTCCCAGTCGTCCTCGACCTCGTCGTAGTCGACTTCGTTGTCCGTAGTGGTTGGAATTTTTGTTATTTTGAACGGAAGAGCTCGCTCGCTAAGGCGGGAGGTTGGTGTGTGTGTGCAACAAGAATTAACTTTTAATTTTGAAATGTTTTTCACAGTTATTTAAAAAAACAAATAAACTGTCGAGAAATACAAAGAATAGAGGCGAGCAAAAAGGGTCCTGCTAGACGGGGGAAAAAAAGAACGAGGGACATTTACAGTCACGGAGTTCGTCGCAATCAGCGTTGTCAACGTCAGCGTCGTTGTTGTCGTCCTCGTTCATTTGTGGCACATGCACATGCACACACTCGCATGGTGGGCGGGTTAAGGGTGCAATTCCGTTGCAGCTTCGTCCTTTTTTTGAATTTTTTTTATTTCGCACAAAGCGATTGCTTTTTTCGCAGTCAGTACTTTTTGGTTGGGAAGACCCATCTACGGTCCTTCGTCCCTAATGCAAAATAACAGATGTATTTGTAGTATTTGCAGACCAGTGACTTTGGGTTTGGAACGACTTCCTCCGCAGGATGTGTACAAGTATGATGGAATGGCAGGATCTGAAATATTCTATTTTCAATTTTGTTTCTCGCACAGGATGGGGGAAGAACAGTGTACCCTCGAGGTTGCGTAGCGTAGATGAACTACAAAAAAAAAATACCGACTGAGCAGGAACTCCTGTTCCATTTCATTGGAAGGACTTTTTTTTTTGCTGTTTTTTTCTTAAGTTTTAGTCGTAAAGTTGCACTCGGTCCCGCTGTTCATTGTGCAATGTCAAGTGAACTCTGGGAACTTTGTTGTTAATTGCATGTGTTTTGTTTGACTGGCAGTTGTGTGGCGTTTATTGTTGTTTTTCCAAGTCCAGTTAATGGGGATAGTTTGGTTTTGTGGTGAACGATAAATGACAGTGGGGCTCAGAATGTGAACGTCGGATAAAAAGAAATTTTGTTTTAGTTTAAACTAAAGGGTGATTTTTTAGCTATTACCTTTTTGGCAACACTGGTTTAAACAGCTGACGCACGTTTCGTGTTTTGTTTCATTGTCAAACATCTTCAGTTTGGTCTATAATTTAACCATTAATAGTCTTACAAACGATCAACGCTTGCAAATTATTGAATTTTGTTATCAAAATGCGTGCTCTGTTAAGAAAGTTCATCGTGCGCTTCTTCCATTTTATGGTCAGTTTAATCGACCCACTGAAGCGGCTATTCGGGCGCTATTGTGACTTAATTTCGCACCAAATTTACATTGTTGGATATTAAACCACCAACACGCTTACGTAGAGTGCGAACTGAAGAAAATATCGCAGCTGTATCGGCCAGTGTAAATGATGACCATCAATTATCGATTCGTCGCCGTCCGCAGCAATTGGGCCTCTGTTATTCAACAACGTGGAAAATTTTGCGGAAGGATTTAGGTGTGATGCCATTCAAAATACAGCTGGTGCAAGAATTGAAGCCGAACGACCTACCGCAACGTAAAATTTTTGGTGAATGGGCTCTTGGAAAGTTGGCCGAAGATCCACTTTTTTACCGAAAAATTGTGTTCAGCGACGAAGCTCATTTTTGGCTCAATGGGTATGTAAATCGACAATTCTGCTTATTTGTCGATTTTGGAGTGAATATCAGCCAGACGCATTGCAAGAGCTTCCAATGCATCCAGAAAAAGTCACAGTTTGATGCGGTTTATGGGCTGGTGGCATCATTGGACCGTACTTCTTCAAAGATGATGCGAATCGTAACGTAACTGTGAATGCTGAGCGCTACCGTGAGATGATATCCAACTTTTTTTTGCCCAAAATGTAAGAGCTTGACTTGCATGATATGTGGTTTCAACAAGACGGTGCCACATGCCACACAGCACGCGCAATTATGGACTTATTGAGAGGCGAGTTCGGTGAACATTTTATTTCACGTTCGGGACCGGTCAATTGGCCGCCTAGATCGTGCGATTAAACGCCTTTAGACTATTTTAAGTGGGGCTATGTTAAAGCTCATGCCTATACAGACAAGCCCGCTTCAATTGACGCATTGGAAGACAACACTGAAGAATTTATTCGTGAGATACCGGCCGAAATGTTGGAAAGAGTATGCCAAAATTGGACTAAGCGGATGGACCATTTGAGGCGCAATCAAGGTCAACATTTGCATGAAATAATCTTCAAACATTAAATTATATGGACCGTACTATCGATTCAAATAAAGATTTCATGCATTTTTCTGAATTTTATGTGTTTTTTTTTGAAAAACTTTCCTATAGCTTTTAAAAAATCACCCTTTATTTGCTGGTCAAGTTCATTTTTAATGGTCATTCAATAGGGGGTGTTATTTTAAATTAATTAGAGGAGCAATTTTTTAAAAGAAAGATAATATTTTGGAAAATGAAGTTTCAATTTGAAGGAATCACATCAAAAAGTTCTCGGCGTGACATCTCTTCTTGGGAATCAGGCCCAGTTTTACTTCTTCTATGTTCGTGTTAAACAGTGTGAATTGCATAAGATCCGTCAATAGGCTATAGCTAGTAGGTTAGGTCTATCCCCCAACCCCCGTTCAAGGATCAATCATTCTTTAAAAACTTGAATACTTTACTTTCGATGCAAGTAGTTTTAGCGAACGTTTTTTGTGAAAACAAGTATTAAAGTAAAAAATAAAATTGAAAAAAATTATCTTTCTTCATCGACTTGAATTTTTACAAAATTTTGCATAATTAAGCGTAACTTTTTTTTCCAATATTTGATGCTCTTAAGTCAAATCCAAAAAAACCTGGTACTAAAAGTTGTCTTTATTTTTAAGAAACTAAAAAAATTTAGAAATTAAAATGATAATTTTATCGCAGAAAAACACTGTTTTTTCAATTATGAATTCGGCGGATTATCCGTTTTTTAAATTTTTCCTTGCAAATAATAAACAAATAAATAGGTAGGTTTGACTAAATTTTACCGGTTTTTTTTTTATTGGAACAGTTGTTTAACTTAATAACATTTAACTGCCTATCTGTTGAAGCCTTTTCGACTCCAAACATTTTGGAAATTGGTGTTCTGTTTTACCCTTCAGCAATAGAGTTCTACAAAATTCGAACCGCAATACCTTATCGTGTTTGAAGTTCACTTTTGCACTGCGATGTGTGGCATTGTCCTTCTGAAAATAAACATCGTCGGCGTCCATGGCACCACTTTCAGGAGGAAAAAAAATTAACTTTTAAAATTAAAATTTATATTACGGTCGGATCACCATCGTTTTCGAAAACAAAATTAAACTCGTCGTGGATGAAGAGACTGCAACACTATTGTTCTTGAGTATTCGAAAACCCAAACGCGACAGGTTTGTTTTCTAACAATCCTAATAAGCCTCATTATCGACCTATTTGAGTTTGCGGTGTGCAAAATAATAGTTGTAAAAACTGTGTTTGAAAATTTTGCTTCGTGTTGTGTGATTTCTCTGAGAGTTGTTATCGGTATAGTTTTTCCCCAGCTCGTTCTTATCAGCAGACGTGAAATTTTTGTGTGCAAAAAAATAGGTGTGTTTTTATTGAATCATTTTTATTCTAGTGAATTGGTGAAGTCGTACTTGTTTCATTCCAATTTCCTTAAATTGTGCACTTAAAGAGTAAAACCAATTGAATATGGTGATGAAGTCCGAGACTGCCTTAAAATGGCGGAAACAAGAGGCACAGCACGAAAATCCACCAAAAAAACAGATCGTCTTATATTGATGATGGTGAAAACCCTACCTTTGGCCACTTCTACGGAAATAAAAAAGATCTGGGGTTTAATGTAAATACTGCAGCTATCAAAAGACGATCGCTTGAAAACGAATTACCTTACAGATCCTCGAAGAGGCGGAAGTGTTATGGTTTGGGGTTGTTTCTGTTTCTCCTGGTACGACGTTGGTCCCATCAGCTGGGTTAAAAACATTATGAATGCCCTAGAATACTCAAGCATATTGGGGAATGTTATGCTGCCTTTCGCCGAAGAAGAAATGCCATTACGTTGGACATTAGTGAAGTCCTTTTCGTCAAAAATCATGTTGATGTTTTCGAATGGGCGGCATAATCTGCAGACCTAAACCCCATAGAAAACCTATGGGCTGATGTCAAGAGGGCACTTGGTCATTCCAGATACAAAAATAAGGAGAAATTGTGGTAATGTATGCAAGTCGCATGGGAATCGTTACCTGTGAATAGGTGCCAAAAACTGATTGATTCCATGCCACGGCGGTGTCAAAAGGTGAAAAATTATGAGGGTTTCGAACTTTATATTGATCCAAAGTCCATACTGCTACATGTCGAAAACTATTCATTTGAAACTAACATATTTTTGCTTCATAATAAGCAACACTGTAATAACTTTACGAAATCTTCCCTGGACGTTTTCAAAATTTTTGTTGTGGAGATACAGTGTCTATATATTCATATAGAACCTGCTATATGTTGAGTTCGTGCACCTATGGAGTTTACTCGATCTCCGGTCAACGGTGTAGTTAGCAGAGAGGAATTTGAGACGACTCTTGCGGGATGCACCTTTCATTGTCAATCTTCGGCTACAACGGCCCTTGGACTTTGACTCTTGTTTGGTTGGTGAAACCTGAAGTTTTTATGAACGTCGATGGGAAAAGGACATACTTTTCTAAGATCAGGCAGTTTTTCTATCCAGGTTGCTTCTATTTGCACTGAGGGAAATATGTTGAGGCATATCCATATCCAGTTTAATGTGTAGAGCTTTATTTATGTTCCCCTGCGCAATGGAATTACAAAATATTAAATCGCTGCCCAATGTTCGAAGTATTGAGTAAATCTTGAACTCTTATCTAGTTTTCGAATCTGGCCCAGTCACCATCTGCCGTTGGGATCAAACTTACAGAGCTAATACTGGGATGGTCAACGAGCTATAGCGATAGTAGTGTTGCCTGGAATGGTAAGTGTAGCGGAAATAATGATTTGTGGAGGTTATCTGTCACTTACTCTGCTGTGAAGGCACATTGTCAATAGCAAGGTGATGAACCAATTCTCCAAGTACATCAACTAATTTTCAAACAAAATACTGTGAATTAAACGAATGAAAATATGTTGAAATCAAGTGAGTCTCTTATCGGAATCAACCCATGGAGCAATTGAAACCAAACTACATCTTATTTTGGAAACGCTCCAGATTCTTGCTATTCGCTCGCTCGATTTTCATAACCCCTTGAGAGCGAGAAAAAAAGTATTGTTGACTTGATGGAGGCGCGGCTTAAATTAACAACTACATTCCCCGAAAACAAAATCGTTGACCGTACCCTTTTGAAGGATTCGGAGCTAACCAAACAGAATCCGTTATATTTTTGCTTTCCCTTACATGAAAGATAGAAACTTCAGACGCTGTTTGAGTTATTTTGGCTTTAAGCGGAAACTAAATAGGTCTTTATTTAAAAACCTGTTAGATCTCTATATTTGTTACAAGGTTGATTGAAAAGGAGTTTTCAATCTATGCTGCACAAAAGTGTTTATAGTCTTCGCCAACGACCCTATGACAACCATAATAGCGCTTACATAGGTCAATTGTTTCAAGTCCCTTAGCTATCCATCAGTTAAGTTAAGGCCTTTAATGAACCTTGCAGCTGCCAAAATCACTCCCGATGAATATTGAAACTGAGGCCACTGCGATATCATTTAAAATATTCAATGTGACACCACTGTATGAAATGCAACCCCATATCATGATTTTACCACCTTTGAAATGCCTTGTGAGTTGTTTTGACTTTCTTTAAGCATCAGAATAGTTCCGTCCAAGGAACAAGCAGTTTCGTCTCGACAGCACTCAGAGGAACCTTCATAACGATTTTGGAAGGATAGAGGTGGAATACCCAAATATTTCGAGAGTAAATCCTTAGAAGTACCAAGCGCGGCCGAGTTTTTGAAGAGGCTAATAAGTTTGTCCTGACAACACTGTACGAGTTTAAAGAGACCGTATTCACTGCCACCGAAGAAACTCAATGTCGCAAGTGAATTTACTGGAAAAGAAAGACGGTATTTTAGACTTCAACTACGAAGACCAAATCAGAAGATTTGGAGAAGCCAATCAAGAAAACGACGCAAGTCAAATTTCAAACGGGCTTAACACTCCATTCTCAAAATCTGGACTGCAGTCACTTCATTTTAAGGGTTCCATATCAAAAGCGTGCCAACCGAGCTCTTTTACTAAGGGTCCGCTGTCCGTAAATCCATCTGCACCACGGCTGTATCTTCTGAATCATAATATGCAATAACAATGACAAAAAATTAATTAAAAATAAAGAGGGTTCCAATACAAAAACCGTGCTTTTAAAAATCGCAACTCATTTTTCGGCCTAAAACAAGACTATGGTATTTTTCACACATCCTTGGTTTTGCAAGGATTTGTACGTAGTTTTTTTTAAGGAGCAACAAATTCGTTTTAGACAAATATTCCCGTGGATTGGAGTTTAGCAAATGGTGCTTGGAACAAGGATATTGAACGGTGATTCGGAACTCTTCGTGTGCGTGTCCAACTCTCATATTTTTTTTTAGAATTTGCACATTATACAATTGAAAAATGGATTGTGATGGTTAAGAATAATATTTATTTCTCATCATTCAACTTAACGCCTTCGGGTCGATTTAAAGGAATTCTCAAGACCTAAAATTTTCCAACTCTCCTGTTTGTCGATATTTCAAAAATTTCCCTTCAGTTTTCCATCTACTTGGATCCTTTTTTGTTTGCAAATTTCTAACTTTATATTTAGATTCCACCTCCATCACTGCCTTCGAAAATCATAAAAACCAAGAAAAACTACCAAACGTGCGAAACTGAGCGAGAAATTTTGAAAATGCAACTTCATTCTGCAATTCCAGAAATTCTGATTTTCGGCAAATGCATTTTAGATGTGCTTGCTGCTTGGTTCTTACCCTGTCGACGCCGACGCTGACGAAGTGTTTGTTCCAGCGGAAAGTATTTCCCTGTTTGCAGTCTAGCTGCATTGTTGTGCAAGGGAACGCCGGCCGTTAACGTATGCTTTCCGGAATGGCCAATATCATGATGCTGCTGCATATACGACTTTATATACGAAAGGAACAACTTCTCGAATAAACATCCAACAATTTCATATTATTTAATTCCTTGAGAAGGCCTCCTGGCGTAAGGCCGGCCAAGGCAGGAGCGAGCTGGGAAAATCTGTTGCATTTAGTTGAATGATTTTTAATTGAATTTTAGCGTCGCGCATTTGCATGTTTGCTCGCAACTTGGTTATGTTGTGAAGGCGACCACGTCGGCAAGGACGACAAGGACATACAGAGGTGGCGGGGTAGCTGGCGGTGCGGTACGGTGTTGAGTTAAAAGTCAACCGAATTGAATGTAATTTGCATGCAGAGACGCAGGTCTGGCGTGGCTGTTGCCTCTTAAAAAGCAGCAAAATCACTTTTGCATTAATTACATCGATGTTAACTAAGTAAATTACAACGTGTACACAACACCACGTGCGTGCGAGAAGTCCTGGTTGCTTTATTTTGTATCCTTGCAGTGAGTTGTTGTTTTGTTTTGTTTTTTTTTTTTTATTGCTGACATGCATGTGTACCGAAAAAAAAGAACACTTGTTCATAGGGTGGTTCTTAATGAAAGCAACGCGGGGGATTCCCTGTTGAAAGGCTGAGTATTTGTTACCGTACAAGCGGAACCTAATGACAAGTGCTGTTTTTATGTGTTATAAGGACTCTGACTGAATTCGTGCAATACGACTTTGAGCAGAGTGCTTATATAAAAATTTGTAGTTGTAAGGACACCTTTATTTTTTTATAATGACATTTATTTGTTTTTTTTTTTAAATCTTTTCAGCTTTAAAACTCCGGAACGTTTGACCAGACACAAGCAACGTCATGGCGATGACAAGCCCTTCGTTTGTACAGAATGTGGTAAGACTTTTCGCGCGAAGGATGCCATGATAACGCATTCCAGGATTCATACAGGAGAAATGCCATTTTCGTGCGAATTTTGTAATAAACCTTTTCGGTTTAGGAGCACACTTATGGTAAGTCAAGTTTAAAGTTTTAGGAATTCTTCAGTTGTTTCAGGTTTTAAATTTTTGGAAAATACCGTGTTTAGGATTTTTTAAAAGAATGCACAATTTCACTACTAAAGGCGTTACAGAGAATTGACTGTGACCTTGTCAAGAGATTTTTTTTTTGTTAAATGATATCCTCCCAAGGACTTTTGTAGAGCTTAACTCAAGTTCGTCCTGCATTCCGATGTTAGTTTTCACTTAGAGGCATGAATTTCATGTAATTTTTGAAGTGTCATAAACAAAAGGCAATTAATGTTTTTAGTATCCATTTTTTTCGTAGTTATTTATTCACATAAGAAGAATAAAAACAAAAAATCAAAAAATAAAATACGTTGAAAATTTCAAAAATTAGCAGTTGATGGAGTGGGGGTCTCAAAAAATTGGCGCGTAACTGTACCCACGATTTCAGCCTTCCTAGCAATCTGAAATCACAAAAAAAAAGATTATAAATAAAGAATAATGTCGCAATGTATGGAACTACGCAAAAGTTGGAAAGATTTTTTTTCACAAAATGGCGACTGCCTGATACCACTTTTTGTGCCACTTTTTTTGACTAAAAAAAAAGTAATAGAAATTTGAGGATGTGGATACTTCCAGACATAGACAAGTCTATAAAGAAGACTATCTAAAAATTTCAGGTTAATCGGTCCAGTAGAACCTGAGAAATCGTGGGTAATGTTTTGAAAAAGACAGTTTCGAGAAAAACGCGTTTAAAGTTTCGCATAAAGTTTTTCGCAGTCTAAGTCATGAAATGATATCGTAGACTTACATTTATTCAATCTGCCATTCATGCTTCATACATCGGACCTTGCTCGATTTCGAAAAAAGTATTTTCCGCATTTCTCTCTTCATATCGAGCAGTTCTGGCCTCCTTTGATGCGTTGAATGCTCGTATCTCGGAGCGGTCAATCCGGGCGATGTCTCGTTTCACAGCAAATGAATGAGCTTCCGGGCCGATTTTCATTCCCATAAGCTCCATCATTTTTAAAATAGGAATGACGCATTCATTTAAAATACAAACAGCAATAAATATCGCTATCTCAATGATCTTAGGTCCGGAATGAATATGAACGTCCACGTGGTTTGAAGCTTAGAATTCAACTGTTAGCAGCTGGACGTTAGTAAACATTAAATATAAAAGATACAAGTAACCTTGGGTTCTTGGATCATAATATATACAAAGGGCAAAACGTTTTGCTCAGAAATATGGATTCAGGTAGACGGAGAATCCCTAATGTCTTTTGTTCGATTTATTCCGGCCGAACCAGTATGGATGCCGGGTCAGCAAAATACCGATATCTCCGAAAATAATTTGAATTATGAAAAATCCTCTTGTTTTGAGGAAGGAATTTTGAAAAATCCTCTTGTAGATATATTCTTGAATAGTTAGACTTTGAAAATATAAAAAAGAATCGATTTTTTTAAATTTCTAGACTAGAATACCCCCTTATGCACAGAATGATTCTTGGGTCTTAAAATGGCTAGGCTTAGTTGATTTTGACAAATTAACATTTACCAGACATCAATCGTCTTGATAATGCTAACGACACGGGCCTTTGCGATATCTCCTTTGCTTGGATAGAGTGTTAAGTCTAATGTCCAAAAAAGAGCTGCATGGTCTGTACAGTGATATTTCAAAGAGTATCAGAAATATGAGAAGCAATGCTGAGTGCGGGAGAGCATTTCAAATTCGCAGCTGGCTAATCCACTGGAGCACTCCTTATCAAAAAGGCCTTATACGTCTTTATATTGCCCCATTTTAATCTCTGTCAAACAGGGCCACTATGGTTTTTAAAACTTCTGCCTTAATATGGGAGTTAATCCCTTGCTCTAGACGTGTGTAAGCTAAGAAGGTATATATTAGACGGGCTAAGAATTTTTATACGGTCATTTTAACTAAAATTGTTATTGCAGCCGCTTCCGAGGACGAAATTCTTTCAAACAAAGTAAGGTTAGGTAAAAAAATATGGTTTTAATATTGATATTCCAAAAAATTCGATCTTTTGAAAGTCTCCTTAAAGGCTGAAAGGCTTATCGATGTCATTTTGTATGGAATATAAGATAATTCAAAATTTCCTTCGCAGGGTTTCTGAGTGACGCGCATCCGAGGTGTCCAATTTTCCATGAGTCTGGCGCATAAATTAAGCTGAATTTTACCGATGGTATGGGTTATGTTGGCTTTGAGAGCCGCTCTGCGGTGTGGCTTATTCGCAAAGACATGCGATTTCACAAAACCTCACAAGAAAAAGTCAAACGGGGTCCAATCGCACGATCTCGGTGGCCAGTTCATTTTCGATTCTTAGAGTGGTCTAGTTTTTTGAATATGGTTCAGTCACCATTTGCCAATGGAATAACTATCTCTGGATTAGTCGACCAGCGATAGTAGCCTGACTAATGGGTGGAGTTGTTGTAGTGGTAGATGTATTTGCTTAGTTCCTAGTTCGTGTTATCAAAATAGTGGTTTGTGTAGCTTGTGTGTAGATAACTCTGCTGTGAAGGCATAACACTGACAGCGGGGTGTCTAAGCTTAATCTTCCAATCTTTCAAAGTACGTATATAAAGCTATAAAATCTTGCGAATTAGGCGAAAGCTTATAGGTGAGTTGAAACCAAATACATCTGAGTTTTTCAAACCACTACATAATCTTTCAATCTTCTCCTTATTCTTCCGTTCGCTATGTGCTACACGCATTCATATTCTCTTGAGGAGCCAGGCAATTATAAAAAAAAAACTGTGTGGCACGTAGCGCCATTCTGTTGAAACCACAAGTCGTTTGTATCCATATGATCCAATTAAGACCAAAAGAAGTTGGTGATCATCGACTTATAGTGCTTGTCGTTGACGCTGATGGCCTGGCCAACGTCGTTCTCAAAGAAATATGGACCGATATCGCTGCCAGCCCAGAATCCACACCAAACAGTGATTTTTGTCGGGATACATTGGACGCTCTTTTATCTCATCTGGATTGCTATCGTTCCTAATTCTACAATTCAAGGGTTTTTTTTTATAGTTTTTTTTTTGTTTTGTTTAATTGAATGCACCATATTTAAAGAATTAATATATCTGTCGGACTTTCACAACAGATTTTTTAGTGTTCAAAACTTAAAAGCGTTTTCCCCTACAACTCACGTTTTCAAAGTCGGTGTCTCTCATAACTTCAAAACTACTGCACCGATCCTTTTTAAATTTTTTAAAACTATTTCTGTAGATAATAAACAAGGTAACGCCGCTGGAAAGTTTTTTTTCAAATTTATTAAAAAATTTTACTTTAAAATAACAAATTATCCGATTTTTTTTTTTTTTTTTTTTTTGCAAAAAATCGCGTTTTTCCCTTCAAAGTGTTTCAAAAGGTTGAAAAATTAAAATTTCGAGAAACCCTCCCAGCATTATCTCGAGAATACTATAATCTTTCGAATGAACTTTGATTCTTCTGTTTCAGATGATCCAGTACCAAGTTTTGAGGATCATCGCAATTCTACTTTTTCCCGAGACATGTCCGAATAATTGCTGCCATTGCCGTGTTTTTTAATATTTCGTCGTGGAATATTTTTCAAATGCCATGCTTTAATATACTATTGCTTTTAATAAAGAAATTTCAACTGTGTCGTCGCGAAAAATTCACAAAAGCATGCCTTTTTTCGTACAAGTTAACCTTACTCCTCCCTGAAGAGCTTTTCACGGCTTTTCTTAGACGGATTTTTATGAAATGTCAGAAAAATCAACACTCTCAGCCCGATAGCCTTTTTACTGCTGTGAGGGACAGAGACGATTATACCACTTACAAAATTTTTAAATCTAAATTTTAACATTTCTCCAAGTTTCGAGGTCCCAGAAGTCGGACTCCAGTGTTTTTAGAAAGATAACTGTGTGTGTAAGTGTGTACGTTTGTACGTTTGTTCGATTTTTTCGTACAGCCTAATTCCAAATTGGTTTCATTCGAGCCTTATCAGATAAACAAAAATATGTAAAAATATATACACTACACTTTATAAGTTTCCGGACAAATTCACATAATGTTTTTTTGGTCAAATTTAATTCCAAAAGGAAGATCACAACATCCAAAGATGTTGTTGCTAACCACTATTGTGGTTTCTTATAATGAACCAAAATCTTGAGTTTTTTCAAGAAAATGGCTAGAGATAAACCAGCTCTCGAAATCGGCCTGGAAATGGCAATCAAAATCTCCAAAGAAAACTGGATTGAATGTGATCCTCTTTAAGCCATATAGATCCAAAAAGATCCTTTGCTGAGCAGTTCCCAGCTCGAAAGAGGTGGTGGAAATCTCTCGACTGAAACTAAAGGGTTTTTCAATAAGAGTGCTACAAAAGTTATTTTAAATAAAACAAAAACGGTTTTGGATATCAATGAAATTCCTTGTTCCTGTCAAAGTACGTTCGAATTTGTATGGAACTCGATTTCTTTTGCATGGCCACCACGGGCATGCTTGCAGAACTCCAGACGCTGAACCCAATTTTCGACGGCTTTCAAGCATAAATTGGCCGATACTGCTGCAATTTCACGTTCGATATTCGTACGAAGTTCATCAATCGTCGCTGGCTTGTTGGCATAGACCATAAACTTGACGTAGCCCCACAGGAAATAGTCAAACGGCGTCAAATCGCACGACCGAGGCGGCCAAGCGACTGGACCATTTCGTGAGATAACACGTTCTCCAAACTTGGTTTCCAATAAATTAATTGTGACATTCGCTGTGTGGCTTGTGGCGCCGTCCTTTTAGAATGCATGTCCTCCAAGTCCATATCATTCAATTGGGGCCAAAAATATTCGGTAATCATTGAACGGTAGCGATCCCCATTCACAGTAACGTGCTGGTCTTGATCATCACGGAAGAAGTACGGCCCAATAACGCCGCCGGCCCATAAACCACACCAAACCGTATTTTTTTCGGGATGCAATGATGACTCATGGAGCACGTGTGGATTGCTGCCTGACCAATACCGCATAGTTTGTTTATTGACGGAACCATTCAGCCAGAAATGAGCCTCATCGCTGAGGATGATTTTTCGATGAAAAACCGAATCATTTTCAAGTTGTTCCTCAGCCAAATTCACGAACATACGACGCTTCTGGCGGTCAAGCGGCTTCAGTTCTTGCGTCAATTTAATTTTGTAAGGATGTAGGCCAAGATTTTTTCGCAAAATTCGCGACAATGACGTCGCAGAGATGCCCAAAGCTTGAGAACGACGTGTGACAGACACATTTGGGCTTTCTGCAACGGAAGCCTCAGCGGCAGCAATATTCTCGACACTACGGGCACTTCTTTGTCTCACTGGAACGTGAAAATTTTGTACTGTGGCTATGGATTCAATTTTTTCCCCTAGTCGCTCAATTGTTGATCTGCTAGGACGATTATGACGACCATAAATTGGACGTAGCGCTCTAAACGTTGAGGCCACTGACTCGACTCGTTGTTGGCTCGTATATCTTTCCATCATGAAATGGCAAACCTAAAATTAGATAAAAAAAGCAAAACCTGGTCACAAGTTTACTAAATACAATCCAGTTCCAGTTTTGATTGGCGACCAAGTTTTTGATCGTGCTCGTAATTTAATTTTGTCTCAATTTATTGAACTAGTCTTAGAAACTATTAATTATGAATCCTGTCTCACCGTTATGAGTCACGACACAACCTCTGAGAACGGATTGAGGCTTATCGATTTTACCGAGAGGCAAGGCATTGTGGTAGCTAGTTCGAGGTTTCCAAACCTGAAAATCCGAGGGGGATATCACGGTCTCTCGATCAATCACATAGGTATCTCAAAGAAATAAAGTATCACCATCATCCTCATCCTGCTACATGGTGCAGAAGCATGAACCCTTTCAAAAACGTGTGGCCAGGCCTACTATCACCAAAACCATTTTTTTTTTATTTCTTAACAGATTTTATATGTCCTGTTTTTCTTATAGACGCATCACAATGTGCACACTGGAATCCGACCATATTCCTGTTTGGATTGCAATCATCATTTTACCAATTGGCCCAACTACAATAAACACATGAAGCGACGTCATGGTAAGTGCTCCTTCCAGATTTCATGCGATTTTTACAAACATCCTGTTTTCCTTTTGCAAACAGGAATTGATGTGTCAAGCAAGAATCCACGTGGCAAAAAACCCACCAAGCCAGCGAAACCTTTAAAAAAACCTCAAGACATTGCCACCACAATAACAGACATAAATACCATAAGGCAGCTCAAGACAGAGAAGCGTATCCCTGAAGCAAATGAAGACGAACTCGAAGGAGATATTGCTGCTCCATCACAACCGGAAGATGATATTAACAACCTCGAAGCAGCAAAACAGGAAAACGAATAGCCAGGCGTCTACAAAAAAAAAAATAAGGAAATTGTTTTCTAAAACATTTGTTTGCAAAATAAAGTTAAAGCTATCCTTGCAAGGCCATTTATTTTACTGTATAAGCTGAATGAGCAATCCTGAAACAATTACGTACTACTGCGTGGGAGGTTAAGGACTCAGAGATATCCGGCACTGAACCAAGAAGGAAACGTTGAAAGAAGACGTACAGGTTCCTTACTCCACGATCTTCAAAATCCCGCCTTTCGTCGATAGTTTGTAAATTATTATGGCTGCGTCTTGGTGTCCTTTGGGAACTTCGGGGTACACATACGACGCGACGCCAACGGTGAGAATTGATTTTTAATCCATCGGCAACACCCAAGGATAAATCCCATCAGTTTGTGGACAACAAATTTGCCGGAAAGCTCGCGATAGAAGTTCAAATGGAAGAACAAAGGGAGCACAGCAATTCTGGTCTTCTGCTGTTTCAGCGTCTGCAATTAATTTAATCCTTCCTTTCAATGCGTCCGTCGGGTGGATAGACACAAACACATGCTTATTGTTCCAAAGAAACAATGTCCTTCAGTTAACGTCGTCGTCGTCGTTCTTAGCTTGGTCGTAGTCTATGAATGTGAGTCGATGCCATAGCAGCTGCTGTCGGCCACATTCTAAGTTGGCACATCCTGCGCTATTTGGTGCCAACTAAGACCAACTTGGTGGTGTGGGATTGCGGCGACAAAGACTAACTTGAGTGTGTCCTCTAAGACCGGAAGCCTGTCAATGAGGTTTTAATTTGAGTGTGTGAGCTTTTTTGCTTTTTCGTATTATTGTTTTTCTGTGTGTGTGTGTGTGTGAGAGTTGAAATTGTGGTTGGTGGGCATCGTGGTGGCGAGCAAACAGGATGGAAGGATTTGAAAATAATTATTGGGCTATATGTCAGTGGGCGCTTCCTGAATGGGGGCGAATGTGATTTATTGCAATTTTTGGTTGCGACAGTAGCTTTGTTATTATCGCTTTGCAGTTTGTTGCCGAAGGCGGACAGGATTTATGGCGGTTCGCTGAACTGGATTTAAAGGTACAAATATTATTGATTAGAGTTTAAAATAAAAAGATACGGAATTTCATATTTTGATTGTGAAGATTCTTGAACTTTGATTGGGTTCACTTTTGTGCTCTTCTGTTGTCTGTTTTTGTTTTGTTTTGCTCGTCGAACAATAACATTAGTATGCGTCCATCAACAAAACTTAACAAACAAACACCAGCCCGGGATAAAAATGAACCCCCTCACTGAAGATCACTACTCGGAACGTCCACGGACTACGAATTCTTCCGCCGAAGCTGAAAACTTTATCAAGCAGGAGATTTATGACTTCCTGGACGGAACCTATGGTAAGGCAAACATCTTTGGCAGAGTAGTCGGAAAGCATAGCTTCCACGAAACGACAATAGATAACTGCTTCCAGCTTATCAATTTTGCGGCAGCTCGTTACACGCTGATAAGTAACACTAGCTAGTCGGCATGAATACACAAGCAACCTGGCGTTCTGCAGACGTTCCACGCGTCTAGACGTGACACGCGTCCAATATCCTGAACGTACAAACTTTCAAAGGGGCAAACGTCGACTTTGACCATTTTCTTGTTGCAGCCAAATTCAGAGCTCGACTATCCAACGAACCGCCTATAAAAAGAAATTCAAGCAAGGAGGCCTTAGTACATCTGGACTAGCAAGAACCTACAGAGAGCGCCTGTGCGAGAGACCCACCACTGTGCAACAAACGCCAACAATCTGTGGAACCAGTACCACGACATTTTCAAGGTCGTAGCCTATCAGCCATAACCCAAAAAAGAGTCCTTGGTATGATGATGAATGCATACGATGGAAACAGAAAATAGAAAGTTGCAAGCGCTGCAATTCAAAATAAGGGCGGCGCAGGAAGGAATATCCATCGTAAAACAAAATGGAGCTTTCGCAGCCTCGCAGGCCAAGAAAATCAGATGGAAACAACACCCGGATGTTTTCCAGGAATGCCAAGCAGCTGGCAGTTGGCTTCAAGCCCGGGTCACAGGCTCTTCGAAAAAGTGTAGGAAACACTGTCACCAAAGCACAGAGAAAAGTACATAAGATGTATTTAAGCATCATTTCCAGTTGCTGGTTAATGGGTAGAAGACATAAAAGGCTAGAAGAGAAACCGCATTCATTCAATACAGGACCCACCCCTCCTCCCAGTTTGGAAGAGGTTGGCTCAGCTATCAATCGCAGCTTTTTAAGCATGTTGGCGATACTTTGGAAGTGTAGTATGGGTGGATGAAGTCATGCCACTCGGGAAGCCTGTAAAGTAAGTAGGTATGTAGGTAATTAGGTGCACTTACGGCTTAAAGGCCGTGGCTGACTTTCAATATGATGGTAGTTCAAATCCCTTTTGTTCAAGAAAAAAAAAACTTTCACAGAAAAACTCGTGACTTTTGAAATTAGAACAGTCAAATCGGGCAATGGTCGAAACGCGACATTAGTCGACCCAGAAACGCATCCATAAAATCACCGTAAT
The DNA here is from genome assembly GCA_963555765.1 of Orthonevra nobilis. Lineage (NCBI taxonomy): Eukaryota > Metazoa > Arthropoda > Insecta > Diptera > Syrphidae > Orthonevra > Orthonevra nobilis. The sequence continues at coordinate 69,317,542 of OY743227.1, read as the reverse complement.
CCAGGGGCCTTCGAAAAATTAAGTGCAACGGTAACTCCGGCGTCAATTACGTACCATGAAGCGACTTTGAGTGAATGTAAATGCACTCGAATTTGTTTACAGGATTCGTTCAGACGGAAGTAGTCCTCGTCGCTCATTGAGAATTTCGACTGGAAACCGTAAATTGCGTCGTTGAGATTTAGGAGAGCGTTAGCGTTATGTAGACACGGTTGAACATCTGCCGGCTTTAGCTGATGGACTTTCTGATCTGCATATGAGAACTTCTTCAACCGTGGTAAATTTCGTGGCACGTATTCTGGTCTATTATGATCTTACATTTTCAACATCTTCATTCTTCTTCTTTTTCGCAACGAGCGCACGCATCATGTGTAGTTTAAGTTAGTTAAGACATCAGTAATCAAACATATGCCGTGTGACAGCCAGGATCACGAATTATCCATAAAGAAGTGTAATTTGCAAATATTGAATCACAGCTTGTAATTGCCGCCAGTTGCTAAATTAATGCAATTTCCGATAAGGTGATACATTTTGGGCCAGTTTGGAGTAATCCAATTTAAGATCGAAAGAAGTTATAATCTCGCGCAACGAAGGTTTCGTACAAGCTTGTAGATATGTTAATATTTCGTCCAGCACGGAAATCTTGTCTCAAGCAGTTTTCCCACTTTTCTTTCGGCATACACATTTTTCTAATCTCAAATTTTCCATAAAATTGAGTAACGACGGAAAAATAATGTTTGCTTTATTTATGTATGAACAAAGTTACGGTCTTCGGATTTTTTCATTGCTTCGTGCCAAATTTCATGATGCTAGGTCAACAGGAGATACCCCATAGGTTTTGATTCCCCTTGCCAGTGTCAAAATATGCGGCAAAATCAGTCATTTCTTTTGACTGCGTCGATTTAGAAGCTTGTTTTGAGCTTAAATTCCCTAAGGGACCGCAGCTATAAGTACTTGATAACTCAACGTATTCCTGAAAAAAAAAAAACTGTGCTGACAGATAAACGTACAACAAAGTGATCCTATAATGGTTCTGTTTTTCCTTTTGAGCAACGGAACCTTAACAATTGACTACTTTTTGGAAAAATTTAGTGTTTAGTGTTTAGTGTTTTTTCTCTAAAAATAGCGGAATCTAATACTAATACTAATTTTTATGGGAAAACTAGAACGAATTTGGAGAACTTTAATATGATCTTCCGTTATCTTTGACTGCCAGCTAATCCCGAAACTTCAATATATACGGTTTACCCATACAAAAAAAAAACAATTGTGCAAGTCGAACACGCGCACAAAGGGTTCCGTACTACCTAATGTAGCATACTTCTCTGCGTTAACTTAAGTTGTGATTTTACAGACCTTGATTTAAGTATAGAGACCCCACTTTATTTTTAACCTTACATACATTATTTAAAGTACTTATTGTGAAAGCGGCCATAGTAGGACATACACCTTGATCAAAAAGTTTTCGGAACAACCAGCGTGTGGCGCTCCCATCGTTCTGATTTGAGTTCTGTTTTTTTTTGTTAAGTTGGTACATCATGCATACATTGGTTAGCAAAAGAAACGTAGGCATGAGTTCATCTATCTCCGTGTGTGTTAGCGATTTTTTTTTTACAAAAAAGAGACCGCGTTGACGTTGCAAAAGACATGATTTGCGATCCCACATTCATCAAAAGGATCATTACTGGAGACGAGACGTGGATTTATGAGAACAAAACGCAATACAGACAACGTTTTCAGTCAGATTACAATGGGGTAGTGCATCATGAATAGTTGCCAGAAGGCCAGACAGTAAACAAAGATTATTATTTGGACGTTATGAGATGTTTGCGTGAAGCAATTCGCCGAAAGAGACCAGAATTGTGGGCAGAAAACTCGTGGATTTTGCATCATCGGACAGTGCGGGGAACGTGTTTCAGAGCCCAGAGGATGTAATGGAAAATCACAGGAAGCACTGGTGGACATAATGAAAGCCGAATATAAAAAATGTTTCGAGGATTGGATCAAGCGCTGGCATAAGTGCGTTGCACTCGTTGGGGATTACTTTGAAGGGAACAATAAAGATCTAGATGAATATACTTGTACTTTTCATTTTTGGAATACATTCTGGGAAATTTTTAAACGTGGTATTCTGTTAACATTGCAAGTGTTTTCCTTTTATGCTTCAGAAGATAAAGCCCTATGATTGACGGACGGGCGGACAGCGGAGGCTAAGTAATGCGGAACCCTACTAATGGATGAAATGGTTAAGTTGAGTGTTGTGGCATAATAACCTTACCTGAAGGAGGGCTTCCTTTGCCTGATAATGCAGATAAGCTGAATAAATTTAAGTCCGCAGTGCACGCAACCAATAATCATCGAATCTTTAAGTCCCGAAGGGAAAAGGAAGTCCAAGCAAGATTAAAGCAGGAGCTGCAGGCATTAAGGTCAATAGACAATAGGAAACGGTGGCTTACAGCGCAGATATGAATGACCACGACTGAAAAATAAGTATTGCTACCGAGTGCCGTCTCGATTGATTACCAGAACGAGAACCTAAAAACCAAGCCAATCTAGTAGACTGCGGAAAAGAGTACCATTATTGCTTTGATTATTTTGAAGAGGGTGCAGAGCCATGGTCCAGAAGTTTCAGGGAGAGTTGAGGCAACTGCTGGGCAAGATCCCCCGTTTGTGTGTTTGCTTTTTAAGTCCTGGGTCATCAGGCTCTGAAATTCATCCTTAAAACTTTTCGCCCGAAGCTCTCGCCACAATAATCGACAATGCTGTAAAAAGAGCCCAAATAGTCACAAATAATGAGGGTGGTCGTTTGACCGATATTTTCTTCAAATAGTAGTCAAACAAATCTTGAAGACTCAAGTTCTATTACAAGGCGAACTATTCTTGTGACCTCTTTCCAAAAAGCTTTATTTTGAAAAGACTAAACATGTTCAAAGATCTTGAGTGCAGAAGCGCTATTAGGATTACGTTTGGGGTAAATCTTAACCTTGCTAGAAAAACAGTCATACCACCTTTAAGTCCTTAAATTTAAAAAAATAAATTCTGACTCGGGTTCAAGGGAATAGCTAGACTAATTGTTAGCGAGCCTTTGTGATGATTTAATTTTCAAGCCTACTTAATGCAACCGCCCATGATGGTCCTTTGTTTTCCCCCACCCCGTTTGCCAGTTGCTTCTCATTTCGCCTGTTTTTTTTAGCGCAAACGAATCCGTTTCTCCATGACGACGACAAGAAGCTGGACAACCACAAAGAGACGAAAAAAATTATTGTTTCGCTTGGCTGACTCGCAGTCAAACGGTAGCTCTAGTTGCCGCCATATTGGATCCAACTTCACCGTAAATTCAATTAGGCAGAAAACTGAGAATCACCACCGAGTAGGACGACGACGCGACGCAGGACATTTCTCTTTTGCATACATGCTTGACGGAAAAGTGGCCAACGAAAGAGCAAAATTCAAAAGGAAACCATAATGAACAAGGAACGAGAAGATCCTTTTTTTTTAAGTCTTTCACATGAATTTTTACCCCCTCATGGAAGCATAGGTCTGTCTATTTTTATCTGAGGGCAGACATTTTGCCGGCAACATGCCGAAGGACATTGCACTGTCCTGCGAGAAGAGCGACATGAAAATGTCAACCGTAGCGTAGATAAAATAATAATAATATCCTGTGCGAGGACGAAAGAAAAACAACAAGGCCAGAGCGGAACAGGACCGAACCGGAAAAGACATTGCGAAGGGAATTATGAGGATGAGAAGGAAAACATCTTCCAAGAATCCTGTAAAGCATCCTTTAGAGTCGTTTTATTGATGGTGATTTTTTTTTTCATATTTTGTATGGTTACAATTTTTGTTGTTGTTTTTTTGTTTTTTTTTTGTAAGGAAGTGCACTTACGGTAACAGGAAACTGAAATAAACAGGAAAAGGAATGAGCCAGGAGTTTCCTTTGGCTGGCAGCGAACGATTTTGTGCCTCACGTTCAATGAAAAACGGGACGACAATGCCTTGAATGTCCTTCCCTGTTGCTTTAAATGCATTGTTGCTGTGAGTTGGAAGAGAGACACCAACTCTAGCACTGAATAACAAAGTAATAAAATTTTTGGATAAAGTCGAGAAATTGAATTTGATCGGTTGAAAGACTGTTATGCTGTCGCTTCCTGTTTACGTGTAGTTTAAGGATTTTATTTCCAACTCTTATAACTTCAACAGTCTTGTTTTTTTGGTTTTCGTTTGGAGGAAACGCGGGGTGCGAGATAAATTCAATAAATAAGAAACGAATAAAGTTTATTGGAGCACAGTGGGCAATGGACCAAGTGCTACCGATGGCGACAAGGATAAGAGCAGACACCTGGAAATGTCCAATACTTTTATTTTTTTTTTGTAGAAGGGGTCTTTTGTAAATTGCTAACGAGTTTTGTAAGGGAATGTTCTTTAAAAGCATACCATGAAGATTATTTTTTCGCAATTTTTAAAGGCTGAACAAGATGTCGAGGAATCTTTCAGCATCGGTCTCAGAATGAAGAAAATCTTAATGTGCAGAGACTAGAAATTTTTCGTGTCTTTCACAGACCCGGTTGGACCAAATTTCATGGCGATTGTTTGATCTTTAATCGAAGGTTCAGTTGTCCTTTTTTCGTGATCCTGGTGGCTGAAATTCGCAGAAAGTCAAAGATGGAATGTTGCTGTTCCATACGCTCAATTCTTTATATCGAGTGTAGTCAACGGATTTCTGTAGAGTTCGCACTTGTACCTTCTTCTCCAGTTGCCCTCCTCGTAGATCTTGCGAAGGTCCATAAAATATGTTCTGGAGTCTTGCTTACTGTCAAGGCTTTCGGCTCCATAAAGAAAAATGCCAGGATGATTATTGAAGGAGAATGGTGTTTGTCCTTTGAAGGACGTGTCTTTGTTTGATCTCTATGAAGCCGTCGTTTGTGGAGTTAATATTTGTCCCGATACAGGTAGAAGAACCAGGTTGAAGAAACCATATACCACCGCATCTCTTTACCGGCAACAGATGCATGGAAGAACTCTGAGGTTTTTGGTCCAAACTGTAGACTACGTTGCATGTTTTTGACTATTGTGCCACAAATCCGAATCTGTTTTTCCTGCTGTTGCTGGATGCTGTCAAATACGGCTTAGAAATTCATAACACGAAATTTGTTTCAGGGTTTGGAGTAGTGTTGAAGATGGTATACTGGCATGGGCCGATTTATGTTTAAGACGTTCACATCACAGGGATATGCTTCGATAGTTGATGAAAGATGTGGTATAAGGAAAATTGGAATGGTAGAGATGATATTTAAGTAGTGGGATATACTTTCGTCCTTCGAACTCTATCTTGTTAAAAAATATTCAAATTAGTGTAAATGATCCAAATCCGGAGCTTTGCATTTCTTAAGATTTTTCAGCTGGGTGGCGAAGTTGGTGGAGCGCCTGCCTATCAATTGATTCAATTCAAAGGTCCCAGATTCGATTCCTAGAGTAGTGGTCTAGTTTTTCGAATCTGGTCCAGTCACCATTTGCCATTGGGATCAAGTTAATGGCGCTATCACTGGGTTGGTCGACCAGTTACAGTAGTCTGACTAATGGGTAGCTTTGTTGTAGTGGTTGTTGTACCGGCTTAGTTCCTAATTCGTGTTTTAAAAATAGCGGTTTGTGTAGATTGTGTGAAGATGGCTCTGCTGTGAAGGCATTACACTGACAGCGGGGTGTTTAAGCTAAATCTTCCATACTTTCAAAGTTCATAGATCATAACCAATGTCGAATAAAATCCTGGGGAATTAGGTTAAAGCCAGTAAGTCACTATCAAAATCTTCCGTCCCGTTTCGGGCTCCACCCACGGAAGTGAGTTGAAACCAATTACACCTGAGTTTCTCAAACCACCACATAATCTTTCATTCTTCTTTTAATTCTTTCGCTCGCTCTGTGCTACACGCATTATAAGAGTCTTAACCCTCAAGAGGAGCACTTTAGCGGCTTCTCGATTAAGGAGCACATGGGTATGCCATACCCGTATGCCTTTGATAATTAATATCTTTTGATTGAATTATCCGATTTAACAATTTTTTTTTAAATTAAACCTTAGACTGTATGGAAAAAGACTATTTTTAGGAAATGTTCTAAAAAATATTAGTATACTTAATATTCTCGAAAAAAGCAACAAAAATTCGAAAAAAATTCCAAATGAGGTGTTTTATTCAAACTATCATATCTTGGCGGAATTAATAGATAGAAACTTTCTTCCAACGACATTCAGAAGAGGACATAATGTACTTTCCGACACTTATCACATAATTTAGCTTTATTAAAAAAAAACATATTTATTTAGTTAGATAAAGTGCACTGGTTTTAAAGTAATAACGCTTAGTGAACTACATAAAGTCATTAATTTTTTATTGATATAAACACTTAAATTACATTACGAAACTATCATTAGGAACGTTTCAATTCTACAAAATATTAAGAAGACAATTGAATGCTACATTCTATACATATTTTTGCAGTATGTTCTTTACACATAGGATTATCGCATTTTAAACACTTATAAGATGTTTTTCGATCTAATGAACTTGGACAATATCCACAACGTTTATATTTTTCTAGTTTATTCTCAGCCTTTAAATCTCTAGAATCTTGGGTTTCAGATGAATCTTTAACATCTAAGAAAGCTTCTATTTGTGAGCGTAATGACGTTTGTAAAGTAGGTAGTTTAAGCCTAATCATTAAAAAATGGCTTTATAAGCGATAAAGATTAATCTAAAATATAATTGTCCCGAGTCATCGTTTTATTACTACTTATTAAATTATAAATAATAAAAGAATTTACATTAGCTTGGTCTAGCATTCTATAAAAATAACGCATTGGCCATCTCAGGGTTTTGCGAGCACGAGAACGCGTGTTCATTTTGAGCTTAATAGAAAATGAAAGAAACCTATAAATAAATGTTTAAAAAATAAAAAATCAAAGTTTTTAATAAAAATACTATAGAGAATATTATATTTATAATATATTCACCACAAACTGTGTCAAAATCGAGAAAAATACACTATTCTTGCAAGAAGATTAATTAGATAAATTGAAAAAACACTGACACAAAAACAGCACTGGGTGGCGCATACCCATAGACTGAATATAGTCGCTTAAATTTTTGTTGGTATTCACATCTCAAGATGGCTATAGTGGAGGGTCTGTAGTAGGGATAGTGAAGTTTTTTCTCCCACTCAGAGTCATCCCCTCAACGTAACCATTTGTAAGGGACAAACACTTTTAATTCACCCCTGGGTATCCTATACCCAGTGCTTCTCTTGAGGGTTAATATCCCCTTGAAGAGTGAGCAAATAATTAAAAAAAAAAAAAAGATTTTTCTGTGGCCCGAGTTGCTTCCTCTACAGTGGGTGGATCGGGTTCTTCATGGCATGGATTTGGGTTTCCTTTATACCATATCACTCTCTCTTTGTCATGGTGGTTTAGCAGCTGCTGAAAATGCTACTTGAATAAATCCACAATTGCCTGCCGATCGGTTAGTCGTGTGTTACTCCGAAATTACTTCCATTCTTTAAAATAACTTAGTATCTTGTCGTGCGTATGTCCCTTCTTTGGTACCATCACTTGGGCGTCTATTACTATTTTGTTATGGTCAGGCCAGCTTGCGTGATTTAACCGCTGAGGGCAATTTTTTGAATGGACGTCTATGATCACAACCCAGTTCCCTCTATGCGTCTCGTCGCTGAACTAAAGTTTATTGTTTTATGGGTCATTAAGGTAAGTTTTATATCATGAAGAACAGGACTCTCCCAGTCTATCATATCATCCTTGAACATCTAGGAGGTGGAAGCTTTTTTCTGCGGCAAAAATGTTTTCAGAAAAGCGAATTCGTTACGATAACATTTATTTTATGATACAATAGGTCCTTGCTTTCAGACCGCAATGTCCGCCACTTGTACTGGGTATAGTTATTACACTACATGTACCCAAACCATATCCTCTGCCAACCGTTCATCGAACGCCTAATCACTTGGTTCCCACACAAGCGGGACTTAAGAACCACTCACATAAGTGATGACCTCATAAATATGTCTCTTTTTCATAATTAGTCAAAGCAAACCCATAAATTGGGTTCGATAAACGAACCTGGGTAATATGCTGAGAAATGCACTTGTGCCTGTTACGTTGCTTAAAAAAGCTGATATGACTGTGGGAATTGCGTAAGGCGAGTGCATGGTGGAAGGGATTCAATTTTAAAGAATTTTGTAAATAAAGGGAGTAAGAGTAAGTCAAGAAATCAATACCATAATTTTATATAATAATACACTATTGGTTGCAGCCAATAGTTAATAAATAAATAATAATAAAAAGTATTGTTTTTTTGCGTTCACTCTCCGGTTAGCACTCTTCCCTTGGAAACAAGGAAGCACGGTGAAACCGTTTTATATCACGGGGCAGATAACCAAACACTGATAATTTTGGGGACCATGCGGCCTCTTTTTGAGAGGACAGTCCTCTATTTCGTTATAATGTCCACTGTTTTTTGTCTCAACAAGTGCAGTAATTTGTCCTCCTTTTACTAAATTGTCGTTCTAGTGACTTCTTATTTTCTTTCAAAACATTTTTCTTCTATTAAGAACTTATTTGTTTCATTTGTATCATGTTTGTTTATAACATTCAATTTTGTCATCAAATTTTGTTTCAATAAAAAAAAGCCAACTTCAAAAAATTGAGCTGGCCATTTTAGATTGAATTTGGATTTTGCCATTCCGTTTAACACAACTTTTCTTTCAGATCGAACGACTGCACTTCAAAGTTAATTTGGTAAAAAGTTGCTTGTCGTGAACCTGATTTAGAGCAAATATTTAAAATACTCATACCTCTCAAAGAACACTTTCTTTTGCAAGAAAAATATCTTTTTGATGATCCTTGCGGTGAAAAATGGTTTCTTTTTATCCAAAGCCAAGCAACCTTAATTTATAAATGCATTCTTCATTTGGAATTACGAATTGGTTCAGTGAAAGAAGCTTCCCTTGCTTCAACATTTTTAAAATTTCAAAATATTTGTTTAACTTAAACTGATATAAACAAAGTCACAAGTTTCTTTTTGCCATTCATGGTTAAAAACGCTCTTTCAAAGCTTGAATTTGAAGGAAGTATCAAAAAATTAATTTTAAAAGCCAAGTTGTTGTCCGTTTATCAAACATGTATTGACAACTTAAGTCAGAGGGATGCAGCGTTTTATGATGTCGAACATTTCGAATGGGTACTTTTGAATAGAATCTCAATTGGGGAATTTTTTGAAAACAGCTCTTCCGATGTTTTGAAATTTGGTAGTGATCTTAAAATTAATGACGACGAATAAATTGACGAAGTTACTTGTGTCAAACAATATGTCAGTAAAGAACAAATTGAATAATTCTCAATTCACTCATGGGTTGAAATTTTCAAACATCTTGATTAAAACAAAGTGATATATGAAAATATACTATATATATTTAGTCTTGTAGAGATTTCGCTGTTTTTTCCAGCTGCAAATGCCGCGACCGAGAAAGTGTTTCCAATTACTATTGTGATAGTGATACTTGGACACTCCAGTACACAAAGTTCAATTTCGATTCGACTGTCTAGATTTTAAAATTTTCTTAAAAAATCGAGTTGAAATTTTGGGAAAAATACATTGCGAAAAAAATATATAAGCTTATTTATTAAAACTATAATTTTTTGTTATATGCATTTCGTTTAAAAACGGATTAACAAATTTAATCTGAAGTACGAACTTTTTTAAAAAATTTAATTTGTTTCTAAAATTTTTTTGAGTTACTAAAAAATTGTTTTCTTTTTTGCCTCCGAAAAAATGGTCAACGTACCGAAAATGTGCATCAAAGGCTGTGCTCAAGTCTGGGTAGGAACATCTAACATTTTTTTCACGAGTTACTGATAGTTCTTCAGTACAAACTGTCCAAAAAATCTTCTGGGATCGTTCGGAGTCGCAAAAAACCGAAAGTCAAATACCCGCCATTTGCGAAAAATATGACACGCATACACTAATGGTGAAGCTAGGCCCTTTAAAAGAGCCAATTTGTTATTTTATCTACTAAAAATCTACTAAGATATAAGTTTACAAAAATTTTTGTAGAAGTATCACTCTTCCTCGCTTTATTTTCTTAAAGAAAATTCAATGTTCAAAAACTTCGATGATGTAAAAAATAAATTGGCCAAGTCAGAGTGGGTCAAGTACACGAAAGGTTCCGTACCACCATTCAGTATATAACATATTTTTTTTAAATTATTAAATTTCTCATTGTTTTTTTTTTGTGGTTTAACTTCAAACTTACGGTTTTCGGATTTTTCCCTTTACATTGCCTTTTGCCACATTTAATGGTTTTTATATCTCCGACAAGTATGCGGCATGAACAGTCGCGTCTATTGACTGCTTCAATTTATCTATGAATTTATGAATTTAGTATGAATTTTTTTACGGCTCTATTGGCCGCAGTCAGAAGTACACATTTGATTTTATTTTCAAGTTATTAACTCCACACGATAATGAAAATAGTGGCTTGATAGCCAGACAGACCAACGATGAACTGAACCTAAAAAGTTTCGTTTTTTCTTTTGAGGTACGGAACCTTTAAAAGGATTAGAGATCTTCGAATACAGACAAAGATTTAACAAATATGCTCCTGTCTTGGGTACAAAACTTTTCAATCTTAAATTAATCTATGTCAAAAAGTCAATGTTCAAAAACTTTTACGAATGTAAAAAATAAAGTGGCCAAGTGAGAGCGGATCACGTACACGAAAGGTTCCGTACCACCACTCAGTATAAAACATACAACACTATACAACATTGTATTTCTCATTGTTTTTTTTGTGGCTTAACTACAAACTTACGGTTTTCGGATTTTTCCCTTAACATTGCCTCTTGCCAAATTTAATGGTTTTTATATCTCCGACAAGTATACGACACTAACAGTCGCATCTTTTGACTGCGTCAATTTAGAAGTTTTATTTTTTTTACAGCTCGAATGGCCGCAGTCAGAAGTACACATTTGATATTATTTTCAACTTGATACCTCCACACGTTTCTGAATATAGTGTCTAGACAGCCAGACAAAGGGACGATGAAGTGATTCGATTCTAAAAAGGTTCGTTTATCCTTTTGAGGTACGGAATCTTTTAAAGGATTAAAGAACTTCGAATACAGACAAAGATTTTTACGAATATGCTCCTTTCGTCAGCACAAAACTGTTCAATCCCAAATTAATTGCCTCTCATACTGATGCTAAGAAAAACCTAGGAAGGCCCATTTAAATTTCAAGAATGTCTTCATGCACAGCGCCGGATTACGATTTCTATACAGAGCCTTCGTGAAGTTCCATGAACTGGTAGGTTTGCGGACATCCTTGTCTAGAAATGCTTCAAATATTTTCTTTTGATTGCATTTTTTCCTTGCTTTGAAGAAAAACATTGTCACTCCACATCACAGAATGATGTTTTTATGATTGATGTGCAGTCGCAAAGACCTTTGTATAAAGAGCACTGCAGCTTCAACTTATCCAACAATGCGGATTTCAATAAAACACTTAAAATAAATTATTACTTTTGATTACAAGCTCCGACATTGTATCCTATCCTCAAAGCACCGTTGCCCCCTATATTCGAAATAAAAATTATGCCCACAATAATCCTTGGCCAACAGAAAGCGATTAAACCACGAGCACCAATGCTGCCCTCTCAAAAATCCAACATAAAGGGATAACGTAACTCCGTTCGCACCACTGCACCGCCGTTTAGCTAAAGTAAAGCATCGAGCGAGCACGTCGTTCGGCTCATTATTCATTAAAATTAATTGAACTCGTCCTTAGACACATAATATACCGTCCGATACCATTAGCATCGTCATCAAGCTCATCAGCAGCATCCTGCTTCCCGTTGCCTTCCTATTTATGATCCTCGATAATTTACAATGAAAAAAAAAAACGAATACCAAAGAAATATAACCCCACCACTTGGTCCTTCGTGCAGTTAATCTCTCGTTTCACCGATGGCGTTTTGGGCGCATTGGTCCTGCTTTCGGCAGAAATCCACTCGCGCTCTCTTCCAAAATTGATAGCTTTTGCCCAGTTATGGTAGAAACCCCATTATCAGGATATCACAGGATATCAGATAACATCCACTGTTAGCGAGGAGCATCTCTCCCGTTTGCGCGCTCTTGTCTCAGATTAAAATTTATGATCGACGCCATCGAGGGTCCTTCCGAAAAATCGTTTTTTATCGTCCTTGTATCTCATATATCGAGCACACTGTATATGCGGGGACTTGCCTTTAATTTGATTTTTCTTTTTTGTTTTATAAAAAAATTTGATAACTCGAAGTTACATATAAATAATCCTACTTGGGAAATTTGAAGCTGGATCCTGGATGTTATCCTTTTTTTTCATATTGTACTGGTTTTTCGGGACAGAAATCTCTCCTGTTACAATGAACAACAACACGAGGATATTTAATACTCAATAAATTGTATCCTTATTCTGTGGAAATATTTTCGTGTTAATAATGGACACGAATAAATAACCGTTATACATGACCAGCGCGTTTGGCATTGCCACTGCAACAATGTGTGTAGTTTGAGGGAAATTAAGCGTGCAATAAAGGACGGACTCCTCGTAAGTGGGTGTGGATTCTGGGCTGTAAGCGGACACGATGTTTCCTTAATTTTTATTATTATAATATTTATATTTGTTTTTTTTTTTATCATAAACTTGAGTCTTGTTATCCTTGTTCAGTGGAGTGGTTGCGAGAGGTGAGAATGTGTTTTTAAATGGTGATTGTGGAGTTATTGTTATTTAATAGCGACATCATAAACAGTTAATTGTGGAATGACTGGTCAGCATGGTTTGGCGCTTCACTAGGTATCGATAGTATGGAGTGCTTGATGTTACGAGCATGCATTGACGCCGCGCCAATTTATGAGAGTGTTGGACAAGCTCCTGTTGGTGGTAACAGTAATATTAATGGCTACCACTAATAGCGAGCCTAGAGTAGGTATTGCCGACATAAAAATTACTTCTGTGGTTATTTTATTACTGATTTAATCCTGCAAGGAATGCGCTGATGGGGCTGATGGGGCTTTGCGTCAATTTATTCTGATTTAGATTCAGCTCTTAGTACAAGATTGGTCGCATTTGCGAATGCCTTTTGATCTAAGATTTAAAAAATCACAAGGAGTTTCTGAAATGAAGATTGATACCAAGCAGGCAGCTAGAGCTTTCTGTTATAAATGGCGCAAAATTGAATCATTCATACTTCCAAACGCGTTTCAAGGTCATGGTCGAACATTTTAGAACAAAAAACATTTTTGATTTAACATGTTTTTGAATTTTAATAATTTATATTTCGACTTGAAACTAGCAGATTCATAAACAGCAGCAGGTGATTTGGAGTCCAAATCGGTTTTTAATCATGGACTATAGGCCACGAAAATTTTAGACCAAAAAACAAGATTTTTTAATAATTTATATTTCGACTTGAAACTAGCAGATTCATAAACAGCAGCAGGTGATTTGGAGTCCAAATCGGTTTTTAATAATGGACTATAGGCCACGAAAATTTTAGACCAAAAAACAAGATTTTTTAATAAACGTGTTTTAAATTTTAATTGTTTATATTTGCCTTATTTATTTATAATTTTTTTTTTAAACTCATTTATTTTCCACAATTAAAACTATAAAATTTTAAAATACAAATGAGAAATACTTAGTTCACTAACTATTAAAATACCGTGTAAGACCGATGATCAGTTCGCAACACATAAAAATTATAAATTAAGACTTATGTGTAACCAGTTTTAAATTAATAATATATTTTTTTATTTATAATAATCTTGAACTCTAGAAAGAAAAGTGGAGTTAAAAAAAACTTTCTCCTTTTATTGTTATTTTCCTTACAAAAAAACTAACCTAATTTAACATAGCCTTACCTAACTAAACCTAATCGTTAGCTTCAACCCAGTAAAGCAACCAATATTTTGCTCTGTTTAATCTATCAATGTTACTTAAATCTCTTTCAGGCACGCTCATGCAGTACCTCCAGTCAGCAGATCCGTCCCCCGAGTGCATTGGTACACCGTGAACCTTTTTGTCTGTTGCTCTTCTAGCAGCATGGTATATAATAGGAACATTGTTCGAGTCCGATAAGTAGCCATGTGCGTCAAGATACAGGAATGCTTCAGGTGGTAAATGTCCGTTTTCAAATGAAGTTCTAAAATATCCCGGGTTAGGACAAAACAAACCCGATATGAGCTCATTCTCAGTTACATTCGCCGACCGCGCAAAATGATTCCTCACAAGGTCCAGGATAACGTTGTCAATCCTAGACACGCCGGAAACATCCAATAGCCTTTTGTTAGAGACGTAATGTCGAAAGTCGGAATCTGCGCTTCTGTACTACCGTGTGCAAGCTCGCAGGCACTTTCGTTCAAATATTCTAAACTTTTCCATATAGGATGGACTTATGTTCCACCAAACTGGACTCGCATAAGTCAGAATTGGACGCACAAAGGCTTGGTAGCAAATAACCTTCACATCGGATCTTGGATAGTTGGAGTAAAAAAGCTTTTTTTAACTGAGTATTAACGTATTCATTGGAGTACAAAAAATTGTCTAAATCAACACATAAATACTTCAAAGCAGTCTTTGACTCGATGCGAAGTCCATATGAAGATTTCATTACCATGTTTTTCCAAATACGTCGTAAACTGAATAACCATGTCCTACTGGGGTGCGGAACAGTATAGTTTCACATTTGGAGCTGTTTATTTTAAGTTTCCAGTCTCGACAGAATACCTGAAGACGGTCGAAATTAGTTTGGAGATCGTTCAATATGTTTGATTTATTTCAGAAACGTAAATGTTAAAGAGTATTGGTGCCGATACTGTGCCTTGCAATTGCGAATCATTGATATAACGATCTTTATTAGGTTACAAGGCAACTCATATCTGATTAATTGCCGAATTGTTTGTTTCTGAATCCAAATTGATTCTGCGGTATGTTATCCTTTTTTAAGACTTGGACAAGATTGACTTGCTTGCTAACTAACGCAAAAACCTTCCCAATATTAGGCAGGAGACTTATTGGCCCATAATTTGATGGATCTGAAGGATCTTTCTTTTTTTTTTACTATTGGAAATGCCTTCGAAGTTTTCTAACAGCTTGAGAAGTAGAAGTAAGTTAGTAAGCAAGTTTTTAAATATTGTGAAGTATGTGAACGCGCCCATCTCAAAGTAATGTCTCAAAGTGCAGCACACTTCGCTCTGCTTATTTTGTGAGCTCTTTTTTGACATTTTGTAATAGAAAGTGACTTCCTCTTTGGCAAAAATACCAAACACACGCGCTTTTTTCTTGTTCATCAAAAACTAACCAAGAAGACAAAATACAATCCATCGTTATCCACAAAAAAAGGAGTCCAAGGTGACATAAGGGAACATCAAAAAATAAAGCGCAATCAATATATTTAAGCACGATATTAGGAATGCCATCTAAACCGGAAGTCTTTTTGTTATTCAGAGTCCTGCCATCGTCGTCCTAATTTCGTCGAATGTTGTGTAATAGTTGTTTGCTTGCTCTGTTGTAAGTTCATCGGCTTTTACTCTCTCAGAAAATTGTATGTGAGTGCCTGAGTCGCTACTTTGGTCTTCAGCCACCTCAACAGATTTGGGACTAGAATGTTGTGTCGCATGATGAACTTATATTATTATATTATATAATTTGCCTTATAATAACAGCTTGGTTAACAGAAGCAAAAAAATTGAGATCAAAATGAAGTTTTAGAAAAAACGAGGTGGAAATCATGGACTCTAGCCCACGAATATTTTTCCACAAAAAAACATGATTTTTTCGTTTACATACATTTCGACTTGAACCTGCGCTGGCAAATCCATTGCGTAAGCTTTTTCATCTGTTTTGCTCTTCTCGTCTCTTCCCAAGTAGATGGAAAACTGCATTTGTCCAGCCCGTCCCTAAAAAAAGCTTCTCCTTTCAATTACAGACCCTACCCAGACCCAGCACTTACGTGTCTTCTTTCCAATGTCATAGAAACGCTGATTAACCGTCAGCTAATGAAATATCTTGATTCAAGAAAACTCCTTAATGACCGGCAATGTGGTTTTCGTAGCAACAGGTTCACAGGTGATTTGTTGACCTGTCTCCCTGAAAAAAGGAACCAATCTTTACATAATTTCGGCGAATTAAAGTTAGTTACACTTGATGTTTCAAAGGCATTTGACCGAGTTTGGCATCCGACTCTTTTAGGATCGCTGAGTCTCTTCATTGATAGATTAGAAATAAGCTTTCGAGTCATACAATACAAGTTATATTGGACGATTTCAAGTCTGAAATTCACCATATAAATGCTGGTGACCCCCAAGGCTCAGTTTTGTCTCCGACTCTCTTTTTAATTCTCATTAACGATCTCTTGTCTATCACATCTCATTCAATATATTCCTTCGCAGGTGATAGTTTGACACAGTTTCACACATGCGTTTAATGATTCACGTCCCTACTCTTCGGACGTGGACATCGAGCAACAACGTATGCTTAACTCAATAAATTCTGATATTGACAGCATAATCAAATGGAGACAAGCCAATAGAGTAGAATTTAATACTTCCAAAACACAACACTGTCTTTTGTCATTAAAGCGAAACCGTATGGCACTTGCGTCGATGTAACCGAAATGCTGTCAATGCTCGGTATGCGCGTTAATTCTAACCGACGTTGGAATGACCACATATTCCATATTGCCAAGAATACAGCGAAATGCTTAGATTTTCAAAACCTTTTAACCTTTCCTGATTTAGCCACAATTTATAAGGTTTTTATTCGGCCTACAATGGAGCACAACTGGGAAGGTGCACCCAAGACCACCTTGCACCTCCTAGCGAGCGATAAAACTCATAGTCAATGACGTGTCTTGTGTGTCTTGCTTGACTTTGTTTTATCGCTGTTTGTACCACCAATGCTCCGACGAAATAAATAATTGCATTCCGCACCTTCAGCAATTCACTCGCAACACCCGCACATCATCGAAAACTCATCAGTTTACCCTTAGGCCTTCTTTCGGGCGCACTGTGAAATTTAGAAATTCTTTAATAGGCCGCACACTGCACATATGGAATGTGTTGCCTCGCTCTATTATTCCTTTGCACTGCAACCTACAACAATTTAAAATCAATGAGCACAGGTACCTCCTTTCTATGTGCTCGTGCTGGGTAAAATATCTCTTTAAGGGTACTTCCAAACCCTAGAGAAGTTGGGCACTATTAAAAAAAAAAAATAATAACAGTTTGGAAACAGAAGCAGGTTATTTTAGGTCAGAATAAAGTTTTTGAAAAAACCGGTTTTTAAAAAACATGGCTTCGCGGCATCGTCCAGGAGTTTGTACGATCTGTTACGTGGAAGTTTCGTTTTCCTAGAAAAAAAAATTAGATGTTAGGAATGCGATAGGATATAATTGCTTGGATAGAAGAATGATTTAAAGGAAAAAAAAGTAAACACAACATGTCGTGATGTCCATGAAGTTAGAACCGACATATTGGAATTTCATCTTAAAAAAAATTGTGCTAAAATGTGCTTGGTTTGTGCTATCACGTGCCGTATCGCAAAAAAAAAATTCTTAAAGGATGCAATTTTTATAGGGAGGTCCTTTTTCTCATGTGAAGTTGGCCCTGTGTTTTGATTCGATAGGAACGGCAATTAGTGTGCCTAGATGTGCTCGGCATGTGCTACCATGTGCCGAAAAGAAAATGATAAAATAAGGAAAACCCAACTCACTAAGCATTTTTTTTCTGAAGTTAGGTTTATTATAAAAATCTATACTGCAGAACAATGTGATCAACTCTCAAAATCCTGTGCAATAGAACAAAAATGCATAAATAATAAATTTATAGACTCCTCGATCAAACAAAAAAAAACATCTTATCCTGTTTATCCTGTTACTCCTCCATTTTTTAGAAATATTAAAACTCCAGCAATTTTCGTAAGAATGTCGTGTCGTTTTCGGCGAATGTTTAATTCTTAACCTTCTTCAGAAGATTGATTTATATACACTTAAAGTCGATGTTTACAGTTCATGTGATAATCAAAAGGGCTTTACCGTGCGAAATGCGATCTCTTCATAGAAATGTCAAGGCCATATCTGCTTCGTTGAAACTGAATCTACGCCGTCAAAGCTAATACAATTTTTTGTTCGCCGAAAACGACACGACATTCTAACGAATGCTGCTTAGTCAATGCATGTTATTTTACAAATTATTAAATACAAATTTACGAACTTTTATTAATACTGTGCCAGCTGATTAGCCAATTAAGTGTGTAAACATTTTATTTATTATATAATGTTGATCGATACCAACATTTTAGAATTCTTCGCGAAATAATTATATGGAGCAAGTGAAAATCTTTACAAAAAAAAAATTTCTTTCAAAGCTTTGTTTTATTCAATTTACTTTGTTTATTACCATATAATTTGATTTATTTCGAACGAAAAAAGTGTAGCGGACAAGAACTTCATATAGAAGTCCATTTGACTTTAATTTTTTTTATAATTTACTCGCTCTCAAGAGGTTATGAATACTCTTATTGTGCAAGTATCACAGAGCGAGTGGAAAAATAGGAAACGATTTTTTTTTTGTAGTCGTTTGAGAAACTAAGACTTATTTGGTTTCAATTCGTTTCGATGGGTGGAGCCCGAAAATGGGACGGATGATTTGATATCGACTTATTGAAAGCTTGAAGGATTTACTCAACACCCTGCTTTCATTCAGTTTTATGTCTTCACAGCAGTGCTACAAAAATCCATTCAAACCACAAAACAAACTTAGAACTCTAGCACGAATTAGTGCAAAATTTTTCGATAATTTAATTTTAACAATTAATTCTTCCTCCTTTTCTTGCTATTACTGCTACTAAGCGACGGGGCAAAAAATTAACTTAATTTTGAATTCTTTCTAAATAGCGGTTTTTAACTGCAAAAAAACTCGAACTGGCGTCCCTTTGAGTAAACCCTCTTCGACAATATGCTCAATATACCCATCTATTGGGTTTAAGTCAGGACTTAGAGCAGGCCAACGTAGAGTGGGGATATTTCTCGACTTAAAAAAGTTTTTTGCGTATGCTGTAGCGTGCATGACAGCGTTATCGTGCTGTAACGTCCATTCTTTGAACGGCAAAGTAAACAGAAACGAAACCACAACTTCAGATATCTGGCCGATATTGCATAAGATCCGGCCAGATCACCAGGCGCCCAGAAACACAGGAAAAGTAACAAGCATCCCTACCACGCTTTAATATCGCACGCCAGGCGGAAACCTGGTTAAAAAATAGAACGGAAAAGTAAACAAAGATGAGCCGATATTGCATAAAATCTTGCCAGTTCACCAGGCGCCCAGAAACGCAGGAAAAGTAACAAGCATCCCAACCACGCTTTAATATCGCACGCCAGGCGGAGACCTGGTTCAAAACATGAACGGCAAAGTAAACAAAAACGAAACCAGAACTGCAGATATCTGGCCGATATTTCATAAGATCCGGCCAGATCACCAGGCGCCCAGAAACGCAGGAAAAGTAACAAGCATCTCAACCACGCTTTAATATCGCACGCCAGGCAGAAATCTGGTTCAAAACTTGAACGGCAAAGTAAACAAAAACAAGCCGATATTGCATAAAATCCGGCCAGATCACCAGGCGCCCAGAAACGCAGGAAAAGTAACAAGCATCGCAACCACGCTCTAATATCGCACCCCAGGCAGAAATCTGGTTCAAAACTTGAACTGCAAAGTAAACAAAAACAAGCCGATATTGCATAAAATCCGGCCAGATCACCAGGCGCCCAGAAACAAGAAACAAGCATCCCAACCATGACATCCCAACATGAACGGCAAAGTAAACAAAAACGAAACCAGAACTGCAGATATCTGGCCAATATTTCATAAGATCCGGCAAGATCACCAAGCGCCCAGATACACAGGAAAAGTAACAAGCATCTCAACCACGCTTTAATATCGCACGCCAGGCGGAGACCTGGTTCAAAACATGAACGGCAAAGTAAACAAAAACGAAACCAGAACTGCAGATATCTGGCCGATATTGCATAAAGATCACTCGTACGTTACCGGTGGACGATCGATAACGAAAATGAAGTCTTATTCCAGGACATCAATTTAGTCTCAGGATCAAACATTGAAGGACTGACCAGGTTTTTAGATTAACAAACGAGATCGAAAAATTATTCAAAGACACAAAACAAAAGTATATGTTGTATTCTGGAGATCTTAAAATAAAAACAAAGGGTGCTTATATCTTACCTGGAAAAAAAATTCTTCCGTGTAAGATACGAAACGATAAGATACTATTCGTATAGATACGGTGATTTGCATTAAATGCAAATTTACATTATTAAGTGCACCTTTTTCTTTCAATATTCTAATGAAATTTTAGTCAAATCCAAAAATAAGATGTTAAAATGTCTTTGTTTTTTAAAAATAAAAAAAATATGAAAGAATGTTTTTTTAGGAAAACTTTTGTTTTTAAGGTTTTTTCTATGTTTGGACATTTAGTTCAATTATAAAATGATCAGATTTTCACATTTTAAAATGTTATCCATCCTCTTGATACTTAATGGGGAATTCAGATGTCCATGAAGTTAGAACCGACATATTGGAATTTCAACTTAAAAAAAATTGTGCTAAAATGTGCTTGGTTTGTGCTATCACGTGCCGTATCGCAAAAAAAAAAATTTCTTAAAGGATTTAATTTTTATAGGGAGGTCCTTTTTCTCATGTGAAGTTGGCCCTGCGGTTTGATTCGATAGGAACGTTACTCCTCCATTTTTTAGAAATATTAAAACTCCAGCCGCATAACAATTTTAACGTTACGACTGGAAGCAATTTTCGTTAGAATGTCGTTTCAACGTCGGCGAACAAAAAATTGTATTAGCTTTGACGGCGTAGATTCAGCTTCAACGAAGCAGATATGGCCTTGACATTTCTATGAAGAGATCGGATTTCGCACGGTAAAGCCCTGTTGATTATCACATGAACTGTTAACATGGACTTTAAGTGTATATAAATCAATCTTCTGAAGACGGTTAAGAATTAAACATTCGCCGAAAACGACACAGAC